>CM042145.1:47077341-47282341 GCA_023376005.1 Doryteuthis pealeii | reverse complement strand
AAACTCATCAGCCTTGATGCACGAAAAGAAAGAA
This sequence comes from Doryteuthis pealeii, assembly GCA_023376005.1. NCBI lineage: Eukaryota > Metazoa > Mollusca > Cephalopoda > Myopsida > Loliginidae > Doryteuthis > Doryteuthis pealeii. Next base: position 47,282,307 of record CM042145.1, on the reverse strand, counting down.
AGAAAAAAAAAAACCACTTGATGTTGTCATTAAGAAACAAAAGAAAAAGAAAAAAAAAAGGAAAAAGAAGAAAAAAAAGGATAACGATTGTATATTGTTACACATTCATTTGCTTTCCTTCTCCTTGTAGGTTAGATTGTTGTCAAGTTTATTTTTGTTATTTATCATTGTTCAACAAAAAAATTTTTTTTTTTTTTGTTTTGGTTTTGGTTTTTCTTCTTCTAAATTCTTTCTCAAATTTTAATTAGTAACTCTTTTATATGTATGTATGTATGTATGTATGTATGTATATACATATCCATATATAATATATACACACTCACACACACGCATATATATAATATGGATGTGTGTGTGTGTGTATATATATATATATATATATATATATAACACACACACACATATATATATATCCATATTATGTATTTATGGGGAAATAATTTTTTCTGTTGTTTAGAAGCATGAAAGATATGAGTGAAATAAATGAAGAACGGAGTTGAATATTTTCTAAATTTCACTTATTTACTGATATTTCAAGGAGCTATGTCCCTCTTTTTTGAAGGTTTGTGTTAGACTGACTCAACATCATATATAATATAATATATATATATATATATATATATATATATATATATATATACACACACACACACACATGTCTTTGATACTCTGTTGTAAACTCATGTACCTACATTAATATTTACTTTTGTATCTTTATGGTGCATGTTTGTGTGCGCATATTTTTGTATTGAATTTCATGAGTATCTCTGTACTCATGTCTTTTTACTCGTATCCATTAATGTTTTTTTTCTATTTGACTAAGTAAAAATTGAAGAGTAAGTACTCCTCTTTTCCCCTTATTTTGTTTTAAATTTCATCTCGCTATCAATCCTTCCTGTTTCCGACCCAAAACATATCCCCTTTCTCTAACGTATATTTATGATATAAACCTGCAGCTACATATAGCAAAGACCACTTGTTCTGCATACAAGCTGTGTTTCTGTCCAAAAATACCCACATACAATATTACTGATTTGCTTTCAAATGATATTCGAACAGAGTACAGTTTTTTTCCTTCACCTCGGATAACTCTCCCTGTCACCAAAAATTTATCTAGGACCTGCTTTACAACCTGATGAATTCATAAATTATTTTAGTTGTTTCCTGGGGTAATATTTTTTTACCTTATTGTTATTGTTCAAAATAAAAAGACAAGTTATGTACAGCAGTTAACAATGGTTATTAGAATAAAATTTTAATTAAATTCTCTACCAATTCTAATCACTTTTGTTTAACGGGAGGAAGTATATTTACTTCCTTAGTGAATCTTTTGGAATGTAATATGCTGTATAACAAACAAAACTGTTGGTAGAGCGTCCACTTGAGACCCATAAGGTTCCTGGTTTGATACCAGTCCTTGCCAACTCAGCATATGAGTAGCACAGGGATCTGGGCAGTAAAGTGAGGCGCTGATGGTAGGTGTGGTGCTCCACCTCTGACACTAAAAACAAAAAACAATCACCTTGGTCTAGCGCTAGTGAGAAGGAGATACTGACTTTAGGCCACCCTGACGACTTTACTTATTATTTTTACTCTTTCTTCTGAAATACTTGTATATCTTTGAATGATTTTTTTTTCTATGTAAACATCTTTAATGTTGTGATTCAGGCTAAAAAGTATCCTTCTTAGGCTAGGAATAACAATGGTTAGTACACTATTCTTGAGATATATATATATATTTAAAAAAAGGAAATGAATCTGACAGTATGAGTATGAAAACATCACACAATGCTGTTAAAGAGAATTATATTTATATTATAAATTGTTTTCTCTTTAACAGCATTGTGTGATGTTTTCATTCCATCTTTTCATACTCGTATATATATATATATATATATATATATACATATACACACACACACACACACACACACACACACACACACATACAGGCATATTGTCTTAATGATAAGTGGATGATATGCTGCTTTGAAGCCAATGGTAACAATCACACCTTAAATGTATTGTACTCTATAACAAGTAAATATACTTCTTACATCCGTAATCGAGCACTTTATTTTCAATTCTCCAATACTAAATAACTACAAAATATATACAGTGTCCAATTACTGCTTTAACTTTTCCATTGCAGTAGGATTAGTAATTTATCCAAGAGTGCTCAATATATAAACGTAGAGCTATAGAAATAGTATAAAAGAATTATGGGTCTACCACGGTTTCAATCTATACAATCTCATCAGGGCCCTATCTTATAGTTGACCAAGTTGAAGTCATTACTTAGTTAAACTGAGATAATATATTTAATATTAGTAATAGTAGAAAAGAATTAAGATTCTACCATGGTTTTTACCATAATAATGGAAAAGAGTTAAGAATCTACCATGGTAGACTCTTAACTCTTTTCCATTATTACTAACATTATTATTGCTCTACGCTTTTGATATATTGAGCACTTTTGGATAATTTACTAATGCCACTGAAATGGAAAAGTTAAAACTGCAATTGGATACTATATATATATATATATATATATATATATATATATATATATATATGTGTGTGTGTGTGTGTGAAGAAAGGAAGAGAATCCGACGGTATGTAGTAAATTAGGAAAAATGAAAAAACACTGGGTTAAGTGGTGAGTTTATTGGCCGACGCTGCAGTGTTTCGATCTATTAATTAGATCATCTTCAGGGCATTTGTTGGTATATGGAAGGTGATAAGAAATTATTTATCACAGAATAACGAGAAAAGCGAGTGGTAGTCGTTATTCAGTCTGTTTAAAAAAATTTTTTAGAAAAATAAATAAATAAAAAAAAAAAAAAAAGATTTTTTTTTAAACAGACTGAATAACGACTACCACTCGCTTTTCTCGTTATTCTGTGATAAATAATTTCTTATCAACTTCCATATACCAACAAATGCCCTGAAGATGATCTAATTAATAGATCGAAACACTGCAGCGTCGGCCAATAAACTCACCATTTAAACCTGTGTTTTTTCATTTTTCCTAATATACATATATATATATATATATATATATATCAGTAACAACAGCCCTTATGATGGTATTATTTGTGAGGCAATAAAAGTACAAAGTTGAAAGTTTTCATTTATTCCTGTTGTGTGTTTAGGATAATGCAGGAAAGATTTATTTTTTGAGTGGAGAATGGACAAATAAATTAAAGGATTTTTTTCCTTTACTACAGATATTTTGGTTACTCTTATCTCAAAAAAGTGTGTACAGATATTGCTGAGCTTTAACAACAAAATACATTGCAAATTGTTTGGTTGTATAGAAATATAAACAAGCTAATGACCAATGTTTTTGATTAGAGAAATCCTTTATTTTGATTGGTGTTTATCAGTCCTTCCTGAACTACACACACACACTCTGTTGGCTGAGCAGTCCATGACCTGCAACATTCCACTTTGGCCCTTACTTAGGCGAGACGGGCAGGCGGAGAGACCCCCTATAATTAATCGACTGATAAATGTCAAGTCCTAGCACCTATATGATTGTCCCAACCCTATTGTCCTTATGGTAAGCCCCAACCCTTTTTATCATATACGTGCTAGAAGGCAGTAGCTGAGGGTCTTATTGTCCTGGATATGATGGTTGAAGTTTCAATTCTGGAGCTCTGGAATGTGGAGTACCCCTTCATCATCATTATGTCCAAGACTATTTTGATCAGGAGTGGTAGTACCTATTAGGGTCCTATCTATGGGTTCAGATAGAAAAAATGAGTTTAACTTTTTTTTTTTTTTTTTTTTAAATTGAGTTTTAAAAAATTGGGTTTGAAATAAATGTTGAATACCCCCCAAGAATGAATAAAACAAAATGTCTTTGGCATAAAATAACCCTATAAGGATTGATGTACACCTTCATCATCATTATGTCCAAGACTACTTTGACCCGGAGTGGTAGTACCTATTAGGGTCCTATCTATGGGTTTAGATAGAAAAAAATGAGTTTAATATTTTTTTTTTTTTTTTTTTTTTTTTTAAATTGAGTTAAAAAAAATTGGGTTTGAAATAAATGTTGAATAAAGAATGAATAAAACAAAATGTCTTTGGCATAAAATAACCCTATAAGGGTTGATGAGCCATAAAATCCAACCAACCAACCACACACACACACGTCAATAGAGTATGATTGTATATCATGAGAACCATCAGATTCTATGTTTTCATATCTAGTGGTGCATTTACAACATAATTGATGTGGCTTGTAAACTTATGTACAGGATTATTGTAAAGTAACTCCCTATTTCAAAAATCTTATTATTTATTTCTGATTTATTATTTTTACAAAAAAATGAATATGAGAACACATATTATATGGAGTTTTATCTAAAATTCTATATGTGCACCGGTATTCATCTTCAGCCTCTAGCTGAGCACGCTCTTTTAGAGTTAAACGTCCAGACATCTTTATAGGGCTTTGAATTTTGAAACAAAATAATCAATCTGAAAAGAAAAACAACACAGATTTAATTGCCATTAAGAAACATACATTAAAGAATTGAGAAAAATGTAACTGCATATAAAATAATTATTAATAGTTTAAAATAGGGGAGTTACTTTTCAATCAGCCTGTATATGTATAAACCACAATGGGACACCCAAATAAGTGTATATATTCTCATTAGAGGGTATCATGATTAGTCAATGTAGACTGTATATCTTGTATATACTGTTTACTACTCTTAGATTATTACCATTTAATTTATCTTGTATTATTCTATTCTGTCTTCTATTTGAATTGTAGAATTGTAAATTCTTGTCGATGCAAAAAATTATAGAATTTCTAATCAGTTTAACATTTTCATAGCATTCTCTATAAGAATATTGATATTTTTTCAACAATCAGTTTTCATTCAAGATTTGTCTGTCTCTTTATTCTCATTCGTCTATGAAAGAAATTCTGGATAAATATTTCTAAAGATTTCATTGTCCACCCCACTTAATTATCTCAATGTCGAGAAAAATCTGTTTATTTGTCTTTTATCATTAACTAGAAGTAGCTACCCAGCATCACCTGAGTAGGGGGAAGGGGCAGAAAATATGGTGTAATGGTTAGCAAATTAATCTTGCAGATCCTTTATTATTATGTATATTTTAATTTTCAGATATCTTCGTAAATATAATTCAAAGCTTTCTAATTTTTTAACAAAAAGCAAGAACCAGTGATATTTTATGTGTATATATTTACTTAGTCATTAATTGTTTTATTTTTGTAGTTTCATCCGGGGACACACACACACACACACCAACTGCCCTTTATATATGTATAGATTACCTTTATAAAATGTAATTTTTAGATTATTTTTTTTTTAATTTTAGTAATACTGGATAAATTAGTAATATCAAGGGTTTCATCCCCCCCCCCCATAAAAACAAAATATTTTAAATCTAAATAGATCTTTAACAATAATTATATCCAGGATTTATAAGAATACAATGAATAGAATTCTGGCAGCCAAATTTCTTTATTTCTATTGAAGCTCATTGTTATGAGTTCAATCCCAGCTACAGTTATGCCCTAGGAATGATGTTAAAATGCACCTAGTGGTAAGTTCCAATTGTGGACCTCTGGGGAGTATGGAGTACCCCTTCATCACCATTACTCCCAGATTACACTCTGACTTGGAATGGTAGTAGCTGTTAGGGTCCCATCTATGGATTAAATAGAAAAAAATTAGTTTAAAAAAATGTGTTTTTTTGTTTTTTTTTAATTGAGTATTCATGAAGAATGAATAAAACAAAATGTCTTAAGCATAAAATAACCCAATAAGGGTTGATATGCCATAAAATCTAACCAACCAGCCAAGGAAAGGATGTGATGCAAGGTCACCAGTATGGGCACCCTGCAAGGTTTGAACTCATTATTCAATATTAATTGATCTCCCAAATAAGTGTATATATTCTCATTAAAGGGTATTATGATTAGTTGATGTAGACTGTATATCTTGTATATCTCTTAACAACCTGTTGAAAATTTTGACTAGTCCAGAGCTCCATTCCTATAAGGATTTATCAATAAAAATGGTTAAAAATGTCCTTTTCATTTAAAGTTACCTGTTATTTCCTTTAAATCAAATACTTTTTAAATATGTTTAATATTACATTTAAACAAAGGCTATCATTTGGGGTAGATTAGGAAAATGAATGTGACTTCTGGCCGGGTGGAATGAGGTGGTATAGGATGTTAAGAAATATACTGTTTACTACTTGAGTTATGTTAATGTAATGGTCATCATTGTTGAGAATGGAAGTTCAAATCCTGCTAAAGACATTGGGGAATGTATGAATGCATTTGTTCCTCCCTCCAGCTATAGGTAAATAGTGTGACAGATTGGGTTCTTTAGTTTTGGTAAGGCAACCAGCCTAGGAGAAGGTAAAGTTTAAATTCACACTCGACTTATGCAGGATGTGACGCAATTTTTCTGGTGGATGGGTTAGGTAAATACATACTGGAGGTTCATGCAATTTTCCTAAGTACATGTTCTCACAGCATTCAATTCCCATCTGCAACTCCTTATTTCCTACAAATATCCCTTATATATATATATATATATAATAAAGAAAAGGGATTCAAAATTGGCCATTTTGCGGTTATAGATTTATTTCTACCCATAGGTGTATACCTATGAGTTTCAGCAGATCGCTAACTTTATTGAAAATGTTAAAAAGAAATACATGGTTTTTTTTATATACATTTTTTTTTTTTTCTGGGGAATCCTGAAATGGTTTCAGTATCAGTTCTTCTCATCGCCTTAGAATCATCCTAATACCAACTTACCTGGTAACTCACCTACAGATAGATATATATATATATATATATATATATATATATATATATATATATTTTTTTTTTTTTTTTTTTTTTTTTTTTTTTTTTTTTTTTTTTGAGAATATGTGCTTAATTGAAGTCGTACCTAATTTTGAAAGTTAAATTAGGTACGACTTCAATTAAGCACATATTCTCCCAAAAAATTGTCGGCTAAAAAAAAGGCCATATCATAAACCTCATTTATGGAGCTACCAGCCGAAATAAATTTATAATAGCCAAATGATGGTTTAAGTTTTTCTTTCTTATTGAAAGTGTAAATATTGCTCTGTATATAATTAATTATCTTACATTGAGCTCTCTTAGGGATTTGAAATAATTCTTGTATAAATTCGTAGGTGTGCTTCAGCATATGTATGCATTGTGGATATACATAGGATATTGATGATCCCAAATAGAATTATCCCCAACTTACCAGTTGATTGGATACTTATTTATTATTTATTATATATATATATATATATATATATATATATATATATATATATATATATATAAATGTTGTTGTTGTGAAGTCCACATATGCTTTTTTGTTGGTATATATGGTAAGTCTAGTTCTCAGTGTGAATATATTTGTATATATGTTTTATTTATATTTATTTATATATATATATATATATATATTTTGGGATTTTGTGTGGGGCATAGGTGTGAAATAAATGAGAACACATCCAGACATCAATGACCGGCCAGTAGAGGGACACCCCAACCCCGGCCAATTCCAACCTCATGAGCCCACAAATGACCTGATTTCAACATTTCCATTTATAAAAGTGCCAAGAACAATACATATTAGTCAGTCTAGATATTCTTGACAAAAGAGGCTCACACCTTTGGAATATTGAATGAAATAAAATGAAACTTAACACATAATATCTAACAGTTTCTCATTTATTTTACACCTATGTTTCGCACAAAATCCAAAAATATATATATTATAGACATATAAAACATATATATATATATATATATTTTTTTATACACACACACACACACACACACACACAGACTGAGAACTATATATATATATATATATATATATATATATATATATATACACACACACACAGACTGAGAACTAGACTCACCAGATATATATATATATATATATATATATATATATATGAAATAAATATTTTTAGAAAAAACAAACAAATGATGTTATGTTTTTTCTAAAATGATGTTATGTTTTTTCTAAAAATATTTATTTTATACTGTCAGGTTCACTTCCATTTACTTTTCACATATATATATATATATATATATATATATATACACAGACTGAGAACTAGACTTACCAGATACATATATATATATATATATATATATATATATATATATATATAATATATACTCATTTGAATGTTCCAAGAAAAACATCTTTCACAGATGGAGCCTCCCCCCCTTTTTTTTCTTGGATATTACCATTAAATTATATCAGAAATGAGAATTTTATTTATATTCTGGGCATGTATAAATGACTAAGTGTCGCATCCGCCATAAGGGTGTTCCATCATGGTGTAATAGTTAGCTAGTTAGTCCCACGGATCCATTACTACTGAATAGTAAGTTCAATCCTCGCTGGATGCCCCATAATTGTGACATTGTATAACATCTAACCTGCGGTGAACAGGTTGGCTAAATACCAACTCCATCAGATTCGCTAACATTATCTTTGTAAATTGCAGTCTCTCTCCCCCCCCTCCCCGTCCTTATAAATTTTGTATGTTTTTCTTCACTATAATTTAAAAGAAGCAACTCTATTGTTTTTTGGGGGTTTTTATCAGAGAAGAAAAAAATGAAGGATGATGTAAATTTCTATAAAATCAAATTTCATTTTACTCTAATGATATAAAAGTAATTTTTTAACTTCTGCTCTTGTTGGCTTGGGCTTTAGAATACACCGACTGCACCTCTGTAGGGGGGTAAGACTCCCCCCAATGGGGCACCTGTTGACTGTGGGTGGCAACCCGTGATGCTTAAGGATAGAACCCAGGTGGATGAGCAGTTCATGACTTGCAATACTCCACTTTGGCCCTATCTTGGGCTAGACATGCGGTTGGAGAGTTCCCCTCCAATCAATCAGCTAGTTGTGTCAAGCCCTAGCACCTATATGATTATCCCAACCCTATTGCCCTTATGGCAACCCCCAACCCTTTTTATCATATGGGTGCTAGAAGGTAGTGGCTGAGGGTCTTAGTGTCCTGTTAAACTCTATCTGATTCTGGAGCTCTGTGGAGTGTGGAGTACCACTTCATCACCATTACTCACAGATCCACTCTGACCTGGAGTGGTAGTACGTGTTAGTGTCCCATCTATGGGTTAAATAGGAAAAATTAATTTTTAAAAATGTGTTAAAATTGAATACCCATCAAGAATAGATAAAACAAATCATCTTTGGCATAAAATAACCCAACAAGGGTTGACATGCAAAAAAAATCTAACCAACATTTATCTACACATTCTCGCATGATCTCAATTAATACCTAAATTGAATCCCCCTACCGATGTTAATTTTGTAATTCTCTTAAATACATTTCCAAACAAACATATTCTATATTATTGTCTGAATTGTTTTACATGAGGCTTGATACATATTATTTTGATATTTCGGACTGTCATCCTTGTTGAAAATCTTATATGAATGAAATGGAAGCACATGGTGTAATGATTAAAGTCATGGGAAATGGACTCGTCGCCACGAGTTCAAATCCTGGATGCGGTAACTGCATTTTCACTTTGCGCTAATACTCTTGGGAAAGGTATGAATCCAATTCTCCCTCCAGCTATGGGTAAATAGCAGGGCAGACCAGGCTCTTTAACCTTGGTTAGGCAACTGGTCTAGGAGAAGGAAAACTCTGAATTCAAACCTGTTGAACTCCACTTAATAAATTGACCTTGTGTCACATCCTGCTCGAGCGGAGGGGTTGGTAAATATATATATGAATGAAATCTTCATAAGTTCTTCAACACTTTGTTTGCTTGACAGTCAACCTATTCAAAATGATTTCCCAGGTTGAATCATTGCTATGGACAATGTACACCTGAACTGAAGAAGGCCGGACGGTTTTAGCTCAGTCGGTAGAGCATCCGACTAGGAACTACAAGATTCCGGGGTTCGATACGACCCTTGCCAACTCAATGAGTAGCACATGGATCTGTGTGGTAATGTGAGGAGCTGATGGTACGTTTGGTGCACCACCTCAGACCCGAAAAATAATCTCCTTGGTCTAGCACTATTGAAAAGGGGATAGACTCCCTCACTGTCTGGCTGATACTGACAATAGGCCACACCGATGACTTTACAACAGGACAACACACTGAAAATCAAAATAAAACATATACAATATTACTATTTAGAGGCACTTGTGGTGTAATGGTTATAGTTGCAAAAAGTGGACATGGTAAGCTGAATTCAAATCCTAGACACAACTGTTTGGATTTCACATAGCACTAATACCTTTGGTTAAGGTATGAAACTAACTATTCTCCTTCCAGCTATGGGTAAAACAGTAAAGCAGACAGGGCTCTTTACCATAGTATAGCCACCAGTCTAGGAGAAGAAAAACCATGAATTCAAACCTGTTAAACTAAACTTGAAAATTGACCTTGTGTTGCATCCTGCTCGTGGGGGAGTGGTTGGGTAAATACAGAAACAACAGTATTATAAATATTTCGGACCATGTTACCTTTAGGCACCCCATTTTGATCTCGATTAAGAAAGGACATGTTTTTCATTTACACCGTCAATATCCAGTTGTTTGTTAGGGGTTAGGGTTATAATTTTTTTTTTTTAAATCTAAAAATTGTCTGTTAGAAAAACCGGATATTGATGGTGTAAATGAAAAACATGTCCTTTCTTAATCGAGATCAAAAAGGGGTGCCTAAAGGTCATATGGTCCAATATTTCTATAACAAATAAGTCTGTATTGAGTGTATTTATCAACTGCTCTGCACAAAATGGATGCAGCAAACTTTTTTTTTTTTTTTTAAGCAGTTTAACAGATTTGAATTCAATTTTCCTTCCCCTAGACCAATGTGCTACAAGGCAGTGGCTGAGGGTCTTCATGTCCTGGGAATGATGTTAAACTCTATCTGATGGTGAGATTCCAGTTCTGGAGTTTGGGGAATGTGGAGCACCTCTTCACCATTGCTCCCAGGTCCATTCTGACCCAGAGTGGTAGTACCTGTTAAGGTCCCATCTATGGGTTAAATAGAAATTTGTTTATAAAATTGAGTTTAGAAATTTTCTTTGAAACTATCACTACAAATCTTTCAAAACTTATTCGGCATTAAATGACCTACCAAGGTTGATACTCCGTAAATGAAATCAAATCATCTCCTAGGCCAGTTGCCGTAACAAGATTAACGAGCCTAGTCTGCCCTACTATTTACTCATAACTGGAGAGAGAATGGTTGGATTTATACCTTTCCCAGTGGTATAGCTAGAGGGGAAAATATTTGGATTCATACCTTTCTCAAGAGTATAAGCACTATGTGAAATACAAACAGTCTCATCCAGGATTTGAACTTGTATCATAATGTCCATTCCCACGGGCACCTCTGATAACTCAAACACAATGATTCCATCTTTTCAATAATTTTGGTAAATTATATTCTGCTCTCCTCTTACTCTCTGTTTATCCTACCACCATCCCCACTCCCACAGCCCCTCCCCAATCTCTGCTCTTGGCCCGGCCCCATTTTCATTGCACACATCTCATTAGTTATTCACTTGCCAGCGTCTTGTGCCAAATTAATCACCACATCTTTATATTATGTCAGATTATTTCATTTTGGCTGACCATAAGAAGTGGTTAATCTTACTGAGAACTTCCAATAACAATGCAACTGTGAAAAACAATGGCTCTCTTCTTGTTGTTGTAGATTATTAAACCAGAGGTCACGAGGTCTACAGTTATTTAATTTTATTCATGGTCAAGTGAAGTCTGTTAAACATAAATAAAAATCCGCATAAAAAAAACCTCTGTACAAGACTTTCTATTTAAAAAGAATGACCCTTTTGCTCTGATTCCTATGTAATGTCTATATATTAATACTCATGTTCTTTAAAAGTACAACTGTTATCATCTTTATATTATGTCAGAATATTTGATTTTATAGATTATTAAACAAGAGGTCACAAGGTTTACAGTTATTTAATTTTATTCATGGTCAAGTAAAGTCTTTTAAAAATAAGTAAAAATCTGCATGAAAAAGCTCTGTTGATTTTCTAAAGCCAGTCTTGGACATAACATAGTGATATTACAAATTAGAAGTAAAAGACTTTCCATTTAAAAAGAACAACCCTTTTGCTCTAATTCCTATATAATATCCATATATTGATACTCGTGTTCCTTAAAAGTACAACCATTATCATCTTTATATTATGTCAGATTATTTAATTTTATAGATTACTAGAAGTGGCTACCTGGCATCGCCTGGGTAGAGGGGCATTTTTTTTTTTTTAAATTGGTCTCGCAGATCCATTATTACTGAATTAGATCCTCACAGGATGCCCCATTAAAATCCCTACATATAAAAAGACCTTACATTGATTCAGCCACTCTGAAAAGAAAAATTAATCTCTACTATTTAAAATATTGAATGTAAAAAAAATTCCATGCTGTTATCATTTAAATTTCATTTTTTTAATTACCTTCCGAATATAAATCAAATCTTTATTATTTTTGCTCAAAAAGCAAGATCTGTTGATTAGTGAATGTGTATACATATTTATTTTGTCATTAATTGTTTTATTTCTGTAGTTTCCTCCGGACATACATACACACAACTGCCCTTTATATATGTATAGAAGATTAAACAAGAGGTCACTAAGTTTATAGTTATTTAATTTAATTCATGGTCAACTGAAGTCTGTTAAACATAAGTAAAAATCCGTTTGAAAAAGCTCCATTGATTTTCTAAAGTCAATCTTATAAATTCCGTGGAGATATTGCAAATTGGAAGTACAAGGCTTTCCACTTAAAAAGAACAACCATTTTGTTCTGATTCCTATGTAACATCTATATATTAATACTCGTTCCTTAAATGTTGGAATGGACCTAGGAGTAATGGCAATGAAGGAAGTCTCCACACTCCCCAAAGCTCCAGAATTAGAAAATGAAGTTTAACGTCATACCCATGACATGCGGAGGGTGAATAAATACATAAAATACAATAGTCTAATTTAATAAAAAGTCATGTCTTTTTAGCTCAAAAGAAAATTACTTGTTGGCCTGTATAAGTACTAGAAAATTATTATTATCTATATATTAATACTTGTGTTCCTTAATTGTGCGAGCGTTATCATCTTGCAACACCCTCTGGTTAAAATTGAGACTGTCTAAATCTTTCAAGATGAAATGTAAATCCTGGTTAATTTAGTGTTGCTTATCTGCTGAATTCTATTTCTTATGAGCGCTGCCACTTCAGCTAAATAATGGACCATTCCATTTTTATTAGAAAGAAAGAAAGGGAAGAAAAATGACATGCTACACAAAAATATAAGAAGAAAAAAAAAAAGAGAGGGGAAGTGTGTGATGCCGAAATGATAACACTAATCTGTTTCAATTGAACATAATGAAAAGATGAAAAGAAAGAAAAAAAGTGAGTTAAATCAAGATTATTATAGTTTTTACTTATTGAACTATTTAGCAATAGCTCTTAAGTAAACATATCAAACGATCAGGAAGAGAATAGGTGAGCGCACGCGAATGATAACGCTAATCTGTTCCAATCGAACATAATGAAAAGATGAAAAGATAGAAGAAAAAAGTGAGAGTTTCAGGTATTAAGTAAACATATCAAACATTGTAATAATTAGATTATCATACTATTGTATATACACAGGTCCTGCTAATAACTTCTATAATATTTGAACTAGACACAAGAAATAAAATATTTAGCAATCCAAATATGAAAGATAGTTTGTTTTTATTTTTTTATTCTTTTTTATTTCTCTATAATCTACAGTGATATCTTGACTTATGAATTTGTACAACTCATAACTCTAAGCGATACCAGGAAATCAGTATTTACGTTTTTGCCTTTCATCTTTGATGAATTAGATGGTCTCATTTTTAACCAGAGGGTGTTGCAGATGATAACGGTCAGAAGGTTAATGAACAAGAGTATTAATATATAGATAGATAGAATATTTATTTTTTTAAATCCCAGGTAACGCTGGGTAGCTCTGCTAGTTATATATGAATTAATGACTCTCCATTAAAATAGATTATAATTTATTAATCTGACTTTGGTATTTTTAGATTTGATTTATTTGTTAACTAAATTTTCCATTGTCCATTTAAGGTCAACAGTGTTGAAGGCAAATTCAGAGTAAAGGTTCATTACCTGTAAATAGTCAGTCTAGGATTTATAAAATTGGTAATTTCTTTTACCCTCTCAAGCCGATTTTGTGTAGAAGAAGAAGAATCAATAGTTTTATTTTTAAAATTGATTTTGTTGTGAATCGTTAATTTCATATTGCAAAGAGTAGCATTACCAGCACATTAGGTAAAATTGGTGGACATTGACAATTTTTCACCTTAATTCCTGTGTATTTCTGGTCCAATCTTAAAAATATTTATATGGTTGGAAAGAAGAAAAAAAATCTTTCTAGATATATAATTTTTATGTGTTTTTATCCATTGTATTATTTTTTTACAGTGAGTTAAAAAAGTTAAAATGGTATTTTGCTTCAAACAGCCAAAAACATAAAATATGACTATTTTTTTATTTTTTTATTTTTACACGCTACTTTGTTTTTTCAAATCTTTATCAATATTCTTGAAATTTTACACTCAATTAGAAGACCCTGGAAGTACAAACAGGACCTATTTTTTTGTTTCTAGGATCCGTGGAAGCGAAGATACAATAGAGCAAATTTGAAAGTGATTTCTTCAAAAAGTATAAGATCAGCCAAAAAAAGTACTATATCCGTAATAGAAGACAGTCTAAGAATTATTTTCATATATAATGTGTGAAATTTAAACGATACTACATCATCAGGGTTTTTGGTCAAAAAAAGAAGAGATCAGTTTTTATTCTAGAATGTTCCTTTCTTTGTTCGTATCAACACGAGAGCCTGAAACATGTCATCTTGCAATTCCAAGCTGTTAACCACAATTTTTAAATATTTATGATTTTAACTTCCTAACAATGTGGCACAAGGCCAATTACCAAGTTTCTATTGTTGGAGTAGTTTGAGCCCTGTCAGCTGGGGCTTTAGAATACACTGACTGGACCTTTGGGTCCCATCTATGGGCTAAATAGAAAAGAAATGAGGTTTTTTTTGTTTTTTTAAATTGAGTACCCATCAAGAATGTATAAAACAGAACAACTTTGGCATAAAATGACCCAACAAGGGTTGACATGCCATAAAATTCAACCAACCAGCCAATCAAAAAATTAACTTCCTTAACAATGTGGCACAAAGCTAACTACTGAATTTGTATTGTTGGAGTGGTTTGAGTCCTGTCGGCTGGGCTTTAGAATACACTGACTGCACCTCTGCAGAGGGAAGACACCAATCCTACCTGTTGGTCATGTGTGGCGACCTGTGATGTTGAGCAGTCCATGACATGCAACAATCCATTTTGGCTCTTACCTAGACAAGGATGGGCAGTCAGAGAGACCCCCATCAAACAATGTTAGGGTCCCATCTATGGGTTAAATAGAACAAAATGAGTTTTTAAAAATTGAGTACTCATCAAAAATGTATAAAACAAAACATCTTCGGCATAAAATGACCCAACAAGGGTTGACATACCATAAAATCCTACCAACAAAACCGAACTTCCTAACAATGTGGCACAAGGCCAACTACTGAGTTGGTATTGTTGGAGTAGTTTGACTATTAAATGATTACAAGTGTATTGTGATTTGGCAATAGAAAGTCTTTATATGATCATGTGCAATATATGGTTGGAAATGGAGGTGCTTGTTGTGTAATGGTTATCATTGTAGGAAATGGATTCGGCAATCCGAGTTCAAATCTGGGATTAGGCTGTTTACATTTCACATAGCAATTATACCATTGGGAAAGGTATGCATCCAACTATTCTCCCTCCTGTTATGGGTATATAGTAGGACAGTCTGGGCTCTTAAACTTGGTTAGGCAACCAGTCTAGAAGGAAATCTCTGAATTGAACCTGTTAAGCTCTGCTAAAAAAATTGACCTTGTTTCACATCCTGGTCCTGCGGAGGGGTTGGGTAAATAACTTTATATTTTCAATGTTCCATTGCAATCATTTTTTAAATTTTTTTTAATCACATTTTTTTTATTTAATCATTAGTTTGCACAGTTATATGGTATCAAGTATTCCTTTCTTCTACTAAATGTTATAGGCACAATGTGTTATGGTTACCCTCAAATAAAATGGACACTTGGACTGGGCTGTTTGCATTTTATATAATGCTAATATCCTTGGGAAAGGTATGAATCCAACTATTCTCCCTCCAGGTATGGGTAAATAGTAAAGCAGTTTGGGCTCTTTTTCCTTAGTTAGGCAACCAGTCTAGGAGAAGGAAAACACTGAATTCAAACCTGTTAAAACTCCACTGAAGAAATTAACCTTGTGTCACATCCTGCTCATGTGGAGGGGTTCAGAAAATAACAATTAATATTTTCAATGTTACATTGCAATTTCTTTTTTTTTTTTAAATCACACTTCTTCATTTAATTATTTTAACCGTTATACATACATATTTACCAACCCCTCCATACAAGCAAGATGTGATACAAAGTCAGTTTCCTAAAGTTTAACAGGTTTGAAATCAGTTTTCCTTCTCCTAGACTGGTTGCGCTAACAAGGTCAAAGAGCCCAGTCTACTTGAAGGAAAATAGTTGTATTCATACCTTTCGCTATGTGAAATGCAAACAGCCTCATCCAGGAACTCTCTCCCCATGTCCTTTTCCTACAACAGTATCCATTACCCCATGCACCTGTTTGCTCCTATCTTATACTAAATTTTATACTCCACTTAAAAATTGACCTTGTGTCACATCTTGCTTGTGTGGATGGGTGGGTAAATACCGTTTCACCAAACATAAGACAGGGCTTATATTGATTTTCACTCCCAAATATAACACTAAGGCTTATTTTTGGGGATGTTGAGTGTCTGCATCGTTTGATGTGATTGTGAAGTATGCTTATTTATTTCATCTGTCTGCCGCTCTCAACTAGGGCTTATTTTAAGGGGCAGGACTTATATTTAAATCATACTGAAAGATCATGCTAGGTCTTATTTTTCAGGTAAACATAGTAGATATATTGATAGAAACGATTGTTTAGAATTTGTTTAATCAAGAAAACAAGTGAAATGTTAGACAGATTAGTTTAACAAGGTTAAAAGTGATTAAATGAATTAATTGATCAAATAATTAATCTGAAGATTTGGTATTTAAACTAAAATAGTTTTGTCTCTTATGTAAATAATTCTTACAAAAATATAACTCTCTCACTTTTGTAAACTGTTACACATATACTGTTAGCTACATTCTATTATGCAATTCATCATTCAAATTGTTTGTGTTTTATCCACTTTCATTCCTCAACTTGTAATCACATTTTGTCGGATTTTACCCAACCTGTTACTTCCTCATATATATATCTTATTATATACGATCTATATTATGGTAGATTAGTATCATTTGACAAAAAGGTTAAATGGGTTATAGTGTTTACTATGCTTGCTGAGTGTTTCGATTTCTTAATTAGATATTCGCTGATGAGACTTAATAAAGTGAAAAGTCTTATTTATTACACTTGTCAAGTTCATATAAGAAAATATCGAATTTTACGCGATACATGCGTTGTAAGTGCCACATATATATATATATATATATATGAGGATTTTAATAAATCCGACAAAATGTGGTTGAGAATAGAGGAAAAAAGTGTTGACAAAACAGCACAAACAAGCAGTAGATTTAGTGGAATATTTCGTCTCACGTTGAGTGAAACATCTTCAGCCTTTATTTTTTGTCCACATGTTTCCTCTATTATCAACCATATATATATATATATATATATATATAATGTAGATAAAAGTTTGTTTCTTTTTCTTATTACTTCTACTTTTTTTGGCTTTTAAACAATGGTGTCTGTAAGAAAACATCCCATATTTTCAACATCTCCTTGTATACCAATCACATCTTGACTTTCGTCTTTGCGTGTACCAATCATGTCATGAACTTTCAAAATGAATGCTGATCAATAAACAGTTATGAGCCTTTTTCTCCATACACATTTCCAACTCAAGTCATTTAAAAAACATCCATCACTGTTTAAACAAAAAAAATGTATTTTTCTTTTCTATCATATTGTCCTGAGGAAGGTTTTACATAAACCAAAACATTTAAGTGTTGACATCAACATTAAATAGATTCATCTTCTTTTTGGGACACTGTTTTTCTAATTTCTATATAGTCTGATTCATTTCCATACTTCACTCCCATGTATATATATAAATCAGATAGGTGGATATATATATATATATATATATATATATATTAATAAACAACACAGAACATTTCTTTTTCTGATCTTGATTTGTATTTTTCCAGTCTTCTGGCTATCTTTCTAATGTTAGGATCCAATTGAAATAGGATTCTTCCCATACCATCAGCCCGAGCACTTTCAACTGTTTCTTCAGTCGTCATCAGTATGGGAAGAATCCTATTTCAACTGGATCCTAACATTAGAAAGATAGCCAGAAAACTGGAAAAGATACAAATCAAGATCATGAAAAAGAAATGTTCCGTGTTGTTTAATAACACCTGCCTACAAAATAACTTGCTGTCAAAATATACAACATATATATATTGTTTCGATGTCGTCTTTCGTAGCATGCGCGCACACACACACACACACTCACTCACACCATAAAAGAAGAATACTTGATGTCATATTTCAAACCGTCTATCTTTCCAACGATTATTCTAAGAAAGTTAACTCCCTTTCAAAACATCTTTGAACAGATTAATAAACAAGGACTATCACAGTCTCCTCATTATTCTGTGATAAAAAATTTTTTTTACTCTTCCTTATATCAACAAAAGCCCTGAAAAAGATCTACTCAACAGATCGAAACACTGCAGCGTCGGCTAATAAACTTACCACTCATTTTATTTAAACCTGTGTTTTTTCAAATTTCTCACTATACTACATATATATATATATATATATATATATATATATATATATATATATATATATATATATGTATGTATGTCTATCTAATTTGATTCATCTCTCCGTATATATCTGATTCTGTTCATATCTGTTTAATTCCATTAATCTGTCTCTCTAATTCTGACTAGCTACTTACCCAACAGGGGAAGTCTTTGTGATGTAGTGGCTAACGTGCTGAACTGCAACATTGTAGTAAGTGAGTTCAAACTCCAGTCATGCTATTACTAATACTCTTGGGAAAGATATGAACCCCCTGATTCTTCCAGTTAGTGGTTAAATAGTACCACTGCTGTTCTTTTACAAGAATGGTTTTGGTATTAAATAACCCATGAAGGTTGATATGCCATTAAATAAAGAAACTAAACCATTACCCCCAACAGGGAAAGACATCCATAAGATTTCATTAGACTTTTAATATATCCTAAGAATTCATCTCTAGTTCAATTGGGAGTAATTTCATCTTAAAAATAGAATTGATTTTATTTCCTTCCAACTTTTAAAATCTTTGAGATGACATTGATTTCAAATACTGTAAACCTTTAAGAATAGGAATTGGATTTTAATCTCACTCCAAATGATGATTGAATATCCCTCCCCCCTCTTCTGTCTCTGTCTTTCTTCCTTTTCTTTTTTTCTCTCCTTCTTTCTCTCTCTCTATCAAATTTTGCAAATTGCTTTTAAGATATTTAACTAAAATCATCATTATCATGTCACGCTAGTAGCACAGATATCCATGACCATCTCTTGCCAACCATCCCTATCATTCATTGCTCTTGGTAGGTCCTCTGCACAGCATCCAGTATCCGTGCAGAGTTGGTCAATGTAGGTCTTTGCTGGACAGCCCACACTTACATGCCTGTGTGCTGGTTTCCATATCACTTATTTACAAGAATTTTTAAAATATGAAATTCCAAATGCTATACATATATTATCTATTGAAAAACTTATATGAAGTTTAAAAGTGTTGTTTTTTTTTGTTGTTGTTTTTTTTTAATATCTTTTTAATCTTTTCTGTGGAAGATCCATTCTACAGATAAAGTATAATTGCAAACATTTGATATCTATTTTGCAGCAGTGACTACTAAAATATTATTTAAAAAAAAAAACTAGTGGGGAGTCCCAGTGGTGTAGTGGCTAATGTGCTTGACTGTGATATTGTATTAAGTGAGTTCAAACTCAAGTGCTGCTATTATGTTTACTTTCAAACTAATACCCTTGGGAAAGGTATGAACCATCTCATCCTCCAGATATGGGTTAAATAGTACCACTACTACAGTGATGCTATCAGCTTTTTGAATTAGTGCATCCTGGGATGCACATATTTGCTTTGAATGAGTCCCCAGGAAAATTTATGGGCCTCAACTAAAGATGTTTAATTACTACCCTGTAACCTATCCTGTGTAATTCATTTCTAAGAATTTACAGTTAGCTTGAAATGGTGAAGGAAGAAAAAAGAAAAACACTGGGACACATGAATACGATTTTACTGTGTCCTTTTAGATTTTTGCACATCAGGGAAGCAGGACACATACCTAGTAGCATCTCTGCTACTATAGTTTTTTTTTAGATGTCTTTGTTTAATGGCATATCAACTTTCATCGGTTATTTAAGTTAAAACTCACTTGCTATGATGTCACAGTCCAGGACATTAGCCAGTACACCATGGGGACTCTCCTCCACACCCAAGAATTTGTTTTGCCAAATTAATCTTTGCTTTCTATTTACTACTTGGATATCAGCATAATAAAAAATACTAAAAAGAATTTGATTCTCCTTAACACTTTGCCTACTTTAAGCCACTCACGGCAGTTCTCCCACCACACCCAAGCAAAGTACAAAAACTGATGGTTAGTTGATTATAATTGAGCAGAAGGACTCTGATTAAAATAAGGATAGGATTTTATTTGAATAGAATGATTTCTGAGGAGAATAGATAATGAACTTTGAAATATCCCATCAGACAGGTAAAAAAATACCAAGAAAATTTGGTACAACCGTGTGGGAAATTTGATAGGCAAAGACTTAAAAATATTTGCTCAGAACCAAATCAAGAATGACTGGAGTGGTAGAACCTGTTAGGGTACTATCTATAGGTTAAATAGTTTTTTTTAAATGAGTATAAAAGAATGTATTTGAAAAAAAAATTGAGTACCCTTCAAGAATAAATAAAACAAAATGTCTTTGGCATAAAATAGTCCAACATGGGTTGACATGCCATAAAATCCAACCAACCAAATCAGAAATTATTCATGGATTAACCAAGTTTCCAAAGGAAAGTAATTAAGAAAGATCCAAATATTTTTGTAGCGATCCATAGAAGTTATAATGTATAAAAAAATATTCTCTCCTATGAAATAAAAATTGACTGCATTTTTTCATATTTTCATTTTTCTTTTCCATTTTGTCCGTAGGCCCCACAGTGTGAGCATGCCTTCTGCTCTGTGTGCATCCATGAGTGGCTGACTCGCCAACCTACTTGTCCTGTTGACCGCAACCCTATCACCCCAAACCAGTTGAAGCCCGTACCCCGCATCCTTCGCAATTTATTGGCACGGCTCTGCATCACGTGTGAAAACGTCAACTACGGCTGTACCGCAGTGGTTAATTTGGACATGCTGCAGGCCCACCTCCAGGAGTGTGAACACAATCCAAAGAAACCAGTCCACTGTGAAGCAGGATGTGGACTGGTTGTGCCTATGGATGAATTAAAGGTTAGTCATCAGTTATTTATCGTGTGCAGCAATTTTTTTTTTTTTTTACCCCTCCCCCATGATTGTCTTATTTATCCCCATCCCCACCCCACCCTAGTTTTTTATTTCTTGTTATTGGCAATAAAAGAACAGTATTGTATATATATATATATATAAAGGGTAGTTGGTGTGTATGCAGTGATTCTGATAGCTTTTTAATTTAGTGCATCCTGGGACGCATGGATTTGACTTGAATGAGTCCCAGGAAATTTTGATGGGTCCCAACTAAAGTTTAATATATTTTTATCTATGAACAAGTAAAGCCATCTATCCCCTACCTTCTACCTCATCCCGTGTAATTCATTTCCAAGAAAATATGGAAATGTATTTACAGTTAGCTGGAAATGGTGGGGAAGAAAAGAAAACACTGGGACGCATGGATATGATTTTTCTGCATCCTTTTAGATATTTATTTGTCAGTGACGCATGATGCGTACCTATCAGCATCTCTGTGTATATATGTATGTTTGGATGAAACTACAAAAATAAAACAATTAACAACCAAGTAAATATATATATATATATATATATATATATTCACTACCAGCAGGCCGGATGAGCATGAGGGCTTTTTTTACGTTGGGATTTTTATGAGGCATCCAGTTAGGATACCACTCGCAATTCAATAATAATGGATCTGCGAGACTAACCTTTTTTAAATCCTCCCTCTACCCAGGTGACACATATATACATATATAAAGGACAATTGGGGTGTATGTATGTATGGATAAAACTACTAAATAAAACAATGAACAACAAAGTAAATATATATATACACATTGAATATCATCAGTTCTTGCTTTTTGTGCAAAAATTATGAAGATGTTTTTTTATGTCTGGGAAGATATTTAAAAATTAGGATTTGAATAGTAAGAAAAGGGAAAGGTATTGGTTGCGTTCGTGATTAAAATATAAATCTATTATGTAAGACCAAAACAATCAATGGATCTTACCCAGGCAACACCGGGTAGCTACTTCTATAAAGGGCAGTAGGTGTGTGTGTATGTCTGGATGAAACTACGCGAATAAAACAATTAATGACAAATATATAATACACATTAAATATCATCGGTTCTTGCTTTTTGTGCAAAAATTATGAAGATTTGATTTATATTCAAAGATATTTAAAAATTGAAATCTACATAAAAATAGCATTGAAATTCTACATAAAAATGTCCAGCATTTGTAAATCTCAAAAGTAAACAAATCAGTACAGAAGGTTTTTGCTTCCCTCCCCTCTACTGAGGTGATGCTGGGTAGCTGCTTCTAGTTTTCAATAAATCAATCTCACTTATAGTGATATTTTTTGTTGATAAGAAGAAAAAAATTAATACTCTTAAGCAATATTATTTGTCTATATTTTTGTGATAAGACTTGATAGGAATAATTTTGATGTTTTGGACTGTTGTCCTCATCATTATTGTGGTATGTATAAACATTTTGGGAACTTCTCATTTCAAATTCCAAATCAAATGAAAACAGGGGGGTAAGTAATAGCGTTCAATATGACATATTTTGAAATTTCTATTTCATTTTATTTTTTTCTATATCTATCATTAAATATTTTAAAATTAATATATTGGCTTGATCTAAATTTATAGAAAATTCAGACCATATAACCTTTAGGCACCCCTTTTGTGATCTCGATTAATAAGAGCATGTTTTTCATTTACACCGTCAACATCCAGTTGTTTGTTAACAGACGATTTTTATTTATTTATTTTTTTTTTAATTATAAAACTAACCCCTAACTCTAACAAACAACCGGATTTTGACGGTGTAAATGAAAAATGTCCTTATGAATCAAGATCGCAAAAGGGGTGCCTAAAGGTCATATGGTCCGAATTTTCTATAAATTTAGATCAAGCCAATATATTAATCACCCTGAACTAGTAGTAATAATATTAAAACTCCGAAGCCGCACTTGAACTCAAGGTTATGATCTGATGATGACTTTATTCTAAGGTAAATAAGAAACCCCTGAACAAGGCCTTGAGGATACTGCAGCATGAACATTGTGTTCATACATACCACATGGAAGTGTGTGGTATAATGGTTAGTCGTAGGAAATGGACTTGTCGACCCGAGTTCAAATCCTGGACAAGGCTGTTTGCATTTCACATTGCGCTAATACCCTTGGGAAAGGCATGAATCTATATATTCTCCCTCCAGCTATAGGTAAATAGTAGGGAAGACTGGGCACTTTAACCTTGGCTAGGTAACCAGTCTAAGAGAAGGAAATCTCTGAATTCAAACCTGTTGAACTCCGCTTAAAAAATTGACCTTGTGTCACATCCTGCTCATGTGGAGGGGGTTGGTAAATATATACATACCACAATAAGGATGAGGATAACAGTTTGAAACATTAAAATTATTCACTCTTAATTAATTTTTCTCACACGATTTGTAGAGAGGCATGTATTTTTTTTTTCTTTTGATTTTGTTGTTTTTTGTTTAATTATCTATCAACAGGTAAAGCAGAAAAAAACTACCTTAGATATGACATTATTTTTGTTACATTCCATAACGTATATATGAAATTTTAAAAATCCTAAATTCACAGATGGCTTTCATATGACAATGGTGTTGCATCAAGATCTTTCATTTTATCAAAGCCATGAACATTTTCCTTTTAATTTTGTCTTTGGTATTTACTTGGAATTTTTGTCCTTAAGACATTAGGATGATTCCAAGTCACTAGACAGGATCTGTACAATTCTGATAACCATGATAAAAATTGTAACATATTGAAAAATTTGTGCCTAGTATAATGCTTTAACAGACACATTTGATATTTGTATCACTTATATATATTTACCAACCCCTCTGCACGAGCAGGGTGTGACACAAGGTCAATTTCTTAAACGGAGTTTAACAGGTTTGAATTAAGCGTGTTCCTTCTCGTAGACCAGTTGCCCTACCAAGGTTTAAGAGCCCAGTCTGCCCTACTATTTAATCATAGCTTGCAGAATAGTTGGATTGATACCTTTCCCAAGGTTGTTAGCACTGTGTGTAATGCAATCAGCCTTGTCCAGGATGTGAACTGGAGTTATGATTGTGATCAAATGTATACAATTGAATCAAATTTCAGTATTAAAGAACCTCTAAGAGATGCATGTCTACAAAGTCAAAAAACAGCATAATTCCCATGACTTTCAGAAACATTTTTTACTCACTGGAGCATGGAACAAACTACCTGCATCAGTTGTTAACTGCCAAGACATTGCATCCCTTAAAACCTCCATCCTTCCTGAAATTTGCCAACACCATACCTGATATCTCACACACACACACACACACACACACACATATCATGACTTATATACACTTCCTTTTCCTGACATTAGTACATTATCTTATGTACTATACATTCACCTTTGATGAGTTGTAGTGCACCTGAGCACTGTACGCAATAATTTCATTATTATATTATTTCAAACCAAATCAAAGCTTTCTCTTAAAATGAATAAGATTTAAATGTTTTGCAAGTCAATTCACAATTTGAACTATTAAACCAAACATTTAATATAATTTGTCCACTATTTGTAAAATATAAAAATTAAAATAAAGTATTAATGAATTAGACAGGATTATTGAACAGACAATTAGATTAAGTTGATTGATTAGATTATCATATGATAAAGTCTGGAATATACACATCTACCTGTTCAGCATTTTAGGGGGGGTTCTCTCCTCCATTCACATCATAGATTTAAGTTTGTAAAAAGTTGATATAATTTTAATTTCAAAGGATAAGAATGATATTAATTGAAATTAATGTAGATCATATTGATTTACGTCAAATCACATTGATATATGACAAAAGCAAAAATATTAAAATAAACTATTTGTTTTTAGATAATCGATAATCCATTTTGTCCCTGTACTTTCCAGACAATCTAGAGAGGAATTTGCCAATTTCAAAGATTATTTGGAATTGGAATTTGCTTTCTTTTACTTTGATATTTATGAACTTTCACTTAATTTTGAAAGCAAGAATTTTAAAATGTGACAAAATGAGAAACTAAAAGAAAATATTTCTTCATACAATAAGTTAATATACACACACACACACACACACAAATATAATGTATACACTGAGAACTAGACTCACCATATATGTTTTCCTATTCCTAGTTTATATAGTATATATAGTTATATATATATATATATATATATATATATATATATATATATAGTTGATTTGGTGTGGCACTGGCCGGTGGCCAAGGGGAAGAGTCTCTACATTCTGTGGTTGCTGGTTTGATCTCTGTCAGAGGGGGGTGAGATCATGGTATACACTGTTGATGAGACCTAATATAGGTTGAAACAGCTGTCAACTATTCCGCACGTCGCACGCAGTATTCACCAAATTTGCTTGTCGTGATTATTTAAATATATATATATATATATATATAATATATATATAAGTTAATAGAAAGGAAATGAATCTGACGGTATGAGTATAGATGAAAGGATATGAAAACAACACAATATGCTGTTAAAGTGAAAATATTATTATAAATATTTTTGTCTCTGCTCTTGTTAAGTCCGGAGTAAAACAAGCTCTGAAGATGATTTTTATAAATCGAAATATTGTTCAATATTAGCTATGAATATGATATAAAAATATTTTCACTTTAATAGCATATTGTGTTGTTTTCATATCCTTTTATCTATACTCATACACAGTCATCAGTACTTGGTCACAGTTTTTCACCTAGGTGATTTTTAAACCAAGTTGGTGTAATGGTTAGCAAGTTAGTCCTGCAGATCTGTTACTACTGAAAAATAAGTTTGATCTTTGCTGGATGCCCATATTTTTGACCTTGTGTTAAATTTTATCCATAAGGTAAATAATCATATTTTTTATTTTATTTTTTTTTAAGATAAAGACAAATAGAATGGATTCAGTTTTTAAATAGAGGGGGGGGTATAAAATTGAATAGATTAAATAATTTTGACCAATAATGAGAAAAGTATGAAGCCAACTATCACCCCCTTCAGTTATAGATAAATAGTAGGGCAGACTGGGCTTTTTAACAGTCTTTCTTTTTCCACCAGTTTAAATTATCTAACTTCTATTAAATCTGTTTTAACATGTAGATATTTTTACTCATAACTGACAGATCCTTTATGATTTTTATTATTGGAAATAGGAGGAATAGGAAAACATATATGGTGAGTCTAGTTCTTAGTGTATACATTATATTTGTGTGTGTGTGGTATATATATATATATATAATATATATATATATATATATATATATATATATTAGTTATTTACTAAGCTTAGCTTAGATATGGCACAAGGCCAGAAGTATGGGGCTTCCAATGAGAATCGAACTCACTAACAATTGTTTGCGAAGCGAGCTTGCTAACCATTACACCACGTGAGGTGCCCGATATATAATATTATTTTCATTTATTTATTTATTTCAAACTGGTGAAAGTGTTATGGGTAGAGAGTATTTTAGTGGTAAGTATAAAGCCAGGTTGTGGAAAGCAAATCATTAGAGGAGTTTGAAAAACCTTACCCCCCCCCAGGGTGGGTGGGTGCTCATAGTTTTCGAGGGGGGGGGGAGAAAGAAAGAAAGTGCTTCTCTGGTGACACCTACTTGTTAACATTCCAAAATATCAAAATCAATAAACTTGCTTACTCGTTGAAATCTATAAGATTTCAGCAATTACGACCTTCCCCCCCCTCATACTCTCCCTATGTGCCACTCCTGGCACATCACTTCTGCCCCCCACCCCCAATATGACTCATCTTTAACCTCACTTAACTTACTTCCTGGTAAAAACTCAATGAAATAGAATGACTGAGGCAGAGAAGCATATACCAAAAAAAAAAAAAGAAATCCAAGTACAAAGTTGTTAAAAGACAAAAGTTTAAATTTGAAAAAAGTTTTGGCTATTAAAACAGGAAGTTGTGAAAAGAGGATAAATAAGGTATTAAAAGACTGATAGTAAATTTTAAGTAATTGTAATTTAATGTAATTGTACTATTATAATGTTGTAAGGACTATGATAATTGTACTATTATAATGTTGTAAGGGACTATTATAATAATGATAATTGTACTATTTATAAGGACTATAATAATTGTACTATTATAATGTTGTAAGGGATAATTGTACTATTATAATGTTGTATAATGTTGTAAACTGTACTTATAATGTTATAAAGGACTATAATATTGTACTATTATAATGTTGTAAAGGACTATGATAATTGTCATAACCATCATGTCGCGCAATTAGCACGAATATCCATGACAATCTCTCGCCAACCTTCTCTATCATTCATTGTCCCTGGGAGGTCCTCTGTACAGCATCCAGTATCCTTGCAAAGCTGGTCAATGTAGGTCTTTGCTGGGCGGCACACTCTAGCCTGTCCATGTGTTGGCTTCCACAGGAGATCATCACTTATTAGTTCATCCTTGCTTCTCCAACAGTATCCAGTATGTCTTGTCTGTCTTACTCGGATAGTTTGTGAGATATGGGGCAGGTGGCTGTACAGCTGCTTCCTTGTCAGGTGTTTCCACAACTTGTTCAAGACAGCATTCTTGTGCAGCTCCCATCTAGCTTATTCTCCAGGCACTTTGTCAGGGTCCAAGTGTTGCAGCCATACAGCAGCACTGACACAACCACAGCTTGGAAGAATTGTAGTTTTAATTTGTCAGTGAGATCGGACTTCCATATAATCAATTATTTGTTTATAGATGACCATGCCTTCCCTATTCATGCATTAACATCACTTTCTGTGGATGAGATATTACTACCTCTAGCACTTCTTGCAAATACACCAGAACAGGCTGAGTC
Source organism: Doryteuthis pealeii (assembly GCA_023376005.1). NCBI lineage: Eukaryota > Metazoa > Mollusca > Cephalopoda > Myopsida > Loliginidae > Doryteuthis > Doryteuthis pealeii. The sequence goes on along the minus strand of CM042145.1, from coordinate 47,253,659 downwards.
ATTACTACATAGCCTGAAGAAGGCAGCAAAGAACATCAGTCTCTATGTGACCTCCGATAAAACCAAGTTCATGTGTTTTAAAAAGAAAGGAAACATCTCCACACCCGACAGCAAGCCTCTAAAGCCAGTAGAACAATTCACATACTTAGATAGTAATAATTGTACTATTAGGATATTTTAAAGGACTATAATAATTGTACTATGATAATATTTTAAAGGACTATAATAATTGTACTATGATGATATTTTAAAGGACTATGATAATTGTACTATAATATTTTAAAGGGCTATAATAATTGTACTATGATGATATTTTAAAGGCTATAATAATTGTACTATGATATTTTATGATGATATTTAAAGACTATAATAATTGTACTATGATATTTTAAAGGACTATAATAATTGTACTATGATGATATTTTAAAGGACTATAATAATTGTACTATGATGATATTTTAAAGGACTATAATAATATATGATATTTTAAAAGGACTATAATAATTGTACTATGATATTTTAAAGGACTATAATAATTGTACCATTATAATATTTTAAAAGGACTATAATGATTGTACCATTATGATATTTTAAAGAATAATGTATATAAAGTTAGCAAGATCTTTACGTTACTAAAACCAATAAAAGAGTCCATTTTACTTTTCTGTACTTTGAAAATTTATTGACCTTTTTCAGCATTTGTGTAAACAAAAAATAAATCAATTTCCTTTTAATTTGGACAATTTGTATAATTAAGAAAGAATAATGATGATGATTCATTTTTTATTGCCTCTAACAAAATCTACAAGTTTGGTTTCTTTGTTTTAATGGCATATCAATCTTAGTGGGTTATTTAATGCCAAATCTATCCTTGTAGAAGAACAGTAGTGGCACTATTTCGCTCATAGCTAGGAGATGTGGGTGTTCATACTTTTCTCAAGGATATTAGTACAAAAGTGAATGTAATAACACAACTGGAGTTTGAACTCACTCACTACAATACTGCAGTCCTGCACGTTAACCACCAAACCGCTGGGACTCCCCACTCCAGCCCCAAATCTACAGAAAAGAGAACATTTCTTGTTTAGATTTTATTAAACATGGTTTTCTTTTTTTATCATTCAGATTTTTCTTTTCAGTGGATTTTAACTTTGGAAGGAAAACTCTGAATTCAAACCTGTTAAACTCTGCTTAAAAATTGACTTTGTGTCACATCCTAGCTCGGGGGGGGGGGGGTAAATATATACATATCAGAAACTTTGTAAATAAAAAAAATAATATAGACAAGGGAAATAGTCCAATGAGAAGAGGAAAAAAAAGAGATACGATGAAGAAGAGCGGATAGTCTATATTTGTAGATGAAGATGAAGAGTCAATAACTGTCTGATACTTTTAGCTAAAATTCCAACTCACCTCAAGCGATCAAAATATTCAATAAACAAGACAGAAATAATAACAGTATGGGGGATTATTGGGCAGCAAATGATTACTTAAATAATGTGAACACAAATCTGGGCAGTAAAAGGTTAAAGGAAAAGAAAGAACAATTTGGAGAAGGAGGTGGGACGAGAAAAATTTCATCAATAACAAAAAAAAAAAATAAAGAAAAAAAAATTATCTGATGTTGGATGTTGTTTACCAATCTAACGAAACATATCTGGATTTGGGGGGAGAGTTATATATATATATATATATATATATATATATATATATATATATATCTTTTTAGTTGGAGGCACATGATGTAATGGTTAGAATCGTGGGAAATGGACCAGAGTTCAATTCCTGGACGAGGCTGTTTGCATTTCACATAGCAATTAATAGCCTTGGGAAAGGTATGCATCCAACTACTCTCCCTCCAGCTATAGGTAAATAGTAGGATGCACAGGGCTTTTTAACTTTGGCTAGGTAGCCAGTCTATGAGAAGAAAAACTAAACTTAAATCTGTTAAACTCTCTTGAAGAAATTGACCTTGTGTTGTGTCCTGCTCATGTGGAGGGGTTGGTAATATAATACAATATATATATATATGGGGTCAGTTTGGCTTGGTCAATAGAGCACCTGCTTAGGAATTGCATGGTTCTGGGTTCAATACTGATTCCAGCCAACTCAGCGTATGAGTAGCACAGTTTGGGTAATCTTATCTCTGCGATAAAGTAGGGAACTAATGATAGGTGTGACAGTCCACCTCAGCAAAACAATTTCCCTTGGCTAGGGCTGGTGAAAACGGGATAGGCTCTCTGACTTTCTGACTGATACCAATACAATAGGCCAGACTGCCAATTTATCTCATATATATATATATATATATATATATATATATATATATATATATATATATATATAGAGAGAGAGAGAGTAAATAAAGAGTCTCTCCATAGAAAGGTTATCCATTCTTCTCTTTCATCTTGCCAATTACTGCCAATGGGAAGTTCTTTGAGGCTTACGACACAAAAATCTGAAATCTATATGCATAAAAGAAAGATTCTGTATATCTGTCTCGACAACAACCAAGCCTACGTCCTTTTATAAAGAAAAATTGTTGGAGACCAGCAAAGACCAAAGTTCAATAAAATCCATACCCTATTTTTGTCCGATAGAGGGTTAAGAATCAAACCCACTAACGATGGTATGCAAATCCAGTTTGCTAACTATTACACTATGCAAAAAAAAAAACATTCTATCAAAAACTTTATTTCATTTTTACTGTTGATTTTTTTTTTTTTTTTTTTTCCTAATAATTTAGATCTACTTTCTAAGAGCTTTTGACTAAATTTAAAAAGATTGAAACTCTTTCTTAATATATTCTAATTGTTTTCAGGACCACTGTCTGTCTGTACATATGTATGTTTGTACAACAACCAAGTACGCATCCTTTTATAAAGGAAAATTGGTGGAGACCAGCAAAGACCAAAATTCGATAAAATCCATACCCTATTTTTGTTAGAGATGAGTTATTCTTTAGATTATGTGTGTGTGTGTGTGTGTGTACTTTGGGCAGGGGGGATGTTTGGGGTTTTGTTGGGTTTTTTTTCCTGTTAGCTTTGACTAAATTAAAATAAGATTAAAACTCTTTTTCTTAAAACTTTTTCTCCTTTAAATGTTTTCAGGACCATAACTGTGTCAGAGAATTAAGGAATTTAGTCCAACAACAACAGCACAAAATGTCAGAGATTCAAGTTGAACTTACTGAACACAAATTACAATTGAAGGAACATAAAAGAGAAATGCAACTGCTGAAGGTAAGAAAAAAATCTTTTTATTTCTTTTAATTGGAAAATGCTGATCAAATAAAAAAAAAAAAAATTGGAAAATGCTGATCAAATAAAAAAATTTTTTACAATATCTATTTCTATGTATAAGAGTGATGGGCAGTGTAACAGAAGAAAAAGAACAATTTTTTTTCTGGTTTCGTTTGCACACCAAAAACTACACCGAGATTTTTTTACAAAACTGAAATTGTTCGGTGTTAGTGCTATTACTTATAAGTGACCATATCCAATGAAACATGGTTGAAAAAGACTTTCAGATTTTAATAAAATTAAATTTTATCAACATTTGTACTATTGGAAGAAGAAAAGATTGAACAAAAATATGATGAAAACATTTAATTGGCTATTTTTTTAGAATATGAATGTGAAATCTATTTGTTTACAAAATAAATAGAAGAAATAAAGGAAATTCGATATTCATGACGCTTCAGAAATATATTTTATATTTTAGCATAGAAAGTTTTCAAATGGGAAAAAATTAAATACAACATGATGTCTGAAATCTATTTGTTTCAATTATCAAAGTTAAATGGTTAAAGAAATACTTTTTTGTGGTAAAAGTAAATAAATAATTTGTCCCCCTAAATATCTAAATAAATGGTTTCCTTAGAAAGAAAAAAATCTAAATACAATGCCAAAGGGCACTGCTTTTATTTTAATAACAGATGCAAAAGTGCGGCCCAGAGCCTGAGCTTGAATTTTGTTTTATGAGGGACAGGTGACAAAAATGGTCATATTGCTTGTGTTATTCTTTCTTTGCTAATTTTATTTACCATACTGAAAAATACTTACCTTCTTTATCTTATTAGATTTCCATATGATCAATAATCTGTCTATAACAATCCATCCCTTTCCTATGCATAATATTGACATCCATTTCTGACTTTGTAAAATCTGCAGAATGGCCTATTGTCGGTGTCAGCCGGACAGTGAGGAGAGTTTATTTCCTTTTCACTTGCACTAGACCAGGGAGATTGATTTTTTGCTGGGGTGGAGTGCCACATCTACCGACAGTTCCCAGATGCTTTACTGCACAGATCAGATTACCCAACTTGGGCTACCCAGGCACGGAGTTGGAAAGGAGCAATATCAAACTCAGAACCTTGCAATTCCTAGGCAAATGCTCTTCTCACTGAGCTAAACAAACAATTTACTTAGTAATTTTTATGAATTGAATCAATTTGTAAACATATTTACCAACCCCTCCTCACAATTAGGATCTAACTCAAGGTCAATTTCGAAGTTGAGTTTAACCAGTTTGAATTCAGTTTTCCTTCTCCTAGAATGGTTGCCTAACCAAGATTGCCTAACCTGCTATACTATTTTACCCATAGCTGGAGAGAAAATAGTTGGATTCATACCTTTCCCAAGTGTATTAGCACTATATGAAATGCAAACAGCCTTGTCCAGGATTTGAACTCATGTTGACATGTCCATTTCCTATGATGATAACCATTACACCACAAGCAGACTAGGTTTCTTTAACTTTGATAAGGCAACTAATCTAGGAGAAGGAAAACTCTAAATTCAAACTATTTGTACTCCACTTCAAAATTGACTTCCTCTCTCACCGTGTCCATTTCCTATGATGATAACCATTACACCACAAGCAGACTAGGTTTCTTTAACTTTGATAAGGCAACTAATCTAGGAGAAGGAAAACTCTAAATTCAAACTATTTGTACTCCACTTCAAAATTGACTTCCTCTCTCACCGTGTCCATTTCCTATGATGATAACCATTACACCACAAGCAGACTAGGTTTCTTTAACTTTGATAAGGCAACTAATCTAGGAGAAGGAAAACTCTAAATTCAAACTATTTGTACTCCACTTCAAAATTGACTTCCTCTCTCACCGTGTCCATTTCCTATGATGATAACCATTACACCACAAGCAGACTAGGTTTCTTTAACTTTGATAAGGCAACTAATCTAGGAGAAGGAAAACTCTAAATTCAAACTATTTGTACTCCACTTCAAAATTGACTTCCTCTCTCACCGTGTCCATTTCCTATGATGATAACCATTACACCACAAGCAGACTAGGTTTCTTTAACTTTGATAAGGCAACTAATCTAGGAGAAGGAAAACTCTAAATTCAAACTATTTGTACTCCACTTCAAAATTGACTTCCTCTCTCACCGTGTCCATTTCCTATGATGATAACCATTACACCACAAGCAGACTAGGTTTCTTTAACTTTGATAAGGCAACTAATCTAGGAGAAGGAAAACTCTAAATTCAAACTATTTGTATTCCACTTCAAAATTGACTTCCTCTCTCACCGTGTCCATTTCCTATGATGGTAACCATGACATCATGTGAATCAAATTATATAAAGTTTTAAGAAGATTCTTTTTTGAATTGTATTTATGTTGTTTTCCTTTTAGGAATACGTGCGGTGTATGAGAGTATCGAACCCTCGGATACGAGAAATACAAACAGAAATGGAAAATGCAGATGTTGTGAGGTAAATTATATTTATTTGTTGTATTTTATTTTTTATTTTATTTTTTTTTTATTTTTTTTTTTTCCAGGTTCCAAAGTGAAATTTTCATGTAGATCTAAATAGATTCACTTGTCTTTTTTTCTACAAATCACAAAAGAATAATTTGCTAAATGTTTTTAGGGTAACACAATTATCTTTTTAACTTTATTCATTGACGAGCATCAGATCTACTTATTGATTAGTGATGGAAAAAGTAACTCCCTATTTTAAACTATTTATAATTTCTTTATATGCAGTTATATTTCTCTCACTTGGGAGTTACTTTAAAATCACCCTGTATAAAAATGTACAGGGTGGTCCGAAAGTCTTGTCACCCCTATATATATATATATATTTTTAGAGGTAAAATGATTACCTGAAATTCTAGAAAATATTTCAATTTTTAAAGTTTTTTTTTTTTTTTTTTTTTTTTTTTTTTTTCAGAGGTTAAATAATTACATAACTTATATATCATATTAAATAAAAAAAATAATGGAAGTTGAAACAATATGTTGAGGTGATAATGTCTTTTCAGACCATGCTGTACATTAATCTACATAGGAGTCTGAAAGTCTTCTCACTTCCTACATATTTTTTGAGAGGTAAAATAATTACATAATGTATATATTATTAAAATAAAATATAATGTAGGTGTGGCAAGACTTTCACACTACCCTGTACATCATTTATTCTAAGTATCAAGATACATTCTTGATTTTTCTTTCATCACTCTGTCGGCACTGCAATCTTATAAAAAGCATCCAAGCACAAAATCTTTTCTTTCTTTTTTTTTTTTTTTTTTAATGCAATGAATTTTTTTTAATGCAAATGAATTATTTAAATGAAAATTTCATTAAAATATTTTAAACAATATTTTGATTTTATTTCGATTTAGTTTAAATATGACCCTCAATATTCATTCATATTTACCAATAAAAAAACAAAACATTTGCTTACTTCCTCTTAAAACCAAAAGGAAAATCATTGCCAATTTCAATACAAGAAAGTTGTATTATTTGTCTGAACCTTTTAAATGAGGCTTGATATGTTATTATTTTGATTTTTCAGACTGTTGTCCTCATCTTTATTGTGATATATAAAAAAACATGTTTTGCTCATTGTGTCCTCTGGCCTTTTTCAGGTGTACCTTATCCATCTGAGCAATAACAACTTTTTTTTTTTTTTTTTTTTTTTTTTCACTAAACTATTCAAAATGATTTCCCAGGTTGGTTGAATCATTGTTATGCTCAGACAGACCTGAAGATGGCTGGATTGTACAATGGGGAAAAACGTTATTTTTTATATATATCACAAAAATGAGGACAAGTCTGAAAAATCAAAATTAGACAAGGAAGTTGTATTTCGATTAAGCAATTTTATTTAAAAGCCAAGAAAATAATTGTTTATTTATAAAGGAAACAAAAGATCAGATTAAAAATGAATAATTTACTCAAACTGACAGATGAAAAAAAAAAAAGAAAATGGCTTCTATTAATGCGAGATAAGGGAATATAAATGAGCATAGCATCAGAGAACTGTCCTTCCCACCCCACAAAAAAAGAAACCTGAACTCTTCTTTAAAAAAGGCCCCCTCCATAAAGATAAATGCTGAGAGCTAAGCTATTTTTGTCACCACATTCAATTGTGTAGGAAAGCCTTCACTTAAAAAGAATTTCACATTTTCTCAATTATTTGTTGATGCTGTTGCATGTCACAAATGAATATCAACGTAGAAGACTTTGCTTACACTCTTCAGATATATTGTTGTTGTTTATGTTTGAAATGGGTTAACGTTAAGAAAATCCCTCAAAATAGAAGACAATTGCCAGCAAATATTTTGATATGTTTGTGTGTATCTGTTTATGAAACAAACTATATTATCACCATCAGATTCTGTGTTATGTAAAAAGAAAAAGTCATTGGAGTGGCCATTTGTCAGTATCAGCCAGACCACCAAGGGAGTCTATCCCCTTTTTACTAGCGCTAGACCAGAGAGATTGTTTTTGCATCTGAGGTGGGGCACCACACCTACCATCAGCTCCCCACTTTACAGATCCAAGCTGTGTTACTCATCGTCTGAGGGCTGATATCAGGGATGCTCTACCGACTGAGCAAAAGCCGGCCTCTGTGTATTGAATGAAAACAAACTGTATTGTCACCCATCAAATTCTACAATTCTGCTGACAGGACTTTTAGATAAAAACCAAATGTAGCATCATTAAAAAATAAAATAAAATAAAAAAGTGTTGTGGACTAGCCTATCTTACCTTTTCTTAAAGAGTAAATGAACTGGTCCAAGACTACTTGTGTACTGTTGTTTAGAGCAGTCAGCAGATCATTATGAGAACCGTCTACTTACGACCTCGATTATTGTTGCAAAGTACTTTATTGTTAGTGCAAACCCTTATTTGAATGTACTAGTATACCGATTATTCTAAGTTTCAGTATAGTTTTAAAAGTCTATAATCTCAAGAGTCATTTATTTAACTGTTAGTCTAAAAAGGACACCCAAATTATTTCTTTGGGAGTCCCAGTGGCATAGTGGTTAACTTGCTGTACCACAACATCTTAGTAACGGAGTTCAAACTCAAGTCGCTTTATTACATTCACTTTCAGACTAATACCCTTGGAAAAGGTATGAACCCTCTCATCCCCCCAGCTATGAGTTGAATAATACCACCACAGTTCTCGTTCAAAAATAGTTTGGGCTTTAAATAACCCATGAATGTTGATATACCCTTAAACAAAAAAACATTATTTCTTTTTGCATCTAAAACCACTCTCTTCAACTTCCAACATTTTTAGTTTAATTGTCCCAACCCTATTGCCCTTATGGAAAGCACCAACCCTTTTTATCATAGATGTGCTAGAATGTCCTAAGTATGACGCTAAACTGTATCTAGTGTAGAAGTTCCAATTTTAGAGCTCTGGGAATGCGGAGTACCCCTTCATCACCATTACTCCAAGATCCACTCTGACCCCGAAGTGGTAGTATCTGTTAGGGTTCCATCTATGAGTTAGATAGAAAAAAAATTAGTTTTTAAAAAAATTGAGTTTTAAAAAAATTTTTTGACTACCCATCAAGAATAAATAGAACAAAATGTCTTCGGCATAAAATAACCCAACAAGGGTTGACCTGCCATAAAATCTAACAAAGCAAACCAATCATCTTGCATCTAAAACTACTCTCTTCAACTCCTAACATTTTTAGTTTCTAAAGTTCTGACCCCTGATTTTAGTGGGTCACTTCAACTGGTGTTAATTTTAAGGAAATCTGCACTACAAATGACCACTGGAATCACAAATCCCTAATCTCCAAGGATTTTTTTCCCCTGGTGGCTGAGCAGTCCATGACTTGCAACACTCCACTTTGGTCCTTACTTAGACTATATCGGTGGTCGGATATGCCCCTTCCTATCAATAGATTGGTGACGTCTATCCCTAGCACCTATATGATTATCTCAATATCTATGATATTATATAGGAAGCGCGTGGTGTAATGGTTAAAGTCATGGGAAATGGACTCGTTGCCCCGAGTTCAAATCCTGGACGCGGTAATTGCATTTCACTTAGCGCTAATACCCTTGGGAAAGGTATGAATCCTACTCTCCCTCCAACTATGGGTAAATAGTAGGGCAGACTGGGCTCTTTAACTTTGGTTAGGCAGCCGGTCTAGGAGAAGGAAAACTGAATTCAAACCTGTTAAACTCCGCTTAAGAAATTGACCTTGTGTCGCATCCTGCTCGTGCGGAGTGGTTGGTAAATATATATATGATTATCTCAACCCTATTGCCCTTATGGCAACCCCCCAACCCTTTTTAGCATATATGTGCTAGAAGGTGGTGGCTGAAGGTTTTAATATCCTAGGTATGTTGCTAAACTGTATCTAGTGGTGATGTTCCGATTCTAGATCTTGGAGAATGTGAAGTAGCCTTTCATCACCATTACTCCCAGGTCCACTCTGACCTAGAGTGGTAGTACCTGTTAGGGTCCCATCTATGGGTTAAATAAAAAAAGACAAGTTTTAAGTTTAAAAAGAAAAAATTGAGTTTTCATTAAGAATTAATAAAACAAAACATGAAATAACCCAACATGCTGTAAAATCCAACCAATCAAGTTTTTTCTTTTTTTTTTTTTTTTTTCTTCAAAAAATGGGGCCCATTACCTTCAGCTTATCCACCTTTCCATACTCAATTCAACACTCTTCCTGCTTTTGTTCTAATTCTTTTGCTTTTCATCCCAAATTTATTAACCATTTCCAAACCAAATAATTTCCAATTCCACCTGGATACTCTTTATCTGAACCTTCGATTTACCTTTGTCTTTCTAGATGGGTGTCCAATCTGCAGAAGGCACGTGTCACTCGGTGGGGCGGAATGATTTCAACACCAGATACAGTACTGCAGGCAGTTATTAAACGCGCACTCATCGACAGTGGCTGTCCTCCTTACATTGTCAATGAATTAATGGAAAATGCTCACGAACGACGTTGGCCCAGTGGTCTTGGCACTCTTGAAACGCGGCAGCTAAGTCGGAGACAGTATGAGAATTATGTAACGAAAAGGATACCAGGTCAGCACGGTTCTCTCTCTCTCTCGAATAATGTAAACACATTAAGGTTAAATGGTTGCGCGTTTAGCATGACAAGTTGATTTGGCGATCCTCGTGTGTGGCGTAAGCTGGTGATCTAGTGGTAGAGTTTTGGCTCTGCATTCTGTGGTCACTAGTTCAATTTCCAGTGGGGGAGATAATGGTATACACTGCTGATGAGACCTAATAGGTCGAGTTTACGGTCAAGTCACATTGAAAGCTCCAGTTCCTGTTTGATCACCGAAGTTAAGCAGCGATGAGCCTTTTCAATATTTAGATGGGTGACCATTTAAGCAACAGCATGTATTGTAAGTAAACTGAATATCAAATTAACTTGATTCAGCATTAAATGACCTGAAAAGGGTTGATATGCTATAAGACCAACCAACCTACCTAATAGATTGAAACAGCTGTCCAGTGTTTCCGTATGCCACGCACGTTGTTTGCTGAATTTTCTGGTCATGGTAATTTAATTATATATATATATATAATTCCCTCTATCTATGTATCTCTAATTTGTTTCTCTTTATGTTATTCTGTCTGCATTTAAGCATCTGTATTGGGTGAAAAAGAACAATTACAGTTCTACCTTCACTTATGAGTGCCTCAACTTGCAAGTTTTCCGAGTTATGAGCTGTCGTCACTTGGTTGATTTTTTGCTTTGTGTTGTGAGCTAAAATTTGAGGTACTAGCGAGCTTCAGATATGCTTATGTTTATAGGTTCAACAAAAACCTTTCCTAATTTATTACACCAAAGAAAAATATCATTTATAAAAAAATAAATATTGAAATCTATTATTACAGTACATAATTCATTATATTCTATTTTATTATGTTTTTATACAATACATTGCTATTTTTCTTATCTTAAAAAAAGAAACGTAACAAATAAAATGATGGTGTTTGGGGGTGGGGGTGGAATGGATTAATGGCATTTCAGTTTATTTCAATGCGGAAAATTGACTGGGTATGCAAGGAAATTCTTGTCTTATAATTTGGAAAAATCTAACATGTAGAGTTTTTTTTATTGCTGAGAACCTTTTGTTTTCTATAGAAAATTTGGATTTTATTTAGAATATTCGAAAGAATGTGACCTGTTGGGTCAACTATTGAGCTCTGGGTAGATAATTGTGATCAGGAAAAAAGTTAGTTTGAAAAACGATTTAAATTTTTCAAAATAAATATGACTGGAGAATTTAAAAAAACCACTAAAGTCATTTTGCTAAAATTTGCAATCAAGTCAAAAACTTACTCATCTTATACATAAGCCAGCCGTTAGCTGCTGAAAATTAACATACGAATAAGTTCATCTACCACTCACACTCTCCAATCTCTCTCTTTACACAAACAAAAAAAATAACATATATAAAGAGTCATTAATCAAGATATATATAGAGAGGGGGAAAGTGACAGGCATAACATGAAGTAAGAAATGGGTGAGTTTTTGACTTAATTGCAAATTATGAGTAATTAGTTCAAATTAGTCATAATTTGCAATTAAGTATTATTAAGTAAATAAAATGGAATTTTTTTCCAAACATAACCTAATCCCAAAACTAAGGAATATTTTGGGATGTATTTTGTGTCGTTAGATTAAATAGGAAAAAAGCCTTTAGTATAATAATAGATATAGGATGTCTACAAAAGAAATAGTTTCAAAATCTCTACAGAGGGACAAGTCAAACAAGGGAAATAACTTTATTTTTTAAATTGTCTAAGAAGCCGGTTTAGCGCATGAGTAGCACAACTCGGATCTGTGCAGTAAAGTGGGAAGTTGATGGTAGGTGTGGCACTCCACCTCGAACATAAAAACAATCTCCATGATCTAGTGCTAGGAAAAAGGAGATAGATTCCTTTGCTGTCCAGCTGATACGCCAATAGTCATTCCGCCTAATTTATTTACTTGTGACAGTGAATTGTTGCACTCTGTACTCAACAACAAAAAATGAGCAAGAATGCTCTCCCCCCCTCTCTATCCCCATCTCTCTCTCTCTCTCTCTCTACCCCTCTCTATCCCCCTACTAGTCATTACTGGTCAGTTTATATTAGGTCTGATCAAAATGTATTGAGACTGAAGATTAAATTATTATTAAATTCAAATTAATTTTTTTTTTAAATGAATGTCCATTAAGATGTGCACACAGCTGAGCAACTTATCTAATAAAGTAATGGGTCAGTGCCAATTTGGGGTGGGTGGGGTGAAGCCAGTCTCAACTCTTTGTGTTAAAATTTTGGTTGCCATTTTAGGGGTTTAGTTCCACTGTTGGTAAATACAAGTCTGTTTTAAGTTTGGGTTCATTTGGTTATACTTTGTTCAGTTCCTTGAAATCCTTGGTAGAAAAGAGTTGAGGGTATCAGTAGATACACGTTGTAGCAGAAGTATGTATGTTGTATTCCTTGTAATCCTTGGTAGAAAAGAGTGTAGTCTCAGTAGATACTCCTTGTAGCAGAAAGTCTGTTGTATTCCTTGAAATCCTTGGTAGAAAAGAGTTTAGTTTCAGTAGATACTCCTTGTAATCCTCCTCTTTATGTCTTGATCACAGAATCTTCTATTTGCTATTGATTTCAGGTCAATTACCAAACAATCTTAAATATGTTTGTATACGTTTTTCATTGGCTAATTTTTTTACCAGAAATGCCTGCTGATGATAATTTTGGGAAAGTTCATAAATATGAGTGGCAATTTAGAGTACATTTTATACCTGGATACTCCAACACTTTGAACAAAATTGTTTTTAGCAAAATGCATGTTTGTGCATACTCACCACACCTCTCACTCTCTTTCTCTACCTCTCACTCTCTCTTCTTTTAAAGGGTTGTACTTATTTTTGGACTGCTACATATTCATAATTTTAGTTAAAGTGTTTAAAGGCTGTAGTTTAGTAATAAATAAGTCAGTTTTGCTACCATGAAAAATAATAAAATCCTGATATCTTTAATTTAGAAAAAAATTAACTTTAAAAAAAAAATTATTATTAGGAGTGTACTTATCTATCTATGTAGATAGATAGATATGTATATATATATATATATATATATATATATATAGTTTTATCTAATGTAGAATTGAAAATAAAGTGCTCCATTACAGGTGTAAGAGCTGTGTATGTGTTATATATAACAATTAAATAAAAAATTTTAAATTTTATATATATATATATATATATATATATATATATATATATATATATATATATATATACTAAAAGTATTACCTCACTATCCTCATAATTCTGTGACTGTTAAATAGAATACTGTGTGTGTGTGTGTAAACGAATTTTGATCAACACCTATTGACAAATAACCATAATAAATTTCGCCCATACCAAAGTATATATATTTTTTCAATTGTTTTTTTTCAATACATCTGTCAGATTCATTGCCATTTTTTTACTTACATTATATATATATATATATATATATATATATATGTGTGTGTGTGTGTATTTTTGACGTCTTGATTAGAAATAATATTATGATATTAAATTCTTTTTCTTTTGCTTTCAGGGAAGCAAGCAGTAGTGGTGATGTCTTGTGAAAATGAACACATGCCAGAAGACTTGATCCTTGAACCTGGATTGGTTATGATTTTTGCTCATGGTGTTGAATGAGGTAATATCAACATTACTCTTTTATCTTTTCTTACTTCTTACAATTCTAACCATGCTCTCCGTCTCCCCCCCCCCATTTTTCAGAATTCTTTTGTTCTCATAACTTTTTAATTCCTCCTCCAACCAAACATTTTTTTCAAGTCACCATTTTGTGGAAAGTTTTGTCTAAATTTTTTAAAAACTGACAGCAAAACTATTAACCAAAAAAAAAGGGGGGTAGCTTCTCATACCCTACAATTCTGTACTTCATGTTCATTTCATAGTAAAAGTTATAAAGTCAGTAGAGTGGCCTATTGTCAGTATCAGCTAAACAGCAAGGGAGTCTACCCCCTTTTCACCTAAAGCAGTGGTTCTCAACCTTTTTAATTTACCTATGAACCCATTTGATTCCTATTTTATTCTGGTGAACCCACACACCTATAGCAATTTGTTTAAAAGTCCCATTGTATTTTTAAAATTGATTATTTTTTTGTTTGCTTGGACCCCCCCCCCCCAAAAAAAAAAAAAGATATATATATGGCCCCCAGTTGAGAACCATTGGCCAAAAAGAGTAACACCAGCCCTGAGTACAACATTATTTTAATTCTCTCGGTCAAATAACAAGGAGTTAGTTTCTGTCTGAATAATTTATTTTCTATCAATTAAAATGAACTTTGTATGTATGAGATGAGGTTTGATGTGAATAATTTTGATATTTCAGACTGTTGTTCTCATCTCTATTGTGGGTATGTATAAACACAACGTTCAGGCCACTGTAACCTCGGGACTTGTTTAGGTGTTTCTTATTTACCTTAGAATAAAGTCATCATCAGAGTTCAAGCATGGTTTCAGAGTTTTAATATCGTTACTACTAGTTCAAGGCACTCCAAGCAGTACAAAATACCACCAGACTTATTGACAGAAATATGGCTAATATATTGGCTAGATCTAAATTTATAGCAAATTCTATTAAATTAGAAAAAATAAAATGGAAGAAAATTTACCAATTCTAAAATAGAAATTTCAAAATATGTTGTAAAGAATGCTATTACTTATCTGACCATTTTCATCTGATTTGGAATTTGAAAGGAGAAGGTCCCAAAATTTAGTAATTGTATCTTATCACTTCCTGCTATAAATCTGGTGGCATTTTTATGCTGCTTGGGGTGCCTTGAACTAGTGGTAATGATATTTAAGCTCCAAAACCAAACTTGAATTCAAGGTTATCGTCTGATGATGACTTTATTTTAAGGTAAATATGAAACACCTAAACAAGTTTTGAGGTTACAGTGACCTGAACATTATGTTTATACATACCCACAATAAAGATGAGGACAACAGTCTGAAATATCAAAATTATTAAAGTAATCAAGTTTTGTTTTTCTTCTTTAAATGAAGTTTAAGATTTTTATAACCAAAAAGAGTTCAGCTAGAACAGAATTTTAACCCTTTACAATTCTCTCTTTATCATTTCTCTATTAAACAATTTCCTTGATTCATTAGTATACTTATATCAACTAATTACTTATATCTTTCCTCTATTCAAAAGTCACTTCCAAGTGTAGTACTTTACAAACCATTAAGAGATTGAGAAAATATAACTTATTAATGGATGAGAATATGTTGATAAAGTATGTAGAAAAAATTGACTTTGATATTTGTCTATATTTTTGAGATGAGGCTTAATGTGAATAACTTTGATGTTTTGGACTGTTGTCCTCATCTTTATTGTGGTATGTATAAATACAACATTCAGGCTGCTGTAACCTTGGATCTTATTCAGGTGTTTATTTACCTTTTTGAGGTTATTGTCTGATAATGACTTTAATCTAAGGTGAATGAGGCCCGAGGATATAATGGCCTGAACATTGTTTTTATATTGATTGTCTATATTTTTGAGATGAGGCTTGATGTGAATAATTTTGATGTTTTGGACTGTTGTCCTCATCTTTATTGTGGTATGTATAAATACAACATTCAGGCCGCTATAACTTTGGATCTTATTCAGGTGTTTATTTACTTTTTGAGGTTATTGTCTGATAATGACTTTAATCTAAGGTGAATAAGGCCCGAGGATATAATGGCCTGAACATTGTTTTTATATTGGTTGTCTATATTTTTGAGATGAGGCTTGATGTGAATAATTTTGAAATTTCAGACTTTGTGGTACGTGTACTCAATGGCCTGACCATTTGTTTATACATACCACAATAAAGATGAGGACAACAGTCCAATAGAATTATTTAAGATGACTTTATTTAATTTTTTGTTTAAACTGTCCATTTCAGGAACAACCTGAATGAATGCTGTCGTACTTTATTTAAGAAAACTGCTTTTGGAGATGATGAAACCATATCAACAATTACACCAATGCTTTGGAGTTGCAACTTTTTCTACTCCAAGATTTTTGTAAAAAGAAAGAAAAAAGAAAAATGTTCACATCTCCCACATCTCGGCTTCACTCGGATGTGGCTGGGAATAATAAGATGCTCCTGTTGCTGTGGTTTACCTGCTGAGAAGGTTGAATGTTTGATGCTAGGTAAGGACCATGGATGTGAAGACGCAGTCTGTGCACGCGCGTGATGGGCATCGTTTTTTTAAAAAAGAAAAAAGAAAACTGATATTTTGAATTTCTGTTGCTATGGATCCTGCTGCTGCCATTTCATTTCGACTCTTAATCATACCATTCTTCATCTGACCATTATTTTCGTTTTGTTTTTTATTGTTTTTCTGTTTATAAGAAAATATGAAATAAAGCTTTAAAAAGAATTCTCTGGTCAATGTTACCTTTACTGCTTCTTGTGAAAAGGCCAAACATTTTTCATTTGGATTTATATTTTAATATGAAAACTTGGTCATTTTTAAGAAACAACTTTGGGAGACTTTTTTTCCTTTCAAAAAAAGAAAGTTCCTTAAAAAAAAAAAAGTTAAAAATTTTAGAGTATTTTTTTTTAAATAAAATGAATGTTAATGAATATTTAAAATATTGAGAATTGATTTTTATTTTCTCAAATTTCTTTGTAAATGAATATTGCATCATCTCATTACATTTTCTAAATTAATTAATGAAAAAAAAAAAAAAATCAACAAAAAGCAAAATGAGTGTTCGATTTAAACCTCACTTTCGTTTTTTGTTTGTTTTTTTTTTTTTTTACTCCACTTTAGAATTTTTAGGATCTTATTTAATAAAATAATTTCCTATTCTTTTGGAATGAAAGAAACCGAGAGATTTGTGGCGTTTTTGTTATGAAGAAGTAAAGGTAAGATTGGCCACATCACCAATTATGCCCTAAACAATTTCTATGTTACATTCAATTTTTTTCTTTGGCTCCTTCATTGTTGGTAATTGTGCTAATTGCAAAAGACAGTGCTCAATTACATACTGTTTACATACTGTAGTGATGGAATATATGTGTGTGTGTCTGTGTATAGAATTGGAACGAAAGTCTTGTCTGATACAAAATAGTATTTATTTAACCAGTAAAGAAAAATTTACATGTTGTCATTATTGGTTAAATAAATACTATTTTGTATCGGACAAGACTTTCATTCCAATCCTATATATATACACACACACAGGGGTGTCCAAAACAATTTGACATCATTTCCTAAAATGATGTCAAATTTTGGTGGGAACGCCCTGTATATACTCACATTAAAGATGAGATTTTGTATTTTTGAAAAGAAGTTGGATAAAAATGCAATGTGATGGGGAAAAAAAAGAATTTATGTACAATAAATTTCTTGGTGTCTAAGAAGAAAACAAAAAGTGAGTCCTATTTTAAAACTTATATAATTTTTTTATTGCTATTTTTTTTTTTTAACTTACAAATAAATTATAAATTTTATATAAAACATGAAAAAATAGTGACTACTTGGGCATCCTGTGTGTGTATGTGCATGTGTGTATGTGTGTGTGTGTATCTCACATACACATTTTGTGACTGCTATTTCTCCTTATCTCTCTCTCTCTAAATATACATATATGTTACATTGGTCATCCCAAAGTGTATAATGTATATTCAAATATTTTTATCTTTGTACATAGAAGTTTTTGTAATTTAGAATATGGATATTAATTTCATTGTATGCATGACTTAGTTGGGTTTTTTTTTCTTCCTTTAGAAATAATCAATAAAAATCAATTTGTTTGTAATTTAGAAAATGTTCAGTTTTGTGTAATGTGTTTATATAATTAATAATTACATTGCTGTTGTTAATGTAGTTGTTATTATGTTTATGTGTGTTTTCTATGGACCTAATGTCTTTTGACTATTTCTAGTTTGTTTCTCTAGATATATATATTTTTTTTTTTTTAGTCTAACGCTTGATTCCTTTATGTATGGTATTTATATCATAGGATTATCATTTTAGGATGGAGGATGTGTGTGTGTGTGTGTGGGAATAACTTGTTTAGCAGTTTATCTCAATGTTAACATTTTCTCTTATTACATCTTTCTTTCCTTTCTATTTTTTTTTTTATTAATTAAATTTTAAATTAGATTAAATTTAAATTATTTTTTTAATTTTCAAGTTCAGAGAGAGAATTTGGAGAATAGGAAAAAAAAAAGCATTTTAAATAAAATGATTGTATGCATGTCATCTCGTATTGTTTTCTAATATTTGTATCAATTATAGATGAACACATTGTTGTAGATGAAATATGTTTTTGGGGAGTGTGAGAAAATTCCTTCTAAATAATGCCAACTTATTTCTATTTAATTAAAAAAAGAAAGAAAAAAAAACGTTTAGATTTTTTTAAATATTTGCTTTCTGTGCTGATTGTATCATTTTTTTTTTCTTTTTCTGATGAATAACGCGGAAAAAAATGTAGAAAAAAAAAACTACCTTTTCATTTTTATTTTAATGATCACATTCCAACTGTCTTTTAAATAACATTTTTTCCGTTTGGGCTGAAAGCGATTTTCTAGATCAAGGTCTAATAACCTATTTTTATGTGTATTTATGAGATGAGGCTTAATATAAATAATTATGATATTTCAGACTTGTCCTCAACTTTATTGTGTCAGGCCTCTGTAACATTGGACTCTTTTTTTTAGGTGTTTTTTTTTCTTTTTTTTTTAGGTGTTTACCTTAAAATTGATTGAATTCATGGGTAATCATCTGAAGATGACTTATTTTAAGGTAATTAAAATGATAAATAAAAAAAAAAAACATCTAAAACAGAGCCCGAGATTTTGGTTGCCTGAACGTTGTTTTATACACAATAAAGATGAGGACAACAGTCTTAAATATCAAAATTATTTAAGTCTAATCACATGTTTAACATTAGTCGCATTTTTTCTTACAATTTTAATCAGTAAATTTTCATTAGGTGGTGATGCCAAAGAAATAATGCTTTTATTTTTCCTTTTTTTAATTTATTTTTAAAAAATTTATTTATTTAAAACAGCTACGCAAATTTTTAACAAGAAAAAAAAAAGGCCAATGCCAAATCACCTGATTCACATAAAAATCATCATGTGGAGAAAAAACAAAATGTCTGTCCTCTTGATCTGCCAGAAAAAAAAACAATTATCATTCCCTTCATTTTTTTTTTCATTCACCTTCATTTGTTCCTCTGTGAGGAGCATTTTTCCTTTTCTTTTGTTGGTTTCTCTAACTTTTCAACTTTTCCTTCTGTTTTTTTTTTTCTTCTTGTTTATCTACCTTTACACAAACAATTTGTGTTACAAGTGCTTTTCCCCATTTCTCACTTGGACTCACATCGTTTCCGGAAAGAAAAAGAGATTGGCAAAGGGGATTTTTTAAAAAAATGGTATTTTTTGCCTCTTCTCTCTCAACTGCTAATAAATCCAATATCTCTTATCACCCAATAAATAACCATCTTTAATCATTTGCTACCTTTTTTCATGATGGCTACACTGCTGAACTATCAGGTATCCAGACAATATTACAATTTGTTAATGTAAACAGAAAAGGGACAACTGAGAAGGAAAAGAAAAGTATTTTTTTCTTCTCCTTTTTGTTCCCTTAGGATAAGATTTTAGAAAATGATATTTTGAGTGGCTGTGGATGTTGAAACAGTAAAATCACTGCAGGTTGTGAGGAGGAGGAGGAGAAAGAGGAGGATAAGACTTAAAGAAGCAAGAATATCTAAATTCTTCAAATTGATATTTGACTTTTTTTCCGTTTTTTTTAATTTAACAAAAAAGCTTCTTTTTGTAGCTTTTTTAAAAAAAATTCTCCCACATTTCTATCTTTATGTACTTTTTTATTTATTTATTTTTTTTAAATATACAACCTTTTTTTTCCACTTTTTCTATAAAACATTTTGTTGAAGCTGCTTTTTTATTTAAACAAAAATGGAAGAATTTTTTATTCATCATTTTTTATAAACTTATTTACTGGATTTTTTTTTTTTTTTTTTTGTTTTTTTTTTTTGTTCTCATTTTAAACTAATAAAAACTCATCATTTTAATCTTTGTTTTGTAGATTTATGTAGAAATTTTTTTTTTTTTTCATATGTAAACATTTCATTTTATGTATTTTTGTATGTTTTTATTTTATTTTATTGTTAGTTTCACTTTTTTTTTTTATTTGCTGTTAATATTTTATTTTTTTTTTTTTTTTTTTTGCAAACTTATCTGTTGGCAATACTTCCTTAAAGCAATATTTTTGTCCATTTTATATTGAAATAAATTTTGGTCCATCTCCTTTTAAGGAAATACTTCTTTTTTTTTTATCTTACTTCCATGGAACAAATAGTTTTCTAAAACTTTTGCTTGATAATATCTTACATTCAGGATTAAACCACTGTTTATTATTAATGTGTGTTCAGAATAAAATAACCCAACATGGGTTGACATGCAGTAAAATCCAACCAACTAATGTGTGTGTGTGTGGATGCAAATACATGTTTGTGTATAAGGATCTTTTTTTTTTTTTATATATCCTACATAATATAAGTTATGTAAATATTCTACATAAATTCAAAGCTAAATATTAATGTCAATTATTATAAAAACGCTTTCCATTCAAAAATTATCCTTTTCAAAATAACTTCCAAGTTCAACATTAACCATTAGTGATTTTATTTTTTGATTAATTGAAATATGAAAAACATTGTTTTAATTTTCATTATTTTTTATTTTAATGATATGATATATATCATTAATTGTAGTATGTAATAACAATAATAATCTTTGAATGATCCCCAAAAGTTTAGAAAACAGACGAGAGGATTTGGAAATCAAAGGAAGAATTGAGACCCTCCAGACAACAGCATTGTTGATCAGCTAGCTGGAGACCTGAGGAGATACTCAGTTTCCAGTGAAAGGCCACCAGCTAACACTGGTGTGAAAAACTCGTAAGGAATGAAATAATAAAAAATATATAGAGGAAATGAGATATATATATATAAATTAAATTATCACGACCAGAAAATTTGACAAACACTGCTTGCAACATATGGAAACATACATCATAGGTTGAAACAGCTGTCCAGTGTTTTTATGTCACACACAGTATTTACCAAATTTTCTGGTTGTGGTAATTTAATTATATATAATAATGATGATAATTTTCTATTTAATTTCTAACAGATTATTTTGTGTAATTATAATTGATTAATTAGAAGTTTTATTTTGGTTGGCGGTGACAAGACTTTCGGACCATCCTGTTATTTGAGTTTTCTTGATATTAAGGAAAAATTTAAACCTTATTTTGAGTTAAATGAAACTTTTCAAACCAAATTTTAAAATTCTTAAAGCCTAGATTTCATAAGTTAACATTATATAGAAAATTTTCTTTCCAAAATGAAATGCACGAAAATGATTTGGTTTCATGTGCATTTTCCATGGTCATTGTTGTTGGAAATGGAATTGGTGACCAAAGTTCAAATCCTGGATGAGGCTGTTTGCATTTCACTTCAACTTAATGCTCTTGGGAAAGGCATGAATACATCTATTCTCCTTCCCTTGCCCAACTATGGGTAAATAGTGGGGCAGACAGTTATTTAGCCTAGGTAAAGGCAACTGGTCTAGAAAAAGGATAACTCTGAATTCAAACTTAAAAATTGACTTTGTGTCACATCCTGCTCTTGGCTGAAAACTTTGGGAAATACATATATACAGTTTTATAGTTTGCTTGAAGCATTGTGTGTATATTTGGTTTGTTAATTTTGAAGGCTTATCACAATGTGAAGGAAGAAAAGGTTATGAGTATGTTATTCATTTACCTATATATTTTTTTTTTATGTTAAGGAAACCTTCAAAATTAATCAACAACCCGTGTGTGTGTGTGTGTGTGTGTGTGTGTGTGTGCTGTAGTTGGTTTGCCAGGTAAGTTAGTATTATGATGATTCTAAGTTGGGAGTTCTCTTCCAACATTGGAATGTTAGAGTTGTTCAGGTCCAAATTGTGAGCTCGATGTCCAATATTGAATAGACCGAGGTTTAGATAAAAATAAATTCATGGTGAATGTGACGTCAATAACAAAGGTAATTGTGACTTGAGTAGTGATTTAGTTTCGGCTTCAGACAGACAAACACACAATCTCCATTATAATAAGATATATATATAATTATATATTCCTGAGTTTAAGTCAACATTTTATTGTATTTTCCATCATTACAGATTTTTACACTTTTTCATCCTGTGTGTGTGTTTTCCATGTGTGTTCATGGCCCAAGTGTGTCCCTTAACAAACTGTTGAATCTTTTAACTTCACTTTAAAAGGCAAATTCAAATTCAAACCTTTAAAATCCTTTATAACTTGTTAATGAGAAATACCAAATTTCTTCATTCTTATAAAACTCAAAACACCAACGCTTCAAATCTTGAACTTTCAGGTTCAAGAAATTTCAACTTATCCTCTTCTTTCTCTTTTAATCTTTTTTTTTTTTTTTTTCTATCTGAAGCCCCCCCCCCCATTTTTGACTCACTTTGCAGTCTCTCTGTTTTACCAACTCCCTCTCTCTTTCTCTCTATAAATTTATACCCTCCACACACACACACACGCCTTTGATCAATTTTGGCTCAACCTTCATTTTTACTCTGTATTTTTTTTAACTTCCCTCCTCAGTACTGAGTTCTTTATTCAAATTTCTATCTCTCTGCCCCCCACCCCCTCCCTTCTTTCCTTATAAATGAATCTAATCCCAAATTAAATCTACAAAGAAATTGGTCACCTTCAGATGCAATTGTTGGATCATCAAACAACTTTATAGGATGTCCCATCATGGTGTAATGGTTAGCAAACTAATCTCACAAATCCGTTACTGCTAAAAAGCAAGTTCGACCCTCGCTGAATGCCCCATAGTTGTGACCTTGTGTCAAATCCTACCTGTAGGGTAAATTTTTGTTTTTCTAAATTGGAGCAGGTGAAGAGGTGTGCACACACCAAATAACTCAAACAACTTTATAAACCGCTTTAAGCCAGATTTTTAATTTAAATAATCATGCAAATTTAAGGGGTCATTGGGCAGTTTTGAGGGTCAAAATCCTAAATAATTTTCCTCTCTTGCAATGTAAAATTTTCAAGACATTATAAATTTAAATGAAAGGAACATATTTCAAAATTAGTTGAAAATAATCTTAAAATTGTGACTTTTTTCTCACCACTTGAAGAAATCCAGTATTTCTGATATATCTTTTAAGGAAAATCTACAAAATAATTAAAAAACAAAAAAAAAACAAAACAAAAACTATCAAGTTATTCTGATCTACCTGTTTCATAGTTGGATCGTCAGCAATTAAACTGGTAACCCCACAGATTTTGTCTGGTGAGGAGGGTGGCTAGACACCCTGCAGAACGAAAAACAAGACCTGTAAAAGAGTGGAGGAAGCTCTTTGCTCAATAGCCATCTAGCACATTATTTTTCAAGTCTAACCCCTTCTCATCGTGGCAGGGTTGTGCAAATTTTGTAGTATCAGAGCCATGACATTTGGGAATTTAAGTTCTTGGTAGGCTTACCCAAGGCGGACAGATCTGGAACCCAGTGGTATTACAGCCACAACCCGGCCAAAGGGGCTCTGGAAAAAATCCAATGAGTGTCTCCATTATCATCAGGAATCAACAGCTTTTGGCATACTTGTCATTGCATCTGTGGCAAACAAGGACATCTCCTTCCCTTGACTAGGATATGCATGTGAGGTTTAGGGACCGTTTGTGAATTTTCTATTCCCTTGTTACTCCTTCCATGAATTCACCACTGGTGAATTTGTTGGATAGATCAATGAAGTCTGGTAAAAGGCACCTAATTAAGGATTGAAATTGCTAATCATTACTCATGAAATGATGGCAAAGAATGTTCATTGATTTTGCAAATTGATTCCATCAGGTACGGCTTATGGACAAGTCATGTTGAAAGCACCAAAGTTAAGTAGTGATGAGCCTTTTCAATACTTGGATGGGTGACCATTTAAGCAACATCAGGTACTGTAAGCAACCTGATATCAAAATGACTTGATTTGGCATTAAATGACCCAAAAAGGGTTGATATGCCATAAACCAACCAACCAACCAATCGGCACAAAGTGCAGAATCTTTTCACATTGAAATTTATTGTCTATTAATTTTGTTTACAACAAAATCAAAAATTTAAACTTCTAGTTAATAACTTCGTCCAAATTTACTCGTTACGGAAATGATTTACTAAACTTTTAATAAATTTTGAAATTCCTCCACCCAGAACGCATTTGGATATCAGACTGTAAAGTAAGGGTGTAAAATTTCAATTGGTCCTTTGACCATGCAAGGTTACATGGGGCTTTGAGGCCTCAGCCCCCTACGATCAATTGGCTGGTCACATCAAGCCCCTAGTACCTATATGATTGTCCCAACCCTATTGCCCTTATGGAATGCCCCCAACCCTTTTTATCATGTGTTAGAAGGGAGTGGTTGAGGATCTTATTATCCTGGGTATGGCTTTAAACTCTATCTGATGGTGAAGTTCTAATTCTTCATCACCATTACTCCCAGGTCCACTCTAACCTGGATTGTCAGGGTCCCATCTATGGGTTTAATAGAAAAAAATTGAGTACCCATCAAGAATGGATATAACAAAAACGTCTTCAGCATAAAATAACCCAATGAGTTGACATGCCATAAAACCCAACCAACTTGAGGCCTCAGTTTCTCCAACTTTGGCCTTGTATCAAAGGTGCAGATATTAAAGGGAGATAACTTGTAGTCCATCAGAGCCAACATGAGAACATTGTGTGTGCGTGCACTTTGGAAATCACTTTACTTGCCCCGCCATATTCTATGTAAAAATTTTTTTAAATATTTTAATATTTCAACATTTCCTTACATCTACCAAGAATTTAAATGATTTGCGTGAATGTTTCTTCTTCCAATAACAAAACTGATCTAAAATTTGGAAAATGGCAGGAGGTGAGCTTAACATCAACTTTGATTTGTGATTTTATTTTTGTTTTGACATTTACTTCAATGTTGTTGTATGTAAATCTTATTGATCAAATTGAGCACAAAATATTTTGTGCTTTTTTTATTTATTCATTCAAATAATTCGCTTGCCACAGAAAAATTGTTACACTTTCACTAAAAGTGGAAGGAACAAGTTTTTCATTTCAAAATGGAACCTTTACATTTTTTACTTGTTACCTCTAAAATATCTCCAGTAAAGATGTTTAAAAGTTAAACACACACACACACACATACACACACATATGTCAAGGTTATAAAAAATAAATAGTTTTTTTTGTTTTTGTTTTTTTTAGCATGAGAGAATGGTGCAACTAATAATTCAATACCAATTGTTTAAAACATCCAAGATGGGCACAATTGAAAATGATTACCCACCCGAATCACCCTATCCACCCTCCTCCCCCATAGAAAAACACGAACCCCAAAAAATGTCGAAGTAATATTACACCAATACCTACTCCCCTCCCATCACTCAACATACAAAAAATATATAAATATAAATTCAATTATTTATCCAATCCATTATAACAATTTCTTTAGATACCACTAAACTTTATGGAGTTAAATCATAAGACCACTTATTAGTTTTGCTTTTAGTAAATATTTTTCCAAATTTCATTCTAATCAAAATCCATTAACTTCAAAAAAATTTTTCAATATTAGCTGCCATATTTTCTGAACCGGAAGCCAGCAATGGAGTAGTTGCTATATATATATATATATATATATATATATTAGATAAACAATAGGTGTAGACGAAATTGATGAGTCAACTCTATTTCTTTAGTATTAATCCAATTGAATTATTAGTTGCAGCATTATCTCATGCTTAAAAAAAAAACATTTTTTATAACCTTGACATCAAATATGTGAAGCATACGCAAAACCCTTACAATATATATATATATATATATATATATATATATATATATATAATATTCATTATAGCTTGAAATTCTCATGACAATAATCATATTTGTATCAGTTAATCAGAAATAAAATTGATTCATCTCTATAGATTATTAGACAAGATCAAAGCAAAGAGTAAGAATTAGGTTTTTAAAGTGAGACACGTGACAATTTTTGTCACAAAGTCTCCTGTCTAAATTGTACATGTGGCTGCTATACATAATTAAGAATGCAGAGTTTTGCAGAAGAATGCAAAACTTTATATAAAGAAAAGCAGTCTGGAGACACAAGAAGTTTTTTTTTTGTAATTTCATATTGAAAAACCTTGTCTGATCTCTGAAGTAATGTTAAGTATTGTCATCACTTAAACATTTGAGAATATCAGTTGGATTTAAAACAAACCAAAATCCTTATTCTTCATTTCTTTCCAAACAGTCCATCACAAATTCTAGTTGGCAAGAAGCGACCTATAAAAATCAACAATCAAATTGTTGTTTATGGTACTTATATAAATTTGATAGTTATCATTTCCTGTTTGTTCTCAGAATGGAAATAATTCCTATAGAAACCGTCCTGTCTTCTTTGTGTATGGATAGAAATATACATTCCATTCTAATTCAAAAGCCCTACCATTTTTTTTTTAACTTAAAAAAAATTACTTTTTGTCCCCAGTTTTCTCCCCTTGCAAATTTGTAATGCTAGCAACAAAAATCTTTCTGGATGGAAGCTTTGTGTTTTCTTTTGTTTTTCAATTTGTTGTAAGAAAAGAATTAAATATCATTGTGTGATTTAATTTTCTTTCCATTCATCTGGTGAATTGTTTGTGGCTCCCAGGAAAGACTTCTAAACACTGACTCTTAATTTGAAAGTCTATTTGTCCAAGTCCTTCTTGTTAGGACATCAGGAAGAACAAAAAATCATTTAATACTAAAAATGTAATGTTTGATACAGTAACTCTTTTCAGGTGAAAATCTGAGCACAGGGGAAAAGTGTCCTCCAAATAATATCACACACACACACAACATATATATATATATATATATATATACATATATACCAATTAAATTTGGAAACATTTTCAAGAAGTTCTAAGAGAAAACCAATGAACAATTAAAAAAAAAACAAAAAAAAAACTTTGGACAAACTGCTCTCTCTCTCTCAACTCCTTGTAACACAAAACACTTTCTGAAATTTGAATGAACTCTAGATATTAACAAAGAAAAAACACTCGCACACACACAAACACACTTGTATTTTTAAGATACACAAACATACATATACACACACACACACACACACATTTGAATTCTTAAGATAGACAATTTGATTCTGCTCATTTTCACAGATTGAAGATTGGAAAAGGGAAAAAAAAAACCTACCAAAGAAAATGTTATTTTTGTGAATAACACACATTCTTAAATTTTACATTTAACAAAAATGAATTGAATGTACAAAATGAATAAAGTTTACTTTAATGTCTTATATCTTTAAGAATTTTTAGGAAAGATTCAAATTTCCTACAAAATAGAATATTTATTTCTCTGAATGTTTGAGATGAGGCTTGAAGATTAGTATTATCTGCGTTATTCGGACTATTGTCCCCATCTTCATTGTTAATTGTACAATGTTTCGGACGATATACCCTCCGGCCTTCTTCAGGTATTTCTTGTCGGACTCGGGAACCTTCTCGGACTCGAACCTTCTTTTCGAACTTGGGAACTTTCTTGTCGTATTTGAACTTTGAACTTAACCCTTTATTTAGTCCATGGGGGTATCCTGTTCTCATTCCGCTAACCATAGCTGTGGTAGGAGTTGTGTTAATTAATTATTTTTCTAACTGCTTTCACTCAGGATTGAACTCAGGTACCAGAGATAACCGTCACTTAGAACTGTCTTAACCTAACTGCCTTATCCACTCAGCCATGTGTCCAATTGGACAATTGAGTGTGAATTCAATTGAGTTCAATCCTGAGTGAAAGCAATTAGAAAAATAATTAATTAACACAACTCCTACCCCAGCTATGGTTAGCGGAATGAGAACAGGATACCCCCGTGGACTAAATAAAGGGTTAGGTTCAAAGTTCCGTGATGGCTCCCGAATACGACAAGAAATTTCCCGAGTTCGAAAAGAAGGTTCCCGAGTCCGACAAGAAATACCTGAAGAAGGCCGGAGGGTATATCGGCCGAAACGTTGTACAAATAACAATGAAGATGGGGACAATAGTCCGAATAACGCAGATAATACTAATAGAATATTTACATTTGCTATTTATTTTTACAGGTCAAATAATTTTCTTTCCTTACAGAATCCAATTTTATTCTTTTTCACTTGCAACACAATTCTCTCTCAACTATCAATACTTTTCAGTTTTCAGACATACAACATAAATATTTAGAATAATTAGAACCCATTACAACAATAAGCAAAAAAGGTTAAGATCTTGTCTAAATTGCTTTTTTGTTTCTTATATATCCAACTAACAATATAAACATGATTGCAAAATGTATTATATATAATGCATGGATGTGATTGTGACCCTGTGTTTTATATCTTTCTTTTTGGCATTCACCAAGTATTTGCCTGATGAAAGCTGAAAAGGCATTAAATCTAGGGTTGTAGAATCACATCCATGCAATCTTATTATAATGGAGATTGTGTGTTTTTCTGTCTGTAACCGAAACTATATTACTATACAAATCACAATTCCTTTGTTATTACATCACATTCTCCATGATTTTATTTTATTTAAACCTCGATTATTAATAAAATTGTTTTACATCATTAAGACTGTTGATATCTACATCCTAATAACATGCAATTGTATTTATATATAACAAAATAACGTATTACAGTGTGAATGGGAAGGCTAATTTGCATATTGATATTAAATATTTGATTTTAATAAATATATGCTTAGTATTATTGATTTCTAATTGTTTGGTTTTATCTTATTGAATATGAGCAAAAATCTCAGAGATAAATCTTAAAGAAATCTATTAACAAGAATAAATAATTCATTTTATTCTTTACTTCCTATTTTAACTAAATTGTTAAATTAGGAAAAATTACCAATGAAAGACGGAGTAAGGAAAATGATGGAATAGTTAGTTTCAAAGTTGTTCTATTTTTCAATCATACCCCCTCTGTTCCAAATCTTTTTATCTGCATTCTTATTCAGTTTCATTAGCCTTTCTAATTTAATATATTTTATTATATTAAAACTTAGATACTTGCACCCGGAGGGTGCATATATTTGCTAGTATATATAATAAATTTTGAAATCCTGTTTATATTGTTAGTTGGATTTGTCAATTTCTGTTTTTTAAAAAAAAAAAATCCTAACTCAGATTGTTTTGAATAATTTTATATATCATTCCTTTCTTTTGAATAATTTTATATATCATTCCTTTCTGTGGTGGCTGCAGCCGCCTCACAGATTAATCCAACCTCAATCTTTATTTTCATCTGAATGCTTCATATGCCACCATCTTTCTTTGCATAAACTAATATTATTAATTATTTATTTCATTTTATTTTTGGTTCTCAGTTTATCAAATGAATAACCCACTCATCATGTTTACATTTTATTTTAAATCAGATTTTGTCAATAAGTGGAAACATTCTGAATCCTCATTCACTGGGTGAGAAATCAATGAAAATTTAGGTTCAATTTTCAACAACATATTTGTACAAAAGTTATTTTTCATCCACCACAGCAATTAAAATTTGTTACCAGTCTAACCTTGAAATAAAACCTGGTTCTCTGTCATACAGCCAAAATTCTCTAAACTTATTTCAAACAAGTAGAAACAAATATCACACCAAAAATGTAGAATAATTCAATAAATTTCAATTTTGTAATAATTAAGCTATAAAGCTTTGTTATATTTAATAGATACATTGATAAAATGAAAATTGATCATTATTTTATAAATTTTTAAAAAATTCATATTTGTGGTCCACTGGATTTAAAATCCTGAATTTAGTGGCCCATAAGGTCCAAAAGGTTGGAGCACTGCTACTGTAAATCAAAATATCTTTTAGAAATAATTACTTAAAGAAAGAGTGTAGAAATGTTATTAAATATCTGAAAGAATTATATACTAAGAGATTTTTATCAAAAATCATTATTGCTTGAAATAGAAATAAAATCTTAGTTTGATTGACATAATAAAATTACTTATTTTGAAATTTTAACATTGAAAATAAATTGAAAGAGTAGATGAAATAAAAGGACAAATTTGGGTGCAATTTACAAAAATCAAAATATGAAGTAAATTTTCATGCTTAACAGGTAATATTTTTTAAAGTATATAATAATAATAATAATAATAATAGGTTATATTAACTGAATTTTGATAAATCAATTGCATTAAATTGTGTTCTCAACAACTTTTGGCAAAAATTACTAGTAAGAAAATTTTAAAAATCTAAATATAATTCAAGCAAAATTCATTATTTTTTAATGTTTGTTTATTTTTTTCCTTCTACGTGAACAGGTCAGTTTTAAATGTCTTAATCTAAGTTTTTTTTAATGATTTATCTATCTATACATATATAAAGGGCAATTGGTATGTATGTATGACCAGATGACAAAGTAAATATATATATATATATATATATATATATACATACATATATACACACACACGTTAAATATCACCGATATTGCTTTTTATTGTGAAGATTTAACTTATATTTGAAGATATTTAAAAATCAAAATATACATAGAAATAGCATTGAAATTCTACTTTCAAATGTCCAGCATTTGTAAATCTCAAAAGTAAAGAAATCTAGGTCATCACTTCCATAAAAATTGTCTTTGTTCAAAAATAAACAAATCCTATCATCATGCAATTTTCTCTTTTTGTATTTGGTAAATGAATAGAGAGGGACAAAAAAAAGGAAATTGTTTAATGTTTTTATTTTCATAATAATATTCATTCTGTCGATCAAAAACTTGCTTCTTTCACTCTCTCTCTCCAGTATTTAAAAAGTTTGATGTAAATTTTCGTTTGCTTTCTCATTTAATAAAAGTGAAAGCAAGTTGTTTTGTAAAATCAAATCTTCTTTCTGTGCCAGCAAAGTTACAAATACATTCAGGTTTCTCCAAAATACAAAGGCAAACATTTTATTGTAGGTTTAGAAATAAGTGCTTTGCTAACATATCACAGGGTTTCTTTTTATTATAATAAGGATTTTTAAAAACAAGGAGAAAAGTATTCACTTAAATCTGTGCAATAAAATATTAAATAGTCCCCCCACCCCAATATCCTTTGTTCCTTCATAGCACACACACACACACAGACTCCACCACTCCTAAATAATTAGCTGAAAAAATTCCTTTCATCTGGTAAATTCTAAAATTTAATATACATATTTATTTAAAGAAATAAGGAATTGATGTCTAAAATTCAATATGGAAATGAATCCGACAGATATGTTCAAAAGATAAATGGAAGAAAATATTTTGGTATGGATGAAATTTATTATATGCTGACACATGTTTCGACCAGAATTTGCTTACATATTTCAGAACATAAACAGTTAAAAATATTTCTATATTATTTTTCAAACCATGAAATGCTTTTAAAAATCAAAATACTCTGCCCTGATGATGACCCTTTTGTTTATGTGTTTTTCTATTATTCTATATTTAGAATAATTTTAAATAGAATACTGTATATGTAAGAAAATTCTGGTCAAAACATATGTCGACATATAATAAATTTAATCCATTCATCTTTTCAAAATTCAATATGCATCTTTATTTAAAGAAGAAATCGATGCTGTTTGGATCTTGGTCAATTTGTTTACTTATCAAAAGTTTCAGATTTGGATTCTAAAATTTTTCCATTTCCTCCACAAAATGAATGTATTCATTTTTGTGCCACATCAAAAAATCAGAAGGAAATGAAGGAAAAACTCTTAAGGTAAGAGGACATTTTTGCACAAAGTTTTTTTAAATACATTTGTAACTTTTTGTTTACACAGATCTACAAAAGCCATTTATAAACCCAAAGGGGAAATTTTGACTGCAAATTTTGTTAACAGAATGAAAAACTAATTGTTAATCAAATTATAACATCATACAGGCTGTCCATAAAGTATGTGTGTACTTTAAATTTAATGTACACATTGACTTTGTGGACATCCTGTATATTTTTGGTTTGAATTCCCAGCCAGACAAGCAGAGAATATCTAAACAAGCACATAGGCCACAGAAGTTCAACAATGAGAGAAAAAAAAAAAAGTTTTATGTAGGTACAAAATTTGAGAATTGCAATCATGAGCAGATTCATCCTTAGAATTTCTGTTTTCACCCGAGTCTCATCAGAGGATTACCATAGGAAGAAAAACTATGATAGAGAACACAAGAATGTCGTAATGAGGAGGGGGTAAAAAGAATTAGTGATCACAATTTTTTTTTTTTTTTTTTTTTTTTAATGACATTCTGTGGTTCTTCCTGTGGTAATCCTTTGATGAGGATGAATCCGCTTATGCAATTTTGAAAAAGAAAAAAAATCATCTCTCTTTCATGCATGCACATACATTAAGGCAAACATGGTGAGATAATATTTCTAAAAATTAAGGTTACTAAAACAACTAAAAAAACTTATCAAGTTTTCTCTAATTATAAGTAAAAAAAAAAAAGAAAAGCTGAAGGAAACTTGATAAGGTGTGGTAATGAGCCTCATCAACCTTGAAACCTCTGACTTCAAAAGCCTTTACTTCAATGTTCTAATCATTGGCCTATACCCACACTTAATTAAAAAAAAAAAAAAACAAAGTTGAAAATAACCCTGTTTGTTGTATTGAGATTTTTCTTAATAAATCGTTTGAAATATTGATATTTCCTAAACTTGGTATGGGACACCCAGTGTGGATCAAACTCACTAATGATCTTTTCGTATTAGCTTGCAAACCACTTTTCTGTGGCAAGGTTCCCAACAGTGAAAAATATTTTTGGGGAAATATTGATTTCAAACAGCTTTTATAGACAAAAAATAAATTCTTCCTTGCGTTCAAAAGTGAGAAAAACCACAATAAAGTGTTGTTAAAGAAATTCAGAAAATGTGGAGAAGCAAAAATGAATGGGAAATTGACTTTTACACTAAAACCATTCAGAATTTTCTAACTGAAAGGGATGAGGGAACAAAAGTATTATAATATTATCGAAATATATTGGAATAGTTTTAATGACACTCTTTTAGGGTCAAATAAAAAAGGGGGGTGAAAATGTTTACCCAAAAAACATTCATTCTCTCAAAATGGAAAGTTCAATCATTTCCTCAATTCTGTGACCATTTGGGTTTTTCATTATCAGAAAAAATGATAAGAAAACAATTCTTAAGTATATTTTACATTTCAATCAAGAGGGAAATATTTAAAAATAAAAAAAAAAATAAATAAAGGATCTTAAATGGATAAATTATTTCCTTTTATTTGTATTTTTGGAGGTGGGGCTTGATGTGAATAATTTTGATGTTTCAGTCTGTTGTCCTCATCTTTATTGTGGCATGTATAAACACAACGTTTCCCTGTTTACAGGGAATACCTGAACAAGGCCTGAGGATACAGCAGCCTGAACGTTGTGTTTATACATACCACAATAAAGATGAGGACAACAGTCTGAAACATCGGAATTATTTATTTCCTTTCACAGAGAAAAGGCAATTTTCTTTTTCCCTCAGAAAATGAGGAAAAGTTGTACAATTTTCTAAAATCAACTTATGTTTAGCTTTACACTTTAAAGGAAATGGTCAAAAAGGAAATCCTAATTTTTCAAGTTTAGAGCTTGAAAATTTTTACTGTGTATAATTTACAAAAAAAAAAGGGGAAAAAAAAAAATGGTACTAATGTAGAATAGCGCAAGAGATAATATCATTAGATTACGTATAAAAAGCATTAAATTTTATTACACTTCACAGAAATATCCAAAACCTTAGAGACACTAGGGTTAGTTTTAGGGTACTTCAAAAGTTTCTGTAATCTAATACTATTTTCCATAAAATGTGATTTTAATGATATTATCTCTTGCGCGCTATTCTGCATTTATACCAAGAATACAAATAATGAAAACTGCTGCTTTCTAAGAAAAATGTTAGTGGGTTACTTTTGATGATTCTGCTGTGATAGTGGCCATTCCATGCCATGTAAAAAAAAGGAGGCTGGTCCCATTTAGCCACCAGACAACAGATAAGTGAGATTTATAACCAAAAGAAAGGGGGGGGGTAAAAAAAGAAAAGATCAAAAGGGAATAAAGAACAACAAAAAGTTTTTTTTTAATATCTCTTCCAGGTACTAATGCAGAATACTGTGCAAGAGATAATAGCATTAGATTACGTATAAAAAGCATTACATTTCACAGAAATACCCAAAACCTTTCAGACACTAGGGTAAGAGTAAAGGTTAGTTTTTAGGGTCAATATTAGGCTACTTCGGGAGTTTCCGTAATCTAATGCTATTTATACATAAAGTGCAATTCTAATGATAATATCTCTTGTGCGCTATTCTGTATTTGTACCTTCTTCCAGGTTCATCCTGAATCATCTTACTGTTGTTGTTGGTAGTGGTGGCTCTTTTCGTTCAACATCTTTCTTTTTTTTTCTTCCCTCACTGCTCACTGCTCATTGAGAGAAGAGAATTGATAACTGCATTCTTGTTACCTCGTTGTGCTATAAAAACCGATTGAATGACATCAGTCTCAATAGCAGGAAACATGTCCTTCACAAGTTGGATATCCTCTTCTGTATAAAGTGAATTTTGAGCAGGGGCTGGAGGAAGTTGTTGCGGTTGTTGATAGACAGGAGTTCCACCAACTGAAACAAACAAACAAAATAACATTTTCAGTTTCCCTGACATTTACTTGTACATTTTATTATAATAGAGAATTGGTGTCTGTCTATCTGTGTAATTTTATCAAGGAATATTTAATTTATAGTCAAAATCATTAATACATTAAATAAATCTTATTTATTAATAATGTCTATGAAAATCTGAGTTATTTGCCTCAAAACAGCCCATGTTATTAGGGTATTTACCCAGCTCCCACGTATGCAGGTGTGACACAAGGTCTCTTTAATGTGAGACCACCCACAAGCTAAGACTCATGGGATGGTAGGTGCAAAAAAATGCATTGATCCCATTGGCATCCCCCCTCAGGAGGGGCTCCTCAGGCACTGGGCAATAAACCCAGCCCTGTCCCTTTAAATCAAGGGGGCAGATGTTACCTGGGGGGATAGCCTCCTGGGATAACACAGTTAATTAACAACACAGGTCCCCAGTGGCCAGACACACAGGCTCCAAAGAGCCATTTTAATAGTGCTTTTAAAATCCTGCATGTGTCTTATATATCACTAAGAAATAAAGCTTTATATAATATGGTATAGTTAATTTGCATACTAGTTTTTAAAAAAAACGGGTTTAATAATTACTTGGTGTTATTGATCTCTAATATTGTTTTATTCTCCAACGTATCAAAATCAATCCTATGAATGATTTTATATAGAAACCAATTAAGATATAATTAAAATAAGTGCAATCTTTTTATGTGTTCCTATTCAATTTTGTTAGATGAAATTAGAAAGACTATTTCATTACATTAAAACTTAAATATGTATGCCCTGGGGAGTGCATATTCTTGCTAGTTTTCCTAACAGCCAAATTAGTAATTACTTCTTTTCTTTTGTCGTTTAAATTTTGATTTTACTTTCTCAGTTTGTAATTCTCTTCTATTCAACCATTGTTTCTTTGTAGATTCTTCTTGGTTTCTTTGTTTATTGGCATATCAACCTTCATGGGTTATTTAATGCCAAAG
Organism: Doryteuthis pealeii; assembly: GCA_023376005.1. Classification (NCBI taxonomy): domain Eukaryota; kingdom Metazoa; phylum Mollusca; class Cephalopoda; order Myopsida; family Loliginidae; genus Doryteuthis; species Doryteuthis pealeii. The sequence goes on along the minus strand of CM042145.1, from coordinate 47,217,576 downwards.
CTATCCTTGTAGAAAAACAGTAATAGAAAAAAAAAAGTTGGAGTAGCCTATTGTCGGTATCAACCGGACAGAGAGGTAGTCTATTCCCTTTTTGCTAGTGCTAGAGCAGGGAGATTTTTTATTACTTGGGTGAAACGCCACAGATCAAATTACCAATCTATGCATATGAGTTAGTGGGGACCAGTATCGAACTCAGAACTTTGTGATCCCAAGGCGGGTGCTCTACTGACTAAGCTAAATCAGCCCCTTTTGAAGAACAGTAGTTGTACTATTTAACCCATAGCTAGGATGATCAGGGAGTTCATACCTTTCCCAAGGGTATTAGTATGAAAGTAAACATAATAGCACCACTGGAGTTTGAACTCGCTAACTACAATGTCACAGTCGAGCACTTTAACAACTATAGTACTGGGACCCCACCCCACCCACTGTAAATTCTTCATACATTATTTGATCATTTATTTTGAAAAGTAATTTCTTAAAATGAGATTTTATTATAGATAGAAACTTTATGCATTGTACCAATCCTATATGCAATTGATGGAGGTGTATATTGTGATGTTTACATCATAGGAAATGAACATGGCGAGAAGAGTTCAAATCTTGGATGAAGCTGTTTGCATTTCATATAGCACTAATACCTTTGGGAAAGGTATGAATCCAATGATTCTCCCTCCAGATGTGGGTCATTTAATGTCAAAACTTGTCAGAGTATGAGACAAGAGTTGGCACTTAAGCTCCCTTTGTAGATGTATTTCGTGGATGTATCTCATATCTGATTCACAATTTTCAACACATTTTCTACTTCTTTCAAGAAGGACAAAATGTCATCCATGTCCGTATTCTCAAACAGATCCCTCATATTATTTGTATTGAAATATTTCTTTCTGATTGGAGAGAATTGAAGTAGATATGTATATGCAATTTTATCATTTCCTAAACTCACAGGCAACAACCACAATATGAAAGATTCAAATTTATTAATCAAATTATCAAAGATTTTTTAATCCCATTCATTTCTCTTTCAATTTTGATTCTCTAATCTATTTAACAATGACTGTTGATCATTTTTGTTCAAAAATACCAAAAATTATAAATTTTATTAAATGATCAAAGGGGACTGGTTTAGCTCTGTTGGTAGAGCACCCACCTAGGAATCGGAAGGTTCCTGGTTTGATATTGGTCCCCACCAACTCAGCGCATGAGTAGCACAGTGAAGTGGGGAGCTGAGGGTACGTGTGGCACTCCACCTCAGAAAAAAAAAATCTCCCAGGTCTAGCAGTACTGAAAAGGGGACACTCTCTCGCTGTCTGGCCCTCCGTCAAACTTCACTTATTAAATGATCTAATAAAAAGAAAATTTTACAATTTTTTAGATGAGTCTTGATAATTCAAATCCAGAATGAGACTGTAAGCAGTGACATAGTTTTGGTTACAGACAGACACTGTATCTCGATTATAATAAGAGATGCCGTGTAAAAATGGTAAAAGAAAAAACTTACCAACAGGTTGCATGGGAGTGTAGAACATTCCAGGGCTGACAACTTGAGGAATAACCATGGCTGGTTGTGGACACACAAAACTGCCCATTGGAAGATTTTGAATTGGCTGAAATGAGAGTCAACAATTGATAACATTTTAGGTCTTGAGGAAAATCAAATTTTATATTTAAAGGATTTTGAAAAATATAAATGGAAAAGTAGATAAACCGACACAAACAAATGATTCAATTGATATTTCATCTATGAAAAGACTTCCTCAGAATAAATCTAAAAATCTACAAAACGGTAGACAATGAGGAAAAAATAAAGACAACGAAATAGGGGAAGAGAAAGAAAGAAAAGAAGAAAAATGTCCGAGTGTCAAAAAACACAATATAGTGTGTTGTAAAACAAAGGGGATTCTACAAACTTTACTTTAGAATAAAACAGAAAAAACATATAAAAAGGTAAACTAATATGCATAACTTCCTCAGAATTTTTTTTACATACAAATAATTATGAAACACTGAATGAAAATGCAAGACCAGGTTGTTTGAAATTAACAAGGTTTTATTTAACACAGGATAGAGAAATGGTTCTACCCAAAAACTGATTTAAGAGCTCAACTTAGATTGGCACACAAGATAGCTGGCCAGACATATGTGTCATGGCTGAAATCCCATTTCTGGTCCTAGCTCCCACAATGCACTTGTGACAGGAGGCAACTGTCCCCTACTCATCAAGGAGAGTAACCCTAGATATTTCTTTAGGACTGATATTAATTCACAGTAAATGCTTTTCAAAGCAATACAATTATGGCCTTCAAATGAATGAAGATTAAGGGGTTGGTCCAACCTTGACTACAGGCATGTTTGTGAATGATAAGGTCAATGTGGAATACCAGGCACAGGCGTAGTGGCTAAAGGACTGGTCAGGGTTTGATAGCCTCTCACATCAAACATTAACAATGGTCCACCTTAGCTGTGAACCATGATGCCTGACATCTCACCACTGTAAAGTAAATGCTTAACAAGCTAGACCAGTAATTAGTTTAAAGTATTGTTAAGTGCCCAACTTCTGTGACCTTGTACCAGACTAATTTCAGCTAACAGGGGTGACAGCAATTCCACCACTCGCGATCAGGAGGTTGTGAGTTCAATTGCCGCTACAGTAAACAATTATATTAAATGCATATTTTATACTTTATATACTTAAACTGACATTTTAAACAGTCTATCAGTTTTTTTTTCTCTTATGGAAGAAAATTACAAAATAAATTCAAAAGAAATTCATCATTGTTTTTCAAATTCAACAAAATATTTCAAAATTTTAATCTGTTTTAATCAAATTTCATATCAACCAATAGAAATTCAAATTCTAAAATTTAAAAATATTCATAATCAATTTACAATCAACTTGGCAGCTGATTATTACAAAGAAAGTCAAAATAAATTTTTAAATGTTGTTTGTGGTTGTACTAAATGACCAATTAAGAGATTTTACCAATTTGATTAAAATGTTGAAATGAAACTAAACTCTTCCGAAAGAAAAAGAAAAACATTTTTTCTCAGCTGAAAAACATCTAAATGAATCCAACTATTGATTGTCATCTTCATTTAAAAGTTTAACATTTCACTTCATTTAACAAATTATTTTGTTTTCTATTAACTTGATCTGTTCATTTTTCAAATTACAAAACATTCTTTTTTATGGAAGTTAATAGAAATAATTTCTTTGATCTTTCTGAACAAAAAAAAAAAAAAAAAAAAAAAAGAATTAAAAGCCTCACAAAACATTAGATTCTCTTATTGATCTTTTTACAATAAGAAAAGTTTCTATGTAAACAAATTTAACAATCTCCAACTCACAGGTGGTTTATCTGTACATAAATAATACTTACCTGGCCTTTGGGTAAGATATATAATATCAGCATGATCCCAGGGGGCCATCCCCACAGGCAATACTTAACCCCTTTGATTTAAAGGGAAAGGGTTGGGTTTATTGCCCAGTGCCTGAGGTGCCTCAAAAGAGGAATGCCAAAGGGAGACACACAATTTTGAGCACTAGCCACGCATGAGCTTCAGTTCGTGCATGGCTCCCCACGTTAATCAATCCTTGTGTTCAATTGACATGGGAAGGATGTCAGTAAATAACTACACAAATAATTTGGTCATTTTTTTTTTTTTTTTAATGAGAATTATGCTAATGTAAGTAGAATAAACTACAATTAAAAGTAAAATTTAACATACTTATATAATTTAAGTAGGGCCAGTAGAGCATCCACCAAGGAATTGCAAGGTTCTGGGTTTGATATCAGTCCTCAGTGCAGGAGTTGCATAGCTTGGATAATCTGATTTGTGCAGTATAGCATCTGGGAGCTGATGATAGGCATGTTGCTCTTCCTCAGCAACAAAAAAAAAAAAAAAAACGATTTCCCTGGTCTAGGACTAGACTCTCCTGATGTTCGGCTGATACTGACAATTGGCCACTCCATCGACTTTATTTATATAATTTAAATCTTTAAACACACTAAAATAAAAATTGGTCGAATTGTTACTCACTACAATTACAATATTATAAGGACAATATCTACCTGTGTGTGTGTGTGTGTGTGTGCATGTGTACATTTTTACAAGAAGAGAACAAAAGAAATCTGACCAGACTTGGACATAAATGATAACAATAAAACTTTTCAAATTGACAGTTGACAAGGCTGAACCTACAGGAAATGATCAGGTGATATTTTTGACACAATACAAAAAAAAAAAAAAGCTAATAACTCAATAAAATATACTACAACAACAACAATAATAATGCTATCATTAATATGATTATGATTTTTTTAATGGCAGTAGCATGAATATATTGCAACAATTTTTTTTTTTTTTTTGTACAAAAATACAGAGAAAACAATTTTATTTTATATATCTTAGAAATCAAAACTGTAGATAAAGTATTTATTCTTATTTAGAAAAATTCACCAATTCAGATGCATTTCCCTAATAAACACCAAAGGGAAGATATTTTTAGCATCCTTAATGGGAGATTTATCATTAAACAAAAAACAATTATATCAATACTTCAGTACAAAAAGAAGGTGTCCCAGGATGTAAGGAGCACACAGAAGTCGTCTCAGTTATTAAAAAAAAGCTAAGGCAAACAAGGGTATGATCATGACATATGTCTGACCATTTGATTTTTCATTGAAATATAAAGTCCCATTTTATGTTAGCCCCACCATTTTTGCTAATTTATTTTCATCTTCTCCCTTGCATACTTCATCCTGTATGAGTTGACATTTTTCTTTTCATCATGTCCACCCAAATAATCAAGAAAAATTGTAGACCAGTGAGGCCTGTTACAATGGCTCCTAATATTGATCATTCTTAGAGTCATTCTTCTGCCATTTGCAATTCCTAAGATGCTGTTGGGCAGCTGTTCAGGATATATTTTAAAGACATATCATGTACAGCTGCCCAACAGCACTTGCAGATGGTGGCATGATCAGATTTTAAAAGGTATCACTTATATAGTCTGTACAACCATCCATACAAATAAATTTAACCTAGGGAAAATTGAAATAGTTCTACAAGGTAGGCACAAAACCCAATAATACAAAGAAGTCCAAACCAAACATCCTGTCTCCCATAACAGATTGGGAATTAAGAGTCACTTTAGTATCATGATTAACATTTCCAGACCATATAGTAAAAATAATCTTGCATCAAGACCTAATATTCTTCTCAAATAAATTTTAAAATATTGTGGGAATTAACTTTACTATGAGAAGAGTATATTTGTTTGCTTGGTGAATTTAAAAAGGTAATTGTTTATATATATATATATATATATATATATAATAATGCAACTTTAAACCTTAGATTATTTTTATATTGTGTCAGTATTTTTTTTTCTATGTGTATATTTGTATCATAAATGTGTAAATATTTTTAAATTTGAGAAATGACCTAGTTTTTTTTTTGTTTGTTTTCTTTTGTAAATAATTGTCTTCAGGTTTTAGCACACACTCCTTTTATTTTTTTTCTTCTCCCCACCTGCCAGGAAGAGGGAGAGAAGAAAAACAAAACAATAAAAAAAATCACAATCTTTAAAAAAGAAAAAGAAAACTTTCCCTGGAAAAGAAAAAAGAAAAGAAAAAGAAAAGGAAATAAGAATTTTTAAATTGCCATCTGGCCATGCATCTCGATGCAAAATTCACTAAATAACATAAGTAAAATAAACCTATAAAAAAATTCCACTTAGTTTTATATATTTTCTTCAGTCATTTACACTATTTTTTGTAAATGCATGAACCAAAAATATTTTATTGATTCTGATTTTGTTTCATACAAAACCTTCCAACACTTTCGTTTAAAATTCAAATGATTTTTCTTTGAATTTCAAACATAAAAATCAGTGTATATACAAGTTTTTTTTTTAAATTAAAAAAAAAAAAAATATATATATATATATATATATTAGATATATATTATATATATTTGAGTTAAGGTAGCTTAAGATCACATAGGTGAGAAATTGTCAGTAACCAGGTGTTGACCCTCTCATGTCCACGCTACATTGACTCAAATATAAATGCTCTATCAATGATATTGAGCACTATCTGCTAGGAAATATAACACCCATATTATCCACAAAACATTTAAAAAATCATATAGATAAAAGTATCCAAGAGACAAGTAAATTGATAATGATTCTATTTGGGTTCATCTATATCCACCGTCTATATACAATGCATGCCCATGCAGATGCACACCTATGAATTTATACAAGGACTATTTCAAATCCCTAAGAGAGCTCAATGTAAGATACTTAATAAATTAATTATATACAGAGCAATATATAAACTTTCAATAAGAAAGAAAAACACAACAAACTGTCATTTGGCAATTATAAATTTATTTTGGCTGATAACTCCATAAATGAGCCCATTATCGTCAGATAACCATTAAAAAATAAGGGGTGGCTGTCTAAAGAGACTGGGCTCATTTATGAAGTTACCAGCCAAAATAAATTTATAAATGACAGTTTAAGTTTTTCTTTCTTATCTAAAGTGTGTGTGTATGTGTATATATATATATATATATATATATATATATATATATATATAAGGACTTACCAGGGAATAGAAAATAGAGTTAATCACAACATCGACAATCGATACTAATATTATTTTTATGGCAAAACTTTTTAATGGCTAAATTTTTTGTGAGGCTATATTTAATTAATCAATTTCTTGATTAATTCATTACAATTAATGATGATCCTTTTTTGGTGAAACTTAAGTAGGTTGCCTATCTATACCTTTCTTATATATAATTAACTTAACCCGAATATATAGATAATTATTTTTTATTGTTAAAAGGAGTTCTTTTAATCCAATTGTATTGTTTGAATCCATTTAGTTTTATCTGCCATATTCATCTGAATTCTATCTTTTTTTTTTTTTAACTATAATAACATTGTTTCTTTAAAGTAAACATACTTTTCAGCCATTTGCATTTCATATAGATAAACCCAGTAAACACTTTCAACCATTAAAATATTTTGTTTCTTTCAAATACGGCAATATTTTAATTGTTTGAATTTCACTCAAAACTTCTTAATTATACTAAAATGGGGGAGAGGCTTTTTTTTTTTTTTTTTTTTTTAGTGTGCTCACATATTCCTAAATCAGAGATACATATTTCTTTTAGTTTTTCTTATCTATTTTTTTTTTTTTTTTTTTTTTTTTTTCAATTTTAACCTAAGAATGCAGATGTATTTTTTTAATTTTTGAACGGGGGTATTTTAATCTGATTTTATATATTTATATTCATTTCATGCTTCAAACGAGTCCAGTAAAAAAAAATTTCTAACGCATTGTGCCACATTCATCATAAATTAATTTTATTGTTTTTGTTTTGTTAAAAAGGAATTTTCAACTTACCCCTCGATTCACGTCCTGCCAATGAATAAAAAAAAAAAAAATGTCAACGCTACATAGACTTGTTTAAAACAACCAATCTGCACACTGATTGGCTACAGCATCAGCCATTCCAATGCACAGAAACCAAGGTCTACATTGGCAAAACGATATAAGACAGTTTAGCTGCTAGGGTTGGGATGGATGGATAAATGGTGCACCAGGGCATGATCATCCCAAGTGGGGTCAAGTTGGCAAGGAGGGTATTGAGTTGAAAGTCCCGAAATTCCCCAATGGACCAGCCAAAACATAACTGATGATACCACCCAGCACCCTTTAATTGAATGGGTGTATTTCAAACACATGGGTCATTATTTCTATGATTATTCTATTTATCAGAAACAACAATAAATGATAAAATCTCAGTTTATATTTTATAGTTGTTTGTGTTTGAGAAGATGAGGGAAGGTACCAGTTAGAATTAATAGTAAAAAGATATAGTGTTCATAATTGTACTAATAAAGGCACACTACTACTACTACTACTAATGATAATGATGATAATGATAATGATAATTTGAGAAATTTTAAAGCCATCTATGATGATTAATTACAGATGTTGTGAAAATTCTAAGATTAATTTAAGGGACAAAAAAAATTATTTGTATTATTTTGATTTTTTGGACTGTTGTCCTCATCTTTATCATGATCTGTAAAAACACAATGTTGTGTTTTTATATACAACAATAAAGATGAGGACAACAGTATTTCCATTTCTGGATCCAAAAAACAAGTTTTATGTCAAATGAGGGACAGTGGAATTTCAAATTCACTGTTCTATTACAGGTTAAATGTTGCCATGAAAACCTGCATACCTTTCCCAAGGTTATTAGTGTAATGTGAAACGCAAAAAGCCTCGTCCAGGATTTGAACTCGGATTGACGAGTCCATTTCCTACGAATAATAACCATTACACCATGCACCTCCAACTAAGTATAATTTCTTTTTTCCTTTTTTTTGTGTAGGCTTTTTTTTTTTTTTTTCAGCAATACAAATTTCAAAAGCTATCATTAAAGGTAATACAAATTTTTGCATTTCGAAAGAGGTCGGTCTGCCCACAGACTAACAAGCATTTATACTTAATATCTTGGACATACACAACCTGAGTGAAAACGAGATATCTGTTAGCGGAGATGAAGATTAGAGGAAGAGAAATATTATTGAATTGAGGCTCTGCAGCTCTTCTGACACAACGGTATATTGTGTAATGGGCAACTTTGCTTTCGAGTTTTTCTGGAAGATATGGATCCACAGATCAAAGATTCCTTTGACAAAGAGGCTGCACTTTTATGATGCAACATGTGTATCTTTGCTGATGTACAATCACAACAAAGGGGCAGATATGAATAAACTTGATGCCTGTCACTGTAAACATCTAAGAACTATCACTGGACATTGATGACCAACCAGTCTAATCTCCAACAAGGTTCTGTACAAGATATGCAATACTATTCCATTATCAACAAGGGTAGCACAACTATGATGGTCAATGTTTGGTTATGTGTGATGGATGCCCCCAATGAAGCATCTGCACAAAAATCTGTGGAATTTGTTGTAATAGGGTTAAACAACTACCAGGCACAAAAGGACCGCCATTGCACAAACTTGTTTGGTAAGCGGCAGACCTCCAAAGTATAGGACTGCGAGCTCTGTCAAGTGACTGAGGGAGCTAAGGATCCTTGTAAAGGAAAGGACAGAATAGCTTCAAATGAGTGCTATATGATATTCCAAACTACTACAATGGCAGAATACAGTAAATCCTCATCATTTTGATGTGCAATATATAAATAAATACATGGAGATTTGGGATTAATATCTTCACAGAAAACAAAATGAGCAGAGTTTATATTTTGGCTGAGGATGTTTTAGTACTTGGAAAATGCAGAAAGTCACCTCTCACACACACACACACACACACATACACAGAGAAAAATCACCAAAACTGATATTAATTTTATTACTTATAATAACACGTTCCCATCTTTCCTCCCCACAATCGTTTCGTTAAAGTCCAAGTGAAATCTAGATTGGAACTACACGAAGATGCTGTGTGCTGTCCTGAACAAATCCTGGAAGTAGTACTCCACAAAAAGCAGCTGTATGGCCACTTATTTCCTATGACACAAACCATGAGGAAGACTTGCCAGGAGTGATGACTGATAGGGAGGGACAAGTGGTGAGAGAGAGTCATAGGAATTATAGCATTTAACTTATTAGAAATAGTAAACAAACCAGGACTCATCTGATTATGGTTTGTACTTGCCTTAAATGGCTGGGGGGGGGGTGGAGGAGTAGGATAGGAAGGCAATATTTAAATTATCCATTTACTCAATTAACTCAATAAACAGTCATATCAAATTTGGATTTTTTAAATTAAAACTTTTTATCAACTTTTTATCAAATCATCAAGATGAAATGCAAAAAATGTAAATTTTGATTATCTAGTGTTGCTTATGCACCAAATTCTTATTTCTTAGGAGTGTTGTCATCTCAGCTAAACAATGGACAATTGTTTTTATTATAAAGAAAAGGAAGAAAAAGGACATGCTACACAGAAAAAATATAAGAAAGTAGAAGAAAGAAAGAGGGGAGGAGTGTGTGGAAGTGATAACGCTAATCTGTTTCAATCGAACATAATGAAAAGAAAAGAAAAAAGGATGAGAGAGTTAAATCAAGATTATTATACTTTTTACATATTGAAATATTTGCAATAGCTCTTAAGTAAACATATCGAACATTGTGATAATTAAATTATACTGTGGTATATCCACAAGTCTCACTAGTTATATATAATTTATAGGGAATTGTACTTGTATATACTACAGTTCTGGAAAATTATAATTTCTTTTATATAAATTAATGTTATTAAAAATGTTAAATTCCAATTTGCAGTCTAAATTTTAATATTAAATATTCTTTAAAAAAACAAAAAACATCAGTTCCCAACACAAAAAATTGCTGGATTTTAGTCACATTTTCTTTTTGATTGATATTACAGATATTCATTTAAGCCAATTGAAATTTGATGTTTCAAGAATAAGAATATCACTCAGCTACAACAATCCAACTTTTGATGAAAAAGATTATTTTAAAGCAATGCAGATTGAAAGAGAAAGTAAGTTGATTTTAAGGTGAAACAAAATCTTTAGAGAAATAAGAATAAAAAATGAAAAACTAGAAATATATAAAATAAGCAAAAGAAACCAGAATAAGATAATAAAAGTAACTGACCGTGAAAGTTAATACAAGGTTGATCATGCCTTCTTTCTCTTCTCCTTGTCGTCCACTCAGTGGATACCAATCATCTAATGTTTCTCCATTAAGTACCGATTGCGGAACTGTGATATGACACCAAGCAATTCGGTCATCCACTGTAAATGATCGCTAAAAGAAAAAGGGATTTAGATTTTATTTAATTTTAACATTTTTCTAGACACTTGAAATAAAAAAAATAGTGTTAAAATGATTTTTTTTTAAATCAGGATGTTTGGTTTATGGCATATCAACCTTGGTGGGTCATTTAATACCAACAAAGCATTGAAATAAATTAATTTTTAATAGATACTCATTTTTATATTTTTATAAACACATTTTCCTATTTAACCCATAGATGGGACCCTAACAGGTACTACCACTCCAGGTCAGAGTGATGGCCATGAAGGGGTACTCTACATTCCCAGAACCCGAGAATTGGAACTTCACCATTAAATGCAGTTTAACATGATACCCAGGAGACTTTGATTCTTTAGAGCAAGTTTAACAACAATGAATATAAACAGAATTTGAAGATATTTCTGCATTTCACGTGTTATTCATTTCTTTTTGAAAAAAAATGAGAATAATCTGGAATTTCAATCTTTAATAAAGAATTAGAAGATATGCATCAAACAATCAGAATCACAATTAATGCAAAATTGCTTTCATTTATTAATTTAATGAACAGTTTTTATTTTAATTAAAAAAGTAGACATTATTATTATATTCTCATTAAATCATTTTTTGCAAAGAAAAAACAAGCAGCATCTTTTAGGCTAGATATTAGTTTTTAATAAAATTAGAATATCAATTTAATAATACAAAAAAGAAAATATCAATTTAAAAATACAAAAAAGAAAATATCAATTTAAAAATACAAAAAAGAAAATATGAAAAATGTCATAATAAACGATAAATATTATTATTATTGTCTTTTTGTCTTATTATTTTTACTATTATTACTAAAAAGATAATGTTTATTCTTATAAACTAAAATTTTGATATTTTTCATTATTATTATTATTTAGGTCAGTCTTTATTTCAAACTTGACCTTGATGGAATTTAGTGAAAGTCTAAATGGAAGAAGATTTTTTTTTTTAGTAATAAGATCATTTTATTTATACTAAACAAATACATTTTTATCTTATGTAAGAATATAAATAAAGAGTAAGAATGTAATTATTTTTATCTTCTTATGTAATACTTTTTAATACTAATTGTTAACTTCAAAGTAACTTTGAAAATAGAACAATACAAGTTGAAATTTGAGTCATGAGTGACTTATCTATGTGCAGTTATTTTGATTAAAGTCTTATCACTGGTAGGTCGCAAAAGTCACACAGAAAAGAGTGAGGAGTAATTAAGTATGAGAAATTCACTCTCTTAGGGGAGGTATTTACCCAACCCATTTACCAAGGGTTGCAAGTATGGATCGAACTCACTGTTTAGTAGTAATTGATCTGTGAAACTAGCTTGCTAACCATTATACCACAATGGGATGCCCAGAGTTGGTATTTACGCAACCCGTTCACTACGGGTAGGATGTGACACAAGGTCACAAGTATGAAGCATCCAGCACTATATGAAATGCAAACAGTCTTGTCAAGGATTTGAACTTGTCTCATCAAGTCTATTTTTATGATGATAACCATTACACAGTGCCTCCACTAGATGGATTTGTATAAGTGAACTTTCAAATATACATTCACAGAATTTTTTAATTATTGGCTTAATTTAGTTTAGAAAGAAAGAAAAAAAAATAACAAGGTCAATCAGCACTATTAATGATAACAAAACAAATCTATTTAAAAATAAAACTGATTTTTAAAATTCAGTTGACCATAATTTACTTACTTCATCAAAAATTTCAAGGTACATATTGTCCACACCAACAGGAAGATAACTAGAAAGAAAAAAAAAGAAAAGATATTAAATAAATACAAGAATATTAAAAGCAATGAGAAATTGTAATAAATAAATAAAGAAATTAAAGAAAGGTTTTAAATCATTTTTCTTTTTGCAATCCTTAGAAAAATGGGGCCACCTGTTGGTTGTGTGTGGTAACCCGTAATGCCAGATGACAGGATCCTGGTGGCTGAGCAGTCTGTGAACTGGATACTAAGAGGTCCTGTGACATGCAACACTCCACCTCAGTTAGACAGGCAGTTAGAGAGGCCTGATCCAATCAATCAGTCAAGCCCTAGCATCTATATGATAGCCCCAACTGTATTCTTCAAATAATGCTTATGGCAAACACCCAACCCTTTTTATCATATACATACATAATTACCAACCCCTCTGCATGAGTAGGATGTGACACAAGTTGAATTTCTTAAGCAGAGTTTAACAGGTTTTGGATTTAGAGTTTTCCTTCTCCTAGACTGGTTGCCAAACCAAGGTTAAAGAGCCCAGTCTACCCTACTATTTACCCATAGCTGGAGGAGAATAGTTGGATTCATACTTTTCTCAAGGGTATTAGCGCTATGTGAAATGCAAACAGCTTAGTCCAGGACTTGAACTCGTCTTGCCATGTTCATTTCCTACAACACTAACCATTACACCACACGTCTCTTTTTTATCCCATAGGTGCTAAAAGGCGGTGAAAATAGTGTAAACAAAATTAAAAGTATTAAAACTACAGCTAAGTGAATAAATGTATTCATTTTCATTACTAACTCACCCTCTCTCTCTTAAACATTCTAATGGAAAATGGAAAAAAAAAAAAATAAAAAAATAAAAAATATACATTGATCAATAGTAAAAAAAAAAGTGATTGAATTTGCTTACCACTGAACACATTTATTCCAACGAGGGATTTTGGCACCATTATAAGAAGTAGGAGTTTCAAATACAGCATGACCTACTCGAATTCGACAGTAGGGATCCATTTTTGTGATTCCATAGTTTTTGGTCAGTTTAGCCTGGGAAAAGAAAAATTGGTCTTTTAAGATTCATTCATTCAAAATACATTTTTTTTTTTTTTAATTCATAAAAAAATATTCTAGGTGTTGATTTTACATGGTCAAAAAGTTATCCAACTTTATTTTTCATGAGGTAAAAATATTCAAATTTTATTTCTTTTCAGTTTAATGTCAGAAAGGCATTTTGTCTACCATATAAAATATTGCCATAATCAGTGGTGTGACCATATCCATTTGATATAAATGTAAAACAGTACAACTTTAATTTTTATTGATTAGTGATTGCAATGATGCGAAGTGCTTACAATATGCGTATATCAAAGATTCCTTCCAGAAAAAAATTACCAAATAACATTGAGGAAAAAATTCAAAATTTTGACAAATTTCTTCTGAAGGAGCATAATGATAACATTAACTGATGAAAAAATGAAAAGAATGTTTGAAAGTGATGACAGTGAAGAAAGATTTTTAGGATTTAGCCCTGATGAAGTTAAATAACTATGCTTATATCTAAATGATTAAACATTTTTTTTCTAAAGTTTTCTATACTGTTTGTAACAGTTGAGTAGATAATTATTGATTTTTATTATTATTGAGTTGACTGTTACGCTTTTTTTTTGCCCAGGTTTATTTATGATTATAGTACTAAGAAATGCAACCCTTATTTCTATATGTTCACATCACAGTCTATGGCAAAGTGTTCTAGATTTAATATTTGTAAACAAAGTCTTGAAACAAAGGTGAATATTTGATAAGTTTTATGTTAGAAAAGGTTGTGTAACTAGCCAGATTATAATGCTACCTATCCGCAAATATACTTTGACAATCATAAATTACGGGTGTGACCTATCCATGATTATATACAGGAAACATTCTTCAACCTTAACGTTTGATATGTTACTTAAAAGCTATTGCGAAATAGTTCAATATGTAAAAACTATAATAATCTCGAGTTAACTCACTTTTTTTTCTTTCTTTTCATTAAATTCAATTGAAACAGATTAGTGTTATCACTTCAGCACACTCACACTGTCTTTCCCCTACTCTTTTTCTTTCTTTCTTATATTTTTTGTGTAGGATATCCTTTTTCTTCCCTTTCTTTCTTTATAATGAAAATGGGATAGTCCATTATTTAACTGAATTGACGACACTCATAAGAAATAAGAATTGGGCAGATAAGCAACACTAGATAATCAGGATTAACATTTTTGCATTTTATCTTGGACAATCTGAATTTTAACCAGAGGCTTTTGCAAGATGATAACACACTGAAGGAACATGAGTATTAATATATAGATAATAATAATTTTCTAATACTTATACAGGCCAACAAGTAATTTTCTTTTGAAGCTAAAAATACTTTTTATTAAATTAGACTATGTTATATTTTATGTATTTATTCACCGCTCCGCATGTCCTGGGTATGACGTTAAACATCATTTAAATGGTGAGGTTTTAATTCTGGAGCTTTGGGGAGTGTAGAGTCTCCCTTCATTGCCATTATTCCCAGTTCCACTCTGATCTGGAGTGGTAGTACCTGTTAGTGTCCCACCTATCGGTTGAATAGATCAAAAGATGAATTTTAAAAAATGTGTTTAAAAAAAAGTGAATGCCCAACAAGGATGCATAAAACAAAATGTCTTTGGCATAAAATAACCCAAGGGTTGACATACCAGCCAAACACCCCTCCACACAAGGTCAATTTTTTAAGCGGAGTTTAACAGGTTTGAATTCAAAGTTTTCCTTCTTGTAGACTGGTTGCCATACCAAGGTTAAAGAATTCAGTCTGCCTTATTACTTATTGAAGGAAGACTAATTGGATTCATACCTTTCCTAAGGGTATCAGTCCTATGTAAAATACAAACAGCCTCATCCAGGATTTGAACTCATTTCGCTGTACCTGTTTGTTATGACTATAACCATTCCACCATAAGCACCTGTTGTCTAGACTGCTGTCTAGATATCTTTAGATGAGTCAATGCCAAATTAAAAAGAATCATGAAACCAGTTCAGGATTTGAACTCAGTTCACAATGCCCTATAATGATAATCATTACACCCCAAACACATCCTCTTGTTTCATATTTTATGATTGTAGTGATGAAAATAGAAATCTATTCATTCTTTCTCTTCCCACTAAAATTGAATGTCGCAAACATCAATAATCATTTGGATTAAGTCAAGATCAATCCCTAAATTTTGGAAAATAAAACATTTATTAAAAATTATTTGTCCAAATTTTTTTAGATCAGGCTTGATAATTTGTAGTAATTGGACTTTTCAGACTGTTGTCCTCATCTTTATTGTTTTATACAACATTTCAGCTGATATACCCTCCAGTCTTCTTCAGAGGTTTCTTGTCGAATTCTGGAGCCTTCACAGAACTTTTTTACCTTGACCCATATTGCATTTTTTAAATATTTTTTTTTTTAAATCTAACCTAGCCTGTTTAATTATTGGTTACTATATTGTATTCATCTCTATACTTGGTCTACTTAAGAGGTTATTATAGTTGAGGTTACATCTACATATGAGCCGATTCTTTGAGACATCTTTTTCTTCTATGTTCTTCTCTATTTACTATCCTAACTTACCCATAAAAACAGATTGTTTCCCTTTTCATTCCATAATCCAAATACGACAAATTTATTAAAAGAAAAAGAAAAGATATCAATTTTCTAGTGGATAAACAAGAAATTATGGGGATCCCAAATTAAAATATGAATCACAATCAAAAAGGGCAAAGGGTTTTTATTACTGACCGTAACAATTGTAATGCTCAATCGTCCAGCAATATTACCAGTTACAAATGATACACCCGCTTGTTGTTGTGCTTGTAGAATCTGTGCAACTCTTTCATCCTGAGCAATTTGTTGAGCTGTTGGATCAGAAGAAACTCGAAGAAAATCATCAGGTAAATCACCCACCATAACCTAAATGAAAAAATGACAGAAATAAAAATAAAAACATTTTAATTCAAATTCAAATTGAAGAAGAAGAAAAAAATAAGGAGAAAATGTGTCCAGTTTTAGAATAAAACAGAACAACTTGAATAATTTTGAGATTTCAAACTGTTGTCCTCATCTTTATTGTGGTATGTATAAACAGGCCACTGTAACCTTGGGCTGTTGAGATGTTTTTTTAATTACCTTAAAATAAGTCATCATCAGACGATAACCTTGAATTCAAATGTGGTTTATACATACCACAATAAAGATGAGGACAACAGTCCGAAATATCAGAATTATTCTTATCAAACCATATCTCATAAAGACAAATAGAACAACTTGACTTTAACAGATGTATGTACTTTGAAAAGTTCAAACTATCATTAAATTCCTTTGTTAATTCTGTCGGAACCCTGAAAATTATTTTATTTGCATTGAATAAAGTTGAAAGAACATAGCCAAAATGTTTGGAACATTTCTGGGATATAAAAATAAAAATGTTATTATCAATAGGGAAGAATATGAGTTGGAGTAAATAATTACAATATGAAATATGAAGAGAAAAATTTGAATAAAAATTACTTTTAATTCTGTTTTTATCATTGTAAACTTTGTCTTATTTATAACTTCAAATAGAAAATTTCCACAGAAAATCTCAAAGTTTTAAATTATGTATGTATGTGTGTTGTATATATATATATATATATATATATATATATATATATATATATTCTTAAATGGATTTCCAAGTTATAGAAATTATTATATACAAATCATACAAAAAATTTATCACAAAAATCACGTAAAAAAAAAAAAAAAAATTGCCGAAAGCTATCCCAGTAATTAAAACTTGGGAATCCTAAATTTCAAGATTGCGGGTCCCGATTCGGCCCAAAATGATTTTAATTTTCTCACAGAGTCGGCCCAATTCCAAAATGGTATATGTTAAGCTACAGTCTCTAGGAGTAAAGTTAAAAAATGTGACACACTGATATTCACATTTATTATATATATGTAAACACTTTCCCCACACCCAAAATCTATCTGGAATATATTCAATCATTCTGAATATCTTGATAATAAGTTTACACAGTTTTGCTGTAACTTGGTGACCATCAATCAGAGAAGATCTTATTACACATTCATGAACAGATACTTTCTCAGTTAGCAGCAAAATGTCTGAATGGGTTTGTGTACTGCATCAAACCAAGGGAATGAATTCTTCATATCTTCAAACTGTTACACAAAAATTTGATATCTACAAAGTTTTTATAGAATTGGGAAGTTTTCCATGGTTCACAGTTTTGAATTTAAAAGTAAAACCAAAAATTGCCAAAAAGATACTAAAAAAAAAAAACCAAAAAGAAATGTGCATAGAAGAGTTAAAAGTTTTCCCAATTGAATGTCACATTTAAAATGTTTAGAAAATGTTTTTAATGACATGTCTTCTAATAATCATCAGTTTTTGTTTTTTTTTATTCATGTTATTTATCTATTTTAGAAATATAAAATTGGTTACAGAGAGAAAAACTATTTTTTTGCCTTTTTATGAAAACAATTTCTATTAATCTTAAATGAATCTTTGAAATGTTTCCATTTTCAAATGGTAATACTATTCAGGAATTTGTTGGAATTATTTATATTACTAGAAAATATACAAAACAAGGTTCATAGGAATGGAAATTTTGTTACATAATTGATAGGTAGGCTATTAATTATGTACAGTAAGTGTAGCATAGATTGAAAATAATGGTTTAGTGAAAAGATATAGGGAATGTGAGTGACATGATGTAACCCTGTATTGACCCTTTCTTTGATTTGCCAGTGCAAACATAGGAAGTTAAGTTTAGAAAATCAGATTTTGCTGAATGCTGGGATGAGTAAGACGTATGGTGTCTCGTCCCAATTGCCAAAATCTCTGCGCAGTTGTTTGTTGGTCTGGGGTTCATGAGCTTGAAACAAATAGAAAGTCTTGTGTTGTTAATCAAAAACAAAGTAACAACACAGGACATCCCAAATCAGATCCAGAATAACAGAAGCTTTGAATGAGTCCCCGGAAAAATTCAGGGATGTAGGATGCGTAACTATCAGCATCTCTGCTATACAATTTCAATAAGGCATGTAAAATCTGCAAGGTATATTCACTTGCAGAAGATATTATCTATGTATGACAATAAAATTTGATTAAAGAAAAAAAAAAAAAAAAAAAAAAAAAAACATGCTTACAAAAATTTGAAAAAAAAATTTTTTTTTTTTTTTTTTCAGTTTCCAATTGTTAATATTGCATTTGAATATCACAACTCGGATTAACTTCTTTCATTATTGTAATTTCTTCTGAATATGTTTCAGATAACATAACCCAAATATTATCAGTGAAAGAAATGACATACCTCAGAGCTCAAAGTGGGCATGAACATGTCTTACATATAAAATGAGTGAAGGGCTCAAAAGAAAAGAAAATATGGCTGCCTTAACATCTTCATTTAAGAAAACATGATCTCTGAACCAGGAGAATTGGCAAGAATGCAAATTTTTTCAAGATCAAGCTGTGCATAAAAACACCAAGCGCAGCAGGGGAAAAAGTGAGATGCTTTGATGTGGTACTGAGATGAAAGACTGCTGTGTTATTCTTGCAAGTGATAGATTTTTAATTGTCAGATTTTTGGAATTGCAAAAGCAATTACTCAGATTAGTTTACATTCTTCAGATCCATATATAAGTATTTACTTAACTTCTCTGTATGAGCAGGATTCAAACACAAGGTCAATTTTTTAAAGCAGGGTTTAACAGGTCTGAATTCAAAGTTTTCCTTCTCCTAGACTGGTTGCCATACCAATGTTACATAATGTGTAGGTGTCCACAGGAAATTGTCATTTATGATTTCGTCCATGCTTCTCCAGAAAGAACTTGTTTTGCTTTTTTGTTTTTTAGAGAGAGAGAGAGAGAGAGAGATTCTCTACTGATTGAGGTATAAGAGCCAATAGTGCAGAAAATCAAATCTATCTTTATAGACAACTAGAAGGGGCTACCTGGCATCACCTGGGTAGAAGTAATGATATCACATATAATAACATAAGAAATGTGTTCTATAATACAGGGCATTTCATAAAATTATTTCAACTTATTAAAAATAGCTAATTAAAAATTTCCCAATGAAAAATATTGAAAAAGATTACTTCTATGTTCATGGAATCTCTGATATCTATTATTGTATTTTTATTCAGTGTTTTTAAACAATACTAAATTTTAGTTTAAGATATTGATTCTTTTATGTTTAACAGTGACAAATAAAGCTTAGTAGAATTCAATGCTATTACCATGTAAATTTTAATTTTGAATATCTTCATGAATATAAATCAAATCTTCATAATTTTTTGCACAAAAGCTAGTTTCAGTGATAGTGAATGTATATATATATTTACTTTTTTGTTAATTGTTTTATTTTCGTAGTTTTATCCGGACTTACATACACACAACTGCCTTTTATATATGTATAGATAGTAAGTATAAATGTATTTCTTATTAAAAGTGTCTATCTTGAAATAATATTAAGCTGAAAGAAATACCAGTGTGAAATAAGTAAGGTGTTTGCCAAAAAGTCCCAGATTTCATCTTATTTGCTAGAGGGACAACACTGACCCCCATAACTTATAGGAGGAAAAAAAAAGGATAATTAAACCCTTTCTCACTGCAATAGTGTATCTGTACAATCTTACATTATAATTAACTACCACGAAGAGGAGGGGGAAGAGGAGGATCTGTCAATTGCAGATTTATTTATTTATTTTTAGGTCTCATCACAAAATTATGTTCCCAATTATTCTATTGGACACAATTACAGATTTTAGAATGCAAAGACCAAATTTAGTCATCTGAGTTTTTAACAGGGTTTCCATAGCAACAGGCAGCATTAGAATGACAATATGACATCAGTAAAGAAAAATATAGAAACATTCACCTCCAAATCTGACCGACTATAAAAATTAAAATGTACAATTGAATGCATAACTAACCACAAATAATTAGAGAGCGGGGGGGGGGGTCTTTCTTTATAGTGGATAACTGGGCTTCAGCCTTGAACTATAGAATTGTCATATTGCAAGGGCACTGCAGTATAAGGAGAGTTGAAGCATTATTTTTCTTTTTTTTTCAAATGTATAAATATGCTATCTATCTAGTTGTGTGTATGTATGTATGTCTGGAGGAAACTACGAAAATATAATAATTAACAACAGAGTAAATATATATATATACATTCACTATCACCAGACCTTGCTTTTTGTGCAAAAATAATGATTTTATTTATATTTGGGAAGATATTTAAAGATTAGAATTTGAATAGTAACAGAAGAGAAAGTCATTAGCACATTATTATTTTTTTTTTTTTGCATGTTTTTTTTTTATTCTTTTTATATCGCTTTGAAATATAATATTAATTGATTGAATACCTATTATTTTATAAATATCTGCAGATTTTTCATACAATATTCAATAAGAGTTGTAATACATAATTAAGGTGTTTTTAAGTTGTAAAAGCAGCTATTTATTTAGAAGGCTATTAATCTAAGAATTTTTTTTAAATGACCGGTAATTGAAGGAATATTATTTACAAAATGTAACTATTTAATACAACACTTATTTGATAGAATAAGAGAGGGCTTATGACTATTAGAGGTATGTATTTACCAATCCCTCCGCACAATCTGGATGTGACATAACTGCTGTTATTGTTACTGCTGTGGCATTCACCCTGGGTTGGTTGAGCCGGTTCTTTCCCACAAATTCACTGTATCCCGAATGAATGCAACCTTGTGGGATGATCCAATGCAATTGAGGTATTGAGTATCAGCTAATCGCAGTTCCATCGACAAACTCCATAAAGGCCTACGCCCACGATCAGCTTGGTATCTTGCTTGACTATTTTGAGCCATGTCTTCTGTAGACCCTCTTAACATTTCTTCCATCCTTGAAATGGTATTGGGTCAATGGATTCACAGATGATGTCACTGGGTTGTCGACAGAGCATGACCGAGCCAGCGATGATGTCTCACAAGAAGAGTCTGCTGGAGGGAGTAAATTCTGCATCTTGCCCGAACAGTGGGGTTTGAGATGAGTTGCCACCATCAAACACGGAAGATGCAGCAAAGGCAATAATGCTCAAACACCTGAAGTTT
This sequence comes from Doryteuthis pealeii, assembly GCA_023376005.1. Classification (NCBI taxonomy): domain Eukaryota; kingdom Metazoa; phylum Mollusca; class Cephalopoda; order Myopsida; family Loliginidae; genus Doryteuthis; species Doryteuthis pealeii. Next base: position 47,195,816 of record CM042145.1, on the reverse strand, counting down.
GCACAAGTCCCCAGCCCTCATTTCTGACGTAAGGTCAATTTTTAGGCAGAGCCTAACAAATTTGAATTCAGAGTTTTCCTTTTCCTAGACTGGTTGCCTAACCACGGTTAAAGAGCCCTGTGCATCCTACTATTTACCCATAGCTGGAGGGAGAATAGTTGGATGTATACCTTTCCCAAAGTTATTAGTGCTATATGAAATTCAAACAGCCTTATCCAGTATTTGAACTCTGGTCACTGGGTGCATTTCCTTCAACAATAAACATTACACCACATGCCTCCAGGATGACTATTAGATGGAAATAATACTGGTGTTCATTAATTGTATGACCGCTATCATCCTACAACACCCTCTGGTTAAAAATGAGACCATCCAAATAATCCAAGATGGAATGCAAAAATGTAAATCCTGATTATCTGGTGTTGCTTATCCACCAAATTCTTACAAGTGTCATCACCTCAGCTAAATAATGGACAATTCCATTTTCATACCAACAATAAGCCAATCCACAACTTATATATATATATATATATATATATATACACACACACACACACACAAATAAATTTATAAGGACTACTGGCTAGAAAGGAAATCTCACAACATATTTAACAAAGAAGTCAATATCTTTGAATGTAAGTAACAAAAAATATAAAATGTATTTTGATAAGATTTAATAATCAATTTCTTATTCAAACAATGGATCAATTATATAATTGTTTTTTGGTTCTTTATCTTCCTGGATAAATGCTACAAACTTCAATTTGGATCTAAAATAAAAAGAAATTTACAGAGGTATAACATATTGCAACTGAACTTATTACATATTCTTAGATATTCTGACTTTCTGGCAAACACCCAAAAGGTAATTAACCATCTTGCCAACAGCAACCTTGAACACCTTTTTCATTTCCATGTGTCTAACACGTGGGTATGCCTACAAAGACAGAAAACAATACAGCTCCCATGACTTTCGGAAACATTTTTCCTGCCCAAAGTTGCTGAAACATGGAACAATCTTCCTGCATCAGTTAGCTGCCAAGACATTGCATCCTTCAAAACTTCCATGCTTCCTGAAATTTGCCAATATTACACCTGATATGTTATACACACATTACGTATATTATAACTCCTACACTGTTCATTGGAGGATATTCTCTTTTTTTATGAGGGAAATAAAATTATACCATAGAATATAGACATGAAACAAATCAATACCATAGAACATAATCCCCAATAATGCTAACACATTGTTAAAACCAATTACTAAAAAGTATAAATATAAATACACGATATGTATAACTTCCTAACCGTTAGGCATGACATAACCCCAGATGGGTTTATGCCATTAAAATCAACAAACAACTATTAATTTTCCAGACCTTTGTACATTATTCTATGTATTATATGCACCTTTGAGGAGTTGTAGTGCACATGAACACTGTACATAATAATTTCATTATCATAATTATTATTTCAGTCAACCCTCATACAGACACATAGCTTATTTTTCTTTTATAATTTGACTGTGAATATCTGTTAAAAATTTGTATATATATGTCAGGGGGTAGCCAAACTTATGAATGCCACAAATGATACTTCTCAGATGCTTGGGAGCTGCAGGACATGAATAAAATTTACACATGCATTTTTATTGTTACATCAGGAGTGGGGGACAAAGTTTAGTTATCGGATATGTATACAAAAAAAAAAAAGGGAGGGTCTCTTAAGGAAAAATTGTGATATTATACAAACTACCAGGTACCTATTACTCAAGAATAACATTTATTATCTAATGTAGATATAAATAAATTATTTATTATATATCTAGATAATAAATTGGTTTGGTTTGGTTGATTGATTTTAACAGCATATCAACCCATCTGGGGTTATGTCATGCCTAATGGTTAGGAAGTAATACATATTGTGTATTTATATTTATACTTTTTAGTAATTGGTTTTAACAATGTGTTAGCATTATTGGGGATTATGTTGTATGGTATTGATTAAGTTCATGTCTATATTCTATGGTATAATTTTATTTCCCTCAAAAAGGACAGCATGTCCTCCATGTTGATATTTTCAAATAGCTCTTTCATATTGTTTGCATTAAAATAACAGTTTCTGATGTGAGCAAAAAAAACTCTGCAATTCCATGAATAAGTGTTTAATAGTCAAAGGTAATAAATTAAAATAATTTATAATAAATCATTTCAATTTTTTTTTAAATGCATGTCATCATGTCATTTTTTTCTATTAACTTTTAACTAATTAAATAATTTTAGAATTTAATAAAGGATAGACAGCTCATTCAACTGTGGCATATGGAAATTTAATATATTGCAATGGAATTATCAGAATAATTAATTAAAATAATTTTATTTATTTTGTTATTGTCTATAAGAACTACAATGGTTGAATTACAAAAAGACTGATAGTATCAGGTACTCACTGGGTTACCTCATTTTAGGAATGACTCCCCTTGAGGTTTCAGGTACTTTTTACAATATCACAATTTTTACTTAAGAAGACCTCCCCCCTCCCTTTTCAGCATACATGTCCAGTACCTAAACATTGACCCTCCTCTGGTTACGTACATATTTTGTTACAAATATTTTATATAAATTTTAAGGAATGCATATTAAATGCAATATTTATTCATGAATGCAGTTTTTAAACTGTTAATTTGCATTAGTTTCAGTAATCAGAAATACACAAATATGTGTATATATAAAAAAAAAAAAAAAAAAAAAAAGAGTAAACCAAAAATTTAGAGATATTTTAATCAGATTTCCACTTTACAAAATTAATCTTAATAATTATATTTTCATGACAAAAATAACAATGTGGTGTGAAACTAGTGGTTGTGCTATTAGTCACTGTACTTTTGGGTTATTTGGATCTAACTATGTAACAATCTCATTTATATTCTTAATAAAGTCTTAAGAATTGTGTGTGTACCTTTTTCAGCACCTTATACTTCTACTAAAACAGCAAATCAATCAGGTCAATCACTGAACCTTAACAAATGTCTAGAAATAGTTTACCAATAACACTGGACTTATATAAATATCTGTATGAATATTAAGTTTTAAATAAAGTGTTGTATAAACTTAAGGGGGTGGGGGTAAAATCATAACACATGAGTTATCATGTGATCATGATATCATAGTAAGATCAGATAATAAAGACAAGTAATAAAAGACAGACATGGTTTTCACAAGTTCTCATTACAATAAAAGACACATTTTTTTTTTACTCTGGATTCGGGACTAAGTTTCTAGAATATTCCAAGAGCCACATATCAGAGGTCAAAGAAGTGCAAGCCAAAGTTTGGTCACCTGATATATAGGTTTCATTTTGTTTGTTTTACTCTTATGTCTTTTTATGGTATTAATTCAATATTATATTTTTGGAAGAATCTATAAAATTTGTGTTGGTTGGTTGGATTTTATGGCATGTCAACCCATTTGGGCCTATTTTATGCCAAAAGACATTTTGTTCTAGTCATTCTTGATGGATATTGAAATTTTTTAAAAAACTCAATTTAAAAAAAACATTTTTTTAATACTCATTTGTCTTCTATTTAACCCATAGATAGGATCCTAACAGGTATTACCACTCTGGGTCAGAGTGGACCTGAGAGTAATGGTGATGAAGGGGTACTCCATACCCCTAGAGTTCTAGAATTGGAACTTTACCATTAGATGTAAGTTTAACATCATACCCAGGACACTAAAATTTGTGTAGCAACATTTAGCAGAGAAAACTGGTTCTTTTGTTATGTTTTCCAAAAGGAATAGTGAGATGATATTGTTGGGAAGTATCTCCTTGGAATTAAACCTTAAAAAAGAATATTATTATTACAAGTGATATTTGAAATGTTAAAAGTGTATAAGAATTGTAAAGTCAGGCATAGAAAAAAAATCAAATTGTGAAATGATTTATTCCTCTTATTTAATGAAGCATGAAACAAACTTTCACATTAAATTAGGTAATCACTAAGATGCATAGAGATATATGCAGAGTGATGTCAAGATATGTCAGATTTTTAAAAAAGAAAGAAAAGAAAAGGGAAAAAGAAAAAGAAAGGAAAAAGAAATATAAATGAACATTGTAGAAGAAAGAAGAGAATGTATGAAAAAGAAAAAGAAATCTTTTGAGTGCATTAGTAAGGAAGAGGAAGTGATGAAAAGGATTGAATTCTAGATTCCCTGATGTTAATGGATATTAAACATCATAGTTGTCTGTAGCAGCTGCAAACAGATGAGAAAAAACAGCAGGAATCAGGAAAAGACATGCAATGTAAAAGTGAACACTCAACAGGATAATGCCAATGTTTATCAATTCTACATTTGCTTCATTAGATTAATGACCTAACTTTGACTCTATGGTAACATTATCTTCATTTGTTTCTAAAACTGAAAACTTTTGGGAACTTTAAGACCTGCTTGGTAACACAATAACAAGAAGGGAACCAGAAGCAGAGGAGGATGAGTTCAGGAGGTGTTTAAAAGGTTTTAAGTTAGCTAAAATAATTTTTAGCTAAGTTGTGAAATCATATCTATAAGTAAAAGTAAAGTTGGCAAGGTGGCCTATTGTTGGTATCAGCCAGACAGTGAAGGAGTCTATCCCTTTTTTGCTAGCACTAGACCAGGGAGATTGTTTTTACTGAGGTGGAACACCACACCTAACGTCAACTTCCCACACAGATCAAATTACACGATCTGTGCTACTCATGCACTGAGTTAGCGGGGACTGTATCAAACCTGTAACATAGTGATTCCTAGGCGAGTGCTCTACCGACTGAGCTAAACCAGCCCCTTTATTTATATATATATATATATTATATATATATAGTAAATCATGATTAACAAAATAAACACAGTTCCATATATATATATATATATATATTTATAAAGATAAAAGGTGGCTTACCGGTGAAAATGGGCACGATCGTTGGAGGTGCAAAATTCAGGGGTTAAGTCAGCGATATAACAAATACAAAGAGCTCAATACGAAGTAGTGCAAATTTATTAAAAATGGATACAAAAGAAACCTATTAGAGTTTCACCATAAGGATCTTCAGGGTTAAATCCACTGAATTAATCGGCACCTCAATTAATTCAGTGGATTTAACCCTGAAGATCTTTATGGTGAAACTCGAGTAGTTTTCTTTTGTATTCATTTTTAATGTATGTATATGTGTATATATATATATATATATACACACACTGAACTAATTATGTGGATTTTCCATTTAAGAGACAAACAGCTTTTGGGTGCATCAAGATTTCTGTGTTTATTTTGTTAATCATGATTTACTACGTATAATCTTAATGTCACAAAAGATGATTCATAATCATTGATCTTAAAGTGATCCCATAGATTAACTTTGGCTATGATGTAATAGAATTTTTATAATATATGGGAAATATTCTATCTGATTCCAAAACTATATATGTATTTACCAACCCCCTCCACACGAGCAGGATGTGACATAAGGTCAATTTCTTAAGCAGAGTTTTATAGGTTTGATTTCAGTGTTTCTTCTTCTAGACTGGTTGCCTAACCAAGGTTAAAGAGCCCAGTCTGCCCTACTATTTACCTATAGCTGGACGGAGAGTAGTTGTATTCATACCTTTCCCAAGGGTATTAGCGTTATGTGAAATGCAATCAGTTTCATCCAGGATTTGAACTCTGGTCGATGAGTCCATTTCCTATGACTATTACACTACGCACCTCTAATTTCCAGAACTATATATTCTCTTCTAAATTAATTTCAGTATTAAAACCAGAAAATATATACATATTTTAGGTATTATATCGATGAACACATAAGTGATATTCTCCTGTGGACACCTACACATGAATACACCAGTGTTGGCCGACCAGCAAAAACCTACATCAATTAGCTTTGTGCGGATTCTGGATACCATGCAAAAGACCTGTCAAAAGCAATGATTGATAGGGATAGGTGGGGAGTGAGTCATGGGAATCCATACATTTTAAATATTGTATTGACAAACTCAAAAGTGACATTCTTCTGTGGACACCTACACATGGACATACCAGAGATAGCCGACAACAAAAACTTACAGCTATTAAAAATAGACTGTGTCACATCCTGATTGAGTGGAGGGGTTGGTAAATATTTTCAAATAAGTATGTTAATACAGTCATTAAATCATCTATAGGAAACAGTATCAATGAATATGTTGCATCATAAAAAATAGGAGTACAGAATTATCATAATAGACTTTTACTGTCAAAATATATAACTACATAGAAACTTACTGATAGCTAATAAAAAAAACAGCAATGGGTAGTAGGGCAAACTGGGCTCTTTAACTTTGGTTAGGCAACCAGTCTAAGAGAAGGAAAACTCTGAATTCAAACCTGTTAAACTCTGCTTAAGAAATTGACCTTGTGTCACTTCCTGCTTGAGCAGAAGGGTTGGTAAATAAATACGAATAAGTATGTTAAAAATTAGGACTACAGAATTATCATAACAGACTTTTACTGTTAAAATGTAAAACTACATAGAAACTTAATGATAGCTAATGAAAAAAGAATTACTGTAACTTTGATTTAATTAAAGATTCATCTATTAAAAACAACACCATTCTGTTAGAAAACTAGCTATTTGAAATGTTTCTTTTATATGTATCAAGACTGTCCTTTTATATTCTACTAGAAGTGACCACTCAGCATCACTTAGGTAGAGGCGGGGGACACTGGTGAATTAATTTGTTTACTTTTGAGATTTACAAATGCTCAACACTTTTAAGGAGGATTATATACATAGAAATACTATGTATCTTTAAATATCTTTGAATAAAAATCAAATCTTCATAATTTTTCAGAAAAAACAAGAACTGATATTTAATCTGTATATATGTTTACTTTATCATTAATTGTTTTCTTTTCGTAGTTTCATCCGGACATACATACATATACACCAATTGCCCTTTATATATGTATAGATGGAATAAGTGTAGTAGATAAGTAAAAATACAAAGATTTTAATTTCTTAAAAATTCTTTAGGTAAGCAATCATAAAATGAAGTATAGTCAATATATTTTGTCATTAACCAAATCAAAAACAACAATGACAAAAATACAATATTGAAATTTCTGATAAAGTAAATAGGATTTTTGATAGTTAATAGAAAATATTCTAAAAATGATTTTACATTATATTGTAAAAAGAAAAATCCATTAAAAAATTCCTTGAAAAAAAAAAAAAAAAAAAAAAAAAAATGCAACTAATGTAGCAATAAGCATTTATTATTTAAAAAAAAAAAACTTTCTTGGAAAATCAGGATTACTCATGAAATGAACTGAAGAATCCTAAAGGTCTTTAAAGATAAATGTTATTTTACTATTCAATTTGTTATAAAATTATCATTCTTCATAAAGTAATGAAATGGAATTATAGTTTGTATGGAGGGATGATCTGGGAGATGTCATAAAATGCTACAGCAATAAGATGAAAAAATTATCAAAGATTTATAAAAATGGAACATTAGCTTGTTTATATGAATGTTATATCTAGAATGAACCTTTATCAAAAAAACCCTGATATGATAATGTTATTGATTTATTTTTAGTAGTAAAATATACCCATTTTTTTTTTTTGTTATTTAATAATGATTTGAAAAATCTAAATTATGTCTATATTTTTTTAATATAAATATCAATTACTTGGAAGAATTGAATTTGATCCTCGCTGGATGCCACATCCAGCGAGGATGTATTAAAAAAGAAGAAAACTACGTAAAAAAACCTTGAGATAATCTGGCCTGGTTGGTGGTCAGGAAAATTATTTTAAAAAAAATTTTTTTCTTAGAGTCAGTATTAATTTGTTTCTTTTTTAAAATTACCATGAAAATTATATTGAGCGGCACACCCATTTTTTTTAAATTAAAAAAAATTTTTTATACATCAAAAAGAAAGTTTAGAGTCTTGTAGTTAATTCCACTGCTTAAGTTGTCAAATCTTGTTTACTGAGGATTCCATGTAATCCTTTTGTTTTTGTTTTTTGATAATAATGATATGAGGGGGTACTCTCAAAGTTTTGACTAACAAGAAGAAAGTCCATTTGGGTTGAATTTAGTTTTTCTTTCTCCTAGACTGGTTGGCATACAAAGGTTAAAAGTCTGCTCTACTATTTACCCATAGCTGGATGCAAGAGTATTACTACTATGTGAAATGCATATAAAATATAATTAATTTCATGGCAGTGTAGGTTCATGGTTAATATATGAACATACAACTCCGACACACTTGTAGGACAAAACATTTTATATATCACAGCACAGAAATAAGACAAGATACAGAAACAATAAAATACATGTACATAAAATATACAAGAGTAGAGATAAAGAGACAGGAGAGTCTGTACATACAAAGATCACTTACTAGTGATTGGGGGGCCGAAGCCTCCAGGAGAGTAGCATAGCGTTGGGGGAGAAGCCCCCCCCCCGAGAAGGGTGTGACAATGGTTTAACCCATGTGCTCGTATGAGAAGATGTAGCTAAAAGCGCAGAAGAGTTTGGACCTCGTGCTTAAATACCAGAGGTCCCCTGGTGGTCGGTTTGGAGACCCAGTGGGAAGATAACTCCTCTAGGCCAATGAGAAGATAATCCCAACAGCAGTTTTAAAAAAGAAAATTAATACTGACTCTATCCTTCCAAAGGAGCCAGTTTAGCTCAGTAGGTAGAACACCTGCCTAGGAATTGCAAGGTTCCTGGTTTGATACCATTCCCCTCCAAATCAGCACATGAGTAGCACAGATTGGGTAAAGTGGGCAGATGGCGGTAGGTGTGGCACTTCACCTCAACAAAAACAATCTCCCTGGTCTAGTGCTAGCAAAAAGAGGATAGACTCCCTCGCGGTCCAGCTGATACCAACAATAGGCCACTCCACTTTACTTTTACTATTCTTTCAAGTAACTATATAAGAATATATAGACATAGTTTAGATTTTTCAATATTATTAAATAATAATCATGAAAATGAAAAAGCTTTATATTCAGGACAATAATATTTTTTCTTATTTTGTTAACTATTTTATTATTGTTTATGACAGAATGACATTTTTGTTTTGAAGATTTAACATTATTTTGAAATAATTGAATTATTTTAATAATGTGTCTTGTCTACAGATTCACAATAAAAATGTGTATGCATTCATTAAAAATAATTTCTAAGAGATATGTAAGTGACCCATAATTTCCATATGAAAACATTGAAACATTTTTTTATAAAAAGGATATGACTAATAATAATATTAGATTATGCAAAAACAATATGATAGTTTTATCACATGAATAAAGTTTTTCAGCCATCAGAATTGTACATACTTCTTCACTATGGATTTCACTTCCTCGTCACTGGAATAATGTTTGCCTCTCAAATCCTCTTTGATGGGGCCTAAGGCAAACATTATTCCAGTGACGAGGAAGTGAAATCTGTAGTGAAGAAGTAGCTCATAGAACAGTCAACAGAATTTTACAGGGCAGGGATACATACTCTCATTCAAAGGTGGAACATTGCTATTTAGAGAAACAGTGACTATGTGGAGAAGTAGGGATGTGATCCCCAGAGGACCAGCTTCATTATGATGTATGATACATGTTCCTGTGTTGGTAATTATATCTAAACAAAATGGCATTACTTTTTGACTCACCCTCGTAAAAAAGTGTAATCTTTTTTGTGTTCGTATTTAATTTCATTAGTCTGTCTAATTCAATATAATATTATATTAAAACTTAATACTTGTGCCCGGAGAGGGTGCATATTTTTTACTAGTATGACATAATAGGTAAAGAGGAAGTGTAGCTGTGGTAGTTATAGGACACAGATTTAACTGTTTGACTGGATTGATTGTTTGTTCCAGAAAGCTGAGATGGTTACTGTTTTAAGTTTCTTTTGGGGGCAACAGTAGTGAGAATAAACCAGGAATATGTGAATCTCAAATAGATGCTAATAATGTATGAAAACTGCAGGCACCTACAACTGATGCCAGAATCTGAATATCAACATCCAACAACATTTACATTAAATCATGTCCTACTTCAATGCTAGTGACACTCCAATTATTAGTCAATACACTATTCACTACATTCAATGAGATTTAAATGGTTGATGTACCATAAAAGTATTATTATTGACAAAATGGCATTGGTTACTGTGTCTCATCTGGGCCAAAGAAAATCATCATTGGATTATGGAAGACATGTTGCTTAGTCAAAAGAAATTTAATGTTCTTGTTTTAGTTTTTCTTTATTTTCTTTGGCATTAAATAGTATGAAACCCCTCATCTCCACCAGTTATGGGATAATTGTACTACTACTATTCTTCTCCAAGGATGGTTTTGGCATTAAATAATCCACAAAGGTTGATATGCCATTAAACAAAGAAACTATACTAAACTAAAAAAAAAAAATCTATAAGATATGTTGATGAGGAAATGCTACACAACTGTAGAGTAAAATCTTACAGAGAGTGGAGTATTGGATGGTGAAGGCAGGAAGGCAGATGTTGTCAGTCTTTCTTTCATTCTCTTCTTTTTCTCTCTTATAGTAAATATCATTTTCCCTGTGATGCACACTTTATACTCCTAGGTAGGTAGATAAGTATTGGTTAATTTGCTTTGATAAGAGATCTACTTGAGAGAAAAATATTTTTTATTTTTATGTGAAACATTTTTTTTTACTATTTGTCTGAATTTTTGAGATGAGGCTTGATAATTTGGATTTGGATTTTTCAGATTATTGTCCTCATCTTTATTGTTATATACACAACGTTTCGGCCAATGACCTTCTTCTGGTGTTTCTTGTTGAACTCAAGAGAGCCTTCATGGAACTTTGACCAAACCCTTTATTCAATCCACCAAGATAGACTATTCTCATTCCATTAACCATGACCGGGTACATGTATTAAGCTATGTTAAGTATTCATTCTATGTTATTATCAGCTTTGGCCAGGATTGAACCTGCAACCTAGAAATGATTGTCACTTAGAACTGTATTAACTCAACTCTTATATCTGTTGCACCATATGTCAATGGAGGGCACATTGTCTGAAATGTTGTGTATATAACAAAGATGAAGACAATAGTTTGAAAAACAATACAAAACATTTTTTTAAATTCTGTAATTTGTCACATGATTATTGCTTACTACTCCTTTTCTCAGATAATTATACATTTTTGTCTTCTTCCAAAATTTATTTCTTGACAAAAAAAAAGTAAATGTGCTGTAAAACTTGTTTTTATAATTGCCATCCTGTTATTATGTTAGTCTTCACCAAAAAGAATGATTGAGGGTAATGATATTTTGAAATATTGGATACACCTCCTAAGGGTGCAGGTAAACATCTGATTTGGAACCTCTAAGGGACACTGCAGGAGAAGCAAGGATAAACTCTTGACTAAAAGTGACATGCTCTTGTGGTCACCTATACATGGACACACTAGCAAAAACCTACATCAATCAGCTCTGTGCAGATTCTGGATGCTGCATAGAGGACCTGATAGGGGAGTGTTGGAGAGAGTCATAGATATCCGTGCTGTCGGTGTGACCTGATGATGAAGGGACAAAGTTATTTTTATTTATTGATAAAATTTGCAACAAGACATACGAAACAGCATAAAGTCTTTTAATAACATATCTAGTGTGTATTCTATGAATTCATTATACAATTTATCCATTATATATTATGATGATTTGGTTTGTTTAATGGCATATCAACACTGTGGGTTATTTAATTCCAAAACTGTTAGTGTGAAATAAAAGTTGGTATTCAAGTTTCTTTTACAGGTGAATTTTTGTAGATAATTTTGTGGATGTATTTTAAATCTTATTCATTATTTTTTTTTATATATTTTTATTTCTTTCAAGAAGGATAAAATGTCATCCATGTTAGTATTCTCAAACAGACCCCTCATATTATTTGCATGAAATATTTCTTTCTGATGGGAGCAATAGCTCCACACTCCATGAGGAAATGTTTGACAGTGCAGGGGTTTGACATGTCCTGTACTGTGGTTGATTCTCCTGCTTGAGCATGAGGATCAACCATAGTCCAGGAGATGTCAAACACCCTGCACTGTCAAACATTTCCTCATGGAGTGTGGAGCTTGTGATGAGGAAATGTTTGATAGTGCAGGGTGTTTGACATCTCCTACACTGTGGTTGATCCTTATGCTCATAAAAAATTCATAAAGTAATTCTATTACTTAACCAATTCCAATTTGATGTGAAAACAACCAAGAAAGTTTAAATTAAGAAAGAAATGTCATTTCCATATTTGAACAATCTCTTAAACTTTACCTAACAAGATGCTTTCTATTCTGCCTTCCTACTTGTACAAAGGAATTGGGTTGTAGTTTAACCAAACGACAGTGAAAGAACATAAAACATTTAAATAAAACTAGAATAAATAAAACTCAAGACAGTAAATATAATGTAAAGGTTAGGTATTATTAATAAATACACACATCTAAGAAGAAAAAAGAAACAGGAAAAAGTAGTGAAAAGTTCAATGATTTCCGCCAGCCTCAGGGTAAAAAAAGATTGAATGTGGAATGTCTTTGTTGAGAGTCAAGCTACAGTGTCTGGACTAGCGATGAACTTGGAAGAACTGAAGAAGGTCTTTTAAGCGCTAAAATCTGATGATGTAGTTGGTTCTGAATTGACATTTTAAGGATTGTCTTGGTATGTATGTTTGTTGCTAGGTGGGTTTCGACTTATGACTCGGAGAGGTCATGACCTTGGACTGACTGGAATGAGGCTGAACAGAGAAGAGATGTGTGTGGAGGAGAAGGGAAGCCTTCAATGAAAATAGAACACTTTCCTTTACCTTAAATCAACTAACTAACTTTTGCTAACATTAATTAATGGTCTTAAATTTTACTTGTAACATTTTTAGTTTAGCAAAACTCGGTCTGTAGAGCATCCACCTAGGAATTGCAAGGTTCTAAGTTCGATACTGGTCCCCGCCTTCTCAGTGCATGAGTAGCACAGTTTGGTTAATCTGATGTATGCAGTAAAACATTTGGGAGCTGACGGTAGGTATGGTGCGCCACCTCAACAAAACAATATCCCTCTTTTAGTACTAATGAAAAGGGGATAGACTCCCATGCTGTATGGCCGATACCTCTAACATAGCAATTCATCAAATGATGATGTTAAAACAATATTACAAAAAATTCATCAACAAGCTAAATGTTTTGGTAATATTGTTTTAACTTAATTAGATTAAATATTTATTTCTGCTATTGTCACATACAAACTATAATTCCATTTCATTACTTTATGAAGAATGATAATTTTATAACAAATTGAATAGTAAAATAACATTTATCTTTAAAGACCTTTAGGATTCTTCAGTTCATTTCATGAGTAATCCTGATTTTCCGAGAAAGTTTTGTTTTTTTAAATAATAAATGCTTATTGCTACTTTTCTAAGTTCACATTAAACAGGCACAACACTGACAATCACAGTATTTGAATTCATAAACAGGAATTGAAATAAATCTATCAATTTCAGTATCAATCCTAAAATATCAACCTCTTTCAAACAATTTTTATAATCAGAATCATCATACCAATAAATAATACTGTAATAATCAATGTCCATTATATTTTTTATTCAAAATGTATACTCCCTACCATAAATCCTAAGAAAACAATGAATGAAAGACAGATATTTTTGAAATACTAAGTAATCTTATTATAATAGAGTTTCAGTGTCTATCTGTAACCAAAATCATGTTACTGCTTACATCACAATACCCTCAGGAATTGCATAAGTTTATCAATGAGTATTTAATTTGCAGACAAAATCATTAATACATAGAATAAATCTGATTTATTAATAATGTCTATGAAAATCTGAGTTAGATTTGCCTCAAAACTGCCTATGTTATTAGTGCATTTAAAATCCTGCAATTTGTCTTATATATCACTAAGAAATAAAGGTTTACCATAATATATGGTGTGGTTAATTTGCATAATGGTCTAAACAAAACCAGGTTTAATAAACAATTGCTTGGTGTTATTATATATTATTGCTTTATTCTTCAACATTAAAAACAATTCTATGAATGATTTTATATAGAAACCAATTAAAATATAATTAAAATAAGTGTAATCTTTTTATATGCATTCTTATCTAATTTCATTAGTCTTTCTAATTTAATACATTTCATTAAAACTTAGATACTTACACTTGAGGTATATCTTGCTAGTATATCTAAAAGAAAAAACATTCATTTCTTTTTATCAGCCATTTTATTTTCAGCAACAACGACTCAAATTGCATCCAACTAAGAAATGAGTGAACGACTATTCAAGAAAATCAAGATAAACAAAAATGGTTGACTCATCTTAAAAGAATAACTTATTCCAGACATCAACAGAAAGTGTTCTTGAATTAAATTTTTTTTCTTCTTTAAATTAACAAAACAAAACGAACTGGATTTAGAAATTGACAATTAGAAAGTCATCCCTAGTTTAAAGAAAATGGAGCAAACTTAATAAAATGCTTATTCATAAGATTCAATATTTGAATTGGCACAATGTTTTAAAGGAAAAAAAAAATTTACTAAGGGTAATCTATCTATCTATATACATATATAAACTGCAGTGGGTATGCATGTATGTTTGTCAGGAAGAAACTATGAAAATAAAATAACTAACAACAAATGTGTGTGTGTGTATATATATATATATATAATATACATACACACACACACACACACACCATGCCAGATTAACACAAAGTCTTTTAACATAGGGATTTTTATGGTGATTCAGTAATTATGGATCTACACCACTAACTTTTTACCCCCCCCCCTCTCTACCCAAGTGATGTCGGGTAGTTGCTTCTAGTTAAAAATATTCTAAAAAATAATAACTAAGTATTATGAATTTGAATGATAATATCACAGCAGTAAGATTTGTCATTTTTCCTGTTAGTGTTTTCATTTAGAATCCAAACCTCTAAAGCATTAAATCTATATATTAATATGCTTGGTCCTTAATCTTCCGACTGTTATCATTTTCCAACACCCTCTGCTTAAAAATAAGACCGTCTAAATTGTCCAAGATGAAATGCAAAAATCTAAATCCTGATTATCTGGTGCTGCTTATCTGCCAAATTCTTATCTCTGAGAGTGTTGTCACTTCAGTTAAAAAATGGACCATTCTGTTTTTATTAGAAAGAAAGGGAAGAAAAAGGGCATGCTACACATGTTTCAATCACACATAATGAAAAGAAGGAAAGAAAAAAAAGATTATTATACTTTTTACATATTGAAGTATTGGAAATAGCTCTTAAGTAAACATATCAAACATTGTAATAATTAAATTGTCATACTGTGGTATATCCACAGGTCCTGCTAGTATATATTAAATATTTATAGTAAAAAGCGGCCATTATTATCATTATTATCAATAACCTTGGATAATATCCATACAGATAAGTAAAAACAAATATATGAATGGATTGACAGTAGTAAATATAAAACAGATTTTATCAACATTTTAATTCGTTCTCCAATTGATTATGTTTATATCAATGAAGCTGGTAATTGATTGTTTATACCTATATATATATATATATATATATATATTTACCAACCAACCCCTCCACATGACCATATGTGACATAAGGACAATTTAAGCGGAATTTAACAGGTTAAAATTTAGAATTTTACTTCTAGACTGATTACCTAGCCAAGGTTAAAGAGCCCAGTCTGCCCTACTATTTACCCTTAGCTGGAGAGAAAGAGAGAGAGTGTAATTATAATCATACCTTTCCCAAGGGTATTAGTACTATGTGAAATGCAAACAGTCTCGTCCAGGATTTGAACTCATTCTCATTGTGTCCATTTACTATGACTACCTATTACACCAATATAGCTGGTAAAAGGAAATATATTATCTTTAACACATTTTCCTTTCTCGGAAAATTGATAAGAAATGTCTTGATTGTGATTGAGGATAAGCAGGATTAGAGCCAGGAGTTTTAAGTGGATTTTAATCACTTCTATTTGGATTTGTTTTTTGTTATTAAACAAAGTAATGAACAGAAAAAGAAGGGAAAAAAATGAACATATGCCTAAGCAATCTATTTATTATTGTCTGTTGTCTGTTCAAGAAAGATCCAGTATTGATTTAGTTAATATTTCTAATGAAAAGGAGAAGAATTGTTTTTCTTTCTAAAGATTTAAACACAACTACCAGCCAACATGAAGATATTTTAAAATGTTGCAAAATAAAATTTAAAAAGAAAAAAACAGTTGCTATTTACAATGTTGAATGTAATTTGCAAATTTTAAAAGATTTTTTTTAAATTTTTTTTTTATTGGTTTCTAATAATGAAAATCATCAATTTGGTACTTGAGATGGACCACTGCACTCTATGTTCAAAACTCTGCTCAACTAAGATATTGTAGATTATTTTATAAATACTAAATATGCCATTCAAGGAAAAACAGAATTTCATACAAAATAGCCTCCAGTTCTAGGTTTTGTAAGTGAGCTATATCTATTGTCTAATTGAGGCCACAATTAACCTATTTAAAGACTGAAGACTAAGTAATAATACTACAAATAATTCTTATCTGTAAGCTTCAACACAGAATTTTAAAAGAAATTATTGATATTACAAAATATAGTGAATTTTATGTAGGTTACCTTAATGGTAATGCATTTGAATTAAACTGGCTTCTTTAATAAAACCCAATTCTTTTAACCAGGTCAAATAAATATATATGGTATCCCCTCCAAAAAATTTGATTTAGCCAATAGCCAATTCTCACTCAAATGATCTCAAATTTTAACAAAATGTGTAAAGACTAAGTTTAAGGTTTTAACATTTTTTTTTCTCCAAGGAGTGAAAAAATGATGACATTCCCTAGCAATGAAATGACATTTTGTGTGTTAGATTATTCTCAAACAGTCAAACAAGAATGTGAAGCTTTGAGAAATCAATTATAAATTCTATTTCCCACTGAGCATCTTTTTTTATTATTCAACATTAAGCCTATCTAATTTTTTTGGCTTATGACTTGTAATTACTTGAAAATTCAAATTTCAAATGATGTCAATTTTTTCTGGACACCCTGTATATGTTGTATATTTATCAAAGTTCAAAATTAATAATGAAAATTAAAATCTTATTTTTTTTTAAACACAAATAAAATCAATAAGAAAAATATCCTGTTAGTACGCATTTATTACTTAGATCATTTTGGGCTTTTTTGCTTTTGTTGCATATCTAGAGATGCTGATAGGACGCGTACCTAACGTACAAAAATCTAAAAGGACGCAGTAAAATCATATCCATGTGTCCCAGTGTCTTTCTTTTTTCTTCCCTCATCATTTCAAGCAAACTGTAAATACACTTCAATAGTTTCTTAGAAACAAATTACACAGGATAGGTTACAAGGTAGGAGTTAAATGGCTTCAGTTGTTTCCCTAGAACATAAAAACCCTACAATTTATTAAGAAACTTTAGTTGGGACCTATAAATTTTCCCGGCGACTTATTCAAAGCAAGTATGTGCATCCCAGGACGCACAAAATCAAAAAGCTATCAGCATCACTGCATATCTATAAACTCCATTTTGCTGGGAAAAAAAATGAATAAGTTTTACAGAATTAGGATTTATTTAAATTACACTCAATAGACTATGATTTACATTTCAGTTTTAACATTTTAAAATCACACAAAATTGTAATTATGACAAAATACGATTTTCTCTACAACATGGTAATTATATTGTGCAAGTACGGATTCTGCCAGGAGCAATGACCAATAGGGATGGGTGGTGAGAGAAAGTCATGGGTATCTGTGCTGACAGTGCAACATAATGATAAATTTGTTTTAAAAAAAAAAAATTTTTAAATCAAATTTTAGAGGATCCAGCTTTTAAAAATAAATATGACTTTTAAATCTTTTTAAAAAGGTTTTCAGAATTAACATGTGGGGATTAAAATAAAATAAAAAATAATCTCCCAGGGGCCTCAAACAGGAACAACCCTCAGTGTATGCACAGAGAAAAGGCTCCTCCTAGCACCAAAAAGAAACCGCAACCATTCCAATGCAGACCATTAATGGGCACGCACACTATTGACTGGCACAGGAAGAAATTTACTCTCCAAGAAAATAGTTATGAACCTAGAAATAAAGTTTGAACCTTAAAAGTATCTTTTGTCTTTGTCTCTTCTTTTCCTTAATTCCTTTTCAGCTCAACAACCAACAGAAGGAAAATAAACACGTGTTAAGGGGTTTAAGAAAAAAAAATACCAGCAGCACCACTCACTAATAACCCAAAACCTAACCTCATAGATGTGTATATTTTTGTTTGTTTTTTTATGCAGGTTTTTGAGTAAAATGACCCCTAAATGAAAGTTTTGTCATTTCTAGATTTTTCCTGAGAGTCCTATTGATTTCTTGGGCAGCTGATTATTTAATATATTTGTCATTGTTTAATAGCTAAATCTCTCAGTTGATACAGCATCCATCCAGGAATTGCAAGGTTCTGGGTTTGATACCAGCTCTCACCAACTCAGCGCATTAGTAGCACAGCTTGGGTTATGTGATTTGTTCGGTAAAGTGGCGAGCTGATGTTAGGTGTGGCACTACATCTTAGATGCAAAAACAATCTCTTTGGTCTAGCACTAGTGAAAAGGGGATAGACTCCCTCACTGTTCGGATGATACTGACAATAGACCGCTCCAACAACTTTACTTTTCTTTTTACTTTTTATTCACAAACAAATAAACTAACTACTATACTTGTAAATGTTTACTGTTATTTTATACCCCCAAGAAAATGATGTTGCATTTCACTATTCTTTTAAGTGTCTCATTTTAGTTTTGGACATTAGAACTAGAATCATGAATCAAAACTTAACTAAAATATTTAAAGGAACTATTCAAAATTATTTTCCATGTTTTGCTATTTTGCAAAATACATCTCTAAGATGCGGTTGGATGCATCATCAGTGATGTTCATTGGGGGGTTTCAGGTCTTTTCAACATCATACCCCCTCGCTAAAGTGACCCGACCTGCATCCAACATAGTTATTTGTCAGCACTTCCTGTATCACTTTCAGCCAACAAATACCTTCAGGTTTTGTCCTTTATATACATGTGGTCAGGTTGTGGGTTGACTAAGGAGTTATGACATAAAGCTATGATATATAAAAATTAATACTCATGTTCCTTAGTTGTACGACTGTCATCTTGCAAGACCCTCTGGTTAAAAACAAGACCATCCAAATCTTCCAAGATGAAATGCAAAAATGTGAATCCTGATTATCTGGTGTTGCTAAATAATGGACCATTCCGTTTTGATAAGGCCATCAGTACCTATATATTAATACCCGAGTTCCTTAATTGTATGACCGTTACCATCTTGCAAGACCCTCTGGTTAAAAACAAGACCGTCCAAATCATCAGAGATGAAATGCAAAAATGTAAATCCTCATTATCTAGTGTTGCTTATCTGTTGAATTCTTATTTCTTATGAATCTTGTCACCTCAGCTATTCCATTTTTATTATCAAGAAAGAACGAAAGGGAAGAAAAGGGACATGCTACACAGAAAAAATATAATATGAAAGAAAGAGGAGAAAGATAGAGAGAAGTGATAGCACTAATATGTTTCAATCGAACATAATGAAAAGTTGAAAAGAAAGAAAGAAAAAAAAAGAGTGAAAGTGTTAAATCAAGATTATTATACTTTGTACATATTGAACTATTTCAATAGCTCTTAAGTAAAAATATCAAATGTAATAATTATCATACTGTGGCATAGCCACAGGTCCTGCTAGAATATATAAAGTTATGATATATAAAACTATATATAAAGATATGATATAAAGTATCACAGTGTGATTAACAGCTGTTTAATACACAGTTAAATACTTTAATAAATAACACAAACTAAGAGTAAACAAGAATGATACAAATGCCACACAAAGCCACAAAGTCTTTACATCTAATATTTCTTTTCTTTAGTTTCTTTTACAAATTAGTTTTATGGTCTGTTGCCAAAAGGCAACAATCCAAGATGATAGCAAACCAGAAATAACAATGTCCCTTCCATATCAAAGTAATCTTTCAAAATAAAAACTGAATTACATAATTTCCTCATAAATGACCAGTTCTCTACAAGAAATAAAACTAAATACCATGTGTATATATAATCTGCAATTATGGCAGAGACTAGAAGAAAGAAATCAGCCTACTCCAAAAACTTGAAGAACACTGAAAACCAATTATCCAAACTAAATCAACAATGTATTATTTGGGTTGAATGGATTTTACAGCATGTCAACCCTTGTTGGGTTATTTTATGCTGAAGATATTTCGTTTTATTCATTCTTAATAGGTACTACATTTTTTTTAAACACTTTTTGTATGGGTGGATTGGTAAGTTTGGTTTTATGGCAGGTGAACCCATTGGGTCATTTTATGCCGAAGACGTTTTGTTTTATTCATTCTTGATGGGTAATCAATTTTTATCTCAAACACATTGTTTTAAACTCATTTTTTCCTATTTAACCTATAGATAGGATCCTAACAGATACTACCACTCCAGGTCAGAGTGGTCCTAGGAGTAATGGTGATGAAGGGGTACTCCACATTCCTCAAGGCTCCAGAATTGGAACTTCACTATCAGGTTGAGTTTAATGTCATACCCAGGACACTAAGATCCTCAGTCACTGCCCTCTAGCACATATATGATAAAAAGGGTTGAGGGTTTGCCATAAGGGCAATAGGGTCAAGGCAATCATATAGGTGCTAGGGCTTTTTTTTATAGCCTACAAAACCGGACAAAAGCCACCAGTAGTGATGATGTATATCAAGAAGAAATGGACAGATTAAAAGATAGCCTTCATCGAAACAATTACCCAAAACACATAACATCAGCTCCAAGAAATCTGGATTTCAAGACAGAAGACAAAACCCCAAAACTTACCCCAGTCTGTCTGCCCTATGTCAAAGGCTTGGCTGAAATGATTAAAAAGATATGTAATCCATATGATATCAGGACAACATTCAGGAGTGACTCAACTCTTCATAAACATCTCCTCAGAGTCAAGCTCCAACAGAATACAATTTGACCAAGAATTGTGTATATTCCATCCCATGCAGCTGTAACAAAGTATACAAAGGTAAGACACCTACCATTTACTGAAAGACTAGAGGAATATTAAAAAGCAGTTGTATAAAGGGTGCTTAGAAAAGTTGAATATGGCTAACCATATATGGGAAGAAAAGGGGAAATCATTTACCATTGTGAGATAAAGTTAAAATAATAGATAAGGAAGAACATTGGAGAAGAAGACATCTCAAAGAAGCAGTGCATATGTTGGGCTATAATGACCTCTTGAGTAAACCAAATATAGAGAGGAATACAATATTAGAACCAATAATTGAAAAGGCTAAATCAAATTGTTTTTAAAGTAAATTAGTTTAAAAGTTAAAATATTAAAAAATAACTGATGCCATTGGCTTTGAATTATACAAGTATCATTACCAGCTCATTTGGTAAAATCATTGGATATTGACAATTTTTCACCTTAATTGGTTCAATATGGTTGGAAAGAAAAGAAAATAATCTTTCTAAATATGTAATTTGTATGTGTTTTTATCCATTGAATTATTTTTTACAGCGAGTTAAAATGGTATTTTGTCTTTGAATGGCTGAAAATGTGTTATACAAATTTTTTTTCATAGATGAATCTTCCGTGTTACTTTTTTTGTAAAATCAAAGTGGTTAATCTTTATCAATATTCTTGAAATTTTACACTCAATTAGGAGACACGTTTAAATACAAGCAGAAACATGTTTTTTTTCTTTTTTGACCTTTGGCAGCAAAACCACAACACCCCAATGTTGACAGTTTTCTATATATATAAGAGAGACAAACACAAAAAAAAAGCACTATATAATTAATAGAAGACAGTCTCAGAATTATTTTCATATATAATGTGTGAAATTTTAATGATTGTCTACTGTCAGGGTTTTTGTTAAACTTTCAATTTTGGAAAAAAACAACTTACATAAACAAACCTACACACGTAGGACAGGCTTTGTTAAATAAAATTATATAAAGAATTATTCTATTTCTTGTATGTAATACAACATAGAAGGTATTTAAAAATGTATTTTTAAGTCCAAAGTGATGTAATTTATATAAATTAATACTATATGTGTGTATACATGCTGTATTAAATGAAAATGTTGAATAATCTTGTGGTAAACATGAAAAAAACAAAAAAGGTTGATATCCCTACTTCTTATTCCCCAAATAATGGGTCCCAGCATGGAGATACATACAATTTGAGTACATTATCAGAAAGACATACAATTTTACATAAGAATGTAAAGTTTTATCAAAATTGCTCCAAAAATAAAGAAATGGTGAAGAAATTACTGAATTTCTTGTTTTGAATTGGTCCATGATTTGACATATTTTTAAACAAAATCATGTCCACTTTTGTACCCCCAATTTCGGGGCTTTAAATTCTCATAACTTTTGAACCACTGAGGATATTTGCATAATTCAAACAGTACTGAACTCCATTTACTCAGCTCTATATAATTAATATGATTAAATAACAATAACCTCAAATAATAAAAATCAACTGGGAATGCTAATACAAGAAACTCCAATAAACAATATGATTTTGTTTTTAAATGATCGTGACGCTTTCTGGATTGATGGACATGCAAAAACAATTATGTCATCATTTGGATGAGATCTTCTTAAGTTCTTCAACGCTTTGTTTGCTCAACAGTCAAATTGTTCAAAATGATTTTCTCAAGATGAATCATTACTATGCTTGGATAGACAAGAAACACCTGATGAAGGCCAGAGGTACAACAGCCAAAATGTTGTGTTTTTATAGACTACAATAAAGATGAGGACAACAGTTTGAAAAATCAAAACAATACTTATCAAGCCTCATCTCAAAAATTCAGAGAAATAAATCAACCATGATAGAATATGTGCAGAAATAAATGGGAGTCCCTATTGTCCTTTTGAGAATAAAATAAAAAATAATAAATATAGAACAATAATGTTGGTTGGCATCCTTCCATCTGCAAAAGACAATGGTGTAGTGTCCATTTTTTTTTAAACTATGTAGCCTGGTCAGGTTGATATGGAGGATGTGCTGTTGTCCAAGCAGCAGATTCCCTTTCTCCACAAAGTCGCTGTGGTCCAAAGGAAACGTAAGAAGCCTATGCCGTTTGGCAACAGCAGTGTTGCAGGAGAAAATGATAGAAATCTGCACATGAATTTATCAAAATAAATGTGTAATTGGCAACTAAACCGGTAATCCCAGAGATTTTGGTGAGGAAGGTGGCTCGACACCTTGCAGAATGAAAAACAAGACCTGTAAAAGGACTGAAAAAGCCCTTTGCTCAACAACCATCTACTACATTATTTATAAAGTCCAACCCCTTCTCATCGCAGCAGCGCCATGTACACTTGATAGTGCCAGAGCCATACTGTCGGGAACTTAAGTTTCTGGTAGGGTCCCCCAAGGTGGACAGGTCTGGCACTAGGGCCACAATCCAGCCAAAGGGGCTCTGGTGAAAATCCAAAATGTGTCAGGAATCAACGGCTTTTGGCATACTTTTCAGTGTCTGTGGAAAATGTGCATCAAACAAGGGCATCTCTTTCCCCTGACCAGGATATGCATGCAGGGTTTGGGGACCACTTGTGAATTTTTTAAAATTCTTTTGTTACTCCTTCCATAAATTCACCAAAGGTGAATTCATTAGATGGAGCCAGCTCAACCAACCCAGGGTGAATGCTGTCACAGAAACAGAGAAACAAGTATTAGAAACTGAAGTATCAAAATTTAATGGAGAATCATTTGAAAAACTTGAGTTTACATCATCATATTGAAATTATTCTCTTCACAAAAGGGATTAATTCTCCAATAAAAATGTATTCTCATATTGACAGGAGACTTGCAAAATTCTGTGACTATGGTATTTTAATTATATGGAACAATAAAAATACTTTTGAACAATGAAAATATTTCATCTCAGAATTTCAGCAAACAACTGATATGGTTTTGTTTTTAATCATCACAAAAGAAAATAAACATTTGAATATAAACAAGTTATTGTTTAACAGCTTTTAATTTTATATATTATTAAATATCCATTTGAAAAACAATGAAATAAACAATTTCTGTGACATGAAAATAAAAGACAATTCTTTGTTATTTACAAACAAACACATAGAAATGGATTTTAAATGTAATTCAATATTCCATTCTATATCAAATAAAAACAAACAAAAAACTTTTTTTTAATAAAACCTTTCATCTAACAGCTTGGTAAACTGCAGAATAAAAAGGACCTAAAATGATAAAATCTGATGATAACACATTTCAATATAATATTAGAGAAACACTCGCCCTTGAAAAAGCACTGTAATGTTATTAAATGAAAAATACACATGAAACCATAGTTATTGTACACTCATGACATTCCCCAATCTTTACAAATTTTTATATGTTCTCAAATTAATTATCATTGGATAATAAAAAATAATCTTTACAGCAATATAAATTCTCATTTTATAGTTGTAGATCAGAAATTTAAAAGATTGTTATTAGAACACTCAAAATGACATTTTGTATTCTCTACTTTAACATGAGAAAAAAGTCCTATCTCTTTCTCATAATAGTTGTTACATTTAGTGTTTAAAATGTAGATGCAAATGTAAAAACTATTAAAAAGACAAAGGTAATGTCTTATTCATAGTAAACGACTCACAAACTTAAAAGGTAGACTTAATGCTTACAATTAAGATCTATCAGTTTTGTGGGAATAGTTTGAAAATTGGTAAAACAAACTAATTGTAAAACAACCAAATTTTTTTCATACAATCATTATGTATCATATTTTGATATACATGTTCTTTCAGAGTGGTAATACATTTTAGGGTCCCATCTATGGATTAGATAGAGAAAAAAATTAGGTTTCAAAAATGTGTTTCAAAAATTGAGTTTAAAAGAAAATTTGAATGCCCATAAAGCATGAATAGAACAAAACATCTTCAGCATAAAATAACCCAACAAGGATAATTTGGACATTTTCAGACTGTTGTCCTCATCTTTATGTATAAACAATGTTTCAGCTGCTGTATTCTCTGGCCTTCTTCAGGTGTTCCCTATGTATCCAAGCTCAGTAATGACCTAACCTGGGAAATCATGGGAAGTCTGAAGGATACAGCATCCAAAATGTTGTGTATACATACCACAATAAAGATGGGAACAACAGTCCAAAACATAAAAATTATTTACATGAAGACTCATCTAAAAAAATACAGACAAATAAAATCTAATAACAGTTGACATGTAGTAAAGTCCACAAACCAGATTAAACATGTTCTTTATAAATGAGAAAGACTTCTTTTTTTTTTTAATTCAATGAAATTTTAAAGATTTTATACTTGAAATGGAAGTGAAAACTTGGACAATAAAGACTTGCTCAATGTGTATCATTCAAAAAACAAAATTTCCCTAGTGAGGAGGGTGGCTAGATACCCTATAAAAGGGCGGAGGAAACTCTTTGTTCAACAGCCATCTAGCACATTATTTCTAAAGTCCAACCCTTCCTCATCGCAGCACGGCCGTGTAAACTTGGTTGTGTCAGTCATGCCATTGGGAATTTAAGTTCCTGGTAGGGTCACCCAAGGCAGACAGGTCTGGTATCCAGTGGCATTAGAGCCACAACCTGGTCAAAGGGGCTCTGGTGAAAATCCAAAGGGCATTTCCATCATCATCAGGTATCAACAACTTTTGGTGTACTTGTCACTGCATTTGTAGAAAATCTGTAGCAAACAAGGGCTTCTCCTTCCCCTGACTGGGATATGCATGCAGGGTTTGGGGACTGCTTGTGAATTTCCTATTCCCTTGTTACTCCTTCCATGGTTTCACTTGTGGTGAATTCATTAGATGGAGCCAGCTCAACCGACCCAAGGTGAATGCTATCACAGAAAAAAACTATCGTTTGAAGATATTCTTTTTAATGAAAGAAATGGAATTTTCAAAATGGTTCATTTCAATCAAATCTGATGATTCTGCCACTAAATAATAATAATAATAATGTACCTTCCCTTTGGTTCATTGCATTACAATTTTACAATCATGAGCAACATTTTGTTTACCTCAATGAATGCTATATAAATAAAGAATAGAAATAATTTGTAAAGATAAGAAAACTTATAAAATATTACATAAATATCCAAAGAACTTTAAACTTTTATACCTCATTCATTATGTTGTAAACTAACTAGAAATAGTATTGTGGTCAGCCTTCTTTTCACAAAGATTAAATTTATTAAAGGTGATATTTTAAATTTAGCTATGTAATTTTAACCAAAAAAATAAACGATAGATTTAAAATGTAATGTTTCTCTAGATAACATTTTAGTTATCAAACAGGTGATTTATTTTCTAATTTACTTTTTGATTCAGTTTTAATTCTTCTAATAAATTTTATTATAATATTTTATTAAATAAAAAAAATCTTTTAATCTCAATATTAAAAAAATGGAAAACATTTTTTTTCTTCATAAGAGACGATACAAATGAATAGATCACTTTTTCTGTTTTTATTATATTTATGATTTTATCTTCAAAATAAATTTTACAAAACTGGTCACGTACACTGATGTTTTCTTGAGGGGGTGGGTAGGGAATAGTTTAAGGCAACCTTGCAGTTTGACTAAAAACTATAATAAATTTGTACTTTAACTTTATGGTTTATCAAGTGTTTCAACAAAACATTTTAAAAGTAAATATATTTTCTTGTATGTCTTTTTTTATTCTTTAACTGCTTCCTTAAAACAAAGAAAAAATCGCAGTTTACTTTTGTTGTTTTTGTTTTGCTCTGTGTTTTTCTAGTGTTTTCTAAATATATTTTCCTTGTATATCTTTATTTTTTAAATTCTATTGTTTTAAACTTCAAAGCAAAGAAAAAATCGTGGTTTGCTTTTGTTTTTTGGTGGTTTGTGGGAGGGGGTTGCCTTTTTTTTTCTTCTAGTGTTTTCTATTATTATTCAACACCAAATGAACTATGGGGGAAAAACAACGAAATGTCACTATTTTGATTTTTTATTATTAATTATTTGAAGATTTTTTTTTAATTCTAAATTTAACTTTAACCATTATTGACAATTAGTTACTTCTAATAAAAAAACTAATTAATTAGGGACCGAAATGTTTAAATAAAATTTAAAAAAAACAAGTTTTCAGATTTATTTTAAAAGGATAATTTTAGTTCACTTTAAAATTAAAGTGTAGGAATTCACCACACACACAAAATTTCACAAAAGGTTAAGAAAAACATTCGATGTCAAGAATTTAAATTATTATTTCTAAATTTTGTATTTTATAACAATTTCCTTTATCGCTGTTATAAAAATGTTTATCTATTTATTTACTGACAAAAATAAAATTAAACGAGAAAAAAAGTCTATCGAATGAATGAGACTGTCACTACAGACACATTCAAATAATTAAAATCATTTACACTCAACAGAAGAATTGTATAAATGATTTAGAAAAACAATTTATTTTTAAAGATTCAAAAACATTTTTTGGCAAAAAAAAAAAAATAAATAAAGATATAGACATGGGTCAATTTTTTACGTTGGTGACAGTACAAAAAAAAGATAAAAAACTTAAGAGATACTGAATTTTACTAGTGATTTTTATTTTCATTATTAAATATTAGTTTATTTTTGTTTTGGTGTTTTTATTAGTTTATTTTCATTAGATATTAATGATTTATTTTTATTTTCATTAGATATTAATGATTTATTTTTATTTTCATCATTAAATATTTCTTTAATAAATAAATAATCAATACTGCAATAAAAGAATTAAAAGTATTTTTTTAAAAGCTTAAACGAAGGTTCCCCTCAACATTTTTGTTGAATATTATTTAGATGATATTTTTAAAGTAAAGCTTACGTGAAAAACTAATTTACTCAATCTTAAAGAAAAAAGGCCAAAAACTAAAAAAAAAGTAATTTATTTAGAAAATGAAAATACTAACGTAGAAATAAATGAAATCCGTAGAAAGGAAAGAAAAAATTGACAACGAAGGAAAAATTGTGACAAAATGTATGGAATATCCTGTTAAAATTGCAAACATAGTAAAAAAAGATAAATATTTCTAAAGTTAAATATTTATACGTTTCTTGATTACATCGTCCAGGAAGAATTATAAAATATAAATTTTAAATAAATTATTTAAAAAATATTTTATAAATGTTTCATTTTATAATATTTTATTTCATAAAAAATTATTTTATAAATATTTTATAATATTTTATTTCATAAAAAAAATGTTATATTTTATTTCATAAAAAATTATTTTATAAATAAATCATAAGAAATTATAAATTATAAATTAAAAAAATATAAATTTTAGAAAAGAGATTTAAAAAGGTTAAATATTTTTAAAGCAAATATTTTATACGTTTGTTGATAAGTAATAATGTCCAGGAAGAACTGGATTTACTTGGGAAAGAAGAAAAAAATCACCTGTCCACGTTTTGTGAGGTCTTTTTTGAAAACAAACTTTAACAAAAATAATGGACCATTGACAAAAAGTATGTAGACAAGAGTAACAATTATGATGGAAAAGACATTTTACAAAAATAAATACGTAATTTATTTCCTAGCTTTGTTTTCTAATCAAAACAAAAAACTCGTCTCACTCTAAAAGCGACGACGATAGTTAATTTTAAGTACGGGTTGTCAAGAGGACAGTAATAAAGTTTAATTATTAAAACCAATCGCAATAACATACATTACTAATCATACAAAAAAGACAGAAAATTGACCCATAAATATTTCAGTTTTTTTCTTTCAAAACAAACATCAAAAATCACTTCATTTTGTATCATCAGGTGGTTTTTTCAAAGTGGAAATGTAAAACTATTTTGGTCATCCGTAAAACGAAAATGAAGCCAAATTGATGAAGAAGAACTGATTCTCGTATTTTGTTTCATAACTGTTCGTGCTTCGAATATTTGTATCGTTTTGTTTTCTTTTTTAATTAGTAATACAATTTATAATGATGATAAAAGATTAATTTCTAAAAATGATTTCACTAATCTCTGTCTCTAGCTCTTTCTACACCACTTAAACGTTCAACAGAGAAAACACAACACTTCGACAATTTATTGGATACGTAGGTGTACTGTACTGTATTTGATATGTAAGTAAAACTAATAAAAATCGACCATGAAGAAGGTTCACGACAAAAAAAATGGAAGACACTAAGAAGCGAAGAATGAGAACAAATCTTTATAATTTAAAAAAAATGAAATTAGAGAAGGAGATAAAATTAAGTGAAAAGTATGACATACCTGACTGCGTCTATCCGATGCCATTTTGTTATTTAAAGTGTCGCTCCCCTCTTCTTACTGTTATTTTTTTTTTTTTTTTTACCGCTATCGAAAAACCAGCAGTGGGAAGAGAAGAAGAAAAAAAAAACGACAACAATGTCGATCTACTTAAAACTACTTTTTACCAGTGCTTGTTCTTTACCTAATAATGCCGATCACTTATGATTCTGTACTAGTAGCAGTACTAGAAAAATCATTTGTAATGTAGTAGTCGCCTGCTTTCCAATGGCAAAAGTCGACGGGTGTGTAACGCAGCCCAGCAGGAATGTATAGATTTTAAACTGTAATCTATGGCACAAGGCCAAAAGGGGGTACGGTATGTACTGGCCATGCATTAATAATTTTTTTTTATCCTGAGTTGGCCTTTACGCTTGTCATGATCATTATATAATATATCAGTAAATTTCATTTTACTTTGTCAATAGATGACATTAGGAATATTTATTTCTAAATTAAACTTCATTCAAAAAGATTATTTTTTTATTATTGTATTTTGATATTTGCAAAATTAGCACATTTTTGGTTTTTAGGTCTTTTTATATTAAGAAAAGTAAAAAATACAATTAAAGTGCAAAAACAAAAAAACTATGCAGTTTATGGTTGGTTGGTTGGTCGATTGGATTTTACGGCATATCAACACTTGTAGGGTCATTTTATGCCAAATACATTTTTGTTTTATTCATTCTTGATGGGTACTCAAATTTTTAACACATTTTTTAAAACTCATTTTTTTCTATATAACCCATAGATGGGACCCTAACAGGTACTACCACTTCAGGTCAGAGTGGACCTGGGAGTAATAGTGATGAAGGGATACTCCACATTCCCCAGAGCTCCAGAACTAGAACTTCACCATCAGATCAAGTTTAACATCATACCCAGGACACTAAGACCCTCAGCCACCACGTTCTAACACACATATGATTAAAAGGGTTGGGGCTTGCCATAAGGACAATAAGGTTGGGACAATCATATAGTTATTTACTAAGCTTAGCTTAGATGTGGCACAAGGCCAGAAGTATGGGGCACCCAATGAGAATGAAACTCATTAACAATGGTCTGTGAATCTAACTTGCTAACAATTACACCACGCTTGGTGCCCTTGTGACAATCATATAGCTGCTAGGGCTACTTATGGGGAAGATATTGAGAAAGATTTGTGTCAAATGTATTGTGATCAGGTTTTGATGTTGTGCTTCAGTGATGAAGCAGTCTTACAAGTTTAATAATTTATGATTTAAAAAATAGTGTTAACGTTTCTTTTTTTAAATAAAAGTTGCAATGCCAAATATAAGTCAGAAGCCCTGATGCCACACATTGGTATTATAAGACAGACAGACAAGCATAGTCTTTTTTTCTTCTAGCCATTGCACTAGTTTGATAGATACCTCCAGCTATCGGTAAATAGTGGGGCAGACTGGGCTCTTTAACTTTGGCTAGGAAACCAGTCTAGGAAAAGGAAAACTCTGAATTCAAAACAGTTGAACTCCTGTGTGGAAGGGTTTGTGTGTGTGTATATATATATATATATATATATATATATATATATGGGAGAATATGTGCTTAATTGAAGTCGAACCTATTTTTTTTTTAAAGTTAATTCATTAATAATTAATTAGGCGGGATTAAACTATTTAAATGTAAGGCTAAACAAATCGAGAAAAATCAATCTCTGTATGTACATATATATATATATATATATATACTAGCAGCGGCTACCCGGGGAAGCCCGGGGTAGAGGAGATAAAAACATGGTTTAATAATACTACTGAATAGCAAGTTCGTTCCTCGCAGGATGACCCATAAAAATCATGACGTAAAAAAATCTTAATTTAATTCGGCTTGGTGGGAGGTCAGGGAATTTTCTTTTCGTCAGATTTGAGGGAATGACATCACATAATGATATAGTAAGAAATTTTAATTCAATAATTAACTATATTTTTTAAATAAAATATAAATGACGCAATTTGCTAAACTTTAAATTAATATTTAAAAAAAAAAAAAAAGAATTGAATAAAGTAATCAAATTTATGTAAAATGATAAATAATCTTTAAAAAAATAACATTATTAATTCAAAGCGTAGCCGATCGAATGTCAAATTATCATAGTAAAGTATACTATACTATAAATTTGATAACAATTTGAGTTTTCAGACATTTCTGTGAAATGTATTAGGTAATCTAATGGTATTATCTCTTGCGCACTATTCTGCATTAGTATCATGTTTTATTTGTATTTCTAATATTAAAATAAATAAATTAACGTGATTATGAAAAATAAAAAAGGCTTTGTTTACAATTGACGAACGACGGGAATTATTTTAAAAAAAAGGTTGAGTTATCATTAAATGTTTTCATTTGATTTGTTATTTAATTCGCTGTAAAAAATAATTCAATGTATGAAAAGACATACTAATTACATATTTAGAAAGATTATTTTATGCCAAATGAATATTTTTAAGATAGGAACAGAAATATGCGACAAATAAGATGTGATTTTATGTTAAAATTTAGTATGAAAAAATTATACTACGAATTCTAGGCTGACTGAAGCAAAATATTATTTTTTTAACTCGTAAAAAATAATTCAATGGATAAAAACTCAATCAAATTACATATTAAGAAAGACTATTTTATTCTCTTTCTAATCATATAAATATCTTAAAGAAGATTGAACCATTAATAGTCGAGAAAAAAAATTTGATTTTTCATTAAAATTTAGTCTTTAAAAAAATCATACATATCAGCTCTCCGAAACCAATTTTTTTTTTAACTCGCTGTAAAAAATAATTCAATTGATAAAAACGCATACAAATTACATATTTAGAAAGGTTATTTTCTTTTTCTTTCCAACCATATAAATATTTTTAAGATTGGACCAAAAATAGGCGATAAATTCCGAGCGGAACGGCTTAGACTGCAAAATTTATTCACTAAAATTAAACCTCACTGCTGGTATCGCTGTAAATTGCTATAACAAAAAGTCAGGCAGGGACAATATTTTATTATCAGCAGGTGCTGGTATACGGACAGTTCTGCAAATTAGGTGATTTTGGCTTAATTAATTAATTATATCCCTTAATTAGTAAAAATCAATAACCAAATTTGGCGTGTTTCTTAGTTAGAAGGATATTAATCTAAATGCAAGATTTCAAATCTGAGTGACTCCTCTTTTCTGAGTTATAGATGAACACGTACATACCAAAAACTTTCTTTTATATATATAGATATATTATTATACTAAAGTTGAGCAAATCAATGTTTGTCTCCTAAAGGCTTTTTTACTGTTTAGTTGAATGACACGTAAGTTATATTAAATTTTTCCTTAGTTTTAGGATTGAGTTATGTTTGAAAAAAATTCCATTTTAATTGGTTCTAATTAGTTGTAATTTGCAATTAAGTCAAAAACGGGCCTTACTCACATTCTGCCTGTCACTTTCCTCCTCTCTAAGTATATTTTGATTTCCTCCTCATAAATATATGTTAGTTTCTCAGTGAGAATAGCGAAACAAAAAGAGAAAGAGAGAGAGAGAGAGAAAGAGAGAGAGAGAGAGATTGAAGAGTTTGAAACGGATTTGTATGTTCAGTTTCATAAGCAGCCAACCCGGCCAACATCTTGGCTCTTAATAAATTTAAATTAGGTCAAACATTCCCTTTCTTAGAAATCTTACAAAATGATTTTAATGTTTGTTTTTTAATTTTCAGGCTGTATCATTTTTTTTTAAAAACTAAAACTTTTTTTCTAACACAAAGGCATGGCCTGCAGGGCTTTGGTCAGATTTTTCAGTCCAGTCCCTTGTGTTGGGTTGGAGTTTTAGTTATAACAGTTGACTCGAGATAAGGATCTTCAAGGTTAAATGCTGATCAATATCTAATTCAGTGGGTTTAACCCTGAAGATCCTTATGATGAAACTCGAGTAGGTTATTTCTGTACACACTATATATATATATATATATATATTATATATATATATAACTTTCAAAGAAAAAAAATACTTAACAAACTGTCATTTGACAATGATAAATGTATTTGGACCAGAGATTCAATATGAGTCTAGTCTCATTAGATAGAAATTACAAAATACTGAGAGAATCGAACAGAAAAAATATATATTACCTAGAATTCTCTCTTTACATACACCCACAGAAAAAAAACCTTTTTAATGAATAACAGCAACAACAATTCAAATATTAAAGGAAAAATCCTGGTATGAATCTATAAGTTTAGCATGACCATACAGTACGGATGTCCAAGAGATTTTGATGATCCCAAATAGAATCATCCCTTACTTACCAGTCAATTGTTTTACATTTATATATATGCACACGTAACCCGGTAGAGCTCTTTAGGAGCGATTTTAATAAACTTTTACTGCCAGCATAACGCAATGATCATCTGTTTACAGATTTAATCCTTCTGGTGATCGTAAAGTATATACACAGATGTATGTATTTAAAACAGTTAAAACACCCGCTTCTTAAACGGTAGCTGGTGATGGCCTAGAGGTTAACGATCCAGCAGACGTAAAGTCAGTCGGGTTTCGCTCCTGGTCTGAGTTAGTTGCTGTGTCTAGCCATACTGATGAGACGTGAAACGTCAAAACACGGTGTCTGTGGATAACTTTATATATATATATTATATATATATATATATATATATATAATCAATAGTAATGGTATTATGGATGATTTGGACTCATATCTTAAAGTTTCATGGTTATGCAATCCTCAGAGGATTGCATAACCATGAAACTTTAAGTTATGAGTCCAAATCATCCATAATACCATTACTATTGATTATAAATCTGCTCTGCTTTATAAGCATTGAGCACCTTTTCATGCCAATACTTTTCACATTTATTCTCTATTCATTCTATATTATATATATATATATATATATATATATGTCTACAAGATTAAAAAATAACCCTTTGAAGACAAAAGACTCAACAAATGACTCAAGAAATATCTTTCTTCACAGTAGATTCAGATGAGACTTTTCTTCTCCTAGAGCCGACTTATAAGTCGAAAGAGTCTCAAAATTTGCAGTATAGCTGTGTATGGTGGAGGCACTTGTGGTGTAAAATGGTTATCATCATAGGAAATAGAATTGGTGAACCAAGTTCAAATCCTGAATTGGCTGTTTGCATTTCACATAACGCTAATACCCTTGGGAAAGGTGTGAATCCAACTATTCTCCCTCCAGCTATGGATAAATAGTATGGTAGACTGGGCTCTTTAACGCTGGCTAGGCAACCAGTCAAGGAGAAGGAAAACTAAATTCGAACCTGTTAAACTTTGCTTAATAAATTGACCTTGTGTCACATCCTACTTGTGCGAGGGGTTGGATAAATATGTATAATGGTTATTATCATAGGAAATGAACATGGCTACATGAGTTCAAATACTGGATGAGGCTGTTTGTATTTCACATAGTGCTAATACTCTTAGGAACTATTCTCCATCTAAGTATGGGTAAAAAATAGTAGGGTAGACTGGACTCTTTAACCTTGGTATGGCAACCATTCTAGAAGGAAAACTCTGAATTCAAACCTGTTAAACTCCACTTAATAATTAACCTTGTGTCACATCCTACTCATGGGGAGGGGGGTAAATATATATATTTATCATACATTTTGTTAATTTGGGTTGTTCATTGAGGGGGTTGTTGATTTTTTAAACTAAAAGTAACAACTTTTTTTTGTCTTTTTGTCTAAGAAGACAACAGTCAGAAAATACTTGTCATTATCCCAAAATGACTATATTCAGGGAAGCCATTATCCTAGAGATTTGGAAAGCATTTTCATCATCATCATCCTGTCGCGCTAGCAGCACGGATATCCATGACAATCTCTCACCAACCATCCCTATCATTCATTGACCCAGCAGGTCCTCTGCACAGCATGCAGTACCCGCACAGAGCTGGTCTATGTAGGTTTTACTGGACAATCCGCATTAGCATGTACATATGCTGGTTTCCATAGAAGGACATCGCTAATGAGTTCATCCTTACTTCTCCAGCAGTGTCCAGCATGTCTTGTTTGTCTTACTCAAGATAATTCTTCCAGGCCATAGTGATATCAGTGCTACTAAATGGCTGCACCACTTGGACCTTGACGAGGTGCCTGGAGAATAGGCTAGATGAGAGCTACACAACAATGTGATCTTGAACAAATCGTGGAAGCAACATTCTGCAAGGAAAGTATTTTACAAGAACAAATCTGGAGTGATTTACTCCAGTTCTCTGACTGACAGGCTAAAGGAATTGTTTATGGGTTTTCTGGTTTTATGTTGTCTTAATGT
Source organism: Doryteuthis pealeii (assembly GCA_023376005.1). NCBI lineage: Eukaryota > Metazoa > Mollusca > Cephalopoda > Myopsida > Loliginidae > Doryteuthis > Doryteuthis pealeii. The sequence continues at coordinate 47,160,032 of CM042145.1, read as the reverse complement.
TGTTAGTGCATATTCATTTGGTTGTTGTTAATTTCTTTTCTTAAACCCCACGTGGTTCTTCTTTCTTGTGTTCATCAAACTGAAAAGGAATTAAAGGAAGGAAAAGGAAAAGACAAAGACAAAGGTAGTTTTAGGTTTTCAGACTTTATTCGTGGGCCATAGCCACCTCATGGTGAGGAAATTTCTACCTGTCCACTAGTAGTGTTTGATCCTAGTTAAGGCCTGAGTTTGAATGGCCGAGGGATTTTCTTGGTGGTAGAAAGTGGGTCCTTTTTCCTGCGCATGCCCAGAAGGTTCTTCTTGTTTAAGGGCTCATGGAGATTGTTATTTTTTTGTTTCTTTATCTTATTTTAATTTCATTTTAATCCCCCCATGTTAATAAATAAACATAATTTTGGACACAGATAATTGTCTTCTCCTTTGGTTTGGTAGGTTGGATTTTATGGCTTGTCAACCCTTGTTGGGTTATTTTATGCCAAAGACATTTTCTTCTATTCATTCTTGATGAGTATTCAAATTTTTTTGACTTCAATTTAAAAAAAAAGATTTTTCTATTTAACCCATAAATGCAAGTACTATCACTCCGAGCCAGAGATGACCTGGGAGTAATGGTGATAAAGGGGTACTCCACACTCTCCAGAGCTCCAGAATTGGAACTTCACCATTAGATGCAGTTTAACATCATACCCAGGATACTAAGACCCTCAGCCACTGCCTTCTAGCACATATATGATAAAAATGGTTGGGGGTTGCCATATGGGAAATAGGATTGGGACAATTATATAAGTGCTAGGGCATGATGTGGCCAGCCGATTGATCAGAGGGGGCCTCTCCAACCACCCGTCTAACCTAACTAAGGGCCAAAGTAGTCTCCCCCTTTGAAAATACCCACAGGGTCACCCTCAAGGACAAAAGGCACAGGAGGAAGAACCACAACACAATGCTATCAAACCCTGACCATACCTTCAGCTGCAACCACTTAAGAAATTGACCTTGAGTCACATCCTACTCATACAGAGGAATTGGTATCTATATATATATTATTTATTAGTAAAGAAAAAGGATTATTTCCTATAACTCCAACATAAACAAAGGGGAACCACTCTTGACTGATAAATTATTTATTTATTTATTGATCTACTAGGAAAAAAGAAGACGGTGTTAGGAGTTAGGGTTTAGGGTTAGTTTAATGGAAAAATAAATAATTTATCAGTCAAGAGTCATTCCCCTTTGTTTATGTTGGCGTTATAGAAAATAACCAGAAAAAGGCTTAAAAATCGGCTATTATGTGGTTATCTGATTATACCCATGAGCTTCATGTTATCTTGTTATCTTTATTGAAAATGGTATACAGATAAATTCTGCTGTTTCTTTTATATATTTTCTCTTGATCCCTGTGATGGTAACAGGTTTCAATTCATCTTATCTTTTTAGGAGGTGGTTATTTTTCTGACCTGGTGGAAGATATTTATCTGGGTGGTTTAATGCATTCCATCAGCATAGGGAAGGCCTAGTTAAGAGACTAATTGTTTGTTCTGTTGGGTTTCTTTCGAACTGGTCATTTTCTGTTCAAAGTTTTATCTTCTCATGTTTCTTATCATGTGGACATCAATTTTAATTCTTTTTACATAGCATTCATCTGACAGAAAGGGGGTTTATTTTGGATACATTAAACTAGAGTATCTTATAAAATACATTAAAATTAGTAGTTGGATAAGTTCCCAAATTTTAATTAAGGTAATCAGATAACTAAATTTAAGATATCTAAAACCAAATATAACAAGAATTTGATTGAATTTATCAATCACTACTTATACATGTATATATATACATATATATATATGTGTGTAAGTTGAAAATGGAAGCGAATCCGACGATATGTTGAAATGAAAAATAAAGGAAAGAAAATGTTGAATGGATAAAATAGGATTTATTTTATTTTATTTTACTGACACGTGTTTCGGCCAGGTGTTCATCCATGCATACATGTATTCTATCTATTATTATTTTAAATATAAAATAAATAAAATAACAATAATAGAAAAAACTACAGAAATGTTTAGTATACAAAGAGATAGCACCCTTCGTCAAAGTAAATCCTTATTGTTTTAAATGAAATCGGTTGAAATACGGAGAATTTCCGAGATGTTCGAAAAAAATAACTTTTTTTAAATCACTTGAAGAAAGTGTTCTAATGTGATGGAGAAAACAGTTATGATGACGTCATCGTCACATGCGACAGATTTTGAAATGGATAGAAGATATCTGGAGAATATAAGGAACAAAGTCAGGTGGAATTTTAATTTTCAAAGCATGAGGAATATATATGTGTATATCCACGTACACATATGAACCCACACACACACAGACAGCTATACATATATATATATAAAAATATATTTTTTTACTATATATTCCTATCTATATTTTTTCCCATAATAGCCCCCCCCCCTTTCTAAACCAGCTCTACAATTTTATTGACCACTTTTTATATTCATACATAATTTCAACTTATTCAGTTACTTATTTTTCTCGATGGTCAAAATTGTGACTCACTCAATTATTTTATTTAGAAACCTATATATATAAAGAGTTGCATCTAATTATAGATATGATTTTGGGGACATTGTACAAGGATATTTTGGTGGAAGAAGAAAATTTTGAGCGTCAGGTCCCACAACTTCAACACACAATGATAAACAATACGGAGTTGTGGTCTCTGTAGAAAACAGAAGAAAACCAAGTTGAATATAATAATAAACTTTAAATAAAACATAAATTCCTTTACAGTTTGGAATTCAAAGTTCTTTTTCTTTAGTTGTCAAAAATGTATATACAAAGTTATAAAAGTTGGTTAAATCCTACTTAACGGACATAAATTCCACCATCGTATGTCGCCTCGCTGAAAGAAAAAAAATACCAAAAATCAGGAAATTAACCGAATTTAATGAAATTTTCAGTGTTGATATATTAATGAATAAGATATATAATGTACCAGTTATTTTATTTAAAAACTTTTACATTTTTTCAGATCAATTAACTTTGAACCATGTATGTTTGTGAATCTGTTATGTCTCAAAGAGACGTAGTTCAAAGTTAACTGACCTGAAAAAATGTAAAAGTTTTTAAATAAAATAACTAGTGCATTATATCTTTTATTCATTAATATACCAACACTGAAAACTTGATTAAATTCGGTTAATTCCCTGATTTTTGGTATTTTTTTTCTTTCAGCAGGGTGACATACAATAGTGGAATTTATGTCCATTAAGTAGGATTTAACCTAAAAGTTTCTTTTCGTGATAAAACAAACAATATACAGATGTCGGTAATTGTGTGTGCGTGTGCAAAGTGTATATGTTTATGTATGTGACTGCTCGTTGATTTTGTTTGTTCTTAGCAGAAACATAAAAGTAAAGTCGTCATCGGGGTGGCCTAAAATCGGTATCAGCCAGACAGTGGTGGAGTCTATCCCCTTTTCACTAGTGCTAGACCAAGGAGATTGTTTTTGTATCTGAGATGGAGCACCGCACCTACTATCAACTCCTCACTTTACTGCACAGATCCCTGTGATACTCATACGCTGAGTTGGCGACGGCAGGTATCGAACCAGGAACTTGTGGTTCCTAGTCGGACACTCTACCAACTAAGCTAAACCGTCCCTATGATGGCAAAAATTTAGTAGTCAACCATCAAACAAAAAGAAAGTAAGGGAAGAAATTGTTTTTTACTGTCAAATCAGAAAGAGAGAAATAATGAAAAAGAGACAGATTTGATATTTGACGATTCAGCAAAGTCTGTTTGACATTATGTGTTTGTCAGGTCTCCAGATAGTGTTGTCTCTTTGGATATTCCACGGATATTTTCCATTATTTTGTGAAATTATGAAATGAATTATAAAATATATCAGAACACAAATACATTGTAATAAATAGAGAAAAAATAGTGAAAGTTAATAAATATAGAAATTTAATAAAATGTAATTTTTTAACAAAATTTACTTTTATCTTTCATTAATTTGTATTATTTAGATTTTTCAGACTCTTTTCCTCATTTTTATTGTTATATACCCAACGTTTCGGCTGATGTGCCTTCTGGCCTTCTTCAGGTGTTGTTTGTCAAACTCTGGAGCCTTCATGTCATAATTGGGAGCCTTCACAGAACTTCAAATCAAACCCCTTATTTAATCCATTGGGGTATTTTACAACATGAAGGCTCCCAAGTTCAGCATGAAACACTTGAAGGCCAGAGGGCACATCAGCCAAAATATTGCATATCTATTAATAATGGAGATTCAGTCTCTATTTGTCTGTAACCAAACTACGTCACTGCTTAAGTCACGTTACCCAAAATCATCCATACATAGAATAAAGAGTAACCTTATATCATATACACACAAAATTTGAATATGCAAACTTAGATGGTCTTTATTGTTATTTAAAACAAGTTTTAATAAATACATACCCGGTATTATATATTTACATATAGTTTGTTTTATTTTGATATATATTTAAAGTTATCTAACATATAGAGTTTTATGAGAAAATTATTTACAAACAAGAAATAGTCATTTTTTCATTATCAAGAGGTTAATTAAAAAGTTTACAAATAAATAAATACCTATGATTTGTGTAAAATTTAAGTGTAAAATATTCAAAATAATTATTTAATCAATGATTAATAGATGCACACAACATTTTATTTGAGGGGAACAGAACTAAGTTTCCATTTTAAATTGTTTTATTTTTTTACTCCTTTAATAAATTTGGTGATTTTACTTACCTATGATACAAACCCTCTGACACTGAATTTTTATCTCCCACCCCCTCACGAAAAATCTTTCAAAAATCAATTTTTACACTGCCCGGAGGTTCTGTCTGTAACCAAAACTATGTTACTGCTTATGTATTGTCACAATACCCTCGGGAAATGCACAAGTTTATTAATGAGTATCTAATTTATAGTTAAAATCATTGATACACAGATAAAATAAACCTTATTTATTAAATGAGGTCTCTTTTGAAAATCTGAATTAGATTTACCTCAAAACAGCCCATGTTATTAAGGTATTTGCCTCTCACCCCACTTATGAGGGCGTGACACAAGGACATTTTTATGTGGGCCTACCCACAAACCAAAGCTCATGGGTGGTAGACACAAAAAATGCGTCGATCCCGTCGGCATACCCCCTAGAGGGGGGCGCTCGGCAATAAACCCAACCCTGCCCCTTTAAATCGAGGGGGCAGGTGTTGCCTGGGGGGATAGCCCCCTGGGATCAACGTTGTTAATTTCATTAATAGACACAGGCCCCAAAAGGCCCATGGTATTAATGCATTTAAAATACTGCAATGTGTCTTATATATCACTAAGAGATAAAGATATACATAATTTATGATATGGTTATTTTGCATATTGGTTTTAACAAAACCAAGTTTAATAAATAATTACTTGGTGTTATTGATCTCTAATATTATTGTTTTATTCTCTAAAATATTAAAATCAATCCTATAAATGATTTTATATAGAAATCAATTAAAATATAGTTAAAATAAGTGTAATCTTTTTATAAGCATTCTTATCTAAATTCGTTAGGCTTTCTAATTTAATATATTTCCTTACTTTAAAAAAAACTTAAATACTTATGTCTGGAGGGTGCATATTCTTGCTAGTAACAATAAAAATGAGGACAACAGGCAGAAAAATCTAAATACAAATTATTAAACCACATCTCAGAAATTCAGACAAATAATCTTTCATTAAGTTCGTAAATACAAATAAATAATTGTAGGGTCTTTTGTTTTTTGTTTTTTACTTATAAAAATATACTAGTAGTAACTAGTTAAAAAATTAAAAAAACTTCAATGAATTTTTAGAAGGCATCAGTTTTGTATTGATTTTATCAGATAAATACAAAATAATTCTGTGAATTCTTTTTGAAATCACCAGTTTTGTAAAAATGCTCTTAAAAATGAATTATAATTAATGGACGCCGAGAAATCCTTATCATAAAAGGACATAATCTGAAAAAACTCTTCCTCTGTAAGATTCACATTGTGCGTCTTGAGAATTTGTCGGAAGGTTATTATATCCACATGATCCGTCTTAGATAGGTCAGCAGCTTGGAATGAGCGTCGCATCAGTCTCCAGTTTTTGATAACACATTGTCGAAGTCTTTTCAGCGCTTCACCAAGAAGACCTTCAGTGGGTACATCATCAAACTGAAGAGGAAATATAAATTCAAATGTCAAAAATATAAATTAGCATAGATATAAAACATTTAATGTAAACTAGTGTTACATAATTGATGGGTAGCCTACTAATTATGTACATTAAGTGTAGCATAGATTTTAAAATAAAGGTTAATGGAAAGATACAGGGAATGTGAGTGACATGTGATTTAACCCTGTATGGACCTACTCCTCCAGTTCGCCAGTGTGAGCCGTGGGAAGTGAGTTTAGAAAATCAGTTTTTGGCTAAGCATTTAACGGGAAGGAAATATAATGGTCGTGTTCCATTTGATTAGCCAAATTCTCACATGTATGTTAGTTGATCTGGGATTCATAAAAATAAAATGAGAGCTCAAAGCAAAAAGAAAGTCTTGTGTTGTTAATTAAGAACAAAATAACAACACAAGACATCCGAGATCAGATCCAGAATAACAGAAGATCTAGCTAATTAAGAAAGTCAGCCATCAGCCCAGCCCAGCCCAGAGATAGACAGATCCAGTCCAAGCTAAGATGGAAGATAGCAAGATAGAAGAAACAGAAGGTAAGTATCCAAGCAAAGAAGATAAGTATACCTGTATACAACCACAGGTATACAGGTATACTAGATATGAAGAAAGTAGAAGATGATTATCTCATCATCTACTTTCTTCATATCTAGTATACCTGTATATCTGTGGTTGTATACAGGTATACTTACCCATAACAAAGTTACCCAAAACTATTAAAGAAATACAGGATAAGTACACATTAATTTTAAGATGGTATACAACACTAGTTCAACATTCTAAAGTAGTAGTGGCTTATTCCAACTGATTAGTCAAGAACTTTTTATAAGAAATAAAAGTTACTAAAATATCTTTTAAACAAATAATATTTATTTTAGCAAGGCAATTTTTGCCTGACCCTCTTTTAGGCTAAACTCAAATCAAATCAAAATTGTTTATTTTCACATATTACACAATATAAAAAATGACACACCATCAGGTTTTGTGGCATTAATGTTGGTTGTTGTAGTAATGTGTGGAGGATGATCACTAAGTTGGACTGAGCCTATTCTGATAGTGACCACCTCAGTTGATCCAAATTTTTAAAGGTTTTTACATATTTAAAACAATAAGAATAGCATTTTGTTAATAAACAGGTACCTGGAAAAAAAAAATTCATCCCTGGAATAAGTAACATTTTGTAATATACAATATACAGTTCTTTGATTTAAAACATTTATATTACAAGATTCTTTTAAAAGAAAAAAACTTCAATTTATTAAATGTTTCATTAACCGATTTGGTCAAAGAGATTAACAATGAAAAAAAAAAATTAAAGAAATTCTCTGAACTGTTATCTGATTTTGTCTTGAAAAATCTACACATTTTTGATGTTTGGTATTTTTGATGTTTGGTATTTTGATGTTTATATTATCTGATTTTGTCTGTTTGTTTGTATTTTTGATGTTTAATATATTTTCTTTATGTGATTTTGTCTTGAAAAATCTACACATTTTTGATGTTTAATATATTTCTTTATCTGATTTTGTCTTGAAAAATCTACACATTTTTGATGTTTAATATATTTTCTTTTATCTGATTTTGTCTTGAAAAATCTACACATTTTTTTGATGTTTAATATATTTTCTTTATGTGATTTTGTCTTGAAAAATCTACATATTTTTGATGTTTGGTATTTTTGATGTTTGATATATTGTTCTTACCTTGTCTTTATCGGATGTTCTTAACAACCGGTGTTGACCAGTCAATCGTGTTGGCTTTACATTGAAAAGAAAATAACGGATCAGATCCTTATATGCAAGAGTTCCGTTTCCCTTGATGTCAAATTTAACTTTTAGTCTTTCAAATTTCTCTTCTGGAATCCTTTTCATAAATTGAAGCAAAATTTCTGCAAACAAGAAACCCAATAAATGAAATTCAGATTAATTTGATTTTAAATTTTATCCTGCCAAAAATGCAAGTTGTGGCACAAGGCCAAAAGAATAGAGCACCCAGTGACAATATAAAGACACTTTAACCGTTATCCCGCCCCACCAGGTCGGATCAATGCAAGGTCTTTGTTATGTAGGGATTTTAATGGGGCATCCTGCAAGGATCCAAATCATGATTCAGTAATAATGGATCTGCAAGACTAACTTTTTTGCCTCCCCCCCTACCCAGGCGATGCCCGGGTAGCCAGTTGTAGTCAGAGATAAAGCTAGTGATATAGCCTTTTGAAGATAATTTTAAAGCCTTCTCTCGAATTATTCACATCTAAATCAATAGTAATAATAAAAACTAGTAGGACCTGTAGATATACCACAGTATGATAATTTAATTATTACATTTGATATGTTTACTTAAAGAGCTATTGCAATATGTAAAAAGTATAATAATCTTAATCTAACTGTTTCTCACTCTTTTTTTTTCTTTTCAGCTTTTCATTATGTTCGATTGAAACAGATTAGCATTATCACTTCCGCACAATCACCCCCTCTCTATATATATTTTCCCTACTCTCTTTTTTTCTGTCTTTCTTATTATATTTTTTCTTACCTTTCGTTCTTTATAATAAAAATGGAATGGTCCATTATTTAGCTGAGGTAAAAACACTCATAAGAAATAAGAATTTGGTAGATGAGCAACACCAGATAATCAGAATTTACGTTTTTGCATTTCACTTTGGACAATTTGGATGGTCTCCTTTTTAACCAGAGGGTGTTGCAAGATGACAACGGTCAGAAGATTAAGGAATAAGCATATTAATATATAGATATTTGTACAGAATCCAGGGAATGAGCTTGGCCAAAGTACATAGTGGAATAGCCCAACCTGCTATAAATCCACCTACCAAACCTGGATTCTCAGAGCAGATTCAACTTGAAATACAACTGAATACTGATAACCTTATACGACATTCTACATCTTAAAGGGTAATGTTGGCCCTGAAAGCATGTCATATAAACAAGCAAAATAACAATGTAGACAGTTGATAGTAAGACAACAAAACTATTTTGTTATGTTGATTGCATTCTTTGAAACAACTAAATATAAACTGTTATTTAAAAAGAAAAGAAAAGTAAAGTTGGCGGAATGGCCTATCGTTGGTATCAGCCAAACAATAGGCAGTTGAATGGCAATCACTCTAATGGTGGACGATTGTCGTATATGAAGTCTGATGCCAATTTACTTTCTTCCTCTTTTGCCAAAGAATTCCTTCTACTAAAATAGTCCAAGGGAGATAACTCATAATCTACAGGTCTTTCCCCTTTTTGCTAGCGCTAGACCAGGGAGATCTTTTCATTTTGCTGAGGCCAGCTCCCTACTTTACCACAGAGATCAGATTACCCAATCTGTGCTACTCATGAGCTGAGTTGGTGGTGACCAGTATTGAACTCGGAATCTTGTGATTCCTAGAGTGGGCGCTCTACCAACTGAGTTAAACCGTAAGCCTACTTTATTATATTGCTTGTGTTTTGTTTTAGATAACTGAATATAAACTTTTATTTAGTCTGTCTGAAAAAAATGGAAAAATTTTCAAACCTTTAAATTTTTCTGGGTTTATGTAACCCGTGCAGTCGTCGTCATATATTCTGCATTTCTTCTGAATCACTTTCCAATTGTTGAAGATGACATCTTTGATTAACAGCTCAACTTGCTCAGCATTTACTAAATAGGCTGTTCCATAATATGGACCTTCCTGTTTTTGAAAAGAAATATATTTTAAAAAATCAAGGATCATTTCAAGCGTATAGAAGTTCATGTCTTTCAATTACCCTCTGAAAAAGATTAAATGAATGTGGAATGTCTTTGGAGAGAATGTAGATGTGTCTTGGTCAAACGACAAACTCAGAAGAAACTGAAGAAATCTAAAAAACTAAGCACGAAAATCAGATGACATTGTTGGGTTTGAATTGGCGGGTCCAAGGATAAGTCAGAGGTCATAGATGGAGATGAAGAGAGAAGGTGGTTTTTTGAAGGAGGCTCTTATGTATGTAGGTAGTAAGTTTGACCTAGTTCATAGTCTAGTTAATATTAGAGAATATGTGTGTGAAGAAAGAGGCAGAATAGGTTGTCGTCGGGGTGGCCTAATGTCGGTATCAGCCAGACAACGAGGGAGTCTATCCCCTTTTCACTAGTGCTAGACCATGGAGATTGTTTTTGCGTCTGATATTGAGGGCCCCACCTATCATCAGGTCTCTAATTGCTACATAAATCGAAGCTGTGCTACTCATGTGTTGAATTGTATCGAGCACAGAACCTTGTGGTGTTGGAATACTTGGTGATATAAGGTGTGCTATAATTCCCCACCTAAATTTATAGACTAGCCGAGGTCACACGGTTTATTCCTTCGCTAATCATGAGCCATAATGCGTGGCTGATACACTACTTAAACACAGATACTTGCCACAGTTTACTTGCAATCATTGAGGAGGGACTTACAATACTCAGGATTCTTTACCAGAGGATTACGAAGATCAGGATTCTTTACTAGAAGATTACCAAGGATCAGGATTCTTTACCAGAGGATTACCAAGGATCCAATTCCACAAGCACTCTTGGACAGGATAGCCCATAAGATTGTAACAGGTTATGGGCCCAGGAACGCGAGGATCTTCTTCGATGGCAAACAAATGAATTTTTAACTTTGGGAGGTGAAGTTCCACGGCTATTTAACGACCCTGCAACTACACAATATAATATACGCACCATCTGACCAAAGCGAGGACCCATATTTTGTAGAAAAGAATGCGACAATATATGCAGAATTGATCCAATGTTTAGACGATCAAAGTCTTTCATTGGTAATGCGGGAAGCCAAAGATGATGGCAGAAAAGCCTTAGAGATTTTGAGGTCCCATTTCTTGTCAAAAGGTAAACCCTAAATCGTTGGATTGTATAGTGAATTAAGTTCTTTGAACAGAACTGACTATGAATCCATTACAGATTACATAATAAGGACAGAAAATATTGAAAATTTACTAAAAGAGGCAGGTGAAATTATTAGTGATGTGATGTGTCTTATTAATCACCATGGTGTTGAAAGGACTTCCTCCCAATTTTAAACCTTAGCAGATGCTTTATCAAATGAGCTAAACCAACCCTAAACTATGTTATTATAAGAACTTTTAAAACTTGCACAAAACCAAACATATCGTAAATGTACTTCATCTTAACTTTGTAACTGCTGCAAAAAATATTAATAATTTTGTCAAGAGATATTTTTTGTAATTATATAAATTTGATCAAATGAATAGATAAAAAGTGTGATTATGTATATTTTGAACATATAAGGGTGATTGTAAAGTAACTCTCTTCCCTATTTTTAAAATCTTATGATCTATTTCCAAATCATTATTTTTACAAAAAATAAATATGAGAGGAACACGCATATGGAGTTTTATTTTAAATTCCATATGGGCACTAGCATTTGCCTCCAGCCTCTCAAGCTGCTTTGGAATTGCATCAATTGATCTTCCCAGGAACTCTTGTGGAATGAGAGAAATAAATTCTCATATTCATCCTTCAAGTCATTGGTTTCGCAGAGTAGATTTGCTCCTTCAACTAACCCCAAAGAAAAAAGTCACAAGGTGTTAAATCAGGGTTTCTGGCTGGCCACTCATGCAGACCACGTCTACTCACCCATCTACCAGGAAAATGGTGATTTAGCCGTTTATGAACAACAATAATAAAATGTGGAGGAGAAAAGAAAAACAACAATACAGATTTTGTTGCCATATATCAAAGAACATACATCAAAGAATTGAGAAAAATGTAACTGCATATAAAAAAAATATATAAATAGTTTAGAATAAGGACTTACTTTTCAATCACCCTGTAGAATATTCAAAGTATATTTTTATTCATGAGACAACAAAAAGAAAATGTTTTTTTAAACATTCTAAGTACATTTACGTGATCTATTTGTTTATTGGTCCGTAAAATCAACATATAACAAGAAAAATAATGAGCTAAATAAAAGTGGTTACATTCTATATGACAATTTGAACTAATTTGAAATAATGAGACCATTGAAACATTTAAATGTCTAATATCTTATTATAATGGAGATTATGTGTCTGTCTGTCTGTAACCAAAACTATGTCACCACCAACGTCACAATTACCTTAGTTATTTGCATTAAAAATTCTCAATCTTAATCTTGTGACGGAGAACGAGTACCACCGTACTCATTTGGAAAAAAGACTGGAGATCGAAAGACTGATCATAAGCAGAACAAACAAATATTTATTTCCCCCCTCTATTTTTTTCCTTCTATAATCTTATTTATTAACAATGTCTCCATAAGGGTCTAGCTGAGATAAATTTGACTCAAAACAGCTCATGTTATTAATAAGTTTACAATCCTGCAACGAGTGTTATATATCATTAAGAAATAAATGTTACATAGAATATGATGTAAGTAATTTGCATACTGGTTTTAAGAAAACAGTGTTTAATAAATAATTACTTGGTGTTATTGATTTCTAATACTATTGTTTTATTCTCAAACGTATTAAAAGCAATCCTATGTATAATTTTATATTGAAATCAATTAGAATAAAGTAAAAATAAGTGTAATCTTTTTTGTGTTCGTATTTAATTTCATTTGTCTTTCTAATTCAATATATTTAATTCTACTAAAACATAAACACTGGTGCCCAGAGTGCACATATTTTTGCTAGTTACAGTAATTTATTATCATTAAAAGTTGTACTGACAGCATGAATTCACATGACTCTCTCTCAACAACTTTCACTATTGGTCATCACTCCTGGGAATCCTCTATGCTGCATCCAAAATCTACAAAGCACTGATTGATGTTGGTTTTTGCTGGTCAGCCTACACTGGTGTGTCCATGTGTAGGTGTCACTTATGAGTTTGTCTTTGTTCATATTTGGATGGTTTGTGTGATATCTTATTATAATGGAGATTGTGTGTTTGTCTGTAACCAAAACTAAATCACTACTAAGTCACAATTCCCTTTGTTATTTACGTCACATTCTCCATGATTTTATTTTTATTTAAACCTCAATTATTAATAAAATTGTTTTACATTATTAATACTATTGGCCATATCTACATACTAATAACGTGCAAGTGTATTTATATATACAACAAAATAGTGGTTTACAGTGTGAACGGGAAGCCTAATTTGCATATTGATATTAAAAATTTGATTTTTTATAAATATGTATTATTCTAATTGTTTGGTTTTATTTTAATAAATATGAGCAAAAATCTCGGGAATAAATCTTAAAAGAAATTCATTAATAAGAAGAGATAACTGTAACTTTATTCTTTACTTCATATTTTAACTAAATAGTTAAATTAGGAAAATTTAGCAATGAAAGACGGGAGAGAAAGAAGAGTAAGTTTCAGTTGTTCTATTTTTCCATTATACCCCATTCTGTTTCAAATCTTTTTATCTGCATTCTTATTCAGTTTCATTAGCTTTTCTAACTTAATATGATATTTTATTACATTAAAAATTAAATACTTACACCCAAAGGTTGCATATATTTGCTAGTATAGATGATAAATTCTTGGGAACAAAAAAGGTTAATGACAAAGTTAAATCATTTTTCTTACCTTTTTTCTTGTGCATTTGCTGTTGCTGCTCTTTTTTTACGTCTATTTTCATGAATCTGAAAAAAATAAAAAAGATTGTTTATATTAGGTGTATGCAAATGTTTCCAGCACTCTTTTTTCTTTTTTTAGAAACCAAAACTAGAGACTGAATACACAGTTAAAAATCAGTTTTTCATTGAAAACTTTTATACATACCTAATAATATTTTTTGATTCTTTATTTTTTATAGATAATATTTTTCTTTGGCAAAATAAATTTCAAAACTTAAATGTTTTAGTAAACTTATTAACATAGGCATCACTCATACCTCAAATTCTAGTTGTCAAGCCAAAGCAAAAATTGACTGAGTGATAGCTTGTAACTCAGAAAGTTGGGGCACTTGTAAGGCAGGGTACCACTTAATACTCTTAAGCAATTATTTAGAGAGATATTGAGTTCTTGTATAACTATTATATTTTTTATTATGTCCCATAAACCAGAATTATTCCACATAAATGTTTTATCATCATACATGTCTATCATAGTTGGATGGTTAGTAAGATTATCTTGTAAATCTGCTTACTACTGGAGTGAGTATTTGGATCTTCATTAGTAATGGCCTTGTGCCAGAATAAACTACATTTAGAAAAAAACTGTATTAGTTTTATAATTTGCTTGAAGCATTGTGTTTATATTGGTTTGTTGGTTGGTTTTGAAGGCTATCACAATGCAAGTGTAAAGAAAAAAGACGTAACTAGGATGTTGTTCATTTACCTTTGATTTATTTTCTTAATATTTTGGGATGAAAATCCCTTCATCAGAAGATTTCTGAAAGCTCGGAGCTTTCTAAAGAGATTTTGATTGCTGCCTGAATCAAGCTATTCTGTTGTAGCTTGTAATTGTGTGTGTGTGTGTGTGTATGTACATTGATCTTTCCTATGTATGGTTATGCGTTTTATGTCACCTCTTTGTAAAGGAACAACATTCTAATAACCTCATTTTTCTTTACACTTCCATTGTGATAACTTTCAAAACCAACTGCCAAATTATATTTATCATACAATGTGGACACGCTTAGTGTAATGGTTATTATCATAGGAAATGAACATGGCAACATGAGTTCAAATACTGGACGAGGCTGTTTGTATTTCACATAATGCTAATACCCTTAGGAATGCCTCCAACTATTCTCCCTCTAGGTATGGGTAAAAATAGCAGGGTAGACTGAACTCTTTAACCTTGGTATGGCAACCATTCTAGGAGAAGGAAAACTCTGAATTTAAACCTGTTAAACTCCACTTAATAATTAACCTTGTGTCACATCCTACTCATGGGGGAGGGGGGTAAATATATATATTTATCATACATTTTGTTAATTTGGGTTGTTCATTGAGGGGGTTGTTGATTTTTTAAGCTAAAAGTAACAACTTTTTTTGTCTTTTTGTCTAAGAAGACAACAGTCAGAAAATACTTCTTGCCATTATCCCAAAATGATTGTATTCAGGGAAGCCATTACCCTAGAGATTTGGAAAGCATTTTTACAATAAAATTAAAAAAAAAAGGTAAAGTCATACTTACTTCCAATGGTAGAATTTCAGCCGATGTACGACCTGTGCTTGGTAAATGGGGTCCAGGTGGTTTCCATGATTCAAAAGAACGACTATTTGCAGTGGAGGTCGTTTAAGCATGTAAGGTTTCACCGTTCGACTATTTATCCCATTAAGGAATTCTTGGTACATTAAATTGCCATATGAATTTACTGGAAGCAAAGACCAAAATTTGAGGAACTGGAAAGAGAAATAGGAATAATTAGAATCAAAGAATGAAAAAGAAAATGAAGACTTAAAAAACATGATTGACAAATGCTTTTATGTAACTTAGTGAAACAGAAAACAGAGTGTTATATAAGGAATCATTGGCATTGCAGTCTCAGAAGACTATAATATAGTTCTTGTGCCCCTGAAGTTACAGCGCCTCCTGTGACTGTGAATTCTCGACCACAGATGTTGCATGTGAAGGCTGTTCCTGAAGATGTTGATGTGCCGGTGCTTTGTTGCTGATGCTTTCTTCTGGACCTCTTGGCTTCATGGTGTTGCACCAGGGTAGCTTCAGACATGAACAGTCTGCTACGGAGAGCCTGCCGCCACTGAGAGCAGTCCTGAGCCAAATTTTCCCAACTGGAAGGGGTAATGCCAAAGCATCTGTGATCATTCTACATAAGGAATATGCATAGCCTATCAATATCAAAAAATACATAGGAGAAACTTAAGGAAATTTAAAAAAATGCATATATGAACACAAGAGAGACATCAAATTAAGAATCTAACCAATTGTCTTTTTCCACATATATCTGAAACTAGTCACAATTTCAATTTCAATAATGCCCCAATATCAGCTCATATAAACAATAAAAGATTAAGATAAATATACGAAGCCGGAGCCATCCCACCCCTACCTTTGCTAAATACTAGACCTGGGTTCTTCAATATTTCACCTTTTTTGGATAAATTAGTTATTGACAGCTACAAGACACCTAAATCTAACCCACCCCCACACTAAATTATATTCTCAACAATCTGTACATGTGGTCTCCTAACTCACCCTCTCATTCACTCACATACTGCCACCCACCATGTCGAATTTTATTAAAATCAACAACATACACCCACTAAGCCATAATCACATCATAACGCTAATACACCATGAAACAAATTAAACATCACAAAATACATAATGTTCAAACATTTACTCTAACCCTTTCACTAAAGTTTAACGATACTAATTTCAGCCAATTTGAATATATCTCATCTATATTTTCCTATGAAGCACTATATACCTTTCAGCAATTCTTGGCAAGTCACCATGTAGCTTAGAATTAACGCTGGACTGGGTTACGCCCCCTTTCGTCACACACAAACTACCCTTCTCCCACTTTACGCAAGTCATCCATCCCCACACAAACAGTCTAACCAATTCAAGTCCTGATGAAGGTTGGTAAAACCGAAACATTATATTATCGACTTCACCATCAAGAATAAATTCATCTTTTTGGAATACTTCGTGTTTTTCTATTTTCTATATAAGTAAGTAAGTAAACTCGGTATCAGCCAGTCAGTGAGGGAGTCTATCCCCTTTTCAATAGCACTAGACCAAGGAGATTGTTTTTAGCATCCGAGGTGGAGCGCCACACCTACCATCAGCTCCTTACTTTACCGCACAGATCCCTGTGCTACTCATACGCTGAGTTGGCGGGGACCGGTATCAAACTAGGAACCTTGTGGTTTCTATCCGAACGCTCTACCGACTGAGCTAACCCGACCCCATACTCTCGGATATATTCCGTTTACTCCCATCGAATAATGTATAAACATCAGAGAAATGAACAGTGTATGAGTCTTGATATATATGTGTGTGTGTGTGTGTGTATGGTGGGGGGATATCAGGTATAGTATTGGCAAATTTCAGGAAGCATGGAGGTTTTGAAGGAGGCAGTGTTTCAACAGCCAACAACTGATGCAGGGAGTTTGTTCCATGCTTCAGCAACTCTGAGTGTGAAAAAAATGTTTCTGAAAGTCATAGGAGCTGTGCTGTTTTCAGCAATTCTGATTGTGAAAAAATGTTTAATGAAAATTATAGAACATACTGTTGCTTGGTCCATATTTATTCCAAATTTCTTGAGGATATCTTGGAAGCTTTCCTGTGACACTGTATTTAGAAATGCATAATCTGCTTCCTTGAAGGCAACAAGAAAATCATCACGATGGGTTGAAATAATTTTCTCAATTTCTTTCATGCACATCGAAGATAATTGACCTTCTTTCGCAACTGATTCGGACTGAAAAGGACAAAAAAAAAAATTATGGATATCCTTACAAAGCTTATGTAAATATGTAAATTTGGTAGGTAAAGAGTTAAAAAAAATAAATAAATAAATTGCATTTTCTATTTCTTGATGACTAGAAACTCTTCTTTTTTTTTTTTACCATCAGACATGATTTTTAAATGATGTATAATATGTAATGCAACATTTAAACAACTAAATGTAGATGGGAATTTCCCCTGCAATGTGAGTGACCGCATCTGTAAGTCCAGAATTGGACTAATGAGCCACCATAGGGTCCACAACTGAAGACATGGAGTGATGTCATCGTCGTCTGTGACGGACTTTGAAAAGAAAGAAAAAGAATATGTAATGCACTCACCTTTCCATAAAGTAGATTACTAATAAATAATTTGATGTTTACTAATCCATTCTCATTAAGAAAAGGTAGTAGAACTTGTTTCCATTCATTATCGGTCATATTAATTCCATATGTGGACAATAGATTTTGTAGATTTGCAGGGGAACCAGGTCATTTCTTTGAATGTCCAAATCTAAAATGCTCTGAATAAAGATATTCCACAATTATTATTCAAATTTTAAAAGACAATTAGAGAGCATTAAATTTTCTTTTATAAAAACAAAAAAGAAAAGAAAAAAAAGATTCTAAAATTACAGTTTATGACGTTTGCTTTTCTTTTGAAATTATACAGGGTGGTCCGAAAATTTTAGAGGTAAAATAATTACCTAACTTATATATTTAAAATTAAAAAAATAAGGAAAGTTAAAACAATATGTAGGGGTGACAAGACTTTCGGACCATGCTACACATCGATCAACATAGTGGTTAAAATTCTTGTCACTCTTACATATTGTTTAACTTTTATTAATTCTGTTTTGATATTATAATATATATCATTGATTATAATCTATCATTATACTATATTATACTATATTTATTAAGTGTGAATCAATGATTGTTTGCTAAAGGCTTTTTTCCTATTTAGTTTAATGACACAAAATACAGCCCAAAATAGTCCTTAATTTTGGGATTAAGTTATAGAGCTCTAACGGGTCACGTTTTTTTTCTAACTTTCTTCCTCATCACAATTATCTACTCAGAGCTCAATAGAGCTCTAACGGGTCACGTTTTTTTCTAGTACATAATGATGATAATATAATTTTCTATTGTCAGATGACTGACATGAGCTCCTACAGTTTGGAAGATAATCTGCTTGCATGTGTATGAAGACATGATTATGTGCATTTTAACAAGAGCAAGGAGAATATGCAACATGACTTCACTACAAGATTCTCATTATATTGTTTTATTTTTATTGTTCTCATTACTTTGTTTGCAGGAGTGACAATACTTTCGGACCACTCAGTAGGTTATATACCAGCAATATATTCACATAACAACATACCTTGCATACTGATTTATGTGAAAAGTATTTAATAAAAGTGAAATTATTTGTTTATATTTTTGGATGGGACTTGATATGAATAAATTTGATTCTAGTATAAACACAATGTTTAGGCCACTGTACCCTCAGGTTTTGTTTAGGTATTTCTTATTTACCATAGACTATAATTATCATCAGATGATAACAACAAGTGTGGTTGAATATTAATCACATTTCTGTCAATAAGTCTGGTGGCATTTTATGCTGCTTAGAGTGCCATGAACTAGTGGTAATGATATTAAAGCTCCAAAACCACACTTGAACCCAGGGTTATCATCTGATGATGACTTTAGTCTAAGGTAAATAAAAAAACACCTGAACAAGGCCCAAGGATACAGCAGCCTGAATGTTGTATTTATACATATCACAATAAGATGAGGACAACAGTCCGAAACATAAAAATTATTCAAACATGAAATTATTTTAATAGAATTCTCTAAAATGGTACAATATCTTGTTTTGTTTGGTTTCTTTGTTTAACAGCATATCAACCGTTATAGGTTATTTAATACCAAAGCCATCCTTGTAGAAGAACAGTAGTAGCTGGGACAATATATGGTGAAATGAGTCAAAAGCCAAGTTATAACAATTTTTTTCTGATCAACAAAGAAACATAAGATCAAGTTTTCCTGCAAGAATATCCTACATTTTCTTCTAACAAACTTCAGATGCTTTTCATTAATTGCTTTTTTCCATTGATCTCATTGAATGCAGAACCTTTTTTTAAATTAATTGTTTGGTTTTTATGGAAGATCAGAGTAGCAGACTCACTTTCAACTCCATTATTCTTGGAGGGTTAGTATTGATTATTTGGTCCAATGCATTTTCTCTATGTCCCAAATATTTTAAAGAAAATACAAATAAAATGCAGTTTGGAGCTGAGCATGTTGCCCAAAGGTTTATTAGAAGGAGGGGGGTAATTGTTTTTGTTGCTTAATTTCCCAGCTAGTTCCATTTGATGATCCTTTTATACTAATAAAGACATTCATCCATCACATTCTACCACCATAATGCCTCAATCACTCTGTTTCTACCCTACTTTTAAAAAAACAGTTTTTGTGCAAGAATGCTTTACAGATGATGGGGAGCGTTAGCGGAAAAATAAAATCAATTCAAAATTAGAATGAAAAATAAAATCAATTCAATATAAAAAATTTAAAAAAAAACAAAAACAGAACAAAAAAAAATAGAATTACTGGTGTTTGGTTACCCCCTTACCCATTAATCTAATGGAGTCTACCAGCAGTTTTCTGGACCTTTCGTCACGGAAACATGCCAATCAGTCTCCCTAAAAGGAGGTTGGGGATTCCTTAGTGTGACCAGGGTGAAGGGAGGTGAGTGGGGGGTAGGTTACTAAAAAATTGCTGACTCTTCCAAGAATGATAAAACTAAGGTCAAGTGTGAGAAATAAAGAAACAAAAAGGATTGGGAATCCTGGATATGTCCGAAGTGAAAAAAAAAAAATTAGGCCTCTAATCATTCAAACTGCTATGAAAAAAGAAGATTAATTTGTTTCTTTTTTGTTTGTTTTCAGTTTTTCCTTTCTGCTTATCAGAGGTAGGTTCCCATTAAAAGATACAGACCATGGTTACCATGGTCTGTATCCTTTACTGGTTAATATTGGTTAATTTTTTAAGTAATGAATTACACATGGAAATATGATCTAGTCAGTTGTTTTTTTATGTAGAAGCCACACATCAAAGTGACTAACATAACCAATCTGATGTAAATGATTTTCAATACTTGATTTGAATATTTATGTTAGTTATTTTGTTAGCATGTTGGCTATTGCCTAGTATAAATACTTGGTATGTACTTTAATAATAATTCTCTTGAATGATTAGAGGTCATTGTAACTCATTATCTACAGGACGCTAGTCAAAAAGTGAGTGAGTATGATGTTGATTCTACATTAGGTTACAGACTTATTGATGTAGTTATTTACTAAGCTTAACTTAGATGTGACACAAGGCCAGTAGTATGGGGCAATCAGTGAGAATCGAACCCACTATCAATGGTCTGCGAATCTAGCTTGCTGACCATTACACCAAGTGAGGTGCCCTGACCAACAGGATGCGACACAAAATTTCTTAAGCAGGGTTTAATAGGTTTGAATTCAGAGTTTTCCTTCTAGACTGGTTACCTAAAGAGCCCAGTCTGCCCTACTATTTACCCATAGCTGGACGGGGAATATATGGATTCATACATTTCCCAAAAGTATGAGACTTATTGATGTAACTATATAGATATACTGGTTACTAATTGGTTATTAATAATTACTGTCAAATAAACAAAATTACGCCAATACTTTTTGAATTTTGCACAAGGGTAAAAAGTTTTTGAAAACTTACTTTCCATATTTCAAGTGGCATGTTTGAAAGTCTTTCTCTCAAGTCGGAATTCAGTTGAACACGATTATCTCCAGCCATCATATCCATCCTAGATTTGTCAGAAAGAAATACAAAAGAAAATATATATATATATATATATGTTGGGTCAATAAAATGGTAATTCTGGGTGGACATGAGTCCAATAGGGTTATCTTCCCTTGCTGCGGGTGTTCGCCGATAGGTGGCAAGAGTATTTAGGCAGCAGCCCAGGAATTCTGAATTCTCTTTCTCTGGGACAGGCAACCACTTCACATGGCTTAGGCACTTATGCCTCTTACCCTTTAGTGTGTGTGTGTGGGGGGCAAAGCCCCACACTTAGCTATCAGTAAATGACTTTCCTAAGTCCTACATCCTACTTCCTTTATAATGCGTTTATGTATCTGTTGTTTATGTATTGCTATACCTTGTAATGAGTATATGTATTTCTGTCCTGAATGTATTTCTATGTGCTCACTATTAAAGTCTATGTTTGTTATATCTTATAACTTCTTTGTCGGAATATTTCTTGTACTTATATGTACCCACATTGGAAGGTTACCTTGAACCTTCCAACTTATTGTAAGAACTTTAAATCTTATATATATATCATGATAAAATTAGTAATACAGTTAATAAATGACTTAAATTAGCTTTGAGACATCTTGAAATTATCTTCATATTTCAATAAAATAATTTATTTCTTTTTAGATATTAATTAAGCTAATTGGTTAATGAAAATAGTGAACAGAAATTACCAGTTGGGATCAGTTTTTTTTATATGTATATAAGATATAATACATATTTATATATGTATCTTTAATGTATATAAAATACTAGCAGAGCTACCTGGCATTGCCCAGGATTTCAAAATAAATCTCTTATTTATATTTATATACAGATTAATAAAAATTATTTTTCTATAATTGTTTTATTATTATTCTTTATATATTCTTCTTTTTTAAAGTTTATTTTTTTATTCTTCTTGTTTGTATTTTTTCTTTTATTTGCTTTTTATTATTCTTTATTAATTTGGATATACCAACAAAGAAGCATACAATGACTCCACAACAGCAACAATATATATATATATATATATATATATATATATATATATATATATATATATACTGCACTAACAATTAAAATTCAGAAAGAGTAAATAAATTTAAAAATATAAATACTTTGTGATCCACAGCACAAAAAACGTGTAAAAGTGTTCAATAAAAAGAGCTAAATATACGATTAAAAACTGAATGTTTGAAAACCAGACCAACTCGAGTTTCACACAGATCACAAATCTTCAGGGTCTGAAGATTCGTGATCTGCATGAAACTCAAGTCGGTCTGATTTTCGACCATTCAGTTTTTAATCGTATATATATATATATAATATATATATATATATATAACAGGACTGGGTTAGCTCAGTTGGTAGAATGTTTGGCTAGAAACCACAAGGTTCCTAATTCAATACCGGCCCTCGCCAACTCAGCGCATGAGTAGCACATGGATCTGTGCGGTAAAGTAAGGAGTTGATGGAAGATGTGGCGCTCCACCTCAGATGCAAAAGCAATCTCCTTGGTCTAGCACTAGTGAAAAGACTCCCTTGCTGATTGTCTGATATCGACTTTATGCCACCCCGATGACTTTTATATATATACATATTAATTTTCTTTTATAACAATTCTAATGCCAGCTCCATTTTGTTTTAAGTTCTTTTCTCATGTTACACATTTAACATTTTTAAGTTAGAAACAGAGATTCAAACATGTAAACATTAATCATTAGCATATATATATATATATATATATATATATATATATATATATATGTAAAATATAAATTTGAAGGCAATTTACAATGCAATGGAATAGGTGTTGAAAATGATGTTTATTTACCTTTTTATTCCTAAATATTTTCGGGATAAATCCCATCATCAGAGGTACTTGTGTTTTTTAAAAACACAAGTACTTCTATGGCCTCTGATGATGGGATTTATCCCGAAAATATTTAAGAATAAAAAGGTAAATAAACATAATTTTCAACACCTATTCCATTGCATTGTAAATTGCTTTCAAATTTATATTTACACATACATACAATGCTTCAAACAAACTATTAAAAAACCTTAATATATTTATATATATATATATATATATATATATATATATATACAAGCATATATGTATATAAATGAATATATGTACCCACACAAACACACACAACATACTTTCTTTTTATCTCCTAAAAATATTCTTATTTTATACCATGAAATAAAATAATAGAGTAATTGGTATTTTTAAACAGATCTTTATGTGAATGTATATGTGTATGTGTGTGTGTGTGTGTGTGTGTGTGTGTGTATTTGCATTTCTGTTTGTAGATGTGTATGCAATCATATGTGTGTTTATTCCTGTCTATGTTATGAATTGAGAATTGAATCTAAAGAGTTTTGTTTACCCGCAAATATGTTCCTTATTCCCATTTCCATAAAGTCCATTGTCAACAAGTTTCCACATGATGACATATTTTGAAGATCCTGTTTCACTGGATCCTTTGTAAACCTCTTCCAATCCACATCTTTCCAAAAACTCTTCATAAGTGATATAACCTTTCTCTTCCGGATCACATCTGAATAATAGAATGTTTTTTAATAAAATAAATATCAAGTATACAGTTATATTTTTTGTTTCACTTGCTTTATTATATCATTTTTGTTAACACGTTGTATAGTAATAGTTGTAGGTGCGTCTACACTGAAAACCAGCAGCCAATCAGAGTCTAGGGAATGAGCTTGGCTAAAGTACATAGTGGAACAACCCAGGCCTGTATATAAACCACCTACTACACTCTGGTGCTCAGTGCACGTCCTCTAAACATCATCCAGTGTCCACACATAGCTGTTGTATATTTATGCTGATCAGCCAGCACTGGTGTATCCATGTGTAGGAGTCACAAGAGAACATCACTTATGAGTTTGTCCTGACTCAGCATGTCTTCTTTGTCTGACTTGGATGGTTTGTGTGATAGGTGGTAAGTGGTTGTATAGCTACTGTTTTGTGGGGTGCTAATTCCAGGAATTGTTCAAAAAATTATCCAAGTAAAATGCAAAGATCAACTCATAAGTGATATTCTATAGACACACCAGTGTGAGCCGACCAACAAAAAGCTCCCTGTGGAGTATGGATGCTGCACAGAGGACCTGCCAGGGGTGATGACCAATAGACAAGGTTGGCAAGATAAAGTCATGGGTATCTATGCTGTCAGCATAACCTGATGATGATAAATCTATAATTAACATTTATCACCCTTGAAAAATTATAGTGATCAGGGTGAGCACAAACACTAACAAAATCTTGTTACAATGTATCACTTTTGCTGTTATGGTCATAATTTGACCATTATTATATAGACCAAGTGCCGGGTTAGCTCAGTCGGTAGAGTGTTCGGCTAGAAACCACAAGGTTCCTAGTTCGATACCCGCCCTCGCCAACTCAGTGTATGAGTAGCACAGGGATCTGTGCGGTAAAGTAAGGAGCTGATGGTAGGTGTGACGCTCCACCTCAGACGCTAAAATAATTTCCTTGGTCTAGCGCTAGTGAAAAGGGGATAGACTCCCTCGCTGCATGGCTGATACCGACATTAGGCCGCCCCGACAACTTTTAATATAGACCAATGGTTCTCAATCTTTTTCTTACCTATTGACCCTATCTTACACTGGTGTTTAAAAGTCCTATTGGGTAATTCTATATCAAATCATCCAGGCCATGTCACCTACCCCCTTCAATTTTTCTGAAATTTTGTACAGGTGTGGACTAGGTTAGCAAAATAACTGTCAGAGGTCGATAGAAATTATCAGGATTATGTTGGTGGTTGGATATACTTAAAATAATATACAAACAATATATTTCCCTTGTATCAATCATATTGCCAGCAAAATTTTATTTTTCAGTTATTTTACTCCATATAGTCCTTATTCCATGGCTGAACAGAAACACTCAAAAATATAATGCAAAATTTTAACTGATGTTGTAACTTCGCTTGTGAGCAAAAACCAAACTCCATTTTTGGTACAAATAATGTTCAATATATGTAGAATAATAATTTAAAGGAAAACAATTTTTATATGCAGTGCCACATTGCGATTTTTCCACTTATTGATCTTGCTATGAAAAAAATCAGAAATCATTAAGAACTTAAAAAGGGTTAATTTTATGCTTATTTTGATAACATTTTTGGATTTTTCAGGCCAAAAATTTTTTTATAAACCAATTTTTAGTAGGGAAGCTCTAGAACTTATTTTATAGACAAAAATAGATTATAAAATGTTACCATTTTTCTCGACCCCACTCAAATTTTTCAAGTTTAAAATCAACCAAATTTTGGAATTGGAAGCTCAAATTTGGGGGATTATCTAATGTTAACCTAGTCCACACCTGTACAAAATTTCAGAAAAATTGAAGGGGATGGGTGACAATTTTACTTTTTTCTGGATGATTTGACATGGAATTACCCTATTGGATTTTTATAATTAAATATTTATTGTCTGCCTTGACACCAAAAAATGTTATATGATCCTGGGAACCATATGCCCCCCCCCTTTAAGAACCTCTCATATCGACAATTGCTTGATTTTTAATTCTATCTCCTTAGTTACACAAGCAAATAAGATTAAATAAATCTTTATAAATAAACTTTGACTTGAATTAAAAATAATTAACTTACTGTTTCCATAATTTGTTAATTTCATTTTCATTCATAGTTATGTTAAAAGCTTTCAGAAAATTTTTTAATGTGGTCATGTTGAGGAGATCTTTGCCAGCTTTTGTAAAGGTTAAATAACCCTGAAAGATAAGTAAAATACAGATAAGTAAGTAAAAAAACAGATTGAAATTGGGAAATAATTTGAAATTGGGAAATAATTTGAAATGTGATTTATATGTATGAAAACTCAGCTGTGATTGGATAATCTCAAATGTTACATAATTTATGTGGTAACATAAATTGTTGACAAACCCTGTAACTGAAGGGGCCATTGGCTTTCAGATTAGCCAGTGGAAAATACCAGGACTGTTGGTAACCCCATCTGATCCCTAGAGAAAGATCAGAGAACATGTGACTAGAGTTTAGATTTTAGTTTCAACCTGAGATGAACGCAGAGCAGACGTGCCACTGCAAGATTGATTCTCCTGCGCAGAAGAATGGGTTAAATAAATCTTGATCAAGAAAAAAAGCCTTGTGGTTTAGTTAATTGCATGACGAAAAAGTTAGCCCTTAAAAAAACTAGCCCTTAGAAGAAGCAGTTAGAAGAGACTAGACGACAAGATCACATCCAAAGAAGAAGAGGAGGAAACATAGCGACTCGACGTAGCAAGAATAATGAAGAACAAGTAAGTCTCAATCTCTGTCTCTCTCTCTCTATCTATCACCAAGTTTACTCTCTCATGTATATACCTGACAATATTCAATGGGGTATACAACACAATGACATGATCAAGTGATTCTAGAAAGTTTAGAAGTAGATTATAACTTTACTTCAGTCAGCAGAGATACCTGCAGAGCAAGTGGTTGTCTAGGTTTCCATCTTTGGATCCTGATAAGTATGGTTGGTAATATGTGAAAAGTTGTTATTGAAGTAATAAATTATGTGCACATAAAAATGTGGTCTTGTTGTTCATCCCAGTAAAGACAGAAAACAGTGTTGGGTTACAACAAGACATGATAAGAAGATAACGACTAACAAGACAGTGGCGACAAAAGACAACAAAGAGAGGAGCTGGGAAAATGTAAGAAGGAAAGAGAATATAACATTTACCTTTGTAACATTGTGAAAATGGTTCTGAGTTAATTTGGCCAAAAGTGGTGGCAGTTGACTGGCTGTAACATGATATGGTTGGTTTCTCCCTCTCTTCCATTGTCAGAACGCCCAGGGATTAATCGTGCAAGAAATTCCTGATAATTCACAAGACCATCAGAACGTGTAATTGCATGCTGATTGAGCCAGCTGAAAAAATAAAAGAGAATATTTCATCATTTTACATTTCTTTTTATTTAGCCAATGAGAGTTTCACTCCAGATGAACTCCAGGTTTAAGGCTTGTCAATCTAAAGCCTGATTTTCCAACTAATTTTCCTTACAAAAATGATAGGCTATGCCTATCCATTACATAACACAAAGACATTTTTTCCACTGTTTTACTGTTAGTTTCAAAATACTACACTTCCTTACAAAAATGAAGCTATGCCTATCCATTACATAACACAGAGACATTTTTTCCATTGCTTTACTGTTAGTTTCAATACATTACACTTCCTTACAAAAATGATAGGCTATGCCTATCCATTACATACACACAGACATTTTTCCACTGCTTTACTGTTAGTTTTACAAAAATGATAGGCTATGCCTATCCATTACATAACGCACAGACATTTTCCCACTAGGCTATGCCTATCCATTACATAACACACAGACATTTTTTCCACTGCTTTACTGTTAGTTTCAAAATCTACACTCCACTCCAGTATCTGCGCAGAGCTGGTCAATGTGGATTTTTGCTGGATGGCCCACACTGGTGTGCCCTATGCTGGTTTCCACAGGAGGATGTCACTTATGAGTTCATCCTTGCTTCTCCACCAGTGTCAAGCATGTCTTGTTCATCTCACTCAGATGGTTTATGTGATAGGGGACAAGTGGCTGTACAGCTGTTTTCTTGTAGGGTGTTGTTTCCATGATTTGTTTAAGGTCGCTTGCAGCATTCTTGTGCAGCTCCCATCTTACTTATTCTCTAGGTGTTTCGTTAGGGTCCAAGTGGCACAGCCATATAGTAGTAGTGATACAACTACGACTTGGAAGAATTGTCACTTTAACTTGTCAGTGAGATCGGATATCCATATGACTGATAGTCTGTCTATAGCAGACCATTAATGCATGCATAAATAGTGATGCTGATAGCCTTTTGATTTAGTGCATCCTGGGATGCACATATTTGCTTTGAACGAGTCCCCAGGAAATTTGATTGGTCCCAACTAAAGTTTCTTAATAAATTGTAGGGTTTTTATTTATTGTTATAGGTGATACACCCTATAAGACTAATGGAATGCGCCGACAGGTTACTATAAATAACACGGACAATTGTGGCTTAGCAGTAAGCCAATGCGAGTGCCAATAACTCTGTTCGTCGGACGTAATTTCCACATCTCTCTATTGTATTTGTCTAATTTCTGTTAATACATTTTTCTACATTTTCTACCCGTCGTTTTGTTCTTATTTGACCCCTTAAAACCTCACAACATTTATGATCTGGGGAAACAACTAAAGCCGTCTAACTCCTACCTTGTAACCTATCCTGTGTAATTCATTTCTAAGAAACTATTGAAATGTATTTACACCTAGCTTGAAATGGCGAGGGAAGAAAAAAGAAAAACACTGGGATGCAAGGATATGATTTTACTGCATCCTTTTAGATTTTTATGCATCAAAGACACAGGACGTGTACCTATCAGCATCTCTGCATAGAAAAGGCATGGTCAAGATACAATTAAACCCAATTATATTTATTATTTGTTGCTCAATTGGATTTTGAAGACTTTTAAATAAAGTAAATATTTACACACAATTGCTGTAAACTTTATGTAATCTATATAAATTGTAAATGCAAAAGTATATAATTTAATGTATGGTAGAACATACCTGTTAAAAATGTCCTCATCAATTGGTTGGCACACTGATTCAAGAATACATTTTAACACTTCTGGTGGAAGGAATGATTCTTCATTGCCACATGCCTGATTCAGTTTACTTAAAATCTCTGGTAAATTTTTAGATATTTTTTCCAAGAAATCAGTCTGCATTAAAAAATGTAGCAAATAATAAATATTGAACCATTATCAGTTGTATGGCGTTAGCATCATATGAGGTAGGAACAAAAATACTTATAAACATGTACAGTGGAACCTCAGTTCTCAAATGACTCTGAAGTCAAACAATTCACAGTTCAAACAAAAAAATTGAGTAAAAAAATGTCTCAGTTGTTAAACAAATTTTTGGACTTCGAACACATAAGTCAAGCCGATGAAATTGTAAGTCACACACATTTGCCAAGGCAAACTGAAGACAACTGAATAGCTGGTTGAATCTATCAAAACAGTGTCAGTTAACATCAATTGCTATCTTGAATGAGTGTCTGATATTATTTTTGTGCAAATTCTTTGCTTCGTTTGTGTTTATTCTCTATTTTTACAGCTACCTTAAACATTAACATGTCTTTCCATATTATATATAATTATAGGCACATAAATAAGCATTCATCTGATGGTCAAGAACGCATAAATCCACTTTACACTATTTCTTATGGGAAATATTGTTTCAGATTTTGAATAAATCGGTTCTCAAACACATGTTAGGCTGGTTGAATCTACCCAAGCAGCATCAATTAGCGTCAGTCGTTATCTTCAACGGGTGTCTGATATTGTTTTTGTGCAAATTATTTGCTTCGTTTTTTATGCTTTTCTTTTTTTGTATTTACATTTTTTTGTTATTTGTTTGAATACACGTCTTTCTATATTATATATAACTGTAGGTACATAAATAGACATTCATCTGAGGGTCAAGAATGCATAAATCTACTTTACACTATTTCTTATGGGAAATATTGTTTCAGTTTTCAAACCAATCAGTTCTTGAACATAATTTTTGAACGAATTATGTTTGAGAACTGAGATTCCACTGTATATATTATTTGTTTGAATTTTTGAGATGAGGCTTGATAATTTTTATTATTTAGATTTTTTTAACTGTTGTCCTGTTCTTGTCAAAGTTAGACACATGGTACAAAAGATACAAGGGTTAAAACAGTTCTAAGTGACAATCATCTGTAGGTTGCAGGTTCAATCTTGACTACTGGTGAAAATAAAAGAATACTTAACATAGCTTAACACTTGTACCATGGTTAATGGAATGAGAACTATCCAACCAAATGGATTAAATAAAGGGCTTGATTTGAAGTTCGAGTTTGACAAGAAACACCTGAAGAAGGCTGGAGGGCACATCAGCCGATATGTTGTGTATATAATAATAAAGATGAGGACAACAGTACAAAAAATGTAAATAATACAAACATGTATATACCCTGCAATAATCAATACTCTTGTCAGTTTTTATTTCTCTTAAATTTCAGGCATGATTCAAACTTAATATTTCAATTTCTTGGAATATTACAAGAGGTAAATAGATCTTTTTTTTTTAATAAAAATTATTAGCTTTGAAGCTCTAGGGAGTGTGGAGTCGCCCCTACACTTCTATTACTCCTAGGTCCACTTTTACCCAGAATGGTAGCATCTGTTAAAGTCCCATTTATGGGGCAAATAGATCTGTTTTAAAATTATTAATTCTGAAATTCTGGGGAGTGTTGAATCATCCTTTCATTGCGATACTCTTAGGTCAACTTGGACATCGAGTTGTAATATCTGTTGGAGTCCTATCTATAGGTGCAAATAGATTTGTTTTAAAATTATTAGTACTAGGCTGAAATACTTGAAACCATATAACAAATTTCTATTATTATTAAATTGGAATAGTTACTTGAAACAGCATAAAATAACTGAGGTTAAATCGAACTTAATGGACCTAAATTCCACCATCGTATGTCATCCCACCGAAAGAAAAAATACCAAAAATCAGAAAATTAACCGAATTTAATGAAATTTTTAGTGTTGATATATTAATGAATAAAAAATATAATGCACTCATTATTTTATTTAAAAACTTTTACATTTTTTCGGGTCAGTTAATTTGAACCACATATCTTTGAGGCATAACACAGATTCTGAAAGATACGTGGTTCAAAGTTAATTGACCTGAAAAAATGTAAAAGCTTTTAAATAAAATAACAAGTGCATTATATCTTTTATTCATTAATATATCAACACTGAAAATTTCATTAAATTTGGTTAATTCTCTGATTTTTGGTATTTTTTTTCTTTCAGCGGGTGACATACAATGGTGGAATTTAGGTCCGTTAAGTTCAATTTAACCATAACCATAACCACAAGAGTTGACATGCCATAAAACCAACCAACCAACCAACCAACCACCAACCAACCAGTAGTATGAAAAAACAAATTAGATAGTCATTTTATGTATACATTGAAAAAGTATTATATAAAAAGTATAAATTATAAAAGTATTTTATGCGATGACAGCAAAAGGAGTAAGTAGACTGTAGACAGTATGGTCCGAAAGTCTTGTCACACCCTACATTTTGTTTTAACTTTCATTTTTTTGGTTTGATTTGGTTTGTTTTATAGCACATGAACCTCAGTGGGTCATTTAATGCCAGCAAAGTTTTGAAAGATTCATAGTGATAGTTTCAAAGAAAATTTCTAAACTCAATTTTATAAACAAATGTCTATTTAACCCATAAATGGGACTCTAACAGGTACTACCACTCCGAACCTGGGAGGAATTATGATGAAAGGGTGCTCCACATTCCCCAGACCTTCAGAACTGGAACCTCACCATCAGATAGAGTTTAATGTCATACCCAGGACGTGAAAACTCTCAGCCACTGCCATCTAGCACATATATTATAAAAAGGGTTGGGGGTTGCTATAAGGGTAATAGGGTTGGAGTAATCATATAGGTGCTAGGGTTTGACGTGACCAACCAATTGATCAGAGGTGGCCCTTCTGACTGCCCGTCTAGCCTAAGTAAGGACCAAAGTGGACTGTGGCATGTCATGGACTGCCCAGCCACCAGGATTTTGTTTTAATAATCTAATTATATAATATCTAATAATATAATTATATAGATATTTAATAATATAATATATAAATTATGTAATTATTTTATTGCTAAAAAAATATGCAAGGGTGACAAGATTTCTGTAGATTCATTCCTCAGAAATGACTTCCTATTTACCTGACTAGAAACATAATATCTGAAATCTTTTAAAGTTTAAACAAAGATTATTCAACTTTGACATAGAGTTGTAATATCTGTTGGAGTCCTATCTATAGGGGCAAATAGAGTTGTTTTAAAATTATTAGTACTAGGCTTAAAGTGATAAGATTTCTGGACTATCCTATAGAGTCATTCCTCAGAAATGACTTCCTATTTAACTGAGTGGAAATGTAATATCTGAAATCTTTTAAAGTTTAAACAAAGATTATGTATTGATGACTTGAACTAAAGAGATTTTTGCTTATTACTGTAACATTCATTAAGCAATGGGAATAATGAAA
Organism: Doryteuthis pealeii; assembly: GCA_023376005.1. Taxonomy (NCBI): domain Eukaryota; kingdom Metazoa; phylum Mollusca; class Cephalopoda; order Myopsida; family Loliginidae; genus Doryteuthis; species Doryteuthis pealeii. The sequence goes on along the minus strand of CM042145.1, from coordinate 47,127,352 downwards.
AAATAATGCTTACTGTTGTAAAAGGTTTTTCATCTTCACAAGAAAACTAGAAAATATCAGCAGAGGAAATAAAATTATATTTTAATAAAACATAAAAAAAAAGAGAAAGTTTTACAAATGAGTTAATAAACTTTTGGGTTAAATCCTACTTAACGGACATAAATTCCATGATCGTATATATCTCCCCGCCGAAAGAAGAAAAAAAATTTAGAAATTAACCGAATTTAATAAAATTTTCAGTGTTGAAACATTAATGAATAAAAGATATAATGCACTCGTTATTTTATTTAAAAACTTAAAAAATTTTCAGGTCAATTAACTTTGAACCATGTATGTTTGTGAATCTGTGTTACGCTTCAAAGATACGTGGTTCAAAGTTAACTGAGCTGAAAAAAATGTAAAAGTTTTAAATAAAATAACTGGTGCATTATATTATTCATTCATTAATATATCAACACTGAAAATTTCATTAAATTCGGTTAATTTTCTGATAACAACAATGGTGAACATGTACGAATTTTTCCAATGAATAAAATTTGTTGAAAAGAAGATGCAGTAATTATAAAATAAATTCTTACTTGCTAAAATTTTGAATTTATGTAACAAGGGAGGCAACTCTAGATATATTGATCTGATTTTTTAAAGTTACCTTAACTGCAAAAATTACATCATAACAAGATTTGGATCAAATCTCCAATAAGCACCCTAGCTTCTCGAGCTATTCAAAGGTTCACATTTTCACTCGTCACTGGTAAGTTTTGCTTCAAACATTTTTTAAACAAACCAACTGACGATTTTTTGAACTTATATTGTATCTGACAAAAACAAATTTTACAAATTGTGTGATACAATTATGAACAACATCCTTTTATTTAGATAAACATAAAAACATTTTGGAAATAAAAACTGTCTGCATTTCTCTTCTGATTAAATAAGAACTATTTAAATAGTTTAGAAAAACTGGTACTAATGTGAAATAGTGCTCACTATTTCGCATTAGTACCAGTTTTTTATTTAAACATTTTTTACTTGGTACTACCGATAGGTTAATATTGTTATTGTTCTTTTTTTTATATACTTTTTTTTTTTAAATTTTGAAAATATCAATTTTGATCACATGGTTGGAACACATCATCAAATTAAAATTCAATAGCGAAATCTTTTCTTAAATAAATACTTTTTAATCAGAAGTTTATGAATATTTTTCAACATTAAACAAACGAAAGACACGCTTTTATATAAAAATTTTATTTAATATTTACCTTGTATTCTGTCGATTGATTTATAGACTGTCCACAAACAGCCATTGGTTTCCATGTGAGAGTCTGAAATAACACAAATAAGTAAGTGAAATAATGTCTGTATATCAAAGAAATCTCATATAAGTAAAACAAATGTAAAGTAAAAAAAGTAAAGTTGCTTATAGGTAGGAATCTTGAAATATTAGAAAATAAACAAGATAAGAAGACATTTTGATTCTGATCTTTACTTTTTTCCATGCTTCTAAGACAACACAAAAAAATTTTCCACACACACACACACACACACCACACACACACACACACACACACACACATCTATATTTCATAGGTGAGAAATTTTCTATTATCAAGTACACATGAAGTCAATGGTGCTTGGTAACTGACAGTTTCTCACCTATGAAATTTTCAAACCAAATGCCATTGACTTCATATCTTCACCACCTTAACTCAGATATACATGCTCTATTAATGATATTGAGCACTGTTAACTTATAAATATAGCTAACTATATATATATAATAATAATATAATAATAATAATAATAATAATATATATATATATATATATATATATATATATATATATATATATATATATATATGAAATTCTGACAGTGAAGATGAATTAATATGGAGTTCTGTAGGACCAATGATATAATCTTTCCATTTTATTTTTTAGTTAAAAGATTTATTCATCTTTAATATTCATTGTTATATTTATTAATAATGGACATTCAGTGTCTATGTGCCTGTAACCAAAACTATGTCACTGCTTATGTCACAATACTCCAAAATATTAATACGTAGAATAAAGAACAACTTTGTATTATATATCTTTTTATCTATCTTTTTTAAATACTCAATATTGATATTAATGAAATAAATAAAAGCTGTTCCTTATAATTCAACATTTGAATTCTTTCCATTATAATAATGACAATTTAAGTAAATAAACTATGAAATTAATTAAAAAGTTTTATCACTACTTTAAATGGAAAAAATCATGTGAAATTTTGTAATTAATCTTAAAAAATGTTTTATTCTCTCCCTTTTTTCAAGTTAACTAAGAAGTTTACAAATAGATAAATACCTACAATTTTGTGTAAAAAGTATACAAACTTAGATGGTCCTTATTGTTTTTTAAAACAAGTTTTAATAAATACAAGACCAGCATTATATATTTATATATAGTTTTATTTTGATATATATTAAAGTTATCTAATGTATAGAGTTTTACAAGAAAATTATTTACAAACAAGAAATTATTTTTTCATTATCAAGAGGTTAACTAAAAAGTTTACAAATAAATAAATAAATACCTACAATTTTGTGTAAAATTCATGTGTAAAATATTCAGAATAATTATTTAATTAATAATTAATAGATACCTGTAACATTTTATTTCAGGAGGACAGAACTAAGTTTCAATTTCAAATTGTTTTATTTTTACTCCTTTAATAAATTTGATGATTTTACTTACTTATGATACAAACCCACTGACATTGAATTTTTAATTTCCACCCTACTCAGGCAATATCTTTCAAAAATTAATTTTTACACTGCCCGAATGGCGTTTTTTTTATTATTGCTAATAATTATAATTAAAAGAAAAGATCAATAGACAAAGAATTTTTAATTGATTTACATCTGCAGGTGCTTGACGCATGGGTAAAACAGCAGCCGTCTTTGGTCTTTCAGGTTCTGATGATATCATAGTTTGTACATGTGTTGTAAATTGGTTAGGATTACTAAACCAAGAAACAAAATCTTTATAAAGTAGATTATTGTGTTCATTCAAAGGAAGGGTTGACCAAAATTTATCAAACTGAAAAAAGAAAAGAAAATTGAAATTACAAAAAAAAAAGTCAATGATTCCACATTTAAAGAAATAGCAAAAAATGCCCCCCCTCCTCTGGGCACAAGTAGTTAAGTTTTCATATAATTAAATTAGAAAGACTAGCAAAATTAAATAAGAACACAAAAAGGATTACACTTATTTTTAACTTATTCTAATTAATTTTGTTCTAACAGAAATAGATATCTCTTATGATTCACAATCTTTACTAACACAATACATCCACTCACCAACAAAACAAATTTAAAAAAAGAAAACAAAACACTACATAAGCTGCTGACACCAAATGGATGTTAACCCCATGGCAGCGAAAGTGAAATGAACAAAAAACAAATGTTATACGCATAGGCTCCAGCAAAACTTCTGTTCGAAAAACAAAATTTATAAACAATTAAAAATATCTCCTATTTAATGTTTTTCAACCAATAAAAAATGTTCTCCCAAAACCCTTCAAAGGCTTCCCCGAGCCACTTACTTACTATATATACAGCTGACTTAAAGTCGATAGACAGTTGATCACAGGCCGTTGTAGAAGGAAGGTCGGTTTCTCCCAAGCCGAGATAAAGGAACCGCCATACCGACCACACCACACCCCTTGTCACGCAAAGCCAAGTCATCAGCCAGAACTTGCTTTCAACCCCACACCTGCTCTCATTTCACCAAGTGAAAAGAAAATTTACCACAACAATTCCAGCTTTTGTTTATTTTAAAATAAACAAATTTAATTCAACCCTACTCGTGCTACCAACAGCCGACCTAAATCTCTCACCTACCCCTCTCTGACACGGCCAACCGGCGAGTCTTAAAGGGACTACGACTGACACATTCTCTATCATCAATTTACCAAATTGACACCTATCAACTCAAATCGCGAGCTATCAATCTTACAACTTTTACCAAACCAGCATCGGACCCTGCCCACACGATTCCAAATTTTTACCACTTGACCACCAAAATCAGACTTTCTTAAATGTTTTACAACCTTACAACCTTTATCATGTTTTTCTAATACAATTGATGAAACTTAAAATCTGTGTTTGTTTTTCCTCACCACCATACACTTCATACTAACCCTTATCAATATAAAATTATAAAACTTTGTTTTGAACTCATATGACTTTTGTCTCCGCTCTTAACAACACGGAGAATAAACAAGCTCTGATGACGATTTTCATAAAATTGAAATATTGTTCAATATCAGCAAAGTTATAAAATGTTTTCACTTTAACAGCATTTTGTGGTGTTTTCATATCTTTTTTATATATACTCATAAAATTATACATAGAATTGCTTTTAATACGTTTGAGAATAAACAATGATATTAGAAATCAATAACACCAAGTAATTATTTATTAAACAGGGTTTTGTTAAAACCAGTATGAAAATTATTCACACCATGTACTATGTAAACTATATATGAATTGGTGAATGCCTATCATCACAAAATGTCAACTATTTGTTTGGGTGGTTTATTTTACAAATTTAACATTCTCTTTTTTTTTTTTTTCACTTTGGCACACACAAATATATTCTTCTTTGCTATATATTCAAAGATTGCCAAATTTAGTTTTCCAAGAAATAATTAATGCCATTAAAGAAACAAAAAAAAAATCAATTACCATTTCTTTATCCATTCGAATATTAAACTTGCTTAAAATACTTTCAAAATCATCTTTGCAGACGACATTCAAACGATTATAATCAGCATCACGAAAGAAAGCAAGGAAATCACTTTTGCGTTCCATCACAATTGGTTTCAACATCTTCTCTACATCTTGAATTGTATAGAACTTTTGAGAACTCTTTGAAACATCTGGTATTCCCTATTTGAAAGAAAGAAATTAAAATATGGTAAACATTTTTACAATTCTTATGGGGAATTATATAAATATCTACCTCCACCAAATTAGTTTTAACATCTTATTTTTCTTCCATTCTGTTGGATATTTTATTCATATATAAGTGCATATTAATAAGGTATATAAAACCTTTTTGGGTAGATGATCTAAATTACACACACACACACACACACACACACACACACACACATATGTATATAGGTATGGCCAAAATTTTGGTATGACAACACCAAGTTTTTCTCTTAATTTTTATAAAAAATTTAAAATTGTAAATTATAGTTTATTTTAATTTTTTTCCTTAAAAGTGATCTAAATTACACATACACACACACACACACACACATATATATTGATATTGATAATACAGTGTGCTATATTTAGAAGTAAATAGTGCTCAATATTGTTGATAGAGCATGTATATCTAAGTTAGGGTAAGGTTAGACACGAAGTCAATGGCACTTGGTAACAGACAATTTTGTTTGAAAATCACATAGGCAAGAAACTGTTAGTAACCAAGCACCATTGACTTCATGTCTACACTACCCTAACTTATATATATATATATATATATATATATATATATATAGCCAAAATTTCAGTACAATAGCACCTCCCCCTTTCTTTAAATTTTTACAAAAAAATAAAAATTGTAAATTGTCACTTATTTAATTTTTTCTTTGAGAACAGAACCTAAACTTACATATAAAAAAATTTCTATGAATTTCTTAATTATAACAATGAAAAAAATCATGTTAAAAAGAGCATATTTTCAAGAAAGAAAAAAATGGCAAAAATGCACCATTTTGACATACAGATTTTATAGATGAGACAATAATATATGAATAATAACATCTAGTTTTTACTTACCATACCATGCATAACATATTCAATAAATGTCTTGATATCTATTTTATCTTTTCCTTCTGTACCAATAACATCTATAATAGAATTCCATTGGTCGTCGGTCATTCTGAGCCCGTATCCCTTCAATGTCCTTCGAACATCGGATGCTAAAATTTTCCCAGTTTTGTTCATATCCAAATTTGACATAGCCTGAAAAAAAAAAGATTTAAGAAACAAATTTACACTCAACTCAAATGATTGATAAAAATAATTAATGAGTAAATAAAGACTTTTTAATATGTGGAGGGGTTGGGTAAATACATACTCTACAGAATCTGGGAGACTTGAGACAATTGAAACTTGTGACCCACAGTGATGCATCATTTGCAAATCTGAGTGATAAGAGATCCCATCAAGAATATGTGATCTTTTTTGTTGGTCACATTTGCAACTACACACCTATTTCCTGGTGTTACATAATTGATAGGTAGCCTATTAATTATGTACAGTAAGTGTAACTTAATCAAAACTAACAGTTTAGTGGAAAGACGCAGGAAAAGTGACTGACACTTTTTAACCCTGTGTTCACCTCTCTTCCAGTTCACCAGAGCGAGCTGTGTGAAAGTAGCTAAGAAAGTCAGTTTTTGGCTGGATGACTGGACGGGACGGATGTCCATGGCATTTCTCATCCAAATAGCCAAGTCTTCGCACATTTGACTTGATCTGAAATACTGTAAGCATTCACTTGTCATTAAATCATCAAAATAAATATGCAAATCTCAAAATTTCCTTTCTTTAAATAATATGCTGCCATTTTGAAAAAGAATAGCTCCACATTATTGTAAAACAAGTTATCTCATCCATGATAGCAAACACATTTGATTAACAGCCTGGTGCAAGACTGCAGTGGAATATAATAAATAAATAATATATATATATATCTTACCTTCCAAATATTATGGGGTGATTTATAATCATTTCTCTCAGAAGAAATTCAGGTGCAATACCATCAAATTTCCTTTCATTTTGACTTCTAGAATTAAAAAAAAAGAAAAGAATTTTAAAAAAGAAAAATTTTAAATTTGCTTCAGAGTTGTGATTGCTGAAAGGTATTTATATTACCATTAAAAGTGATGTATGTGTTAAACCGGAAATGGTCTTTTTTACTGGGCCCCATATATGTACCCACATTAACAGAAAGGCATTCAAATTCAGATGGAGAAGACTCAACAAACAATATGAAAATACAAACATATATTAAAAAATACAAGATTTGCAAACTTAATGGCGTTGCAGCCAGATTTATCTGCTGAAGTCTATCTTGGTTCTGGGAGTGACTAGATGAAACATATTGATGCAGTGATTGTCAGCACTACAATTGATTCTAAAAGGAGTCAAATTGGGTGCCAATCTACAGTAGTGCATTGATTGGCTCCTTGCTGTCAAGGGCAGATAATTAATCCATTTACACCGTCAACATCCGGTTGTTTGTTAGGGGTTAGGGTTAGGGTTAGGGGTTAGTTTTATAATTAAAAAAAACTCTAAAAATCGTCTGTTAATGGATATTGATGGTGTAAATGAAAAAAATGTACTTATGAATCAGCAAAGCAAAATGGGTGCCTAAAGGTCATATGGTCCCGTTTGTTTGTTACAGCTGATTTTTATAGACCACTACACCATGAGGATTTCTCCTTGTAGATGAACAGTAGTGGTACTATTTAACTCACACCACAAGGATTTAAAGGAATTAAACTTTTAATACGTTGTCATTTACTAAGCTAAGCTTAAGCAGAATGCTAGAAGTATAGGACACCCAGTGAGAATCGAACTCACTGACAATAGTATGTTAGCTTAGCAACCCTGATCATTAAGATGCTAAACAATGCACCCTGAACTTAATTTTTCCAATAATAGATGCATGTCTATAGAGAGAGTACACTGACCATCAATATTTGAAAACTTTCAAAAACAGAAGCTCTCAACAGATTCCCAATTAACTCTCAGTTGATTAAAAAAAAAAAAAGGAAAATACTTTTGATAAACTGAATAGTTGCATTTAGATTTTTGGTTGGTTAGTTGAATTTTATGACATGTCAACCCTTGTTGGGTTATTTTATGCTGAAGACGTTTTGTTTTATTCATTCTTGATGGGTATGCACATTTTTTTTTTAAACTCAATTTATTTTTAAACACATTTTTTAAATTCATTTTTTTCTACTTAACCCATAAATGGGACTTTAACAGTTACTACAACTCTGGGTCAGAGTGAACTTGGGAGTAATAGTGAGAAAGGGGAACTTGACACTCTCTAGATTTTTTCGAATTGTTGTCCTCATCTTTATTGTTATATACACAATGTTTCAGCCAAAGTCAGGTGTTTTTTGTCAAACTTGGGAACATTCTTGTACTTGAATCTTTTATTTAATCCATTGAAGTAATTCTCATTCCATTAACCATGACCGGATACAAGTGTTAAGCTATGTTAAGTATTCTATGTTATTTTTGCCTGTAGTCAGGATTGAACCTGCAACCTCTAGATAATTGTCCCTTGCATTTTTTTCTTGTTAAAAACTTATTCAAAAATGTTACAATAAAAAAAGATGGACAAAGGCTGCATTCCCAAAGGCCGCATCCCCAAAGACCTACTGTATGGTGAATTAGTAGAGGGCACCCGACCGGTAGGGAGACCACGCCTACACTTTACACGGCAAGAGAGACATGAAGACATGTCATATCGATATAAATACATGGGAGGCTTGTGCAGAAGACCGTATGACCTGGCGCCTCCTCGTCAAACAAGGAACGAAAAGGAGTGAAAAAGAGAGGAAAAAAGCCGCAGCAGAAAAGAGAGTTAAAAGGAAGGAGAAACAACAGCATCTCCAGCAAGCATCACCTTTTGTTTGCAATCACTGTACCAGAGATTGCCATTCAAAAATTGGTCTGTTCAACCACTCACGTAGCTGTAGATAAAAAAAAAAGTGGACTCTATGCCATCGTCTTTAATAGACGGAAGGATGCCAACATACAGTCAGGATTGAACCTGCAACCTCTAGATGATTGTCACTTGCATTTTTTCTAGACTTATTCTAAAATGTTACAATAAAAAAGTGGAACTAATGACATTACAGCTTTTATGTTTTTATTTCCAGAAAGATGAATGCTTACTTTGTACTTATACTTCCACCAGAAGAAGAAGGAATTTCTTCACCAGCAACTTTCCACATAAGAATATAACCAAGACTACCAACTTCATTGTTTCTTTTATAAAGTTCTTCAAGGCCACAACCGTGCAGAAAATCCTCATAAAGGGCATAACCTTTTTCTTGGGGATCACATCTGTAAAAGAAAAATATTTTTTTTTTTTAAAAAGGCATTCTAATAAAGCATGTAAATATACAATTCTCACCTGTGGCAAAATAAAAAATAAAAAATAAAACACACCTTAATTAACACTGGCTTGCATTAAAAAAAATTTTTTGCCAATGTTCAATGCTTTATCAATAGATATATGATCATCATTTTTTGCTGAATTAAAAAATACCATTCATTGTGTTTGGTCAGGTCTGGTTTTTAAGATGTGCTGGAATACTTCACAACAATTTGTACATAATAATAACACTTATTCAAAAAGCCTGTTAACTCTACTTGTCACAAATAAATAGAGTTATAATACTGTTCTATAAATTTCAAATAAGAGCTTGTATCTTAAAAATTTGGTCTGATTAGAAAAAATGAGTATGATTTTTGGATTCAGTGTAAAAAAAAACTGCCTTAAAATCATCTATTATACATTTGACCTTGAAAACATTGCAGGCAAGTGTTATTATGTCTGTATTTATTAGATAAGGCTTGATATGAATAATTTAGATTCTTCAGACTGTTGTCCTCATCTTTATTGTGGTATGTATAAACACAACGTTTCGGCTGTTGTATACACTGGCCTTCCTCGGGTGTTCCATGTACTTGTCTTGTGGTTAGGATTTAAGAGATTCCTTTAGACCAATGAATGTTTCTTCTCACCTATAATATAACAAGCTTCACCATTCTAGCATCTAAGATAAATCCTTATACCTTTTGCTTGCTAGAGATTGATGATTTTACAATTAAGCTTTAGTAAACCATATCTTATATCTTGTATTTTAGTAAACCATATCTTATATCTTGTATTATTTGTTATTCCTAACATTTTTGGGTTTTAACACCCATAATGACCAAATGATATCCAATAGGATGGGTACATGAACAAGCATGTGGAAACAAGTAATTGTCTAAACCACATCAATCCTCCTGTACTATGGTCAGTGAGAAATAAAAATAAATATTGTTGTTAAAAATACATTCAATTGTTTTATATTATTATTTGTTGTTCCTAATATTCAGGGTTATACCAGAAATTGAGAACACTTTGCTGTGGTGTAATGGTTAGCAAGACCTTGTGTCACATTCTACTCATGTAAAGGGGTTGGTATATATAAGTATATATATATCCAAAAGAAAGGAAAATCAAACTCATAATAATATGAATTAGTTAATTGTACTGTAATGTTTGATGAGCTGCTTATTAATGTCGTGAGTTCAATCCTTGCGAGTTCCTTGAAGTAAACTGAGTAAATAAACCATATTGAGTTATTATTGTCGTTTCTGATTTGTAACTTTCAATATTAATTTGTATTATTTTAAAAGTTTTAACAGTTTTAAACGAAAGAGCATTATCATCAAGCAAAAAAACAAGATGGCTGCATGAACATGCACATGTGGTCAGTTAACATCTTGACCATATTAATCCTCCTGTACCATGGTCAGTGAGAAATTTTAAAAAATATTGTTGAGTTAAAAATAAATCTGTTTTATATTATTATTTGTTGTTCCTAACCTTTTAAAATATAAAATCTCTGAAGAAAAAGTAGATAATGTTATAAAAAGATTAAAGTCTTTACTTACCTTTTCCATATTTTATTCAGTTCACCTCCACTGATACAAATACCAAAATTTTTCAACAATTTCTCCAAACTGTCCAATGTAAGAATATCTTTTCCTGCTTTACGATATGTCAAATGATTCTAAAAGGAAAAAACAAAATACAAATTTATTTTATAATGATTCAATTTTTGTAGTCAAAAACAAAACAAAAAGGGAAATTTGAAACAAGATTGTTTTTTTGGTGGGGACGAGTGAGATACTATTAAAATGGATAAAGAAATATTGACAAATTTATTCATTGCATTGGTGAGACTTCATTTGGAATTTGCTAATGTGGTCTGGGGTCCAAGACTAATCAAGGACATAAAACTCATTTTGGGAGTTCAAAGGTCACAAATGTTAAATGCTAATTATAGAATAGGTAGTTTCCCATGGATTGGTTGTGACACATGGTTGCAAAGATGGAACTCGCTATTCATCAGTAATGGATCTGTGAGACTAGCTTGGTAGCCATTACACTATGGTGGGACGCACTTTTTGGTGAGCTCGGTGAGCGGCTGACAAAGATCTTGCTGAACGATGCCAGGACACCCTCGGCCTTCTTGACAATTTTAGAGATGTGTTTCATCCAATGTAAATCACTGTTGACAGTAATACCCAGATCACGTTCACAAGAAATTCCTTGATACTAGTGTTGTGGAGGGAGTATATGTATAATGGGTTTTTCCCCCCAAAATGCATGGTGGTACATTTGTCCACAGCCAGCTTGAGTTGTCAGTCAGTGATCCATTGCTGCACTGTGTCCAGGTCTGACTGCAAGAAAGATCTGCAGCATTCAGGATCTGTCTTTTTTTATCTCAAGGTACAGCTTGATGTCATCGGCATACTTCAGTACTGTGGTATACCATAAGTTAACATCTATATCATTGATATACGCAACAAATAAAAGGAGGCCAAGAACTGATCCCTGTGGTACCCCAGATGACATCTCAAATGGTGAGGAGTGTTGCCCAAGAACTGTAACCACTCTCTCTGGTTGAGAATGAAGGACTTTAACCAGTTAAGAAGTTCATCCTTCACACCCATTGCAGAGAGTTTTGCCAAAAGTCTTTTGTGCGGCACAGAGTTGAAGACCTTAGCAAAGTCAAAGTAGATAACGTCCACCCATAAGCCACCATCAGTGATCCGGGTGATGACTTCCAGTAACTCCACAAGTTGATCACAACAGCTAGAGTTTGGGATAAATCCAAACTGGGAGGGTCGGATAAGACTGTGAGAGTTCTAGAAATTCTAAAGTCCCTCTCTGATGCAGACTCCATCAGCTTGGCAATGCAACTAGTAAGACTGACTGACGATAATTGACAGGTGATGTGCGGTCGCCCTTTTTGAACAGCAGAATTACACTAGCAATTTTCACCTGTTCTGTGGTAGCACCATTGTTTATGCAAAATTGGAAAAAAATAGCTAGCTGGAGCAGAAGGAAGTACCTGCCATGTTTGAGAAGCAGGTATTTCACACCATCAAGACCAGCAGGTTGCATTTACTCTTGAGGTGGCATCGCAGTATAGCAGGTGTAAATTCTATAGCGGTTATAGAAGTTGATGTTAGAGGTGGAGGAGGTACATTTTGGTCCTCAACAGTGAAAATGCCTGCATAGCATTCAGCGATAAGTTCTGCACATTCTTTGGGGTCATCAGTAATCTGGTTTGTATGAGGATTACAAAGAGGGCCAACTGGGGAGTGAGGCCTCTGTTTCGAATGTACATATTTCCAGAACACCTTACTGTCAGGGTTGGTTGCTATGTGCTGTTCAAATTTGAGTACCGCCTTTGTTTGTCACCTGCTAGAGTTGGTTGGATGAATTGTTCTGCTTTCTCCTATTGACATCTGATTTGTGACGTTGGTATTCCCGCTCAATACTACGGTGTTCATTCTGCTGCAGTCTCCCAAATTGCTCTCCCTGGATGTTTTTTCTGCTTACATGGCACTGATGCCATACATGCTGTCCATATTGAGTTCAGGATATTCTGGAGTATAGTGTTGACATCTCCAGAGTCATATATTTCAGGCCAATTTGTGCGTTGCAGCTCAGCAAAGTAACAGTCCCAGTCAACTTTATTCCAATCAAAGTGAGCATTTCAGGGATGGTTTTGTTTTTTTTTACTCCCCATGAGGGACAGATTGGCAACGATCATGGCATGATCAGAGTCAACTAGGGTTCCTCGGTAGTGACACTAATGACCGTTTCAGAAGTAGTGGTGAAGAGTGTTGATCCCACATACTTGCGAGCTTGTGTCACATCCTATTTGTGGCAAACAGGTTGGGTAAAACCAAAAGAAATTATTTCACTGAAGATGTTTATAATATTTGTAAAAATTTTCAAAGAGAGTTCAGATATGCAACAAATCTTTTTTTTAAAAACTTATACCATAAACTTAGAATATTGTAATTTAAAAAGGAAAAACTTACTTTGGTGATATTCTGACCAGATTTCTGGGATTTCTCTGCCAGAATACGAGCAAATTGCTGGGCCGTAGCAAGAGATGAATTATTGTTTTGTGATTGTTCACTGAAAAGGGATAATAACAAAATATTATTATTATGTTGTATTTAGTTTTCAGCTTTATTTTCGCTTTCTTACGATATATTACCAGGTCTTAAACCAAGATCTAGCATGAGGGAAGGTATTTATTATATGCATTTTAATGTATTTATGTTTTGTTTATTTTTTTATTTTTTTTATTTTTTCAGTGTTACTTTTCCAATCCCATTGATAGTACTCTCTTAGGAGATGAGCAGTTCCGCAAAGTGCAATTCTTTGCATTTCATATTGGATGGGACTGACAGATATCTTGTTAATTTATCATTATTATTCTACTCCTTGTGAGTTTTTCACACCAGTGTAAGTTGGTGATCTTACACTGGAGTCTTAGTGACAACTAGTCTCCTCATATCTCCAGGACTCTTCTGAGTATTCTAGCTGATCTTAACAATACTGTTGTCTGGATGGTCTCAATTCTTCCTCTGATTTCCAGTTATTATTATTATAGTTCTTAGTTTTTCACACCAGCATTAGCTGATGGTATCTCCCTGGAGTCTGAGTGACAACAAGTCTCGTCAGGTCTCCAGGACTCTTCTGAGTATTCTGGCAGATTACAACAGTGCAGTAGTCTGGATGGTCTAAATTCTTTCTCTGATTTCCAGATTTTCCAGTCTTTTTTCGATGCTTTTTGGGACTGTTCCAAGTGCACCAACTACAATTGGTATCACTTTGACTTTCATATTCCATAGCTTTTTCAGTTCTCTGGCAAGGTCCAGGTATTTGTCCATCTTTTCATTTTATTATTATTTATTATTATTATTATTATTATTTCACTTCTTGTGAGTTTTTCACACCATTGTAAGCTTGTGGTCTAAATAAACAGTTTGGTTGAAGTTTTGAAGGCTCCCAATTACGATTTAAAGGCTTCCAAGTTTGGCAAGAAGTTTCCTGCGTTGAAGAAGGCTGAAGGTACATCGGCTGAAACATTGTGTATATAATGATAAAGATGAAAAATCTAAATAATGAAGCTGTTAACTGTATTAATTCAGCCCTTATATCCGCTGCACCCAGTGTTGAAATGGTGTGTATCTATACATATATTATAGGGCAGCTAGAGTGTATGTATTTATGTCCAGATGAAACTATGAAAATAAAACAATTAACAACAAAGTAAATATATATATATACACATTAAATATCATTGGTTCTGGCTTTTTTGTGCAAAAATTATGAAGATTTGATTTATATTTGAAGATATTTAAAAATCAAAATATACATAGAAATAACATTGAAATTCTAGTTAAAAATATCCAGCATTTGTAAATGTCAAAAGTAAACAAATCAATACAATAAGTATTTTTTTGCCTACCCCCTCTAACCAAGTGATGCTGGGTAGCCGCTTCTAGTATAACAATAAAGATGAGAACAATAGCCTGAAAAATCTAAATAATACAAGTTAAGTGTTTATACAAACCGTGAATATATATTCTTCTTTGCTGAATGCAGGCAGCAGTTTTGTGGAATTCTTTCTTGAAAGTTTTCAGTTGGAATAATAAAAAGATTCTGGCTGCCAATCAAATTGGTTAAAAACTCCTGACAATCAATGAGGCCATCTTTTCTGGGTTTTGTGTATCGTGTAAGCAAACTGAAAAAAAAGAGGATATATGTTACGATTCGTGTGGCCATTTTAGGACTGTAGGTGAGAGCAATTTAACAGTGGAGATCCCTTGTGGCATAAAGTTTGATCCTTTCTTGAAGTAGAAAGATGTAGCATCAGTTTTAATCCTTGTCAGCTGATACATGTTAAAGAATCTTATAATCCTTTTCAGTTCATCTGTACATCCCCCTAACAAATAAGCGACAATTTATCAATGCCTTAAATGATAAATCAAATAAATATTTGAGTGTTTTGATTGGTTGATTCAGCTAATGCAGTTTAGAAGAGTCTATAAATACAAGTTGCAATCTTCAGCACACCTTATATTACATGTGGTTGGGCACCTCATTTGGTGTAATGGTTAGCAAGCTAGATTAGCAGACCATTGTTAGTGAGTTCGATTCTCACTGGGCGCCCCACACTTCTGGCCTTGTGCTATATCTAAGCAAAGCTTAGTAAATAACTATATTACATGTGGTGTAATGGTTAGCAAGCTAGATTAGCAGACCATTGTTAGTGAGTTCGATTCTCACTAGGTGTCCCACACTTCTGGCCTTGTGCCGCATCTAAGCTAAGCTTAGTAAATAACTATATTACGAAATTATTCCAATAACATAATCAAAAAATTATCCTTCACAAAGTAACCATTGGTTTCCTTTTTGAATTTATTTTAAAACTTAATGTTTTAATGAATGGGTTTTATATTTGATACATTCGATAAGCCTTATTCTATCAATAACACTGACAATCTCATTGGTCTTGATTTTCAATGCATTTTTATATTTGGATGATATCAGAAAAAATATCACAAATTTAATAGGGCATTGTTGGTTGGTTGGTTGGATTTTTACAGCATGTTGAACCTTGAGTTATTTCATGCCAAAGAAAGTTTTTGTTTTATTCATTCTTGTTGGGTATTCATTTTTTTAAACTTGTTTTTTAAACTTTTTTTTTAAACTCATTTTTTTATCTATTTAACCCATAGATGGGATCCTAACAAGTACTACCACTCCAGGTCAGGGTAGACCTGGGAGTAATGGCAATAAAGGTGTACTCCACAATCCCCAGAGCTCTACAATTGGAACTTCACCGCTAGATGTAGTTTGACATCATACCCAGGACACTAAGACCCTCATCCACCGCCTTCTAGCATATATATGAAAAAAATGGGTTGGGGACTTGCCATAAGGGCAATGGAGTTGGGACAATCATATATGTTAAATATTGCAGTAATAACATTAAGAACATGAAGATATTTGCTCATGTTATGCAGTCAGGTGACTCAAAGTTTGTCACTTGATCCCAGGTGATGAAAGAAACAAACAGACAAACATGCATTCATATTTTAAACTTCTATTTTCATTTAGATTTTTCCATTTTTAGAATTGGGTGGGGAGAAAGTCTCCATGGCATAATGGCTAACCTGCTGGACTGCAAAATTCTAGTAGGTGAGTTCCAACGCAATAGGCACTATTACTTTCACTTTCAGACTAATGCCCTTGGGAAAGGTATGAAACTCCCATTCCCAGCTATGGGTTAAATAGTGCAACTAGTGTTCTTCTACAAGGAGGGCTTTGGCATTACATAACCCACAAAGGTTGATATTTAAACAAAGAAAACAAAACAAAACCATTTTCAGAGAGTGGGTTTGTTTTATACCCATATCCAAAAGGAGAAGAAAAAAATTCCTCTGTCCAAAATCTACCCCTCCCCCCATGCAACCTGGTTAGTCAACTAGCTGCTTGAGTGTCAAGGCTCCAACTGACTAAATAATCTCCAACTGTGTCTGTCTAATCACATGATTAATCTCATTATCCAATCAGAGCAAAGACACTGATAATTCCAAATCATTGTTTCATTCTCAATTCCCATATTCCTACAATGGAAGGAATTGACCTATGACCCCTATCAGTTAAAATTTCCATCATACTACAGATGTAGATAACTTGGAGGCAAATCCATCATGAAACTTTGTACTCAGTGTTCCCAATATTTTACACTGAACAAAATTTGAAATGTTGATAATACTTAAAGTTATATACCATAAATAATGGAGGTGTTTATTGTGTAATGGCTATCATCGTAAGAAATGGACACGGTGAAAAGATTTCAAATCCTGGATGAGTCTGTTTGCATTTCACATAGCATTAATACCCTTGGAAAAGTTATGAATCCAATTATTCTTCCTCCAGCTATGGCGTTCGGCTAGGAATCCCAAGGTTCCTGGTTCGATACAGGTCCTCGCCAACTCAGCGCATGAGTAGCACAGGGATCTGTGCGGTAAAGTGGGTAGCTGATGGTAGGTGTGGCGCTCCACCTCAGATGCTTAAATAATCTCCTTGGTCTAGTGAAACAGGGATAGACTCCCTCGCTGTCTGGCTGATACCAATTTTAGGCAGCCCTGACGACTTTACTTTTTCTTTTATGGCAACCAGTTTAGTACAAGGAAATCTCTCAATTCAAACCTGTTGAAATCCACTTAAAAGTGACCTTGTGTCACATCCTGCTCATGTGGAGGGGTTGGGTAAATATATAAATAATAATTGACAAAATTATAATAAAAGTTACAAAAATTATAAATGGCAGTGTAATACAAATTCAGTGGTACCTTGACTTACGAGTTTCCCAACTTACATGTTTTCCGAGTTGTTACTCAATTGATTTTTTGCTTGGTAATAAGAGCTAAAATTTGAGGTACGAGCAAGCTTCACATATGCTTATGTTAATAAGTTTACTAGAAACATTTAAACATATTAGAACACATATCTTTATGGGGCTGGTTTAGCTCAGTTGGTAGAGCACCTGCCTAAAAATTGCAAGGTTCCAGGTTCTATATCGGTCCCTGACAACTCAGTAGCACAGATTGGGTAATATGATCTGTGTGGTAAAGTGAGAAGCTGATGATAGATGTGGTGCTCCACCTCAGCAAAAACAATCTCTTTGGTCTAACACTAGCGAAAAGGGGATAGACTCCCTCACTGTCCAGCTGATACTGACAATAGGTCACTCTACCAACTTTACTTTGTTCACTTACAGCACATAATTCATGATATTCTATTTCATTATGTTTTCATACAATACACTGCTATTTCTCTTATTTAAAAACATGTAACAAAAAAATTAGGGTGTTTTGGGAGGGCTGGAACGAATTAATGGCATTTCAGTTTATTTCTATTGGGAAAATTGATTTGAATGAGGAAATTGAGTTACAAGTGGAATGAATTAAACTCATAAGTCAAGGTACCAGTGTATTTTTAATGTGTAAAAATGTAAAAGACTCACCTTTGAAAATGTTGCTCTTCAAGTGGAAAGAGGATCGTATCTAAAATACTTTTGAAACATTTCGATGACAGAAACCTTTCTCTTTCATGGATGACAGATTAATTTTACTTTTCAACTCTTCAGACTTACACAAAATATTTTCTTTTAAAACCTGTTCAACCTGTTTTAGAAATAGAACAGTAAATATTGAGTGTATTAAATGCAAATTAATATTACAATATAAGGTGGTCCAAAAGTTTTGTCACCCCTACGTATAATTTTAACTTTCATCAATTTTTTTTTAATAGATGATAATTAATAATAATAATAATAATAATAATAATTATTCTCGGGGACTTTGAAATAAAAACGGATCACCTTATCCCAGCAAGAAGACCAGACCTAGTGTTGATAACAAAAAAGAAAGAACTTGCCAACTGGTGGATTTTGCAGTGCCAGCAGATCACAGGGTGAAGCTAAAGGAAAATGAAAAAATGGACAAATATCTGGACCTTGCCAGAGAACTAAAAAAGTTATGGAAGTGAAGTGATACCAATTGTAGTAGTGCACTTGGAACAGTCCCAAAAGGATTGGAAAAGGGTTGGAAATTTGGAAATCAGAGGAAGGATTGAAATCATTCAGAACACTGCACTGCTGCAATCTGCCAGAATACTCAGAAGAGTCCTGGAGACCTGAGGAGACTTGCTGTCACTCAGACTCCAGTGAAAGACCATCAGCTAATGCTGATGTGAAAATTCAAAAGGAGTAAATAATAATAATAATGATTTTCTATTTAATTTCCAGCAGCTGATTTTTTGAAATTATAGTCAATTAATTAGGAGTTATATTGGGCTGACAAGACTTTCAGACCACTCTGTACATAAAAAAGTTAAAAATCTAAATTATATACCAAGCAGTAAATTGTGAAGGATGGTCAAATTTATTGTCATGTCATTTTCAAGGATTTTTTTGATTTTGACAGTAGGCTCCTTACAGTTGAAGAGTGGTAAAAAATGAAGAGCGGTAAAAAATAATTATTATAAAAAGATTGCATACTGTAAGAAGAACACTGTATTTTCATATTAAAACCTAAGTTTAAATGTAAATAACATCCAATAATGATTTTTTTCTTTTTATACAAATTAGTATAAAAAGAAAAAAATCATTAATTTAATAGTAAAAATGATAACTGAATTGAATACATACTTTTTCCAAAGACATTGTTTTTGGTGGAACTGGAATATGTTCTGGCATTGGTTCAGGAAACTAAATAAAAAGAGAGAAGATGAGAAGAATTAAATCAAAAGATTAGAAGATAGAATTGAAAAAATATATTATTGTGTTGCATCTTGTTTGTGATGAAGAGGTTGGGTAAATGCATATATAATTTCCTGTCTCTTTTTCCTCATGACCAAAATAAATAAAACAGGTTTATGAGTAAATTTTAGTTTTTGGAATTAAGGGGAGGGGGCTAATCATGATTGAATGAATGATAGAATCATAATAGCTTTAAGCAAAGGAAGTGATTAGCTTTAAAAAATAAAATAATTAGGGAGGATAAGTTAAACTATCACCTGGACTCATCTCGGAACCACTAGGATTTGAACCTGAAATTTTAATTAGTGAGATGAAGGAAAAGCCTTGTGTTACATAATTGATAGGTAGCTTATTAATTATGTACTGTAAGTGTAGTGTACATTTTAAAATAACAGTTAGTGGAAAGATACAGGGAATGTGAATGACACGATGTAACATTTTTTTTTTACCTATCTTCAGTGTTGTTGTAAAATAAGCTAAAGAACAACAAACAACACAAGTACAGAAGATCCAGCTCAGGTTAAGAAATGTCTACCAGATCCAAAGATAGATCCAGCACAAGCTAAGATGGAAGATAGCAAGATGGGGCTTTTAGGACAAGATGTTTTTTGATCCCTTGAAAAAAATATATATATATAAAATTAAACTTGATTGGGACTGTTCCTCAGTGATGCCCCCCCCCCCCAGTTCATTGAAGATTTCAGGTCTTAGCATCAGATCCTGCTGCCAAGTCGACCTGTCCCATACTTGAGCAAGTGATAACTTTCCAATTATGTAGAAGGAGGACCATGCCAGCATCCAAGATAGAAGAAACAGAAGCTAAGTATCCAAGCAAAAAAAATAAGTATACCAGTATGCAGCCACAGGTATACAGGTATACTATGTATGCAAGAAATAAGATGGGATAACAACCAAAACAGAGCTACCCAGAACTATTGAAGAAATACAGGATAAGTATACGCTAATTTCAAGATAAGTATACACCCCTTGTAGTGGTTACAAGCTATGGTTTCTATTCTGTTTACCTCTTTGGAATCTTCCTTAAGGACTTCCATGAATTTTGGAAGATAAATTTTGTTCCTATGTTCTGGATCCAACGTGATGAACACTTCTTGGTATTCTCTTTCATTCAGGCAGGAATATAACTTTTTCAATTCAGCTTCAACGTCTAACCTTGTAAGCCAGCCACGTCCATGCTGAAAAGATCAGAAAATATCAAGAAATAAAATTTTGGATACTGAAAGATACATCTATCTATATAAATATAAAGGCCAGTTTGTGTGTATGTATATCCGGATTTATCAAAGTTAAACAATAAAACAAATTAGAAAGAAGAAGAAAATAAAAAAGTGATATATCCTGGTTAAGGGATATATTGAAGTTTGTATTTGGTATATTATCGCAGTAGTAATTGGTACATCGGTTAGTAATCCGTCTCTGAGCAGTCGTGGTGTTGTCTAGTGAGTAAAGTTAGCTGGTAAGGCATACAGTACTTGGACCAACACAGTGTCAACCATTTATACATGACACTGTCCAATCAAATTATAGTAAGGGGGTATTTACATATTCATTATATCAAAAAGTAATGAAATGATATAAAGACTTACATGATCTAACTTTCTAAAAGCATTTTGAATTGATCCATATTGGTGGGTGAGACTTTGACCAAGATGAAATAACAATGTGTTGGAATCAACATAAGTATTGGTATTTTTCAATGGGATGATTTCTCTGTTGAAGAAAAAAGTACAAAGACATTGTATGAATTGATAATTTAAACAATTTTTTTCTCTATTTAACCCATAGATGGGACCCTAACAAACACTACCACTCCAGGTCAAGGTAGACCTGGGGGCAATAGTGATGAAGAAGTGCTCCACATACCCCATACCTCCAGAACTAAACAACTGAGCTAACAAAAATCTTATTACAATGTGTTGTGGTGACATACATGAAAAAAATAATCTGTCTAGAAAAGACAGCAAAAGATAATCAGGATTTACATTTTTTGCATTTCATCTTGGACGATTTGGATGGTCTCATTTTTAACTAGAGGGTGTTGCAAGATGGCAATGGTCATACTATTAAGGAACTCGAGTATTAATATATAGATTATTACTTTGTTTGGAATAATAATATTCTGGACAAAAATCAAAAATGTTTAAATCAGTTGAATTATAAATTAATAATATAAAAAGATATAATTTATTTTCTATTATGAGGATTTATCTTTGATAGAAATAATTAATATCAGGACTAAGGAAATGTAGTTATTTCCTATAAGTCTAACATGATCAAAGGGGAACCACTCTTGACTGATAAATTATTTATTTTCCCATTAAACTAACCCTAATCCTAACCCCTAACCCTAACCACGTCTTCTTTTTTTCCTAGTAGATCATTAAATAAATAAATAATTTATCAGTCAAGGTGGTTCCCCTTTGATCATGTTAGACTTATAGGAAATAACAGAAATGTTTGACTAAAATTGTAACCAGTTGTAATCTAAGTCTTAACTTTTGACTAAGCATAGACAAATATTTAAACTAGTTTTATTAATAAAAAAAAAAAAAGCTAAATATAATCAGAGAATCAAAATACATAAATTATAAATATTCAGATCAAAATAATTGAAATAGTAGATAATCTAATAAAAAGTTATTCATATACCGTGTTTCCTCAAAAATAAGACAGGGTTTATATTAATTTTTACTCCGAAATATAACACTAGGGCTTATTTACAGAGGATGTCTTATTTTCATATATCGTAAAACAACATTAAGAAACAGAAATTATGAAAATCAATCTACATTTGATTATGAACAAAGACGAATGTTTGTGTTGCATGATATGATTGTGAAGAATGCTTATTTCTTTCGTCTGTCTGCTGCTCTCAACTAGGGCTTATTTTAAGGGGAGGGCTTATTTTAAGGGGAGGGCTTATATTAAAATCATCCTGAAAAATCATGCTAGGTCTTATTTTCAAGGAAACACTGTATTGTCTATAACTTTGATAAAAGCCATTAACATTGTCAGTTTTGTTCAGAAAATTGAACTACTCTTTACATAGTATAAGGTTTCGGTTTAGCTCAGTTGGTAGAGTGTCCAACTAGGAACCACATGGTTCCAGGTCAATACCAGCCCTTGCCAACTCAGCGTGAGAGTAGCACAGGGATCTGTGCAGTAAAGTAAGATGGTAGTGTTGCGCTCCACCTCAGATGCAAAAACAATCTCCTCAGTCTAGCACTAGTGAAAAGGAGATAGACTTCCTCACTATCTGGCTGATACCGACTTTAAGCAACCCCAATGACTTTACTCACTTATGTATGTAGTTACTACAATTTTTGGCCAACCTATTCTGCTGTCTTCTTTATATATACAATATATAAGAAAGAGATAATGGTCTTCTTTTCAATAATAATGTAAAATGCCTTTTAAAAAGTATTGGCTGAAACGTAGTAAAAAGAAGGGGTTGAATTATTTGAATAATGCTTGGAATGTTAGAGATGACGATTTTAATAATAACAGTTAATGGGAGACAACTCAGTTTTTAGTCCTTCCCTAGAATTAGAACCCAGTGAAAAAAAAAAAAAGAAGATTTTAATCATAAGTTACATATTTGTTTTTGTTTTCTTTTTGTCTTTTTTTTTTCTTTAATTTTTTCTTTTACTAATTAAACAATCAATAATCATTCTTTAGTACATAAAGATTACTATTACTATAAGGAGAATAGAAAAATGATTTAAAGCCAAAAAGAGTTATTCCCCTTAGCAATCCATCTCATGTTTATAAAACTAGTAATGAAAACAAAGAAAAGTGGATCAAAAACATACTGTGTGAAAATAAACCTATTATTTCAAAATAGAGGTGTGAAGTGATGACCGAAACCAACCACGGTAATCACTGTCGTCAATAAAACCACCAATGTTCACTAGTCTCCAGTTCGATGCAAATGTTAACTGGTCCAACGCAAATCTTCACGTTCAATGCATGTCTCTGTTCTGGTTAGGAAGATGAAACAAAATTGCCCTGTGGCGTGGAAAGGTAGGTCTTAAATAATAATTGACAGACCATTACACTCACCAAGATCTTACATCCAGGCCAATTACGCTTAGCACTGTCCGACCAGTGCAAAATTTGCATACGTACCAACACAATCTCAAAGCTCAGGAGTGTGTTTTCCTTAAATTATGAGCCACCACTCACAAGCAGGAGGTTGCAAGTTCAGTCTCTGTAGTCATTCTCTACACATACATAATTTACTTTTTATCAAATACTTTCCCTATATAATATTTGATCTATACGATAAATATTCATCACTGAATTAAGTGCATTGACAAGAAGGAGATAATTCTGAAAAATAAATATAAGTTGTGTCATTTTTTTTTCCTTTTCAGGCCCTGTGTTCAATGGTTTCAGCTTCTCAACCAGTAAGATAATAATAGCATGAATCCTAGGGGGCCATCCCCAAGCAACACCTGCCTCCTTGTCTAAAAGGAGCAGGGCTGGGTTTATTGCCCGATGCCTGAGATACCTCAAAAGAGGAATACCAAGGGGATACATGCAATTTTTACACTGACCACTGCATGAGCTTCGGTTTGTGCATAGCTATAATCAGACTTTATATTCATCTGATATGATGGGAGATAAGAAAATAAATACCTACATAGTCATTAGGTTAGCTTAGTTTAGCACAGGGCCAAAAGTATTGGAAAAACTAATGAGATTTGAACTCACTAATAATGGTTGGTCAACTAATTATTACATCCTGCAAGATAGCCATTGATGAACCTATACATTTAAACACAAACATAAAGAATTGAAAATGAAGATTGGTTTGTTAGTTGGTTTATTGATTTTAACGGCATATCAACCCATCTGGGGTTATGTCATGCTTAATGGTTAGGAAGTAATATATGTTGTGTATTTATATTTATACTTTTTAGTAATTGGTTTTAACAATGTGTTAGCACCATTAGGGATCATGTTGTATGGTATTGATTAAGTTCATGTCTATATTCTATGGTATAATTTTATTTCCCTCAAAAAGGACAGGATGTCTTCCATGTTGACATTTTCAAATAGATCTTTTATATTGTTTGCATTAAAATAACAGTTTCTGATGTGAGCAAAAAACCTGCATTCCATGAATAAGTTTTTAACAGTCAAAGGTGTTTGACAGGTTTCACATTGTGGTTGTTGTTCTTGTTTGAGTATATAGGAGTGTGTTAGTCTTGTGTGACCAATGCTTATCAGGACACAATGACTTATCCCTTTCTAGACTTTCTTAAAGTTGAAAATGTAGGGTAAAAATGGACTGTCCCACTAAGTAATGTTAGAAATTTATTAGGGTACAAGCTATCCGGCTTCACCAGCTAACAGCAGCAGTCCATTAGGACCATGTGGGAACATATAAAAGCAACCACCCAGCATGGCTCCTCCTCTTGCTCCTTCCACCCTTGCCGGGGATAAGTGGGTCTCTCTTTCTCCTACCACCCTGCTAGGTACAGGGTGGTCTGCTAGAATTTAACTAAGCCCTCGACACTAAATTATCTGCATCCTCACATCACATACCCAAGAAGGTCGATGAAGTCTGCATCCACCCTGAGAAGTAAGTGCCTTTGGCTAAAAACTACTACTACATATCAACCTTCGGACTAAAGGTTACAAGAACTTTGTTACCTCGAGAAATAGTTATTCAGGACAAATTCTTTAGCAGGCAGAGTTTTATAGTAATGGGGACTTCTACAGGAGCACTAAACTATAAACTTACCTCCTCTAATAGTATATAAGAGCCTGGCTTTTAGAGATAGGGAACTTGTATTCATGCTGAAAGCTGGAAAGTATCTTAGTGTAAATACTACTACTACTACTACTACTACTTCATTGTTGCTACATCTTACAGAAAACATTGAAATGAACTCATGTGTTACTATCACATTGCAAACAACTCAGACACCAAACAGCTTTTAGTTTTGCCATCAACTGGTTTTAAATTTGATAAATATAAATTTACCTTGGAATGTCCATGAAATCTACTGTTTTGACTGAAGTCATTTCCTTTGGACATCGGAATTTGTTGAGAAATATCTGCCAGGCAATTAAGCCTTTAGATTGGATACCAAGACTGAAAACAAAACATTAAATACAATTTTAAACTGATATGTGATTAGAGATGCTGATAGGTACGCGTCCTGCATTACTGATGTATAAAAATCTAAAAAGACGCAGAAAAATCCTATCCATGGATCCCAGTGTTTTTTTCTTCTTCCCTCACCATTTCCAGCTAACTGTAAATACATTTCAATATTTTATTGGAAAGGAATTACACAGATGGGGTACAAGGTAGGGGTTAGACAGCTTTAGTTGTTCATAGATAAAAACTCTACAATTTATTAAGAAATTTTAGTTGGGACCCATCAAATTTCCTGGGGACTCATTCAAATCAAATCCATGAGTCCCAGGATGCACTAAATTAAAAAGCTATCAGCATCAGTGCATGATTTAAAAACTATCTCTCCAATCTCCATATTTACCAACCCCCTTTGAATGAGTAGGAAGCGACACAAGGTCAATTTCTTAAGCAGAGTTTAACAGGTTTGAATTTACAGTTTTCCTTCTTCTAAACTGGTTGCCTAACCAAGATTAAAGAGCCCAAACTGCCCTCTCATTTAACCAAAGGTTGAGGGAAAATAGTTGAATGCCTACCTTTGCCAACCATATTAGTGCTATGTCAAATGCAAACAGCCTGGTCCAGGTTTTGAACTTGTGTCGCGGAGTCGATTTCCTATGATAATAACTATTACATAGGGTCAATATCTTAAGCAGAGAACTGATTTGAATTCAGAGTTTTCCTTCTCCTAGACTGGTTACCTAACCAAGATTAAAGAGCCAAGACTGCCCAACTATTTACCCATAGCTAGAGGGAAAATAGTTGGATGCATACCTTTCTCAAGGGTATTAGTGCTATGTGAAATGCAAAGAGCCTCATTCAGGATTTGCACCCTGGTTGTGTGGACCTTCACTATAACGATAACCAGTACACCATGTGTCGCCGATCTATGCACTTTCATAGGAAGAGTTTATCCATGAATTTAAAAAAAAATAATTACAGAAATAAAAGTAAACTCAGATATTAAACATATCTTTTATAGAATTTAATATAGAACTTACTATAGTTTTTTAAAATGCTATTTTTTAGGTTACAATAAAAAAACAATTTATCTTTGTGTTGGCATCCTTCCGTCTGCTAAAGACGATGGCGTAGTGTCCAATTTCTTTTTTTTTTCTTTTTTTTAACTGCATGGCGCATGTGGCTGAACAAGCCAATTTTCAATGGCAATCTCTGCTGCAGTGACTGCAAACAAACAGTGATGCTTGCTAGAGTTGTTGTTGTCTCTTCTGCCTTCTGGCTCTCTTTTCTGTGTCGGCTTATTTCCTCTCTTTTCACTCATTTTCATGCCTTGTTTGACAAGAGGCACCAGGCTGCTCAGTTTTCTGCACCAACCTCCCATATGTTGGTGTTGATATGGCATGTCTTCATGATCTTCTGGCAGACGTCTTTGTATTTCAGTATTATTGTAATGCATCTGTGGAAAGACATGAATCCATCTCTTCTCCCTACAGCTACAACTAAAGTAGTAGAGTAGACTAGGCTCTCTAACCTTGTTTGGTAACCAACCTAGGAGAAGGATAACTGAATTAAAAACCAAGAGTTGGAGTCTCTAAGCCAATCCAATATAGTATTCAACTTCATTCTGACAAATCCTACAATAACTCTAGTGCCATGCCCTGTTGACTGGGACAGAAGAATATACAGACTGCACCTCTGCAGAGGGGTAAAATCCCATCAATGGGTCCACCTGTTGACCATAGGTGGTGACCTCTGATATCTAAAGATGGAATCCTGGTGGTTGAGCAGTCTATGACATGCAACACTTCCACTTTGGCCCTTACTTAAGCTGTCCTATTGAAACAAAGAATTATCCATTTTTGTTAAAGTCATTTTGAAAAGAAAATAAGACAGTGATCAAACTTGAATTAAAAATAAATGTCATCAAAGATATCTTCCACAAATATAAATATTAAGAAAGAAAGAAAGAATATACAGTGTGGTTCAAAAGTCTTGATGATGAAATTTATTGTGTACAATGCTCAGGTGCACCACAACTCATCAAAGTCTCATGTATAGTACATAAAATATTGGACTTATGTCAGGAACATGAATAGCATACAGTAATAATATACATGTATGTGTGCATGCGTATGTGTACAGAGGGGGGATATTAGGTATAGTTTTGTCAAATTACAGGAAGCATGGAGGTTTTTGAAAGATGCAGTGTTTCAGCAGTCTACAACGGATGCAGGCAGTTTATTCCATGCCTCGGCAACTCTGAGCATGAAAAAATGTTTCCAAAAGACATGCGAGCTATGCTGTTTTCTGTCTTTGTAGCATGCCCATGTGTGTTAGAAACATAGAAATCAAAAAGGTGCTCAAGGTTGCTGTTGGTATGATGGTTAATGACTTTATGAACGTTTACCAAGTTAGTTGCCCGACGTCGGAGTTTTAAAGAATCCATAAAACATGATACAACCTGAAATCTTAGATAATAATTCAATATTTTTTTAAATTTTAAAGGTAAAATAATTACATAAGTTTATGCTATAAACAAAAAATGATGAAAGTTAAAACAATATGTAGGGGTGACAAGACATTCACCATCCTGTAGTTTATGATATCCCCATTTAAATAAAAAAACTTTTCTTATTCAAGGATTATCAAATTATTAAATTAAAACAAACCTGATCGTCAGCCTTGTAGTATAAGGGCTATGATAAATAAATCAACCAAGAAATTACCATTTCATAAGTTTACCAAAAAGTTCATCTGTCATGGGACTCATGAATGTTTCTAAAATTTTCTTCAAATCCTCGATGCAAACGAATCCTTGGAGTTTGGGGTCAGCATCTTCAAAAGCTTTACGAATCTTATAGTGATGGCGGTTAATCTAAAATCAGAAAGAAAGACAATTCTTTAAGGAAGATATTTTGAAGAGTTGTGTAGGGTTATACATAGGAATTCTCCTGAGACAGGGGACACAGGAAGTTAAAAATTAACCCCCTTAGTGGGCTAGGAAAAATTTGTCCTTTCCAACTGGGATGACTAGAGGGAAAGGACCTCCTAGCTGATGCTAGCCGTCAAGGGACCACAAAGCAAACCCCATCAGTATATAGGCACTAGCAGGACCTGTGGATATACCACAATATGATAATTCAATTATTTCAATGTTTGATATGTTTTCTTAAGAGCTATTGCAAATAATTCAAAAAGTATAATAATCTTGATTTAACTCTCTCACTCTTTTTTTTTCTTTCTTTCTTTCCTTCTTTTCATCTTTCCATTATGTTTAATTGAAACAGATTGGCGTTATCGCTTCTATACACTAACCCCCTCTCTCTGTCTTTTCTTTCTCTTTTTTTTAAAAAAGACTCCACTTATTTATTGAATGACCCTCATATGAAGTATTCCAATAAGCCTACAGTGTGATGGAATCCATTTTCTTTCAAGATATTTGTTATTGAAATAATTGTAAATAGAGTATCTTATTTTAATGGAGATTTGGTGTCTGTAACCAAAACTACATCACTGCTTACCTCGCAATACCCTCTGGAATTGATTAAGTTTATCAATGAGTATTTAATTTATAGTCAAAATCATTAATACATAAAATAAATCATAACGATGTCTCTATGAGAATCTGAGTTAGATTTGCCTCAAAACAGCCCATGTTATTAGAATATTTACCTCACATCCCACGTATGAGGGTATGATACAAGGTCTTTTAATGGACCTGGGAGTAAAGAGCTGGGGCCTTACCATCACGTAGTTTACTGTCTTACCCAGGGTATTCATTTAGGTTGACGTGGGTCAAGGAATACACTTAGCGTATTCTGAACCTCGCCGACAGAGCAACCGTCGGATGACTCTATTCAAATACAGCTTTCTATTTTCAAAAGTATGCTTTGGCTCATGGGATGGTGGGTGCAAAAAATGTGTCAATCCTGTCGGCATTCCCCCTCAAGGGGATGCCTCAGGCACTGGGCAATAAACCCAGCCTTGACCCTTTAAATTAAGGGGGCAGGTGTTGCCTCAGGGGATAGCCCCCAGGGATCACACCGTTAATATAACACTAATAGTCCAGTGGCCGAAGCTACCAGACCCCCACCCCAAAGGCCGGGTTATTAGCGTGTTTAAAATCCTTCAATGTGTCTAATATATCACTAAGAAATAAAGGTTTACATAATATATGGCGTGGTTAATTTGCATACTGGTTTTAACAAAACCGGGTTTAATAATTAATTACTTTGTGTTATTGATCTCTAATATTATTGTTTTATTCTCCAATGTATTAAAATCAATTCTATGAATGATTTTATATGGGAACCAATTATTTGATTTTGTAAGTCCTTCTAATTTAATATATTTCATTACATTAAAACTTAAATACTTATGCCAGGAGGGTGCATATTCTTGTTAGTAGAGTTAATTCTCTGTTCTGTTCTAAGCTTAACTTCATGTAGGTTTCCTCTTTTGTGTGTGTGTGTGTGTGTGTTTATGTAAATATTTGCATAGAGTTTTTATTTTTTATTGGGATTAACATGTTCACTACTTAAAGAATGTCAATTAACATTTTTGCTACTTTATCTGTTAAGTGTGAAACTGATGTTAATGTAATGTTTTTCTTTTTGGAAATTTCTACGTTGTCTTCTGCATACTAATGTGACTAATTATTGTTTTCTAGATGTTATTTAGTCACGATGCAATCTGCATTTTTCAATTATTGACTTACACCCAGAAATTGTAACTTGAAAAATAAACAACAAAACACAACACTGATGATGTTGCTCTATGTCTGTACAAATATATATGGCCTGAGCCAATTAAAGTACCATAACAATGCTACTGTTTTATATACAACACAATGTTTTGGGGTTAAATAAATATAACCAATAATACATGTGTCCTGGGTATGATGTTAAACTGCATTTAGTGGTGAAGTTCCAATTTTGGAACTCTGGGGAATGTGGAGTACCCCTTTATCACCATTACTCCCAGGTCTACTCTGACACAGAGTGGTAGTACCTGTTAGGGTCCCATCTATAGGTTGAATAGATCTAAAAGTGAGTATTAAAAAAATGTGTTTAAAAAAATTGAGTTTAAAAAAGAAAATTGAATGCCCAACAAGAATGAATAAAACAAAATGTCATTAGCATAAAATAACCAACAAGGGTTGACAAGCCAAGTTAAAATCCTTGACTGTTGATCAAGTGTCAAAGAACTTTTGAAGATCTCATTCAATAAATGACGTCATTGTTTTTGCATGCCTATCATTCTGACAGCTCAGTAGCTCCGGCCAACGTCGGGGATCCAGTGGCTTCGGCCCTGGATCTTTACGAGTTAATAGCGTCGATCCCAGGGGGCCATCCCCCAGGCAACACCTGCCCCCTTGATTTAAAGGGGCAGGGCTGGGTTTATTGCCCAGTGCCTGAGGCGCCCCCCTTGAGGGGGAATGCCGACGGGATCAACGCAATTTTTCACCCGCCACCCCATGAGCTTCGGCTTGTGGGTGGTCCCACATAAATAGGGCCTTTGTGCCTGACCCGTACAAGTGGGGTACGTGGAAAATATCATGCCTATCATTCTGACATGTGTCACAAGAAGGATCATGATCATTTAGGGAAAAAAAATTGTCTATTGGTTTCCTGTACAACTTGATAACTCTGAGTTCAAACGTGGTTTTGGAGCTTTAATATCATTACCACTAATTCAGGGTGCTCCTAGGAGCACAAAATACCACCAGACTTATTGACGGAAATGTGATTAATATATTGGCTAGATCTAAATTTATGGTAAATTCTATAAAATTCTATAAAAAAATAAAATGGAAGAAAATTACATATTCTAAAATAGAAATTTCGAAATATGTCGTAATAAACACTGTTACTTACCATTTTCATCTGATTTGGAATTTGAAATAAAAAAAAAAACCCTCTTACCATTTGTCTCATATGTACTTCAAGACATCGCAAAATATCTTTCTCATCATCAGAATTGAGTTTGAAGGTTTTTTGATAAGGTGGCCATGAATTACCTGAAAACAAATTTTGAAAAATCAAGATTTTTACAAGAAACATCTTCTTTTTTGTAGATTAATTTTGAAGGCTTATCACAATGAGAAGGAAGAAAAGGTAATAAGCTGTTCATTTATCTGTATTTTTATATTTTTGATGTTTACTTGATATTTTGGGATTAAAATCCCATCTTCAAAAGACCTTGGAGTTAGTGTGGAGGTAGTAACTTGTGTATTTCTGTATTTGTTTATAATATTTGAATGTATTGATATTATAACATGCAGCATCATATCTTGCTCAAAAATGGACACTTGGTTTTAAATGTTGTTGTGACGAAATTCAAACATAGGAAATTTCTTTTCATTTACTTATACTTATATGTATATGAAATGAGGCATGATATGAATAATTTTGACATTTCAGACTGTTGTCCTCATCTTTATTGTGTATAAACATAACGTTCAGGCCACAGTAACTGCTCCGAGCACAAACTGGAATTTGAACTTACTATGATCTAACAGTCCAGCACTGTAACAATCACTAAATTGGCCTGTTAGCTATACTTCATTTTTATATAGTTTTTTTTTGTTTATCAATTTAATTACCACCACAATTTTTTTTAAAAATCCCATTTTATCAGTTGCTGCTGAGCCCTTAATTTACTGTGGCCAATGAGTCCCTAAGCAGAAATGGGTAAAGGAAGTGAGCCTATATATCAACCCTACAATTAGATTAATACTGCAGGTGAAAGAGGTGACACAGTAAAAGTTTGTATTAGACACAGCATATTTTTTATTGAATGTTATCCCTTTCTTCGTTTGTACAATTTTCACGGTGTTTATTAGATAAACTTGATAACATCAGTATGAGGTGTTAAGTGTTTTCTTTATATGCAGACCAGCGGCAGTTACAGCTGATATGGGCCAAATGTTCTATCAACATAAATAATCTCACAACCAAAATCGCTCATTGAAAAACACTACATTCTCAGTGTAAAAGAGTTTAAATATATTTGTTGAAAAAAAATCACTTTGGTACCAGGCTATATTCACCAAATATTCAATGAAGAATAAAAACATATCCAGTGGCCGATGTAACGGTCACTAAATTGACCTGTTAACTATACTTTATTTTTACATAGTTGTTTTTTATTTATCAAATTAACAATATCTAGTCTTAGATAATTTAGTTGATTTTTATAAATCACATTTTATCAGTTGCTGCTGAGCCTTTAATTCACTGCCGAATTAAGATTAACCAGAAATGACTAAGGAAATCAGTGCCCATATACAAATCCTATTTAGATTACAACTGCTGGTCAAAGAAGCGACACAGTAAGAATTTGTAAAAGATACTACGTGTCCATCTCATCCTTCTGTTTCCATTTCTTTTGAAATGTATTTGTTGTTATCTCTTATTGAATGTTATCTATTTCTTCCTTTGTACAGTTTTTACCGTGTTTATTAAATAAACTTGATAACATCAATCGAGGCAATAGCATTTTCTTTCCACTCAGGCCAGTGGTAGTTATACCAACAAGGTTTGACATGCTGTAAAATCCAACCAACCAACCTATACTTCATTTTTATATAGGTATTTTTATTTACCAATTTAACTACCACCAAAATATCTAGTCTTAAAATAATTCTGTTGATTTTTATAAATCCCATTTTATCAGTTGCTGCTGACCCCTTAAATTTACTGTGAACTATAAGATTCAAAGAGGAAATGGGTAAGGGAACCAAAGAGCCTATATACCATTCCTCTTAGTTTACTACTGCTGGTTAAAGAAAGCAACACAGTAAGAACTTTTGTATAAGACACACTATGTGTCCATTTCTTTCTTGTGTTTCCATTTCTTTTTAAATATATTTGTTGCTTTCTTTTATTGAATGTTATCCATTTCTTCGTTTGTACAGTTTTCACAGTGTTTATTAGATAAACTTGATAGCATCAGTATGAAGCATCCAGTGTTTTTTTTTTGTATACAGACCAGCAGTAGTTACAAGTATGTTAGCCATTAAACCACAGGACTCCTACAAACACACCAAATACTGAGTCTAATAGATCTAATAGTTAATAATGAAACAACAACAACAATAATCATTAGTAGAATAAAGATTATTGAATATTATTTAAATAATAATTATTGCTTGAATATTTTCACTCACTTGGTTGTATTACTATGCCTGTCTTAGGGTCCCAATAATCTGTAGCTGAAGGCACTGAAAATAATATTATAAAGAGTTACACAAATGCATAAGTTTATTCTACAAAGCATAAATTTATAATTAAAAGAATATTCATTCAGGAATTTTCAATGTTATAAACACTGGTTATAAAACCAATGGCATTTAGTTTCTGTAGAATTGAGACTATTTGGATAAAAGAATATAAATTATATGGAATCAGTTTAGGCTTTTGTTGTATTGTGAGGTGGAAAGATACACAAAAGATTGGTGTGCTTAATACATTTATTAAGCCCCAGCATCCAGTGTCAAATGGATACATACAAACACAGAACAAATAAGTACAAACAATTAACAAGACAAAACTTACACTAAATAGAGGAGGGTCAGTTCAGTATAGCCAACACAATAAAGTCAGTCTGAATATTATTCAGCTAGTTAATCTACTTTAATTGTAGGCTATTTTATAGCTATGAGCCAGTCCATCTGGTAGAGTGCTGAAGGGGTGCTAAGGCTATGAGCCAATCCATCTGCTAAAGGGTTGTTAGCTACTCTACAACAGCTTTAATATTCAAGCCCTTGCTTTAAAAAGGAATAGAATTTATTTTGAATAATTTTGATTTTTCGGACTGTTGTCCTCGTTTTTATTGTGGTATGTTATAACACAACATTTTGGCTGCTGTATCCTTCTAATCCATTAGGCAACTGATTTTAGGACAATTTATCAATGACCTTAAATATATTTGTCATTTTTTCATTGGTCAATCCAGCTCCTGCTACTTGGTAGAGTCTATAAATATAAGTGGTGACTTTTTGTACAGCTTATACCCAAGAGTAGTTCAACAGTCCTTATCTTTATTGTGGTATGTATAAACACAACGTTCTGGATGCTGTATCCTCTAGCCTTCCTCTGGTGTTCCCTGTGTATCTGAGCATAGTAATGACCTAACCTGGGAAATCATTTTTGATAATTTGACAGTTGATCTAACAGGTGTCGAAAAACTGCATTTATATTGCTGTGGCTCGTTTCTTATTGGTTGGTCAATCGTATAAATGGACTAGTCTTCTCTCACGAACCTCTTTTTTGTTATATCCGGTTTTACAGGAGGTAAGCTATTTTTCTTCTTTGCAGCAAAGTAAAGCAATACATATTCTTTTTTGACCATCTTGGCAACACCTCATCTAAATCATAGACCAACACGTGAGACAACGCCTTGCCCACTTTGCGTCCACAGGGTAAGTCTCTTCTCTCACTACACATTTTATAGTTTAAACTCGTTTCTTCACATTGTATTTATGACATAAAAAGCTTGAATGATGTTTTCATCTTTATTTACTTTAATGAAATAAATGTTACATAATCTATGCGGTTGCATAAGATTATTGTCAATCCCCTGTATTTCTGAAGGGATGGCTCCTTTTCATATCATGGGCGGGACTTTCCATGGAATATTACAGAAAGCCCGCGAATATGTGAAGTCACATGGGACCTAGTTGGGTCTTCAGTTTCAGCTTGGACGTCAGGCAGATAAGATGTTACTGCTTTAGTTGAGACTCACTGCACACGCGCGATGTGATTAGTTAGAGAAATATGTTTAGTTAAGAAATAAAAGTTTAAATAAATAATATGGTTTTGTGGTTGATGAATGTCTTGGCAACAAGACTGACCTAGAAGACCAGACACAAAGTCCCCAAGACTAGGTCCAGACACTGGAAGAAGAACGTAAGATACCAAAGATGAGCAGAAGAATGATAGAAGTAAAAAGAAGAGTATACAACATAAAATCATGCAACTTACTCTTGATATTTCCAGAACAGGAATTTGAGATATTACCAGATGTGACCAATTTTTGTAAGAAATTCTTGTAATCCAACAAACAAGAATGACTAAAGTTCTCATTCTGCCATAATCTGAAATTTTGAAATAAAAATATGGTTTATAAAAGAGGAAAAAAGAAATCAGAGAGAGAGAGAGAGAGAGAGAGAAAGTTGGAATGAAAAAGAAATTAAAAAAGAGATAAAGCAAAAAGTTATTTAGAGAAGTGAGAAGACTGAATTATAAAAAATTAATATAAGAAAGAGAGAGAGAGAGAGAGAGAGAGAGAGAGAGAGAGAGAGAGAGAGAGTAAATAATGTAGTCTATCAAATTATCAACTATATAAAAAGTATCAGGGATATATTTGAATTTCTAAAATACCATAACATAATTTCTTATTTGTAGTGAGACCAGGATGTATAGCTGACATTATATATATATATATATATATATATTATATATATCATAACTAAAAAGATTTTCATCTCCTGTCACATATAAAAACATCCATCATTTTCTTCACCCCAAGATACATCCTGATGAAGGTTCAATGTAACCGAAATGTTTAAACATCGATAATTAAATTCATCCCATTTTCGGAACACTTGTTTTTTCAAAATTTTCTTTATATATATATATATATATATATATATATATATATATATATATAAGTAAGGGTTGCTTGGACATGAAGTCAATGGCACTTGGTTACTTACAATTTCTTTCCTATGAGATTTTCAAACCAAGTGTTGTTTACATCTTTATTTACTTAAATAAAATGAAATCTTATGACCTTGGTTTGAAAATCACATAGGGGAGAAACTGTCAGTAAACAAGCAGCATTGGCTTCATGTCCATGCTACCCTAACTTAGATATACATGCTCTATCTACGATATTGAGCACTATTTAGTTAGAAATATAGCACACTATATTGATCAAATAAATTCTAACATCTCTGAAATCTATTTATAGTAAATGATATATAATTGTATATCTCACAAATTTCATAAATTGATTTTCTTAGAAATATGTGGAAACTAGATCAGCATTATAGATAGGCCGTTTGTAAAATTTGAAAAAAAGTTGTTAAAAAGTATTGAGACTGAAGTAGGTATTTACCCAACCCATTCGCCACAGATAGGATGTGTCACAAGTATGGGACATCCAGTGAGGATTGAATTCTTTTCAGTAATAATGGATCTGCAAGACTAGTTTGCTAACCATTACAACATGAGATGCCCTCTTACCAAACCCATTCACCACAGGTAGGATGTGACACAAGGTGGCAAGTATGGGACATCCAGTGAGGACTGAACTGACTATTCAGTAGTAACAGATTTGTGATACTATCTTGCTAACCCTCTTAACTACCCTGTTTGGCATGGTTAGGATGTGACACAAGGTCACAAGTATGGAGCATCCAGTGAGGATCAAATTTGCTATTCAGTAGTAATGGATATGTGAGGCTAGCTTACTAACTATTACAACATGATGGGATGCCCTCTTTGCCACGGGTAGGATGTGACACAAGGTTGCACGTATGGAGCATCCAGCAAGAATTGAACTTGCTATTCAGTAGTAATTTATCTGCAAGACAAGAAGCTTACTATTACACCATAATGCAATGCCCTCTTACCTAACTCATTTGCCATGGTTAGGATGTGACACAAGGTCACAAGTATGGAGCATCCAATGAGGATTGAATTTGCTATTTAATAGTAATGGATCTGCGAGACCAGTCTGCTAACCATTACACAACAATGAGACACCCTGCTTTTGTTTCATAAAGTAAAAGTAAAAGTAAAGTTGTCGGGGTGGCCTAAGGTTGATATCAGCCAGACAACGAGAGAGTCTATCGCCTTTTCACTAGTGCTAGACCAAGGAGAGTGTTTCTGCGTTTGAGGTGGAGCACTACACCTACAATCAGCTCCTTACTTTACCACACTGATCCCAGTGCTACTCATACGCTGAGTTGGCAAGGGCCGGTATCGAACCAGGAACCTTGTGGTACCTAGTCAGAAACTCTACCGACTGAGCTAAACCAGCCCTTTTTGTTTCATACTATGAAACAAATCTGTAGTGTATGTATACATCACTGATCAGAATTAGTATGCATTAAGTTAAAATATAGGCCTATTTTTTTTCCAATTAGTCTTCTACTAAATTGCTGAGTTAGGTGTTACCATATTACATGTCAGCCAGGTGTTATGCAAGCTGGTGGTGGCTGTGTAATGATATGGAATTTAGTCTGCAAAGACCACTAGTGAAACTGAACACTGTCTTGACAAGTATGACATACACAGATCTTGTTACAGATCATTTGTATCCCTTTATGCTTGCCAATGATGATGGTCTATTGCAGCAAGATAACACATCCCTCCTCCTTTCGAGTACAGGGGAAAAAAAACTGGCTGCAGGAACATTTGGCTCACTTCCAGGTACTCCATTGGTTGGAGGTGCGTGGTTATAATTGTAGGAAATGGACTCATGGACCAAAGTTCAAATCCTAGACAAGGCTGTTTGAATTTCACATAGCACTAATACCCTTAGGAAAAGTATGCATTCAACTACTCTCCCTCCAACTATGGGTAAATAGTAGGGCAGACTGGGTTCATTAACCTTGGCTAGGTTACCAGTCTATAAGAAGGAAAACTCTGAATTCAAACTCCACTTAAGAAATTGACCTTGTGTCACATCCTGCTCATGCGGAAGGGTTGGTAAATATATATACTCCATTGGCTCCTGCACTTTTGAGTTTTAAATTTTATTGAGCATATATATATTTACCAACCCCTCCACACGAGTAGAATACAACACAAGATCAATTTCTTAAATGGAGTTTAACAGATTTGAATTCAGAGTTTTTCCTTCTCCTAGACTGGTTGCCTAACCAAGCTTAAAAACCCTGGTTTGCCTTACTATTTACCCATAGCTGGAGGGAGAATAGTTAAATTCATACCTTTCCTAAGGGTATTAGCACTATGAGCACATAAGATGTTACATGGAGGCATTTGTGGCCTAATAGTTACCCGAGTAAGAAATGGAAACAGCGAGACAAGTTCAAATCCTGGACAAGGCTGTTTGCATTTCAGATAGCATTAATATCCTTGGGAAAGGTATGAATCCAACTATTCTCACTCTATGGGTAAATAGTAGGGCAGACTGAGCTCTTTTACTTTGGTTAGGCAACTGTTAAACTCTTAAGAAATTGACCATGGGTCACATCCTGCTCATGTAGAGGGGTTGGTATATGGGTTATACCAAAATAGGTTATTTGATTCAGCGTTTGAGTTTTATACATTTTGTTTTGGTCTGACCAATCAAAATCCGATCCCTTACCCCCCTCTCCTCATTAAAAGACCAAAGCAAAGAAAAATTTGTAAGTTGGGTCACTCCTAAGTCAAGGTACCACTGTACTATGATTGATGAATAGAACATAATATAATAGTCTATCATTTGGCACTATGATATTTTACTTCAAATGACCTTTAAAGGTCAAACACAAAGTCACAGATTTTTAACTCAGAAAGATTTACATGTTTATTGTTAATACCATATAGACCTGTTTGTATATTATAATCAGGAAAAAAAGAAAAAGAAGCTCAACTATAAGAGGGAACTCACAGGATTTTTTAGCTCAGTCGGTAGAGCGTTCGGCTATAAACCACAAGGTTCCTAGTTCAATACCAGACCTCGCCAACTCAGTGTATGAGTAGCACAGGGATCTGTGCGGTAAAAGTAAGGAGCTGATGGTAGGTGTGGCGCTCCACCTCAGACGCCAAAAACAATCTCCTTGGTCTAGCGCTAGTGAAAAGGGGATAGTCTCCCTTGTGGTCTGGTCGATACCGACTTTAGGCCACCCCGACGACTTAACTTAATTAATGCTCCAAACGTCCACCACATGAGTAAGTAAGTAAAGTTGGTGGAGTGGCCTATTGTCAATATCAGCCAGACAGCAAGGGAGTCTATCCCCTTTTGACTAGCGCTAGACCAGGGAGTTTTTTAAAAATATTTTGCTGAGGTGTAGCGCCATACCTACCGTCAGCCCCCGACTTTACTGCACAGATCAGATTACCCCAATCTGTGCTACTCATGCACTGAGTTGGTGGCAACCAGTATTGAACCCAGAACTTTGCGATTTCAAAGCTGATGCTCTACCAACTGAGCTAAACCGACCCCTTCCACCACACAATATTTTGAAAGTATTCTTTTTTATGAAGATAATCCCAAAAGTAAGGTCTGAAAAGCGCTGGAGATGCAGAGAAACTGTTTGTGTGATTATAGGCAACACTGTTGTGTTTGTTGTGCATGTGCCTGCCTTGTGCATGACTAACTGCCACATTCATTCTTGGCTTGGCAATTGTTTCTGATTGAGCTGCTGATTGACGCTACTGCCAAATCTGAAGTTCACACAGTTATTCAGTTTTTTGAACTCAAAAGGCATTAAACTGATTGAAATTCATTGCCAATTAATGAAAGTCTATGGTGAGTCATGCATGGATGTCCAAAACGTCCACAAGGGTTTGCTATGACGACAAGGTTCAACGTTTCCTCTACAATATAACAACGAGCTGGTATGATATGGTCATACAAAAATTACCACAGTGCCTACAAAAATGCACCAACCGAAATGGCAATTAAGTAGAAAAATAGATAAATATTCAAACTTTAAAATGATGTAAGCATCATGGACAATAAACAAACGTTTCTGTGATTTCTAAATATTTTGGTGTCCTTACCTTTGGGATTACCCTGGTATATTAAAAAGTTTGTATAATAATTAAGAAATTAGTTTAAATACCATTAGATCACCAGCATTAAGGCCATGCTACTAAAATCTTAGCCATGTTGGGCAGGACATGTCTCCAGGGTGTGGAATCATCGCCTTCCCAAGATCACATTGTACGGCGAACTCTCTTCTGGCCATCAAGATTGAGGGGCACCAAAGAAGCGATACAAGTACTGCTTGAAAAAATCCCTTGGTGCCTGTCACATCAACTATCATGATTGCTCCACCCTAGCTGAGAACCGTAATGCCTGGCATCTCACTACTAACCCTGTTGTGTCCTCCTTTGAAAACACCTGAAGAGCCACCCTTAAGGACAAAAGGTACAGGAGGAAGAACCAATACACAATGCCATTAAACCCTACCCTGACCAGACCTTCAGCTGCAGCTGCTGTGATCATACCTACCTGTCCTGCATTGGACTTATCAGCCACGAACCTGCCTGCAGTCAACATGGACTACCCCCTTATTCTTCTTTCTTTCAAATCCTGGACATGG
This sequence comes from Doryteuthis pealeii, assembly GCA_023376005.1. Taxonomy (NCBI): domain Eukaryota; kingdom Metazoa; phylum Mollusca; class Cephalopoda; order Myopsida; family Loliginidae; genus Doryteuthis; species Doryteuthis pealeii. Next base: position 47,086,415 of record CM042145.1, on the reverse strand, counting down.
CTATTTGTATTTCACATAGCCCTAATACCCTTGAGAAAGGTATGAATCCATCTATTCTCAAATCCAGCTATCAGTAAATAGTAGGCCAGACTGAACTTTTGAACCTTGGTTAGGCAACCAGTCTAGGAGAAGGAAAATTCTGAATGCAAACCTGTTAAACTCTGCTTAAGAAATTGGCTTTGTGTCGCACCCTGCTTGTGTGGAGGGGTTGGTAAATACTCAGTGGGTCATTTAATGCCGACAAAGTTTTGAAATAAATTCATTCTTAATGGATCCTCAATTTTTTTTATTATAAACACATTTATCTATTTAACCCATACATGTGACCTTAACAGGTACTACCACTCTGGGTCAGAGTGGACCTGGGAGTATTGGTGATGAAGGGGTGTTCCACATTCCCCAGACCTCCAGAACTGGAACCTCACCATCAGATAGAGTTTAACATCATTCCCAGGACATGAAGACCCTTCTAGCACATATATGATAAAAAGGAATTGAGCTTGCCATAAGGGCAACAGGGTTAGGACAATCATATTGGAGCTAGGGATTGGCGTGACCAGCCGTTTAATCGGAGGTGTTGATAAGAATGACGTAACTAATATTCTGGATTTTCTAAGTAGAGGATTGATCCGTTCAGGAGAAGATCTTTCTTCAAATTTCAAATTTTTCCTTCCCTTAAATTAAACAAGTTGAATCACTAACCTGAAACTTAAGATATAACTTTTCTTTCATTTTACTATGATAGGTTTTAAAACTACTTGTGGTCAAAAAGTACTTATTGACATGCTAGAACTGATCGTGTGGTTGAGCAGTGTTTGCTGGCATGCTGTGACTGATGAGAAGCTAGAAGGGAGGAGAGGCATCTCCTTATAGGAGAGTGCAATGCATTGTGGGTAAATAGATAGGGATAAAAGATACCTGCTTACCCGAAGAAGTGAGACTGGTCATTCAGTGAACAGGTGTCAACGAGTGAGGAAGTAAGTAAAGAGAAAAGAAAGAATGAGGAAAGAGAAAGGAAAGCAGCAGGAGAAGGCAAAGGGAAAGTATGAGAAGGTAAATGGTAAAGAGCAGGAGGGGGGGAAGGGAAAGCAACAGCAGGAGGGGTGAAGGAAAGCAAGCAGCAGGAGGAGAAAGGAGGGAAATACAGCACTTTATGACAACAAGGAACTATTTTGAATTTTTCAAAAATAAATTTGTTGACCATCGTAGACCAAGTTTTCTTGCTAAAACAGAAGAGCGACACCCAAGATAAAAATCTTGGAAACCACAAGTCTACAAAATGATTCCACACTACTCAACTTCATTTCCAAGTATATTTGTCTCATACCCCACTTGTATGGACTGGGCACAAGGCCTCGTTTTAATGTGGGCCCACCCACAAGCCGAAGCTCATGAATGGGAAAGAACAAAAATTGCGTCGATCCCTTGAGCATTTCCCCACAAAGGGAATCAACGCTATTATTAAACTTGCGACGAGTCCAGCGGCGTTAACCAGAAAACTGAGTGCAATGAGTTCATAAAAATAAAAATAAAAAAAAATTTCCAAGTGTTTCCATTTTTTTTTTACAAACGTACCGTTCAAATTGTCGACTTGTTAAAGAGAAGCCAAATTTTTCCAAGACTTTACGAAAATTGGCCTTGCTTATTTTTCCATTTCGGCTGTAGTCAAAAAAATGAAAAGCCCTCAAAACAGCAGACACATTCTTAGAGAACTAAAAAGAAAAAGAAAAAAGAAAGTTTAATTAAAACATAATAAAAATAAAATCATGAAATGAATTTGTTTTATTTTGTGGCTTATCAACCTCAGTGGGTTATTTAATGCCGATAAAGTTTTGAAATAAATCAATTCTTAATGGATAATACATTTTTTTATAAATACATTTTTCTATTTAACCCATAGATGGGACCCTAACAGGTACTACCACTCCAGGCCAGAGTGGACCAGGGAGCAATGGTGATGAAGGGGTGCTCCACATTCCCCAAACCTCCAAAACTGGAACCTCACCATCAGATAGAGTTTAACGTCATTCCCAGGACATGTAGACCCGCAGCCACCACCTTCTAGCACCCATATGATAAAGAGGGGTTGGGGCTTGCCATAAGGGCAATAGGGTTGGGACAATCATATAGGTGCTAGGGCTTGACATGACAGCCGATTGATCGGAGGGGGCCTCTCCGACCGCCCGTCTAGCCCAAGATAGGGCCAAAGTGGAGTATTGCAAGTCATGAACTGCTCATCCACCTGGGTTCTATCCTTAAGCATCATGGGTCGCCACCCACGGCCAACAGGTGGCCCCATTGGGGGAGTCTTACCCCTCTGCAGAGGTGCAGTCGGTGCATTCTAATGCCCCAGCCGACAGGGCGGATGAAATGAATGATAAAATAAAAAAACAGGTATAATTACCAACACAGGAACATTTATCATACATCAAAATGAAGCAATGCTCCACTTTTGAATGTGAGTATGTCTCATGTTTGCCTCTTAAACCCTTTTTTCATGGGTCTGAAGAGATGACAAGTCTAAAGGCAAACATTATTCCAGTGACGAGGAAATGAAATCTGTAGTGAAGAAGTGGCTCAAAGAACAGTCAACAGAATTTTACAGATCAGGGATACATGCTCTCATTCGAAGGTGGAACATTGCTATTGAGAGAAACGGTGACTATGTGAAGAAGTAGGGATGTGATCCACAGAGGACCAGCTTCATTTTGATATATGTTACATGTTCTTGTGTTGGTAATTATACCTGTCCTAAACAAAATGGCATTACTTTTTGACTCTCCCTCGTAAACTTTGATCTGAAAGTTTCACTGTAAAACGTTCAATCTATGTTATTAATATGAATTGACAAGAATAGTGGTGCAGCTCAAGTGTGTGCCATCTGGGGAGCATCTCTTTAGTTTGTTGCTGTGCCACCTGTTACCTAAAAGTCGACTCCCACCCTCAAAGCTACGCTAATGACCCAGAGAAAAATTGGCATTATGCTTCAGTGTGCTGTACATTTATTTTCTGCCGGTATTATAACAATATGAATGTTATTTGCTCTTGGGGTGAAAAAAAACTCCAATATAGATAAATAAATTCTTTAAAAAATTACTTCATTTTTTTTCGTTTTAAGTTTGCCAGTTAACCATAAATGATAAGTTTAATGCAAAAGAATAAAGTATCATGAGAATAAAATTCAGCTAGCAATTTATATATATATATATATATATATACATATATATATATATATATATATATGATGGATGTTGGGAAACTTTGTGGGTTGTATTGGAAGCATGGAAAAATATAAGATAAGGAATAATAACCAAAATTTAAAATGATAAATATTGTATTGTTTCCAATTCCAATTCTCTCTCCAGTTATGAGTAAATAGTAGGCCAGACTGGACTCTTTAACCTTGGTTAGGCAACCAGTCTAGGAGAAGGAAAACTCTGAATTCAAAGCTGCTAAACTGTGCTTAATAAATTGACCTCGTGTCACATCCTGCTCATGCAAAGATGTTGGTGTGTGTATATATATATATATATATATATATATATATATATATAAATTCTGGTGTCAGATCTTGTTGGGTGATGGGGGTGCAGCTCTGACAAATTCTATGAGTACTGCATTTCTGGCAGAAACTTTTTATTGTGGAGTCTAATTCTCCGATAGATAGTTTCTTCCACTTTACACTTCCAATACAGGCTTATACAGTAGACCCAAAAGTGGCACACAACCTCCCCCTAGCTATGGGACTGAACAAGAAAAATTATGTTAATAAATGAATATATTTTGAGAAAAATAATGCTTTCTTTATTATTTGATTATGGACTTATTGCAGTACCTAAGTATATAAGTAAATACTTTCTATAAAAATAAAATAAATAAACCTTTTCACTAAGCAGTTGTTGAACATTTTCAAGAGTATTTTTTCTTTCTTCAACGGGTGACATGGAAAATGGAGTAACTTCTCTGAAAAATACAAACATAAAATCAACAAATATGAAGGCATTCGATTCTTCAAGAAAATAAAATCAATAGAAACTTTGTATTATTTGGATTTTTCAGACTATTGTCCTCATCTTTACTGTTATATACACAATGTTTCAGCCAATGTGCCCTTCATCCTTCAGGTGCATCTTGTCAAATTAGTCCAGTTGGACACATGACGCAATGGATATAAGGGCTGTTAATACAGTTCTAAGTGACAATCGTCTGTAGGTTTTTAGGTTTAATCCTGGCTAAGGGTTAATTGATAGGATTTAGAATTGACAATGGTCTGAAGAGGGTTAACCGACAAAGTTAAAACTTCGTACTTACATAATTTGTAAACAACATTGGCCAGGTCGGAAAGAGTCAAACTCAAATTTCTGACATAACAATGAACAGACATCAAAAGACCATAGGACCAAAATGAGTCATGAATTTCAGGTGTGTTTCTGAGATGTTTTTTTGGAAATCAAATAAGTTGGCACAATAAGGGACAAGTGATCTTTGACTGCCACCCGAGATCGTGTGTGGGAATTTGAAAAAATAAGTTTGTTATGAAATTTTGCCATTGTATTTTTTAAAATATTGTCAACAGGAAAAAGATATTTTGGAAACTAATAAGATAAAGAAATTTGTCTCCCAATTCACCTGAAAGATAATTGTAATTTTTTTTTTTTTTTATGCTGACAAATGATGACGTATGGTTAGATAACAAGGGGAGGTGAGATTGATAATCCTGAATATGAGATAATATGGGAGGAGTAAACGGGGATTGAACCAACAACGGTAATTATTATAATAATCTCCACTGATCGACAGACCCACCCCAGTTGAGAAAGATTGTTACTTAAACCCCAGGTTCTGATGTGAAGAGCAGAACGGTGGAAGAGAGAACGGCAGAAGACCAATAGAGCGAGCAGCACCCTTTGACGACGAAATCTCTTGAAACTTGAGCAAATTTAGTATTCTGATACTAAAGAACAAAACCAGCTAATTCTCTGATACTGAGACGAGACGAGACAAAAAACTCAGTGAGGGCTTTTCTAAATTGAATCTAAATATTTGAAGTTAACTCTTAAAGACCATAAGAGCTACTCAACGAATGCTACATTAATATCAGGGACGGATTTTTATTGACTTTGTAATCATTTTTTATAATCATAAAAGTTATTATCATTTATCCACCTTCTGTTTGTTTTTCAACTGAGAAACAAGTTTATTTTGTAGCAGTCACTTCACTCTTTGACGCCTGAGTTTCAGTCTGAATGCTCGGCTTGATCAAATTCCTATCTGAGATCAAAAAGTAAAACATGGCAGATAGGGATCAGATTGAAGGTTGACCTCAACCAAAGCGGGCGTTCTAAGGAGGAAATTCCTGTCAACCCAGCTTTCGACCGGGGACAGACATCTGGAAGATAGTGAAGACACATAGTGTTGCATCAGGGCACCGGGGAGGCAAAGGTGCTACAGTTTGCTATGATTTCTCTTCATTTTTAGTGCATACTAAGCTAGAAAACATAAAAAGATTTGACATTGTTATATGAATTGGTGGTCAGAATAAGAATCATTTAACCCAGTGACCAAAAAGAATTCTGATTGGTTGCCGCAAAAATACTGAATTATAAAACAAGTTTTAAACGATAACTTAAGATTCTCCACACAAGCAATTTAATCACTTCTCCATGCAAGCAATATGTGACAAATTTACAAAAACTTAAATCCTGAGTTTGAGTGACCAGGCCCCAAATTGTCTGGATTAAAAAGTTATGTCCAGATTTTAAGGAAAAGCCAACATCAGATAAAGATTTACCAAAAGAAATAATGCCCTCTTCTTGGCAGACAAAGTAGGTGGAGTTTCTTTTCCTAGAAGAAATTGGCCTTTTTTATTGGTCCAAGTGGGAGTGGCTTCTGCTGAGTGGAGGAGGCAGATATTGTCAGTAAGTATTCCTTATTTAACTGATCCCTTTTAGTAAAAAAAAAAAGAGTAGTCCAAGGTAGCATAAGGAAAAAGACACTCTGCATCACCATTGTAAAAGTATTGCCAAGGAAGAATTCTGTAAAAGGACACTTTTCTTTTCTTTACTTTTCCTTGTACATAAGAGAAACACAATAAACCTTATTGTTAGGAAAGAGCCTATTCAAATGTATGATGTGCCCTCTCAAGGCTCAGAAAAAAAAAGGGATTGCGACTGACAAACACATATAGGTTAACCTAAAGAGAGAATTTATATTATGTTACAGACTATATTATAAATTTATGTGTTTTGAATTCAAAGAAGTATTGTTACAATAGGTTTAAACAACTACCGGGCACAAAGAGGCTGCCACTGCACAAAATTACTTAGTAAGCTGCGGGTAGATTTCCAAAAAGCAGAATAGGGGGTCCTAAGTTCTGGCAAGTAACTGAGAGAGCTAAGGATCCTTGTAAAGGAAAGGACAGAGTGGCTTCAAACACATATAGGTTACCCTAAAGAGAGAATGTATATGTTATAAACTATATCATAAATTTATGATTTTTGAATTCAAAGAAGTATTTTTACACAATGGATAGGTAGCCTATTCCTTTTGTAATGAAATGTAGAAATATTTGATTTGGTTTGGTTTGTTTTATGGCATATCAACCTCAGTGGGTCATTTAATGCCGACAAAGTTTTAAAATAAATTAATTCTTAATGGATATGCAATTTTTTTTATAAACATATTTTTCTATTTAATCCATAGATGGAACCCTAACAGGTACAACCACTACGCGTCAGAGTGGACCAGGGAGCAATGGTGATGAAGGGGTGCTCCACATTCCCCAAACATCCAGAACTAGAAACCTTACCATTTAACGTCATTCCCAGGATATGATGACCCTCAGTCACCGCCTTCTAGCACATATATGATAAAATAGGCAATAGTGTTGGGGCAATCATATAGAAGCTAGGGCTTGATGTGACCAGCCGATTGTTCGTAGGTGGCCTCTCCGCCTGCCTGTCTAGCCTAAGTAAGGGTCAAAACAGAGTGTTGCATGGACTGCTCAGCCACCAGGATTCTGTCCTTAAGCATCACGGGTCACTAACCATGGCTACCAGGTGGCCCCATTGGAGGAGGGGGTCTTACCCCTCTACAGAGTTGCAGTTGGTTTATTCTAAAGCCCCAGCTGACAGGACGAAGAAATATTTGAATTTAAAAGTTAACTATCAATACGCAAGTAGTTATGGAAAATAACCAGTAGTTTGATTGACAGATTTTGACCCCTTATTGACCTGGACATGATGTTCTGATTTGTTTAGAATATCACATGACTGAAATCGGTGGGAAAAGACAGAGTGGACTAGTAAGGAGACAGATGCGAATGGCATCTCCCCTGAGAGTTTCCTAGAATGTTGGATTTGGTGGAATAAAAATAAAGATATCAAAATTGAAATATGTCTTTGAGTTCATAACTAAAAACTAACAGCGGATGGATACAAAGATGTACAGGAATGTTAATCAACTGTGCCATAGGACCATAATACAACCTGATATGAAAAAGATGTCCCAAACATGAAGAGAGCTCGACACAGCCCAGCAAGAGAAGATAGCAGATTTAGAAGACTTAACAGATAATATAGGAGATAATAAGAAAAGTATGCAACATTAATAATACAAGCAAATATATGCACCCTCCGGGTGCAAGTATTTAAGTTTTAATGTAATAAAATATTGTATTAAATTAGGCTAATGAAACTAAATAAGAATACAGATAAAAAGATTTGAAACAGAGGGAGTATAATAAAAGATTTGAAACAGAGGGAGTATAATAAAAAATGGAACAACTGAAACTTACTCTTCCATCACTCTCGTCTTTCATTGTTATTTTTTCTAATTTAAGTATTTAGTTATAAAAGGAAGTAAAGAATAAAATGACAGTTATTTTATCTTGTTAATGGATTTCATCTAAGATTTATTGAAGAAATTTTTGCTTATATTCATTAAAATAAAACCAAACAGTTAGAAATCAATAATACTTAGCATATATTTATTAAATTCGATTTTTTAATATTAATATGCAAATTAGCCTTCCAGTTCACATTGTAAACCGCTATTTTGGTGTATATATAAATACAATTGCACATTGTAAACCGCTATTTTGGTGTATATATAAATACAATTGCATGTTGTTAGTATGTAGATATGATTAACAGTATTAATAATGTAAAACAATTTTATTAATAACTGAGGTTTAAATAAAAATAAAATCATGGAGAATGTTATGTAAATAACAAAAGGAATTGTGACTTGTTTAGTAATATAGTTTCGGTTACAGACAGAAAAATACACAATCTCCATTATAATAAGATTTGTCAAAGGAAATGAATATTTAAACCTTAAAATGTTTTATACAACCTTGTTTTTGATAGGAGGTCAAAGGTTCAGTACTTCTTGATTGATTTGTATTGCAATATTGATTCATGAAACTGTTATAGCAAATAGTTCCATCTGAATTCCTAACGACCTGAAATGAATAACAGTAAAGAAAAAATTCAAGAGGAGAAAATTCAAATGAAACAAGAATTCCAAAAGTTGTTGAGATGACTACACTCAGTATTTATGTTTGCTTCAATTGTTACTACCTTCTTTCAGCAGATCAATTTACAGCCTTCTTCAGGAAAGAAGGGGCGTCACTTTTCTGTCTCTTACTAAAAAAAAAAAACCTGAAGAGGATCGAAGTCTGAATAATTCAAAATGTTATGCTAACAGAAGCAACATAAAGAATGAGTTCAAGTAGGCGCACGTGGTGTAATGGTTATCAAGAAATGGACATGGTAAACTGAGTTCCAATCCTGGACGAGGCTGTTTGTATTTCACATAGCGATAAACTATTTTTCCTCCATGGGTGAATAGTAGGGCAGGCTGGGCTCTTTAACCTTCGTATCCCCACTGGTATAGGAGAAAAAACTAAATTCAAACTTGTTAAACTCTGCTTAAAAAATTGACCTCATGTCATATCCTGGTCATGTGGAGGGGTGGTAAATACTTTAAGAATGAGTTTAATAGTCCAAACAATTCTTGGGATGGTAAAAGAAAAGAATTAAAAAACAACAGAGGTGCTGTCATACCAAAAT
>CM042145.1:47044841-47074841 GCA_023376005.1 Doryteuthis pealeii | reverse complement strand
CTAAAAGCCTGAAAAGAATAAAAAAGACAAGAACTTTTTTTAATTTCAAAAGTAATATGAATGACTGGTGTCTTTTAATCAGTTTTACCAATAAACATTTAAATATTATATATATATATATAACCAACCCCTCTGCAAGAGAAGGACGTGACACCAGGTCAATTTCTTAAATGGAGTTTAACAGGTTTGGATTCAGAGTTTTCCTTCTAGACTGGTTACCTAACCACGGTTAAAGAGCCCAATCTGCCCTACTATTTTACCTATAGCTGGAGGGAGAGTAGATGGATGCATACCCTTCCCAAGGGTATTAGCGATATGTGAAATGATACAGCCTCATTCAGGATTTAACTCGAGTTGACGAGTCCATTTTCTACGGCTGTAACCATTACTCACGCGCCTCCACATCCAACCCCCACACCCACACACACACATATATATATAAAGTAAAGTCGTCAGGGCAACCTAATGTCGGTATCAGCCATGCAGCGAGGGAGTCTATCCCCTTTTCACTAGCGCTAGACCAAGGAGATTATTTTAGTGTCTGAGGTGGAGCGCCACCTACCATCAGCGCCTTACTTTACCGCACAGATCCCTGTGCTACTCATACGCTGAGTTGGCAAGGGCGGGTATCGAACTAGAACCTTGTGGTTTCTAGCCGAACACTCTACCGACTGAGCTAACACTAGACAAAACATAACCCGTTGAGTCACCCATTGAGCTCTGGGTAGATAATTAGGATTAAGGAAAATTTGCAAAGCAAAGCAAATTAAATCAAAAAATAAATGAATAAATATGAATTAAAAAAAAACAAAAGCATTAAAATCATTTAATAAGATTTCTAAGAAAGGGAATATTTGACAGAATTTAAATTTATTAAGCGCCAAGATGTTGGCCCGACTGTCTGTTTATGAAACCTATCATACAAATACATTACATAAATCTCCAATATCTCTCCCTCCACACTCACTGAGAAACATATATAACGAGGAGGTAATCAAGGTATACATAGAGAGGGTGAAAGTGACGGGCAGAATGTCAAGTGAGATATGTGTCAGTTTTTAACTTAATTGCAAATCACAACTAATTAAACCAATTAAAATGGAATTCTTTTCAAACATAACTCAATCCTAAAACTAAGGAATATTTTAGAATAACTTTTGTGTAATTAAACTAAACAATAAAAAAGCCTTTAGGAGACAAACATTGATTCGCTCAGCTTTAATATGATAATATATATATATATATATATATTTGATAATTGAATCATATTACCACGACCAGACAACTCGGCAAACACCATTTGCGACATCTGGAGCACTGGACAGCTGTTTCGACCTCCTTTGGTCTCATCAGCAGTGCATACCACAATCTCCGCCACTAGAGATTGAACCAGCGGACCACAGCGTGAAGAGCGGGGACTTAATATATAATATAATATATATATATTAATTTGTACTAATATTGTACCTATGTTATATGATATATATATATGTATATATATATATACACATTATATATCAAAAAGGTACACTGTAATAACCTACTCGAGTTTCACCCTAAGGATCTTCAGGGTTAAATCCACTGGATTAATCAAGATATTGATTAATTGCAGTTGCTTGCACGTGTGTATTTTGACTGATAGGATTGTTTGGTTTATAAGTCGGGTAAGTTAAGATGTGCTGAATATATAACTGGGAGATAAATGGTTTGGTGGTAAAATATCATCATAGTTCCCATTTTCTTTTGGTGCATGCATTTGCGCGAAAATTTTTGGATTTTTGGCTTAGGAGTTCTGAGTATTTGGTTATAGCAACCTATCGTTAACTTCTCCTCTGTGCAAAGGTGGCAGAATCTGTCGCTGGGTTGTAAGGTCAGGATTTTTAACAATTCCCATTTCATGATAGGGTCTGTACCGTATTTGGAGAGAGAAGTAATGTTCTTATATTTATGTTATTAAGCTAGATGTATGGTTATAATATCTATTTTTGAAGAGAGTTTGGGTTGATCCGAAATAAATCATTCTCTTATTATTCCTGTCGAATACGATGGCTTTGTAGACTAGATTTTTGTTGTGGCATTTATAGTTGAGTGGCATATTGGTTTGTTATTATTACTGTTGTTATTGTTATCATTATTATTATTTCTGCAATTGCATGGGAGTATGTCGCTATTGTTTTTGTTTTTGTTTAATTTTTTTATTATTAAATTTGCTTAAATACTTGTCAACATTTGGCATGCAGCTATAGGATAATTTAACAGTGTTTTTATTAAATATTTTATGAAGTTTGCTTTCAGGTGGGAAGTGTTTGTTTAGGATTTTGAAAAAAATATGTTTCCTAAATTGAGATTCAAACTTAAGTTGAATGGGGGGGGGGGTAAACCAGATTATGTTTCTATTTCTATTTCTTTTTTTATTTTTGTTTTGAGAGTGTGAGATGTTATCCTCCTTATATTCGAGGTTGGTTTTGAAACCGCTGAATTTAAGGGCTTGTTCATATTCGTTTTTGGTTTTGTTAAAATGGTTTTATTAGATGAGTTTTGTGATAGTCTAGTTGCTATACCGGTAGGTATGTGGCTTTTGAATACCTTGTTTTGGGTGGTTAGATCCTGTATTGATATAGAAGGTGTATATGTGGGTTTCATGTAGGGGATATAGATCCATCATTGAGATTTAGGGATATATCTAAGTAGTCTGTGGTTGTAAGGTTAGTTTGATCTCAATTTTGAATCCGAACTTATAGAATAGTTCGTGTAGCTTTTTACGATAAAATGTCTGCTTTTCTAGGAGTACTGTGCTCCAGTATGGCTAAACCTTCATCACGGTAAAGGCCGTGATGCTTGGGTCCATGATGTTGTTTATATTGTGCAATAAGAGACAAACCGACCATCACACCATATCTTAGCCCCGTCGTATGATCCCATCAAAACGTCATAGTTATTTGCCCCTTTTTTTTTGTTGTTGGTACAAAATGGATTTAAACTTTTCGTCCGGGATAGTCATGTATTCTTTTGCCAGATCTATCACTTTGCTATTGTATTTTCTGTAATTGATAGGTAGAAATCCTTAATATCGTATTTAATGAATGTGCAGTTTTTATATATGCTGATATTTTTGAACCACTGGAATCAATATATATACATATATATATTACATGGGCCGGGTTAGCTCAGTCGGTAGAGCTTTCGGCTAGAACCACAAGGTTCCTAGTTTGATACCGGTCCTCGCCAACTCAGCGTATGAGTAGCACAGGGATCTGTGCGGTAAAGTAAGGAGCTGATGGTAGGTGTGGCGCTCCACCTCAGACGCTAAAAACAATCTCCCTGGTCTACGGCTAGTGAAAAAGGGGTAGACTCCCTCGCTGACTGGCTGAACCGACTTTAGGCTGCCGCCCGTCGTCGACTTATATATATATATTATATATATAACACGGTACAATATTAGTACAAACTTTGCATTTACTATCCCTGTAATATAACCTAGTTTTCTATTAGTAATCATACTGCTATATAAAATCTCCTATTAGTATCATACACTTGGAGGTAATTTGGTTAGGTTTCTTTGTTTAATGGCATATCAACCTTCTGGATTACTTAATGTCATTGGTGTAAGTTTTTATCATTATAGGAAATGGACATGGCAACACAAGTTCAAATCCTGGACAAGGCTGTTTGCATTTCACATAGCGCTAATACTCTTGGGGAGGTATGCTTCAACTATTAACCCACCAGCTATGAGTAACTAATAGGGTAGACTGGACCCTTTAACCTTGGTTAGACAACTAGTCTAGAAGAAAGAGAAACTATGAATTCAAACCCATTAAACTCCATTTAAAAAAATAACTTTGTGTCACATGCTACTCATGTAGAGGGGGTGGAAAATATGTAACCATAACTGGGGGGTATGAGGGGATTCATACCTTTCCCAAGGGTATTAGTCTGAAAGGGAACATATTAGCACAACTGGAATTTGAACTCATTTAGTATGATAACACAGTCCAGCATGTTAGCCACCATGCCACTGGGAATCCCTGCCCCTGTTGAGGTGGCACAGTTTGATGTAATGGTTATATTCAAAAGAAAATGGATTTAATGAACCGAGTTCAAATTTGGGAGAAGATTGTTTGCATTTCCACTCTGAACTAATGACCAGGGAAAGGCATGTATTCATCTGTCCCCACCCTCCCCTAAGTTATAGATAAAATAGTAGGACAGGCTGGCTCATTAGCTTTGGTAGGGAGACTAGTCAAGAAGTGGTTGGTAGGTATTTTGTTTAAGGACATATCAACCCTTGTGGGCTATTTAATTACAAATCTTGTTTTTTGTATATATGATTTGTAAGCGAATAGATTGTTCATAAATACTTTTATTTGCTTTGTTTTTACAAACTGTTAGAAATAATTTTCCTTAACTTACAAACAGATCTAGTTGACACCATAGATTGAACCCTAACAGGTAGTATCATTCCAGGTCAGAGTGGACCTGGGAGTCATGGCAATGAAAGGGTACTCCACAATTCCAGAATTGGAATCTTGCCATTAGATGCAGTTTAACATCCAGAACACTGAATTGGTTGAAATAATAATCTACCTTAGATTTTTCATTAACTTCATGTGTATCGATAAATTGGTAAAACTAATTTTTATTTATTCGTGTGTATTTATGAATCCGAAAAAATAATTTCCTGTATATTAATAAACTAGTGGTTGACCCTCAGCCACCACCTTCTAGCACCTTAAAGATAATAAGGGTTGGGTGTTTGTTTGCCATAAGAGCAGTTTGAAGAATAATCATATAGAGGCTAAGTTATAACTATTAATAAACTATTAGAAATAATTTTTATTAACTCGAGTGTGTATCAGTATATTGGTAGAAAATATTTTTAAGCTAGATTTTTCATTAACTTCATGTGTATTAATAAATTGGTATATTCATAAGGTCATTAACTATCTTACCAACAGCAACATTGAGCACCTTTTTAATTTCCATGTTTCTAACACACGTGGCTATGCCTACAAAGTCAGAAAACAGCATAGCTCATATGACTCTTCAGAAACATTTTTTCACACTCAGAATTGCTGCGGCATGGAATAAACTGCCTGCATCCATTACAGGCTGCTGAAACACTGCATCTTTCAAAATCTCCATGCTTCTTTTAATTCGATAAAACTATACCTGATATCCCCCTCCATCACATATGCACTTGCACACACACATACATGTATATTATGACTTTACGCTATTCATTTTCCTTACATTAGTACATTATTCTATGTACAATACATGAGCCTTTGATGAGTTAACCGTTACAGCATTTTTCAGTTTGTATTATACAACAAAGTAATATAATTCTTTCCAACTTGCAGGCAAATCATATATTTTTTTCAATAATAAAACTAATTTTATAATTATTACAGGTTTATAAAGGAAATCTGGGTGCCCCTCTGGTGGTGGTGGTAGTGGGCAATTACCTCCTAATAAATCTGGCCCTGATTGTATCCTCCTTGTACTATTATTGTTGTATAATATTTCCTAGTATTGTCATAATGATATATGACACCTCCTAGGACTATCTTAATATTCAATTATTATTACTAGCAAAATAGTTATGCAGAATCATTTAACCCAGTGACCAAAAAGAATTCTGATTGGTTGCCGCAAAAATACTGAATTATAAAACAAGTTTTAAACGATAACTTAAGATTCTCCACACAAGCAATTTAATCACTTCTCCATGCAAGCAATATGTGACAAATTTACAAAAACTTAAATCCTGAGTTTGAGTGACCAGGCCCCAAATTGTCTGGATTAAAAAGTTATGTCCAGATTTTAAGGAAAAGCCAACATCAGATAAAGATTTACCAAAAGAAATAATGCCCTCTTCTTGGGCAGACAAAGTAGGTGGAGTTTCTTTTCCTAGAAGAAATCGGCCTTTTTTATTGGTCCAAGTGGGAGTGGCTTCTGCTGAGTGGAGGAGGCAGATATTGTCAGTAAGTATTCCTTATTTAACTGATCCCTTTTTAGTAAAAAAAAAAAAAAGAGTAGTCCAAGGTAGCATAAGGAAAAAGACACTCTGCATCACCATTGTAAAAGTATTGCCAAGGAAGAATTCTGTAAAAGGACACTTTTCTTTTCTTTACTTTTCCTTGTACATAAGAGAAACACAATAAACCTTATTGTTAGGAAAGAGCCTATTCAAATGTATGATGTGCCCTCTCAAGGCTCAGAAAAAAAAAGGGATTGCGACTGACAAACACATATAGGTTAACCTAAAGAGAGAATTTATATTATGTTACAGACTATATTATAAATTTATGTGTTTTGAATTCAAAGAAGTATTGTTACAATAGGTTTAAAAACTACCGGGCACAAAGAGGCTGCCACTGCACAAAATTACTTAGTAAGCTGCGGGTAGATTTCCAAAAAAGCAGAATAGGGGGTCCTAAGTTCTGGCAAGTAACTGAGAGAGCTAAGGATCCTTGTAAAGGAAAGGACAGAGTGGCTTCAAACACATATAGGTTACCCTAAAGAGAGAATGTATATGTATAAACTATATCATAAATTTATGATTTTTGAATTCAAAGAAGTATTTTTACACAATGGATAGGTAGCCTAATTCCTTTTGTAATGAAATGTAGAAATATTTGATTTGGTTTGGTTTGTTTTATGGCATATCAACCTCAGTGGGTCATTTAATGCCGACAAAGTTTTAAAAATAAATTAATTCTTAATGGATATGCAATTTTTTTTATAAACATATTTTTCTATTTAATCCATAGATGGAACCCTAACAGGTACAACCACTACGCGTCAGAGTGGACCAGGGAGCAATGGTGATGAAGGGGTGCTCCACATTCCCCAAACATCCAGAACTAGAAACCTTACCATTTAACGACGTCATTCCCAGGATATGATGACCCTCAGTCACCGCCTTCTAGCACATATATGATAAAATAGGCAATAGTGTTGGGGCAATCATATAGAAGCTAGGGCTTGATGTGACCAGCCGATTGTTCGTAGGTGGCCTCTCCGCCTGCCTGTCTAGCCTAAGTAAGGTCAAAACAGAGTGTTGCATGGACTGCTCAGCCACCAGGATTCTGTCCTTAAGCATCACGGGTCACTAACCATGGCTACCAGGTGGCCCCATTGGAGGAGGGGGTCTTACCCCTCTACAGAGTTGCAGTTGGTTTATTCTAAAGCCCCAGCTGACAGGACGAAGAAATATTGAATTTAAAAGTTAACTATCAATACGCAAGTAGTTATGGAAAATAACCAGTAGTTTGATTGACAGATTTGACCCCTTATTGACCTGGACATGATGTTCTGATTTGTTTAGAATATCACATGACTGAAATCGGTGGGAAAAGACAGAGTGGACTAGTAAGGAGACAGATGCGAATGGCATCTCCCCTGAGAGTTTCCTAGAATGTTGGATTTGGTGGAATAAAAATAAAGATATCAAAATTGAAATATGTCTTTGAGTTCATAACTAAAAACTAACAGCGGATGGATACAAAGATGTACAGGAATGTTAATCAACTGTGCCATAGGACCATAATACAACCTGATATGAAAAAGATGTCCCAAACATGAAGAGAGCTCGACACAGCCCAGCAAGAGAAGATAGCAGATTTAGAAGACTTAACAGATAATATAGGAGATAATAAGAAAAGTATGCAACATTAATAATAAAGCAAATATATGCACCCTCCGGGTGCAAGTATTTAAGTTTTAATGTAATAAAATATTGTATTAAATTAGGCTAATGAAACTAAATAAGAATACAGATAAAAAGATTTGAAACAGAGGGAGTATAATAAAAGATTTGAAACAGAGGGAGTATAATAAAAAATGGAACAACTGAAACTTACTCTTCCATCACTCTCGTCTTTCATTGTTATTTTTTCTAATTTAAGTATTTAGTTATAAAAGGAAGTAAAGAATAAAATGACAGTTATTTTATCTTGTTAATGGATTTCATCTAAGATTTATTGAAGAAATTTTTGCTTATATTCATTAAAATAAAACCAAACAGTTAGAAATCAATAATACTTAGCATATATTTATTAAATTCGATTTTTTAATATTAATATGCAAATTAGCCTTCCAGTTCACATTGTAAACCGCTATTTTGGTGTATATATAAATACAATTGCATGTTGTTAGTATGTAGATATGATTAACAGTATTAATAATGTAAAACAATTTTATTAATAACTGAGGTTTAAATAAAAATAAAATCATGGAGAATGTTATGTAAATAACAAAAGGAATTGTGACTTGTTTAGTAATATAGTTTCGGTTACAGACAGAAAAATACACAATCTCCATTATAATAAGATTTGTCAAAGGAAATGAATATTTAAACCTTAAAATGTTTATACATACTTGTTTTTGATAGGAGGTCAAAGGTTCAGTACTTCTTGATTGATTTGTATTGCAATATTGATTCATGAAACTGTTATAGCAAATAGTTCCATCTGAATTCCTAACGACCTGAAATGAATAACAGTAAAGAAAAAATTCAAGAGGAGAAAATTCAAATGAAACAAGAATTCCAAAAGTTGTTGAGATGACTACACTCAGTATTTATGTTGCTTCAATTGTTACTACCTTCTTTCAGCAGATCAATTTTACAGCCTTCTTCAGGAAAGAAGGGGCGTCACTTTTCTGTCTCTTACTAAAAAAAAAAAACCTGAAGAGGATCGAAGTCTGAATAATTCAAAATGTTATGCTAACAGAAGCAACATAAAGAATGAGTTCAAGTAGGCGCACGTGGTGTAATGGTTATCAAGAAATGGACATGGTAAACTGAGTTCCAATCCTGGACGAGGCTGTTTGTATTTCACATAGCGATAAACTATTTTTCCTCCATGGGTGAATAGTAGGGCAGGCTGGGCTCTTTAACCTTCGTATCCCCACTGGTATAGGAGAAAAAACTAAATTCAAACTTGTTAAACTCTGCTTAAAAAATTGACCTCATGTCATATCCTGGTCATGTGGAGGGGTTGGTAAATACTTTAAGAATGAGTTTAATAGTCCAAACAATTCTTGGGATGGTAAAAGAAAAGAATTAAAAAACAACAGAGGTGCTGTCATACCAAAATGTTTGCCATAACTAGAATAGAGGCAATAAAAGAATAATAAAAAAATAGATATAGGATAAAAGTGGCTCTTAATGACAAACAAAAATATCATAATCTTTTTTATTCTATAGGATACATAAAATAGAGAATTATAGGGTCAATTTGTAGCTCATAGTAGAGTAAGAGATTGAGGTATATATAAACTTGAAACAGATTAGTGTTATCGCTTCCACTAGTGCACTCAACCCCTCTCTTTCTTTCTTACTATATTTTCTTCCCTTTCTTTCGTTATAATTAAGACAGAATGGTCCATTATTTAGTTGAGGTGGTGACACTCATAAGAAATAAGAATTCAGCAGATAACCAACACCAGATAATCAGGATTAGCAGGATTTATATTTTTGCATTTCATCTTGGACGATTTGGATGGTCTCATTTTTAACCAAAAGGTGTTTCAAGATGATAATGGTTGTACAATTAAGGAACACAAGTATTAATATACAGATATATCGAAATATCTACTAATCAAACAAATATCTTGTATAATTATTAGCAACCCATAATGGTGTAAGGATTAGCAAGCTTGTTTCACAGATCCATTACTACTGAATAGGGATTTCGATCCTCACTGGATGCCCCACACTAGTGACCTTGTGTCACACCCTACCCGTGGCAAATGCATTGAGTAAATTAGGGCATCCTATCATGGTGTAATGGTTAGAAAGCTATTCCTGCAGATCCATTACAACTCAATAACAGATTTGATCCTCACTGGATGCCCCATACTTGCAGCCTGGTATCACATCCTACCCATGGTGAACAGTTTGGGTAAATTAGGGCATTCCCATCGTGGTGTAATGGTTAGTAAACTAGTCTCACAGATCCATTACTACTGAATAGCAACCATGTGCCACATCCTACCCATGGTGAACAGTTTGGGTAAATTAGGGCATCCCATCGTGGTGTAATGGTTAGTAAACTAGTCTCACAGATCCATTACTACCGAATAGCAACCCATGTGCCACATCCTACCCATGGTGAACAGTTTGGGTAAATTAGGGCATTCCCATCGTGGTGTAATGGTTAGTAAACTAGTCTCACAGATCCATTACTACTGAATAGCAACCATGTGCCACATCCTACCCATGGTGAACAGTTTGGGTAAATTAGGGCATTCCCAATCGTGGTGTAATGGCTAGTCTCACAGATCCATTACTACTGAATAGCAACCATGTGCCACATCCTACCCATGGTGAACAGTTTGGGTAAATTAGGGCATCCCATCGTGTGTAATGGTTAGTAAACTAGTCTCACAGATCCATTACTACCGAATAGCAACCATGTGCCACATCCTACCCGTGGTGAATAAGTTGGGTAAATACCTAATTATTAGTAAGTATGTTTTTTGGGAATTACTTTTATTGTTAAAGTATTTGCATGATGTAAAGAAAATAAGTCTTTAGCAGAGATCAATTCCCTGCCCCCAGAAGTTCTGTTATGAGTGTTCTAACTTAGCAATAAAAAAAGAAGACTGTGTTTATATCCCCCCCACCCGCACCTCTATAATTCTTGTCATATCTTCAGCAACCTACAAGAGGGAACAACTTTTCACATGACTCTTTTTTTTACACTGCATGACCTGTACTATTAATATTTAGTTTTCTCTCTCTCTCTCTCTCTCTCTCTCTCTCTCATACACACACACACACATACACACCACACACACACACATGCACACATGCTGCAAAAAAAAAAAAAAAAAACCCAGCTGTGTTGCCAACAAAACCTTTATTAGATAATTACCCTGGGGGTCAGGCATGGTTTCAGGACCAAATATCTGTCTGTATTTCTGAGATGAGAAATTCTGACTATTATACACTGATTTACTCAGACTAGTGTTCTCATCTTGACTATATATATATATATATATATATATATATATATAATAAAATGGTATAGTTAGGTAGCCTACTCTTTAACTATTTTATCAATGATCCAACTTGCAACTAATTCAATATATTATATTCTCCATTAAGCCATCCACCCTTCATAAACATTTATATATATATATATATATATATATATATATATATATATATATATACTTTAATTTATCATATATACAATGTTTATTTATATAAGACACATTGCAGGATTTTAAATGCACTAATAACATGGACTGTTTTGAGGCAAATCTAACTCAAATTTTCATATAGACCTCGTTAATAAATAAGATTTATTCTATTCTATGTATTAATGATTTTGAGTATAAATTAAATACTCATTAATAAACTTACACAATTCCTGGGGGTATTGTGATGTAAGCAGTGACATAGTTTTGGTTACAGACAGACACCTAATCTCCATTATAATAAGATTTGATTACAATAAAAGAAAATTGCAAAAGAATAAATTCAACTTGTAACTCACCTTAGATAAGATGTCTTCAAAATTTTTTCTGGCAGTGGAAATAAATGCTTTTCAATTGTATTTCTAAAATCTTTTTCAGAGATAGAATAATTTTTTTTAGTGTCAAATGCACTAAAAGCCTGAAAAGAAATAAAAAAGACAAGAACTTTTTTTAATTTCAAAAGTAAATATTGATTTGACTGGTGTCTTTTAATCAGTTTTACCAATAAACATTTAAATATTATATATATATATATATACCAACCCCTCTGCAAGAGAAGGACGTGACACCAGGTCAATTTCTTAAATGGAGTTTAACAGGTTTGGATTCAGAGTTTTCCTTCTAGACTGGTTACCTAACCACGGTTAAAGAGCCCAATCTGCCCTACTATTTTACCTATAGCTGGAGGGAGAGTAGATGGATGCATACCCTTCCCAAGGGTATTAGCGATATGTGAAATGATACAGCCTCATTCAGGATTTTAACTCGAGTTGACGAGTCCATTTTCTACGGCTGTAACCATTACATCACGCGCCTCCACATCCAACCCACACCCACACACACACATATATATATAAAGTAAAGTCGTCAGGGCAACCTAATGTCGGTATCAGCCATGCAGCGAGGGAGTCTATCCCCTTTTCACTAGCGCTAGACCAAGGAGATTATTTTAGTGTCTGAGGTGGAGCGCCACACCTACCATCAGCGCCTTACTTTACCGCACAGATCCCTGTGCTACTCATACGCTGAGTTGGCAAGGGCGGGTATCGAACTAGGAACCTTGTGGTTTCTAGCCGAACACTCTACCGACTGAGCTAACACTAGACAAAACATAACCCGTTGAGTCACCCATTGAGCTCTGGGTAGATAATTAGGATTAAGGAAATTTGCAAAGCAAAGCAAATTAAATCAAAAAAAATAAATGAATAAATATGAATTAAAAAAAAACAAAAGCATTAAAATCATTTAATAAGATTTCTAAGAAAGGGAATATTTGACAGAATTTAAATTTATTAAGCGCCAAGATGTTGGCCCGACTGTCTGTTTATGAAACCTATCATACAAATACATTACATAAATCTCCAATATCTCTCCCTCCACACTCACTGAGAAACATATATAACGAGGAGGTAATCAAGGTATACATAGAGAGGGTGAAAGTGACGGGCAGAATGTCAAGTGAGATATGTGTCAGTTTTTAACTTAATTGCAAATCACAACTAATTAAACCAATTAAAATGGAATTCTTTTCAAACATAACTCAATCCTAAAACTAAGGAATATTTTAGAATAACTTTTGTAATTAAACTAAACAATAAAAAAGCCTTTAGGAGACAAACATTGATTCGCTCAGCTTTAATATGATAATATATATATATATATATATATATTTGATAATTGAATCATATTACCACGACCAGACAACTCGGCAAACACCATTTGCGACATCTGGAGCACTGGACAGCTGTTTCGACCTCCTTTGGTCTCATCAGCAGTGCATACCACAATCTCCGCCACTAGAGATTGAACCAGCGGACCACAGCGTGAAGAGCGGGGACTTAATATATAATATAATATATATATATTAATTTGTACTAATATTGTACCGTGTTATATATATATATATGTATATATATATATACACATATATTATCAAAAGGTACACTGTAATAACCTACTCGAGTTTCACCCTAAGGATCTTCAGGGTTAAATCCACTGGATTAATCAAGATATTGATTAATTGCAGTTGCTTGCACGTGTGTATTTTGACTGATAGGATTGTTTGGTTTAAGTCGTGGTAAGTTAAGATGTGCTGGAATATATAACTGGGAGATAAATGGTTTGGTGGTAAAATATCATCATAGTTCCCATTTTCTTTGGTGCATGCATTTGCGAAAATTTTGGATTTTTGGCTTAGGAGTTCTGAGGTATTGGTATAGCAACCTATCGTTAACTTCTCCTCTGTGCAAAGGTGGCAGAATCTGTCGCCTGGGTTGTAAGGTCAGGATCTTTTAACAATTTCCCATTTCATGATAGGGTCTGTACCGTATTTGGAGAGAGAAGTAATGTTCTTATATTTTATGTTATTAAAGCTAGATGTATGGTTATAATATCTATTTTTGAAGAGAGTTTGGGTTGATCCGAAATAAATCATTCTCTTATTATTCCTGTCGAATACGATGGCTTTGTAGACTAGATTTTTGTTGTGGCATTTATAGTTGAGTGGGCATATTGGTTTTTTATTATTACTGTTGTTATTGTTATCATTATTATTATTTCTGCAATTGCATGGGAGTATGTCGCTATTGTTTTTGTTTTTGTTTAATTTTTTTTATATTAAATTTGCTTAAATACTTGTCAACATTTGGCATGCAGCTATAGGATAATTTAACAGTGTTTTTATTAAATATTTTATGAAGTTTGCTTTCAGGTGGGAAGTGTTTGTTTAGGATTTTGAAAAATATGTTTCCTAAATTGAGATTCAAACTTAAGTTGAATGGGGGGGGGGTAAACCAGATTATGTTTCTATTTCTATTTCTTTTTTTATTTTTGTTTTGAGAGTGTGAGATGTTATCCTCCTTATATTCGAGGTTGGTTTTGAAACCGCTGAATTTAAGGGCTTGTTCATATTCGTTTTTGGTTTTGTTAAAAATGGTTTTATTAGATGAGTTTTGTGATAGTCTAGTTGCTATACCGGTAGGTATGTGCTTGAATACTTGTTTTGGGTGGTTAGATCCTGTATTGATATAAGAAGGTGTATATGTGGGTTTCATGTAGGGGGATATAGATCCATCATTGAGATTTAGGGATATATCTAAGTAGTCTGTGGTTGTAAGGTTAGTTTGGATCTCAATTTTGAATCCGAACTTATAGAATAGTTCGTGTAGCTTTTTACGTAAAATGTCTGCTTTTCTAGGAGTACTGTGCTCCAGTATGGCTAAACCTTCATCACGGTAAAGGCCGTGATTGCTTGGGTCCATGATGTTGTTTATATTGTGCAATAAGAGACAAACCGACCATCACACATATCTTAGCCCCGTCGTATGATCCCATCAAAACGTCATAGTTATTTGCCCCTTTTTTTTTGTTGTGGTACAAAATGGATTTAAACTTTTTCGTCCGGGATAGTCATGTATTCTTTTGCCAGATCTATCACTTTGCTATTTGTATTTTCTGTAATTGATAGGTAGAAATCCTTAATATCGTATTTAATGAATGTGCAGTTTTTATATATGCTGATATTTTTGAACCACTGGATGCAATATATATACATATATATATATACATGGGCCGGGTTAGCTCAGTCGGTAGAGCGTTCGGCTAGAAACCACAAGGTTCCTAGTTTGATACCGGTCCTCGCCAACTCAGCGTATGAGTAGCACAGGGATCTGTGCGGTAAAGTAAGGAGCTGATGGTAGGTGTGGCGCTCCACCTCAGACGCTAAAAACAATCTCCCTGGTCTAGCGCTAGTGAAAAGGGGGTAGACTCCCTCGCTGACTGGCTGATACCGACTTTAGGCTGCCCCGTCGTCGACTTATATATATATATATATATATAACACGGTACAATATTAGTACAAACTTTGCATTTACTATCCCTGTAATATAACCTAGTTTTCTATTAGTAATCATACTGCTATATAAAATCTCCTATTAGTATCATACACTTGGAGGTAATTTGGTTAGGTTTCTTTGTTTAATGGCATATCAACCTTCATGGATTACTTAATGTCATTGGTGTAAGTTTTATCATTATAGGAAATGGACATGGCAACACAAGTTCAAATCCTGGACAAGGCTGTTTGCATTTCACATAGCGCTAATACTCTTGGGAGGTATGCTTCAACTATTAACCCACCAGCTATGAGTAACTAATAGGGTAGACTGGACCCTTTAACCTTGGTTAGACAACTAGTCTAGAAGAAAGAGAACTATGAATTCAAACCCATTAAACTCCATTTAAAAAAATAACTTTGTGTCACATGCTACTCATGTAGAGGGGTGGAAAATATGTAACCCATAACTGGGGGGTATGAGGGGATTCATACCTTTCCCAAGGGTATTAGTCTGAAAGGGAACATATTAGCACAACTGGAATTTGAACTCATTTAGTATGATAACACAGTCCAGCATGTTAGCCACCATGCCACTGGGAATCCCTGCCCTGTTGGAGGTGGCACAGTTGATGTAATGGTTATTATCAAAAGAAAATGGATTTAATGAACCGAGTTCAAATTTGGGAGAAGATT
Organism: Doryteuthis pealeii; assembly: GCA_023376005.1. Lineage (NCBI taxonomy): Eukaryota > Metazoa > Mollusca > Cephalopoda > Myopsida > Loliginidae > Doryteuthis > Doryteuthis pealeii. The sequence continues at coordinate 47,059,099 of CM042145.1, read as the reverse complement.
GTTTGCATTTCACTCTGAACTAATGACCAGGGAAAAGGCATGTATTCATCTGTCCCCACCCTCCCCTAAGTTATAGATAAAATAGTAGGACAGGCTGGGCTCATTAGCTTTGGTAGGGAGAACTAGTCAAGAAGTTGGTTGGTAGGTTATTTTGTTTAAGGACATATCAACCCTTGTGGGCTATTTAATTACAAATCTTGTTTTTTGTATATATGATTTGTAAGCGAATAGATTGTTCATAAATACTTTTATTTGCTTTGTTTTTACAAACTGTTAGAAATAATTTTCCTTAACTTACAAACAGATCTAGTTGACACATAGATTGAACCCTAACAGGTAGTATCATTCCAGGTCAGAGTGGACCTGGGAGTCATGGCAATGAAAGGGTACTCCACAATTCCAGAATTGGAATCTTGCCATTAGATGCAGTTTAACATCCAGAACACTGAATTGGTTGAAATAATATCTACCTTAGATTTTTCATTAACTTCATGTGTATCGATAAATTGGTAAAACTAATTTTTATTTATTTCGTGTGTATTTATGAATCCGAAAAAATAATTTCCTGTATATTAATAAACTAGTGGTTGACCCTCAGCCACCACCTTCTAGCACCTTAAAGATAATAAGGGTTGGGTGTTTGTTTGCCATAAGAGCAGTTTGAAGAATAATCATATAGAGGCTAAGTTATAACTATTGATAAACTATTAGAAATAATTTTTATTAACTCAGTGTGTATCAGTATATTGGTAGAAATATTTTTTAAGCTAGATTTTTCATTAACTTCATGTGTATTAATAAATTGGTATATTCATAAGGTCATTAACTATCTTACCAACAGCAACCTTGAGCACCTTTTTAATTTCCATGTTTCTAACACACGTGGCTATGCCTACAAAGTCAGAAAACAGCATAGCTCATATGACTTTCAGAAACATTTTTTCACACTCAGAATTGCTGCGGCATGGAATAAACTGCCTGCATCCATTACAGGCTGCTGAAACACTGCATCTTTCAAAATCTCCATGCTTCTTTTAATTCGATAAAACTATACCTGATATCCCCCTCCATACACATATGCACTTGCACACACACATACATGTATATTATGACTTTACGCTATTCATTTTCCTTACATTAGTACATTATTCTATGTACAATACATGAGCCTTTGATGAGTTAACCGTTACAGCATTTTTCAGTTTGTATTATACAACAAAGTGATATAATTCTTTCCAGCTTGCAGCAAATCATTATTTTTTCAATAATAAAACTAATTTTATAATTATTACAGGTTTATAAAGGAAATCTGGGTGCCCCTCTGGTGGTGGTGGTAGTGGGCAATTACCTCCTAATAAATCTGGCCCTGATTGTATCCTCCTTGTACTATTATTGTTGTATAATATTTCCTAGTATTGTCATAATGATATATGACACCTCCTAGGACTATCTTAATATCATATTATATTTACTAGCAAATATATGCACCCTCTGTAGGGTGCAAGTATTTAAGTTTTAATGTAATAAAATATCATATTAAATTAGAAAGGCTAATGAGACTAAATAAGAATGCAGATAAAAAGGTTTGAAACAGAGAGGGGTATAATCAAAAAATAGAACAACTGAAACTTATTCTTCCGTCACTCTCCTCTTTCATTGCTAAATTTTCAATTTAACTATTTAATTAAAATAAGAACTAAAGAATAAAATTACAGTTATTTCTTCTTGTTAATGGATGTCTTTTAAGATTTATCTCCAAGATTTTTGCTCATATTCATTAAAATAAAATCAAACAATTAGAAATCAATAATACTAAGTACATATTTATTAAAATCAAATTCTTAATATCAATATGCAAATTAGCCTTCCCGTTCACACTGTAAACTGCTATTTTGTTGTATATATATAAATACAATTGCAGGTTATTAGTATGTAGATATGGCAACGCCAAGTGGCTTCGGCCCTGGATCTTTACAAGTTAATAGCGTCGCTTCCATGGGGCTATCCCCCAGGCAATACCTGCCCCCTCGATTTAAAGGGGCAGGGCTGGGTTTATTGCCCAGCACCTGAGGCACCCCCCTTGAGGGGGAATGCCGACGGGATCGACACAATTTTTCACCTGCCACCCATGAGCTTTGGTTTGTGGGTGGTCCCACGTTAATAGGGCCTTGTGCCTAACCCGTACAAGTGGGGTACAAGGTAAATACAATGTAGATATGGTCAATAGTATTGATAATGTATAACAATTTTATTAATAATTGAGGTTTAAATAAAAATAAAATCATAGAGAATGTGATGTAAATAAAAAAGGGAATTGTGACTTGGGTATGATATAGTTTCGGTTACAGACAGATTGACACACAATCTCCATTATAATAAGAATAATATAACTATAGAGCATATACTTCTAGTAACATTAGAGTAGCACTACTGTCACAAACATTCCAGTATCATTAATGCCATGTAATAGATCCTTCTAGTCAGGGCCAGTGCTAGGGTCACATGCCCCCCCACACACACACCACCAAATCTGTGATTGAGTCCTACCCCAGAATCTACGATACGTGGCCACCCACTCTACTACAAGTCAATTTTCATAAAGTAGTATTCATAGAAAATATCTGAAACCCACTCTTCTGGGACCCCCCAGCAGACTACCTCCCTATTGGGGGTTTCAAGGTATTACATGCCAGCTCTACTTCTAGGTCTATTACTATTATAAACATATCCTTTTAATATTAATATTGCCATATAACTTCTTTCTTGTACTAGATATTACTTTTACAATTATTATTATACAGCATATCTTTCTAGTATTATTACAACTTCTATATATTTACCAACCCTTTCACAAGAGTAGGATGTGACTCAAGGACAATTTCTTAAGCAGGGTTTAACAGATTTCAATTCAGAGTTTTCCTTCTCCTAGACTGGTCTGGTAACCAAGGTTGAAGAGTCCAGTCTCCCTTAGTATTAAAACTTCTATGTAATAAATTGGATCTGTAGCTGTAGAGCCCCACTGACTAATCAACTTCCCCCACATTGCGTTTGCTATTTGTTATGGTGTTCTATCTCAGGCTAATGGTCAACTGTTTTGGATTGTGGTAGAGAAGTTTACTTATATGCCATTAGTCTGGTTATGCTAATTTCTTATTAGCAAGACCAATCCCATTACACTATTTAAAATGAATATGGCTCCCAGTTTGAACAGAGGTCTGCCATCAAATTTTTAGTGGCTGAGAAGTGCGAACCATGTGAAATTTACAGAAGAATGTGTGATGTATATGGAAAAGCATGTTTTAGTAAAAAAAGTGTTTATAAATGGGCTTAACATGAGTTGGTCATCATGAGCCTGAGTTGTGAACACAGTGGAAGTGGAAACACACTGAATCTCCAGTAAAGAAAGAGTTATAGGTACAGCAGTCAGTAAAGAAGGTCATGCTGACAGTCTTCTGGGACATGAAAGGATTAATCACTATTGATTTCCTTGAAAAAAGGTGCAATTGTAAACAGTGCTTCCTATTGCCAATTCCTTATATGAAATTCATCCTATTTATTGAATGACCCTTGTATTTCATTCAATTTGTGGTGAGTATATTTTCCTGACCTCCCACCAGGCTGGATTGGCACAAGGAATTTTTTAATGTTGGGAACAACACACAAACTGAAGCTCATGCAGTTGCCAGTGCAAAACGTGTATGATCTCTTCGGCATTCTCATTTTGGGGCGCCTAAGCCACCCGGGAATAAACCTAACTCTGCCCCTTTTAGATGAGGGGCAGGTGCTGGCAGAAGGAGGGGTAACCATGCAATCAATTTTACTTTACTTCGTAAAGTGTAGAGAAAGGAAATAAATCTTATGAGCAGGGCAGCAAAAATAATTCAAAATTAAAACATTAGCCCAATGCAGAATTTACTTATGCATAAATGTAAATAATTTTATACTCTAATTTTTCTCTTCAAAATTTGGTGCTTACATTATTTACAAGACTGATATTTAAAAAAAATATTTTACGGTTGGTCAGTTGGATTTTATGGCATGTCAAATCTTATTGGATTATTTTATGCTGAAGACATTTTTTTAATTCATTCTTGTTGGATATTCAATTCTTTAGAACCCCTTTTCTAATACTCATTTTTTAACTATTTAACTCATAAATTGAACCCTAATGGGTACTCCCACTCCGGGTCATGGTGGATCTGTGAGTAATGGCAATAAAGGAGTACTCCACATTCTCCAGAGCTGGAACTTCAGCACTAGATGCAGTTTAAAGTTGTACGCAGAACACTAAGACCCTCAGCCACTGCTTTCTAGCACATATGTAATAAAAAGTGTTCAGGTATTGCCATAAGGGCAATAGGGTCAGGACAATCATATTGGTGCTAGGGCTTCATGTGACCAGTCTGTTGATCGGAAGGGCCCCTCCGACTGCCTGTCTGGCCTAAGTAAGGGCCAAAGTGAAGTTATATGTCATGGACTTCTCAGCCACTAGGATTCCATCCTTAAGCATGATGGGTCGCCATGGCCAACAGGTGCATTTGAAGCACCCCCTGCAGATGTGCAGTCGGATTATTTTAAAGCAGGGATTGACAGTCAGGGAGACAAAATCTAATATTTTAGTTATTAATAAAATTCAATAATACTTCATAGATTGATTAGAATAAAAAAAAAAGATACTAAAATAAAGGAATATATTATTAAGTATTTACCACACCCATTCGCCACTGGTAAGATGTGACACAAGGTCACAAGTATGGGGCATCCAGTGAGGATCAAACTTACTATTTAGTAATAATGGATATGTGAGACTATCTTGCTAACTATTACACCATGATGGAACGCCCGAAGGAATATCTTAGTATTAAATATAATTCATATAACAATAAATGTAAATTGATTTTAAGGTACGAATGCGCAATAACATTAGATGTGAAAAACTCCCAAACTAGCCTAATCCTAACCCTAACATCTCAAAGGTTTCAGGTATTTCTGTGGAATGGAATGTAATGTTTTTATATGTAATCTAATTATGCACTATCATGCATTAGCACTGATTTTAAATTTACCTTATTACAGGCATAAAGTAAAGTCGTCAGGGTGGGTAAAGTCAGAATCAGCCAGACAGCAATGGAGTCTATCCCCTTTTCACTTTACTGCCCAGATCCCTATGCTACCATACACTGAGTTGGCGAGGGCCAGTATCAAACCTGGAACCTTGTGGTTCACTAGTCGGATGCTCTACCGACTAAGCTAAACCTGCAGTTTGTTATAGTTAAGCTGGATGGTGGGCCCCATTATTTTTTATCATAATTCATGTTATCACCAACTTGTCAGAAAAAAGGAATTAGAGAGAGAGAGAGGGGGAAAGGGGGAGAGAGAGGGGGAAAGGAAGAAAGAGAGAGGAAGAGAGGAAGGGAGAGATGGAGGGAGGAAGAGGGATCTGTGCAATTGTTGAAGTTAATTTTAAAACCTTTTGTATTTATACAACCACCAGCAGGTAATTGACAAATCTTATTAAAGGAAAATCCTATAAAAAAAATCATTGTTTGTTTACATGTAATTTTATTACTATTATTATTATTTTTTAGATTTTTTTTCACAAGGTGTCAAATCATTAGAAATGTGTGTCTTGTATTTTGTGAATTTTCATCTTAGTTATCAATAGGGCTGGTTTAGCTCAGTCAGTAGAGCATCCAGCTCAGAATCACAAGGTTCTGGATTCAATACCAGCACTTGCCAACTCAACACATGAGTAGTACGGCTTGGATCTGTGTGGTAAACTAGGGAGCTGATAGTAGGTGTGGCACTTCACTTCAGACGCAAAAACAATATCTCTGGTCTAGTGCTAGTGAAAAAGGGATAGATTCTCTCACAGTTCGGCTGATACCGACAATAGGCCATTCTGACAACTTTTTACTTATTTTTTTTATTTAATAAAAGAGGCCGGTTTAGCTCAGTCGGTAGAGTATTCACCTCAGAATCACAAGGTTCCAGATTCGATACCGGTCATCGCCAACTCAGCGCATGAGTAACACAGTTTGGATCTGTGTGGTAAAGTGGGGAGCTGATGTTAGGTTCCTACTAGATAACCATAGTAAAGCAGCAATGAGCCTGTTCAATACTTAGATGGGTGACCATTTAAGCAACAACAGGTACTGTAAGAAACCGAATATCAAAATGACTTGAATTGGGATTAAATGATCCGAAAAAGTGGAGTGTTGCATGTTATGGACTGTTCAGCCACAAGGATTCCATCCTTAAGCAATACAAATCACCACTCATGGTCAACAGATGGCCCCATTAGGGGGATTTTACTACTCTGCAAAGGTGCAGTCGGTGTATTCTTCTTCCCCAGCTGTCAGGGTGGTTTGTAGATTATTTTGAAATATAGAAGGGATGCAGAGATAATTGAGGTTCCAAGAAGAATAAACTTTGAAAGAAAATAAAGCACCATTATCATAGATAGGCTATGTTTTCTATAAATATTAAAAGGATTATACATAACATATTTTCAAATATTTCAAAAGCCACATCTATATATAAATACTCATGTTTAAAAATATATAAGTAAAAAAAGTAAGTAAAATCATCTATTGTCAGTATCAGCCAGACATCAAGGGAGTCTATCCCCTTTTCACTAGCGCTAGACCAAGGAGATTATTTTAGCATCTGAGGTGGAGCGCCACACCTACTATCAGCTCCTCACTTTAGCACAGATCCATGTGGTACTCATACACTGAGTTGGCGAGGGACGGTATCGAACCAGGAAGCTTGTGATTCCTAGCCGAACACTCTACCGACTGAGCTAAACCGGCCCATTCTAAGAGCTTATAATAGAAGAAACTTACTATGTTCTACTTGTTTTAGTATTTAAAGAATAACAGAAGCTAATGTGTATGTATACACAGGTCAAGATGTCATTCTGCCCTTTGACCCTGTTTTATTCAAAACGAGGCTGTGATGTTGTTCAAGGGACGTCACTCATCATATTTATAAAATCTATATATTAATACTCATGTTTCTTGATTGTACAACCATTATCATCTTGCAGCACCCTCTAATTAAAAATGAGACCATCTAAATCATCCAGGATGAATGCAAAAATGTAAATCCTGATTATTTGCTGTTGCTTATCCACCAAATACTTATTTCTTATGAGTGTCATAATCTCAGCTAAATAATGGACCATTCCATTTTTATTATAAAGAATGAAATACATGCTACACAGAAAAAATGAAAGAAAGAAAGAGAGCAGGGGAAAAATAGAGAGAGGGGGTGAGCACACAGAAGTGATAATGCTAATCTGTTTCAATCGAACATTATGAAAAGAGAAAAAATGAAAAGAAGGAAAGAAAGAAAAAAAAAGAGTTAAATCAAGATTATTATACTTTTTACATATTGAACTATTGCAAAATAGTTCAATATGTACATACATAAACATATCAAACATTGTAATAATTAAATTATCATACTATGGTACATCCACAGGTCCTACTAGTTTTTAAATATTTCATCAGATTTAAAAACCGCATTAAACATGAATGTAATATTTGGGCCATTCTGTTTACTCTTATCAATGAGTAAATTGATATTTATGCAACACCTACAATCTATCCATAGCTGGAGGGAGAATAGTTGGATTCATACCTTTCCCAAGTGTATTAGCATTATGTGAAATTCAAATAGCCCCATCCAGGATTTGTACTTGAGTTGCCACTTTCTATGATGATAACCATTACATACAAGCGCCTCCACTATCAATGAGTAAGTAACCAATGGTTGATATACATGGCTGGCAGATACTATTTCATGTCAGAAACACCACTTATCCGTACTCCCTCTTAAGCTGCCAAAAAATGGCCTCTAAACAATCTTAATGATAAGATAATGTGTTGTGTAAACCGAAAACGGATTGCTTCACACCTTTCATGCATGATAGAGTCTGATTGGTTGGTTGGTTGGTTGGTTTTATGGCATGTCAACCCTTGCTGGGTTATTTAATGTTGAAGCCAGTCTTGTTTTAAGGCAATTATATAATTTCAAGTAACTAATGTTATAAGTCATTTGAAAGCAATTTTAGAGCATTAAGTAAGTTATACTTACTAGCAAATATATGCACCCTCCGGGTGCAAGTATTTAAGTTTTAATGTAGTAAGATATTGTATTAAATTAGAAAGGCTAATGAAACTAAATAAGAATGCAGATAAAAAGATTTGTAACAGAGGGGGGTATAATCGAAAAATAGAACAACTGAAACTTACTCTTCCATCACTCCCGTCTTTCATAGTTATTTTTTCTAATTTAAGTATTTAGTGAAAAGAGGAAGTAAAGAATAAAATGACAGTTAATGGATTTAATTTTAGATTCATTGAAGAGATTTTTGCTTATATTCATTAAAATAAAACCAAACAGTTAGAAATCAATAATACTAAGCACATATTTATTAAAATCAAATTTTTAATATCAATATGCAAATTAGCCTTCCCGTTCACACAGTAAACCGCTATTTTGTTGTATATATAAATATAATTGCATGGAATCAGTATGTAGATAAGGTCAACAGTATTAATAATGTAAAACAAATTTTATTAATAATTGAGGTTTGAATAAAAATGCAATCATGGAGGATGTGATGTCAATAACTAAGGGAATTGTGACTTGAGTAGTAATATAGTTTCGGTTACAGACAGAAAAACACACAATCTCCATTATAATAAGATATGTATTCATTAGGTGAGGCTTTATATGAATAATTTTGATATTTTGAACTAAGATTAAGATGAGGACTATAGTCGAGATATCAAAACTACTTTAAGTAACTGTAATGATAAACGAAAACACGGATAGGCTTAAGAAAGCTTTATTCTACTTAGAATAATGTTACAGTTTACTGAGAGCTTATATACTCTTAGAAACACCAAAGAGTTCCCCACAGGGGAGGTAATAATAAAATAGGGGAGGTAACTCTCAATTACTTATTACAGTAACTATTCTTAATACTAACAACTTATATACAATTATATAGTTTCAAGTAAGTATTCCTATTTAATAAGAATCATTTGTTTGCTTACAGTTATGAGGTTTCAAGTATTCTTATCTAATACAAATAATTTCATGTTATTCCTTGCTGGGTTAGTAAATGGCAAAGTCACTCTTTTTTTTTCAAGCAATTATATAATTTCAAGTAACTAATGTTAATAATCATTTGTAAGCAATTTTAAAGCGTTAAGTAACTATTCTTAATACTAATAAGTAAGTAAAGTTGGCGGAGTGGCCTATTGTCTGTGTCAGCAAGACCGCAAGCAAGTCTATCCCTTTTTTGCTAAACCAGGGAGATTATTCTTTTGCTGAGGTGGAGCACCACTTTACCGCACAGATCAGATTACCCAATCTGTGCTCATACACTGAGTTGGCGGGGACCTTATAAACCAGAACTTTACAATTCCTATTATACTAATAATTTATACACAATTATATGCTTTAAAGTAACTATTACTATTTAATAAGAATCATTTTGCATACAATTATATGGTTTCGTGTATTCTTATCTAATACAAATAATTTGCTTACAGTTATACAGTTTAAGATAATCTGATCAAATACTAATAATTAGCATACAATTCTATGGTTTTAATCATTTCAAGCAATTACATGGCTTCAAAATTTAGTGATGAATTTGTGTGGGAAAAAAAAAAATATTTTAAAAATTCTTCTTGAATCCATTTTATTCCATACCTTCAAATTAGCAGCAGGAGCCAAGCTCTTTTGATCTGCTTTTTTTTGCAAAAATAAACTTGTTCTTTTTTCATCTGAATTCTTAAATAGTCTTGTTTTACAATAAATTATTTTAGGAATTTTTCAATGAATGTCTCAGTGAACTTTTTTTAAACCATGAATTAACTTTTTTTCTTTCAATAATTGCTTACAAATAATTATTAACATTAGTTACTTAAAATTATATAATTGCTTCAAAAGAAAGACTGATTTTGGCATATTTTTTATTGTAAAATAAACAAATACTATTTACAACAAATGCAATTTTGAAATTATACAAAATTTTTAAAAATCAAATTCATATATAAAACTTATCTTTCTTTAAATTCAGCTTGCTGATTTTTCAGGCAAAATGACCTTTTGATGAAACAATTATTTTTGTGCAATGATTTTCCATAAACTCAGTTTTCTGGCAAGTGACATTCCGTATTATGTTTACCTCCCATTTATATTTTTTATGTGAATCATTTTTTTGTACACCACCCCAGAAATAATTTTTTTGTGAATAAACAAGTACTTTTTACAACATGGTGTAATTTTGAAATTATACAACATTTTTTAAAAAATCCAATTCATATATAAAAGTTGATATATCCGGGTTAAGGGATATATTCTTGAAGTTGGTAGTTGGTATATATTATCGCAGTTGTAATTGGTACATCTAATAGCAATCCGTCTGAGCAGTGGTGGTGTCGTCTAGCAGTAAAGTTAGCTTGTAGGCATGGTGGGACCAACACAGTGTCGACTATTTTATACATGACACTGTCCAATCAGATTATAGTGAGGGGGACCAAGGTATTTACATATTCATTATATCAAAAGTTATCTTTCTTTAAATTTGTTTGCTGATTTATTGGACAAACAAACTTTCGATGAAGTGATTATTTCCATGTAATGATGTTCTGTGAAGTCAATTCTCCAGCGAGTGACATTCGATATTATGTTTTTACCTCCCAGTTATATCCTATGTGAATCATTTTTTTGTACACTACGACAGAAATAATGGAAATTTTGTTTTTAATGTGTGTGTGTGTAAAGGAAAAAAGATCTTTGTATATAAAACTCTATTCTATTTTCTATTCCAGAAAACGTGACCTTTTTTTCTGTATAAGATTATAAACTTTAGTCAAAAAGCAGTGAAGCATTTAATGATGTAATGAAAATCCCTTTGAATTATTACAATGTTTTATAGAGATTATATTTAGAGTTATATTCTATGTGAATAAACATAGTAAATAGAATATCTTACCTTAAGTAATTTTCCATATTGCTGTGTCACCAAAGTTTGAAGAAGATTTTTCACTGTGGTATTTTCTGAATCTGAAAGAACATTGGCAGTGAATAATGCTGGTCTTTGCATTGAAATAAAACCTTAGATCTACAGAGTGAATGAAAAGTAAATCCCTATTTTAAACTATATTTTTTTTAATAACTGGCCAGTTGTCAATACTTGGGAGAATATTGAAGACTTGAATTTTACGCAAGATGGTGCTCTTCCACATTTGGCTATTGTTGTTTATGAATGACTGAATCACCATTCTCATGATAGATGGATGAGTAGACATGGTCCGCATGAGTGGCCAGCCAGAAGTCCTGATTTAACACCCTGTTACTTTTTTCTTTAAGGTTGGTTGAAGGAGCAAGTCTACTCTATGAAACCAATGTCTTTGGAAAAACTTGAAGGACAATTACGAGAATTTATTTCTGCCATTTCACAAGAGTTCCTGGGAAGATCAGTTGATGCAATTCCCGAAAAGCTTGAAAGGCTGGAGGTAAATGCTGGTGCCCATATAAAATTTTAAATAAAACTCCATGTTATATGTGTTCTCATATTCAGATTTTGTAAAAATAATGAGTCAGAAATATAAGATTTTTAAAATAGGGATTTATTTTACAAACACTCTGTACACTTCAAAAATAGCAACAAAAATGATTTGTACACATTTGATTTAAGTTCTCCATATTTTCCTTGGTTTATTTATTTCTGTGATGTGAAGTTATATTTTATCTTCTAAGCCTCAATGGAATACATATTTATGCAAAGTATCAAAAAATTCTTATCTCATACAAACAACTTTCAGTTATCTTCAATTTTTCAGACTTTCTTTTTTTTTTAAGGAATACTCCCTTCAAATTAAACACATTTTTTAAAACCCATCTTTTGATCTATTCAGCCTATAGTACCTAACAAGTACTACCAGTCCAGGTCAGAGTGGACCTGGGAGTAATTGTGATGAAGAGGTACTTTACACTCCCCAGAACTTCAAAATTCGAATTTCACCACTAGATGCAGTTTAATGTCATACCCAGGACATAAAGACCCCCCAGCCACCACCTTCTAACCCATATGTGATAAGAAAAGGGCTGGGAGGTTTGCCATAAGAGCAATAGGGTCGGGACAATTATATAGGTGCTAGAGCTTGACATGACCAGATAATTGATTAGATAGGGCCTCTCCGACTTCCCGGGCCAAACTGGAGTGTTACATGGAGTGTTACATGTCTCCTACTCAACCACTAGGATTCTGTCCTTAAGCATCATGGGTTGCCACCCACAGCCAACATGTGGCCGCATTGGGAGTGTCTTAACCCTCAGCAGAAGTGCAATCAGCATATTCTACAGCACCAGCTGACAGGGTGGCATACTAGATTGGTAAGACAAAAGTGATTTAAAATTGAAGCAAAAGAGATTTCTCTAGAGAAATTAGTCATTTACAGCCAAAGAATTGGTAAGTTGCTTGTAGCATCAAAGAATTCCTTAATCCTTTGAATTCCATATATTCAGTGCAATCAATATTGATATTTACTAAGCTTAGCCTAATCTGGCATAAGGCCATGGATCTGGAGCACTTGTCAGGGATTGAATACAATACAATAGTAAATTAAATATCCTTCAATAATACCTTATGATACTCAGAAAAAAAAGATATTTTAATGAAATAATCCTGATATATATTTTAGCAGAAGTGCGGGTGGTGAAATATTTTTTATTGTAGGAGTTAAAATTCTGGATGAGGCCGTTTACATTTCACTTCACAGGAAAGGGAAAAGCATGAATTCATCTATTCCCCCTCCAATTCTGGGTAAATAGCATGATAGACAGGGCCCTCTAGTTTTGGAAGTGCAACCAGTCTAGGAGAAGGAAAACTCTGAATTTAAACCACCCTATGCCTGTTGCCACTTTCTCTAGACTATGATAATTCTATGGATGCACATAAAAGATTTTTTAAATAATTTTATGGATGCACATAACAAAAGAGTTTTAAAATAATTCTATGGATGCATATAACAAAAGTGTTTAAAAATAAAGAAGGATTTTGATTAGCTTCAGAGATCTTCTTTGTATGTAATAATTCTTGTTCTTCTATCTTCTAAATTTGTAGAGTTCTATTTCTCTGAATTTTTGAGATGAGGCTTGATATTTAGTATCATTTGGATTATTCAAACTATTGTCCTCATCTTTATTGTTATCTGTACAACGTTTTGTCTGATATGCCCTCTGGCCTTCTTCAGGTATTTCCTGTCAAACTCTGGAACCTTCTTTTTGAACCAGGAACCTTGTCATAATCCAGAGCCTTTACAGAACTCTGAACTCAACCCTTTATTCAATCCACGGGGGATACACTGTTCTCATTCCGCTAATCAAGCTGTGTTAATAATTATTTCTATGTTACTGTCGCCTTGGACCAGGATTGAACCTGCTGCCTAGAGATACTGTTACTTAGAACTGTTTTAACTCAACACCTATATCCATTATGCCATGTGTCCAACTGGACAATATTCCGAATAACCCAAATAATCCAAATTGTAGAATTTGGCCATGTTTTTCACATGGATCTGACCTCATCCATTCCACACCAGTTAGGAGGTCAAAAAACATTTTTGTACTTTCGTATCAATGATCAGCCTTAATCCATTGGATGAGAAACGGCATATTTTGTCATTTAATCATGTCCAATGACCTCAAATGACCTCAGAGGTCAGCCATGCAGGGTCAATGTTGAAACCTCAAGTCAAATCAATAAGTTTCATTTTTCTTTTTTTTCTTTAAAAAAAAGTAAAGTTGTCGGGGTGGCCTAATATCGGTATCAACCAGACAGCAAGGGAGTCTATCCCCTTTTCACTAGCACTAGACCAAGGAGATTATTTTAGCATCTGAGGTGGAGTGCCACACCTACCATCAGCTCCTTACTTTACTGCACATATCCATGTGCTACTCATACGCTGAGTTGCCGATGGTCGGTATCAAACCAGGAACCTTGTGATTTCTAGCCAAACACTCTACCGACTGAGCTAAACCGGCCCCAAAAAGTGAAATGCTTCATGAATTTGCATGTCATACCTGCGCAGGGACTATGCTAATCTTCTCTGTATCGTTCAAATTTTAGTATATGTACTGCCGAAGCTATTACTTTAATAGATTATTGATCTGTAAAATTCTGTAAGATGGTTGTTTGGTTGATTTTTATGGCATGTCAACCCTTG
>CM042145.1:46772341-47039841 GCA_023376005.1 Doryteuthis pealeii | reverse complement strand
CGTAAAAAAAAGAATTGTACTGTCGCGATTTGTTTTTGGTTTGTTTAGTTTTTTGGTTGTTTTTTCCACAGCCACAACTATCTTATTACACAAGTGCTGCCCTTGCCTGGCGGTACAAAAAAGAAAGGGGGGAAAAAGAACACAAACACAAGGAACAAAAAAATATATATATAAAGATCTATATCTTTTTCGTCCGCCCTGTCTTGACATAGTCACGTGTTAGTGCGTGCTGGTGTGAGTTCACGAAACGATTTCTCGTCTCGTTACTCTGGTTGTTTGATCTTAAAACAAAAACATTACAACAAAACACGATAAGACTGGATACATAGAAGAAGTTTTTTTTTTTTCTAGGGTCTATTTAGACAGACACAATCAAGTTACACCGCGACAGCGTGTTAAGCTCTCTCTAGAGTTATGCAAGTTTACAAGAGGCCTTCGTCCGCGACCAGCGGAGTCGGGGTTAATCGTGATGGAGCAGGTGTGACCACGCCAGTTCTCCCGTCTTCCACGGTGGCCACCTCGGTCCCTACGGCCAATTCAGGTCTTGCCAATAACATAGCGGTAACACAACATCAACAGCAACAACAGCAACCACCAACAAGCTTACAGAGCCCACCAGCTGCACTTTCAGGATCCCCTGTCGTGCGTCGACGGTTCCAACGATCACTAAACCACTACGTAGAACCTGTTGAGCATGTCCATCATGTCGAAAAGTATGATCCGGAAAAAGACAAGTGGGTCAAGCTGGTCGAGAAGATGAATTTACAAGTGTTGCCTTACACCTATTTCGCTTCTTGTATGACCAGAAATGACTATATGCATTTGGTGTTACGAGCTACCAAATGGAGACCCATCAAGGCAGGGTTTCGAGTGCACAGTTTGCTGCCCCTCACAAATGAAATGCACATGCCCGGCCCTACCGAACCTTACGTTATTACCTATGTAGATCGCGAAGCCAAACTCTTTGCCGACGGTGAATACAAATTTGACTTTCCAAATGATTATTTTTTGAATAATATTTGTACATCACCCGAACAGACCCGGCTACCCTACATGACTTGCAGCCGCGTGTTTGATGTCGGGTATGCTGTATCACATCAATGGATCTCAAATACGGACTACAAAAGCGAAAGCATACAAAGTATATTTAATACGTCAGCATGGAGTGCACTTCTTCCAGGTCAGGAATTTCGCTATGAATGGAACTACAGTGGCAACTTGTGGTTTTCAAATTCCAGTTTTCAACATTTGAATCGACAGAACCTCCAAGACACGTTCATGAGGGAATATCACCATTATAATCAGCAGCTATACAATCATCACCAACAAGTTCCTTCGCCACAATCCCATCACCAACTTGAAAATACCCACGAACCTCCTCCTGTGGCGATATTAAGCATGCCGGCCATCCGTCACCCAAACAATGCTATCATGAGGTTTTGTATGAATCTCTGGGTTGACTACTGGATGGAAATAGAATATAAAGATTCCTTTGGTGATGTACAAATGATACCAAATCTACTAACTTCGGAACCCAGATGGTAACAAAAAAAAAAAAAAAAATACAAACAAAAAATATACAGATTTAAAAAAAAATGTTTTGATTTATTTACCACCCAACACAACTGGGAATACGCCTTATTTTTTTTTCTTTCTTATTGCAATAGTCTTTTTGAGGCCGTAGAAAACGAATATCAGAGCTACACTAAAGAGAGAATAATGGGAGAAAAAGAATTAGCACAGAGATGTTTAATATTTCTTTTAAAATAAAAAAAAGTAACCACGTGTGAACAATTTAATGCTGAGTGAGTTTTTTTTGTTTTTTTTAAGTTTTTTTTATTACATTGTACAGAAAGTGACTTTCTACATTTACGTTATAAATCAGTTTAGGATTCATTATAAAAACATATTTTTTACGACCTCAAACAGTAAAAGACTAATGCCAAAAATATTCTAAAGAAGATACATGCTGCTATTCAATGGTAAAAAAATCAAAATTTTGTCAATGTTTTTTTCTCTATTAAAAAAAAAAAAAAGATGCAAAATAAAACTTTTAGTAAAAAATTGCTTTTGTTTTTCAACGAAATTTTTTCCCCAAAATATCAAATTACTGCGTGCATACAATTTAATTAATTATACTTTTATTTTTTACTTCAAAAGTTTGAAAAAAAATTTCAGTTTAATGAATGAATGAAAAAAGTAAAATGAAACGGACGAGTTAAAATTGAAAGTAAACTGTTTACAAAGTTAAAAACAATTTTTTTTTCTTTTTCTAATTTACAAATAAAAATAAAACTTTATTTAAATGTTTATTTATGGAAAAATATATGAATATTAGTATTTTCAGTTTATTATTATTTTTTTAATATTAAGAATATTCTAAATACATTTCTTTAGTTCGTAGTTATTTTATTTTACCTTCCTGGCTTCTTTCCTTCTCGAAAAAAATCCAAAAGGGAGACATCCAACATGGCGTCGTATATTTCCCAGACTATTATTGCAATATCTACATTTTTACCTGCCAAAGACCGCTACAAACACTTTATACGAAAAATAAAAAGGTTAACAAAGTTGAAAAGGAAAAATGTTGATTTATTGTTGTACTCCATTCCCTAAAATCTGCTCTTGACTTGAATCGAGTAAATTTAAATATATGTCCCTGAAAGCCATCCATACTCCACGAACGTGTGATATTGACGTACAATCTTTAAGTAACTTCAATTTTTAGTTTATTTTTTAATTCTAAGGATGTACAATGGCAGCAAAACTAATGGTTTTTAATTTCAAAACTTTATTAAGTTTTGTTTGAGTCACAGAACTTTAAATATTTTATTTATTTATATTTTAATTAAAGTTTAATTTTTTTAAATTAATTTTCAACGATAGAGAAATATTTTATTATTTAAATGAAGTTGTTGACAACTTAGACCTTTTTATTGTTTTCAATTTAAACAATTTTAAAACCACAGACGGGCATTCTTTCAAACAAGGTCTTTTTATTTCCTTGTCATAAGGGGGAAGGTATTTAATATGTAGTTATTATGTTCAGCTAATAATTTTAAACATATTTCTCTGTGTATGTATGTTTTGGTTTTAAACAATTTGTGGGTGGGTAGGTGTGGGTGTGTTTGTTATTGTTTTTAATCCAAATGTAACACTTTCATAAAAATGATTTTTATTTGTATTTGGAAATTATGACAATATCTAAAAACCCGACATGCTATTACTTTCAAGTAATGTAATAATGGAACTAAAAAAATTTGACGTAGTCGTAACTTTTATTCTCTTATTAATTATTTAGGAACTGTTTATTTTATATTTTGTTTTTAATCTACCTGTCTCTCGTTTTTGTATGTTTGTATTTTTTAAATGTCTTAATCTATTTCTTTTCAGATATGTGTCCATTTGCTTTAAATCATGAAAATGTCTTTTAAACTTTAGATATATGACAAAACCATTCATCAGAGAAATGACAAATTCCTAGGTAAATCTATCGTTTTTAGCTCGCGTAAATAAAAATTCACTCAATGATTTAATATATATAAGAAATAGATTTTAAAAAAAACAGTTAACTTTGTTTTAAGATGAAAATGGTGACATTTTCTTATTTAACCTAATAACGTGTTAATTTAGTCAAAAAGCCATTATTATTGCATCATTGATTGATTATTTTGATTCGTTTTGATGCAATGGGGCAAAACTTCGATTGAACTTTACAAACATTGTTTTAAAGTTGATTTTTATTTATTCAAACATTTTTAAATCTTCGCCTTTCTTTACTTCTTCCAAGAATTTAAGCGATTCCTAATTTAATTGCTTTATGGATAAACAATTTTTTTTTCTTTTTCTTTTTTAATTTTTTTTAATCTGAAACTTTTTGTTTGGTTTCATTTTTAATGATTTAAAGAAAAGAAAAATGAAACGATCTTTCTTTACTCTCTACACTAGAAGTTTCTTAATAAAGGGAGGAAAGAACTAATATTTTATTAAACCTGATGGTATATTTAATTTGTAAATATTACGTTAAATAAATGTTTTGTTTTATTTGCAGTCTGTCAGCCAACACAAAAACAATCACTTGTTGTCACTTAAAAAAATTTTTTTAAAATGTTTTTAATGCACACCTCTCCACAAAACATATGTCAAAATCGTGTTTGTTATCTGCAAGATTTTTTGACAAGCTAACAAGATATCACCAGATTATTAAATTCTTGTGATGTTTTCCCAAATAATTAAATTTGGAACCAGACTTAACCATTTTCAAATGTTTAGGTGAAAATCTCAAGCATTAAACTTTTATTTATATGTAAATAGCTTGATCCAATTGAATCAAATAATAATAGTGAATTTTTTTCTAATATTGGCTCTAACATTTATTTTTAACCTAAAAAAATATAACTGCATTTTTTTAGTTATGATTATTATCATTCTTTTTAATCAATAAATTATCAGTTAAAAATTTGACTGAAAACTTTATCAAAATTTACATTGCCAAAATGATTTAAATAGTCAGATATACACATTTGTTTTAGGTGCAATCTTTTTAAATGAACATAACATTGTTTCGATTTAACTAAAACAAAAATTGGTTAAAAATCTCTCATGATCAATAACAATCTGTTTTGGTTAATTTTATTCTGTCTGGTCCACATTCAACATAATAGTTAAATTTAACAGAAAAGGAGTCAAGAGAGCAAATAGGTAAAAGAAACTACCTATTTACTATAAACCATCATCTATATTATATTTTATATATAATATATATATTTACAGTTAAAATTTGTCTTAATTTTTTAGATGAGGCTTGATAATTTGAATTATTTAGCTTTAGAAGGCCAGAGAGCACATCAGCTGAAACGTGTATATAAAAATAAAGATGAAGGCAACAGTCTGAAAAATCTAAATAATGCAAATTGACAGTTAAAATAATAGAAAACCACGAGTTTATTTAAGATTTTATCTTTAGTTGTGGATGTAGTAACATTATTACTGGGTTAGTTGGTTTTTATGGCATGTCAACCCATTGGGTCATTTTATGCCAAATACGTTTTGTTTTATTCATTCTTGATGGGTCCAATTATTTTTAACCCAATTTTTTAAAACGCTTTTTGCTCTATTTAACCCATAAATGGGACGGGTACTACCATTACGAGTCAGTAGACCTGAGAGTAATGGTGATGAAGGGGTACTCCATATTTCCCAAGTTCCAGAACTGGAACTTCACCATCAGATAGTCTAATGCCATACCCAGGACAATAAAACGCTCAACCACCACCTTGTAGCACATATATGATAAAAAGGGTTGGGTCTTGCTATAAGGGCATAAGGTTGAGACAATCCTATAGGTGCTAGGGCTTGATGTGACCAGCTGATTGATCGGAGGGGGAGTCTCCAACTGCTTGTCTAGATTAAGTAAGGACCAAAGTGGAGTGTTGCATGTCATGGAATTATTACTGAGTAAAAAGTTGTAAAACATACATTATGAATTATCACTAAATTTGTTGAAAACAAAATCCTGTGATATTCAAACATGTTAATAGAAAATTACTTCCTATACAGTCAATTTTATTTGGATCAAAATGTTGAAAAATGCAAATAATTTTTCTACTACTGTGATGCAGAATATATAAATCTATTGACAATGGTAAAATAATATTACAAGGTTCATTGCTAAGTTTGTAACTCCACCCAAAACTGTCCACATGATTTTTTTTTTTTTTTTTTTTTTTTTAAAGAGGTAATAATGAAAAAAAATGGAGGCGCGTGGTCTAATGGTTAGAGTCATAGGAAATGGACTCGTCGACCTGAGTTCCATTCCTGCACGAAGCTGTTGACATTTCACATAGCACTAATACTCTCCTTCCAGCTATGGGTAAATAGCAGGGCAGACTAGGTTCTTTAACCATGGCTAGTTAACCAGTCTAAGAGAAGGAAAACTCTGAATTCAAACCTGTTAAACTCCGCTTAAGAAAATGACCTTGTGTTGCATCCTGCTCATGCGGAGGGGTTGGTAAATATATATAATGAATAAAAAATGTCTAACTTTTTCAAAACTTTAAATAGGAAACTCTAATGCTGAAAATTAAATTTAATTAAATGATGGAGATGCCTTTTGGTCGGGTTGTGGCCCTAATACCACTGGGTGCCATACCTGTCTGCCTTGGGTGACCCTACCAGGAAATTAAATTCCCGACAGCATGGCTTTGACACTACCAAGTTTACACAGCCCTGCAGCAAATTTACATGATCACTAAAAGTGAATATCTTATTAGGATAGAGATTCAGTGTTTGTCTCTCTGTAACAGAAACTACACTGCTTACATCACAATACCCTCAGGAATTGCATAAGTTTATCAATGAGTATTATATCATAGTCAAAATCATTAATACATAGAATAAATCTTATTCATTAATGATCTCTCTGTGAAAATCTGAGTTATATTTGCCTCAAAACAGCCCATGTTATTAGTGCATTAAAAATCCTCAAATGTGCCTTAAACAGCACAAAGAAATAAAGGTTTACATAATTTATGGTGTGGTTAATTTGCATACTGATTTTAACAAAACCGGGTTTAATAAATAATTACTTGGTGTTATTGTATTATTGTTTTATTCTCCAACATATTAAAATCAATCCTATGAATGATTTTTATATAGAAACCAATTAGAATATAATTAAAATGAGTAATCTTTTTATATGCATTCTTATTTAATTTTGTTAGTCTTTCTAATTTAATATATTTTATTATATTAAAATTTAAATACCTATGCCCAGAAGGTGCTTATTCTTGCTAGTATTTTAAAGAGAATTAACTGTAATTAAATTTGTTATCTAAGATGAAGTTGGTCTTTGACTAGTTATTTCCTAAGGTTTGCTTAGTTGTAGCACAAAACTGAATATATGGGGCACCACCCAGTGAGACTCATTAGGCTAAATCTGAGAGGCCCCCTCCGATCAATTGGCTGGTCATGTCAAGCCCTTGCACCTATACGATTGTCCTGACCCTATTGCCCTTATAGCAAGTGCCCAACGCTTTTTATCATGTGTGCTAGAAAGCGAAGACCGAGGGTCTTAGTGTCCTTGGGAATGTGGAGTACACCTTCATCAGCATTATTCCCAGGTCCACCCTGACTCCGAGTGGTAGTATCTGTTAGGGTCCCATCTATGGGTTAAATCGAGAAAAAAAAAGAGGAGTTTAAAAAATTGAGTTTTAAAAAGAATTTGAATAGCCATCAAGAATGAATAAAACAAAATGTCTTCAGTATAAAATAACCCAACAAGGGTTGACATGCTGTAAAATTTAACCAACCTGTGAGATTTGACTCATTAGTAATTGTTTGCTAGTATAACTTGCTAACCATTACACTATGTGAAATTCTAAAGTCAGTCTTATACTATGAACTTTACAATCAACTTTAATATGCCAATACAATAAATTGTTTAGTCATTCTGAAAGCACTGGTTCCTGCTAAATAACCAAACTTAAGCTACAATGAGCCTGTTCAATATTTAATTTGACACAAATTAAGTATTGAACAGGCTTAAGCAACAACAGGTAATGTAAGCAAACTGATCCTTTGTTTATCAAAATGATTTGACTCAGCATTAAATAACCTGAAAAGGGTTGATATGCCGTAAAACAAAACAACCAAACCAATACAATAAAAAGTAAATGTCTGCAGAATGATCTATTGTCTGTATCAGCCGAACAGTGAGGGAGTCTATCCCCTCTTGACTAGCGCTAGACCAGGAAGACTGTTTTTTGCTGAAGTGGAGCACCACACCCACCATCACCTCCCAGATGCTTTAGCGCACAAATTAGATTACCTGAGCCGTGCTACTCATGCGCTGAGTTGGTGAAGACTAGTATCAAACCCAAAACCTTGCGATTCAAACAACTGCCGATACAATAACTGGTGTAAATTCTATTGATCTTAGATATTAAATTCAGTTACTCAGTAAATTTTGCATATTTTATCTTATTATTATAATGGAGATTGTGTGTTTATCTGTCTGTAACTGAAACTATATCAGTACCCAAGTCATAATTCCCTTAGTTATTTATGTCACATTCTCCATGATTTTATTTTTATTTTTATTTAAACCTCAATTGAATAAAATTGGTTTACATATTTAACACTGTTGACCTTATCTACATACTAATAGCATGCAATTGAATTTATATATACAACAAAATAGTGGTTTACAGTGTGAACAGGAAGCTAATATGCATATTGATATTAAAAAAATTGATTTTAATAAATATGTGCTTAGTATTATTGATTTCTAATTGTTTGGATTTATCTTAATGAATATGAGCAAAAATCTCTGGGATAAATCTTAAAAGAAATCCATTAACAAAAAGAAATAACTGATTTTATTCTTTACCTATTTTAACTAAATAGTTAAATTAGGAAAATTTAGCAATGAAAGATGGGAGTGATGGAAGAGAAAGTTTTAGTTGTGCTATTTTTTTATTATACCCCTCTCTGTTTCAAATCTTTTTATCTGCCTTCTTATTTAGTTTTATTAGCCTTTCTAATTTAATATAATATTTTATTACATTAAAACTTAAATACTTGCACCCGGAGGGTAAATATATTTGCTAGTTATATTAAATAGAATATCATAAGTTAAAAACAAACTACAGAAAATCATAATTCAAACTGACTAAAAACCTTAAAAAGTTAGTCATTTGAAAAAAAAAACAATTTTGTTTATATATTGATACTCATGTTCCTTAAAAGTACAACCATTATCATCTTGCAACTTGGTTAAAAATGAGACCATCCAAATCCATCCAGGATGAAATACAAAAAGTAAATCCCATTATCTGGTGTTGCTTATCCGCCGAATTCTTATTTCTTATGAGTGTTGTCCCCTCAGCTAAATAATGGACCCTTCCATTTTTATTATAAAGAGAGAAAGAGAAGAAAGGCGACATGCTACACAGAAAAAATTAAAAGAGTAGAGAAAGAAGGTGAGTGTGTGGAAGCAATAATGCTAATCTGTTTCAATTGAACATAATGAAAAGAAGGAAAGAAAGAAAAAAAAAAGAGAGAGAGTTAAATCAAGATTATTATACTTTTTACATATTGAACTATTTGGCAATAGCACTTGCTAGTCTTCAATAAACTGCCAACATAAGTTTCACATTTGTTGCATTTATTTTATGTTGTATACCAAGAAAAATCTTATAATAGATATATACGAGAGCATCAACCAGAGAGTCGTAGTTAGTGTTAACATTTTATGTCGATTCAAATAAGTTTATTCCCCACTTGTTTTTTTGTTTTTTAATCATATAATGGAGATTCATTGTCTGTAACCAAAATTACGTCACTGCTTACTTCACAATACCCTCAGGAATTGCATAAGTTTACCAATGAGCATTCAATTTATAGTCAAAATCATTAATACATAAAATAAATCTTATTTGTTAATGATGTCTCTATGAAAATCTGAGTTAGATTTGCCTCAAAACAGCCCATGTTATTAGTGCATTTAAAATCCTGAAATATCTTATATATCACTAAGAAATAAACATTTACATAATATATGGTATGGTTAATTTTTATATTGGTTTTAAATAAAAGTGATTTTAATAAATAATTACTTGGTGTTATTGACCTTAATATTATTGTTTTATTCTCCAATGTATCAATCCTATAAATGATTTTATATAGAAACCAATTAAAATAAGTGTAATTTTTTATATGTGTTATTTAATTTTGTTAGTCTTTTTAATTTAATATATTTCATTACATTAAAATCTAAATACTTATGCCCGGTGGAGGTGCATATTCTTGATATTTTTAAAAATAAATTTGACCATGTGTCAAAGTTGACATTAACTCTTAAATGCTCATCTATATGGAGACAATTAACGACAAATTAAATATACATACATATTCACTATCACCAGAGCTTGCCTTTTGTGCAAAAATAATGACAATTTTATTTATATTCATGAAGATATTTAAAAATTAGAATTTGAATAGTAAGAGAAGAGAGAGTCATTGGTGGTGTCCATGATTATAACTTAAACAAACCAATTATGGAAGACCAAAACAATGGATCTGCGAGACTAACTTTTTAATCCCCCCCTCTACCCAGGCAACACCGGGAAGCCACTTCTAGTATTTGAATAAAGTATAATTATATTTAAATAAAGTATAATATGCAAAGGAACTTGTTGGTGATGATTGTATAGCTGCAGATTTCAGTTGAGGTTTATACTTATAATACTAATACAACTCCTTAAATATACTCAAGTCTTTATTAGTAAACACAGAAAACTTTGTGGCTATAGCTCAAACTGTTCTTGAGTTTGTAATGACAGAGAAATTATGGTAAATTATAGGAAGATGCAATGGACAGAAAAAAAAAAGGTTTTCCTTCCTCTTACTATTCAAATTCTAGTTTTTAAATATCTTCATTAATATAAATAAACTTGTTATTTTCTTTTTTTTGCTTCTGTTGAAGAGATTATATTCTATTCTTTAAGTTAGAGCTAAACTGAATCTTATCTTTTTGTTTCACTGTTTAAAGTAGACATAGCTGATTTTCTTTTTCTTTTCTTTTTTATAACCAGAAACTATGACCATTTTCCCAATCCCTGGAAAATAAAGACTTTAAAAAATGATGTTCTTGGATTTGTAGTATGACCATTTTTTGAGATCTTTTTAGATTGTTGGACAAAATTCAGCCATTCTTATATAATTTCCCATTACCTCTGATTCTTTTTGTCTTTTTTATTATTATTCTTAGCTACCATTTTATTGTATATCTTTGAATTTGTTTGTATGAAACTGCTTCATTTATCCTGTGTGAATTATCAAATAAAAATTTCTGAATTTTAAGTCCTTTTGCAAAACATGGAAATAGCATTTTCACCAAATTGACAGGAAAAAAATCTACATTACACTTCTTTACAAAAATGATTGGCTGTGCCTATCAATTATGTAACATAAGTATCAAATTAATCTACAATATAAAATTAATAATATATTTAATATTATTATAATTTATTATGTATTTATTATATATATATTATATTATTATTATTTATAATATATTTAATATCAATATAATATAATTTATCAAAAATCTACATTACACTTCTTTACAAAAATGACTGGCTATGCCTATGAATTATGTAACATAAGTATCAAATTAATCAATACTTAGGAAAGTAAAACTATTGACTCCATCTTTAGGCACAGTAAAGTTAACTACTTGGGAGATATCTTGCAAGAAATATCTTGGTCTTTTTTTTTTAATCTGGTGTAGTAAATTTAATAGTGATTCAAGACAATTCATAGATGTTTATAAAGATGGTAAAAGCAATGATGATAGTTCTGGAAGTGCTGATATGACATCACACAAAAATATGATTAATACCCCCCCCCCCCAAAAAAAAAAAAAATCTTCACTAGCAGGACAATAGCTTAGTGGATGAAAAAAACAAAAACATTTTCATTTGCAGTTTTATTTTGTCTGTAAAGTTTTAATTTTGTTTCAAATAAAACATCATTATAGATCCAACAAAATGAGAGATAAAGCTTTTAACAGACTGCATATTATTTCTCAGGATCTGATTGGTTTGATTTCTTTGTTTAATAGATAATCTTTGAAAAACTAATTCCATAATCGCTTTCCCAACTTAAAAAAAATCCTACAACAAAGTGATATTCGTAAACTGATCTCATAATCACTTTTGCAACAATAGCACAGCAGTCTCCAATGTAAACTCAATAACAAGCTCTGAATCGGCTTACCTCCTTCCCTACCTGGCACTTGGTGTTTTATGCACAGCTTGATCTCATAAATATTTGCATGCGTACAAATGCATTCTCACAAATTTTCCTGGCTCTGAGACCATGTTTTCTTAAATCAAGCTGTTATGGCAGCCATATTTTTTCTTTCATACCCATCACTCATTTTGCATGCAAGACATGTTCATGCTCGCTTTGAGCTCTGAGGTACATCATTCTTTTCACTACAATGGCATATCAACCTTCATGGGTTATTTAATGCCGAACTTATCCTTGTAGAACAGTAGTGTTACTATTTTACTATAGTTGGATGTGAGGGGGTATTAGTCCAAAAGTGAATGTAATAGCACGACTGGAGTTCAAATTCGCTTCCTAGGGTGTAGCAGTCCAGCACATTAACCATTACGGCATGGGGATCTCATTTACAGAGTGTCAGAGGGTACAACGAATGTAATTCCATTTATTTTCCTTGTTTGGTTTCTTTGTTTAATGGTATATCAACCTTTGTGGGTTATTTAATGCCAACACCATCTTTGTAGAAGAACAGTAGTGGTAGTCTTTAACCCATAGCTGGAGAGATAAGGGAGTTCATACGTTTCCTAAGGGTATTAGTCTGAAAATGAACATTATAGCACAACTGAAGTTTGAACTTGCTTACTACAATGTCGCAGACCAGTACATTCACCACTACGCCATGGAGACTCCTTCTCAAGATCTGACTTTAAATACTTGAAGTATTTAAATATTTAAATAAGTATATATTTAATTTAAATAAGTATTTAATTTTAAATAATTCAATAATAATTTAATAATATTTAAAAATAATTTAATATTTAAATATTTTATTTAATTTTAATATTAATTTTAAATATTTAATTTAATTTAATTTTAAATATTTAATATTTAAATATTCAATTTAATATTTCAAAATAATTAATATTTCAAAATAATTTAATAATATTTCAAATAAGTATTTAAATAAGTATATATTATACTGAAATTTTCTTTTGAACAGCTTACTTTATAATAATCAATTCCTCAAGTATTTTAGTTAATACAAAATATCTAAGAATTACTTTTTTTGTCAAATGAAGAATTGACACCTTTTACTCATTTCATACAAGTTCAGGCTTGATTGTGGAGAAAAATATTAAAATACCATTTACTCTGATCATTAAAGTTTATCTTTATACTTCTATTTCTCAGTCAATACTTGAATCATTAATCTTAACAAAGTTCTATGTGGGTGATTCAAAAAGTGATGCCATTTTGTTTAGGACAGGTATAATTACCAACACAGGAACATGTATCATAAATCAAAATGAAGCT
Source organism: Doryteuthis pealeii (assembly GCA_023376005.1). Lineage (NCBI taxonomy): Eukaryota > Metazoa > Mollusca > Cephalopoda > Myopsida > Loliginidae > Doryteuthis > Doryteuthis pealeii. The sequence goes on along the minus strand of CM042145.1, from coordinate 47,026,734 downwards.
GGTCCTCTGTGGATCACATCCCTACTTCTCCACATAGTCACCGTTTCTCTCAATAGCAATGTTCCACCTTCAAATGAGAGCGTGTATCCCTGCCCTGTAAAATGATGTTGACTGTTCTTTGAGCCACTTCTTCAATTCAGGCAAACATTATTCTAGTGATGAGAAGGTGAAATCTGTAGTGAAGAAGTGGCTCAAAGAACAGTCAACAGAATTTTACGAGGCAGGGATACACACTCCCATTCAAAGTTGGAACATTGCTATTGAGAGAAATGGTGATTATGTGCAGAAGTAGGGATGTGATATCCACAGAGGACCAGCTTCATTTTGATGTGTGTTAAAAGTTCCTGTGTTGGTAATTATACCTGTCCTAAACAAAATGGCATTACTTTTTGACACCCTCGTAGCATTTTTTTATTCACTGGCAGGACCTGTGGATATACAACAGTATGATAATTTAATTATTACACTGTTTGATATGTTTACTTAAAAGCTATTGCATATAGTTCAATATGTAAGTCGTCGGGGTGGCCTAAAGTCTGTATTTGCCAGTCAGCAAGGGAGTCTATCTCCTTTTCATTAACACTAGACCAAGGAGATTGTTTTTGTGTCTGAGGTGTAGCACCACACCTATCATCAGCCCCTTACTTTACCACATAGATCTCTGTGTTACTCATACGCTGAGTTGACAAGGGTCAGTATTGAACCAGAACCTTATGATTCCTAGGCGGACGCTCTACCGGACTGAGCTAAACCAGCCTGAAAAAGTATGATGATCTTATTTTTAACTCTCTCACTTTTTTTTCCCCCATCTTTTCATTATGTTCGATTGAAACAGATTAGCATTATCGCTACCACACACTCATCCCCTCCCTTTCCCTACTCTATTTCTTTTTTTCTAATTATATTTTTTCTGTGTAACATGTTCTTTTCCTTTCCTTTCTTTATAATAAAAACCGAATGGTCCATTATTTAGCTGAGGCAACACCAGATAATCAGGATGTACATTTTGCATTCCATCTTAGATGATTTTAATAGACCATTCAAATTTTTAACCAGAGGGTATCGCAAGATGATAATGGTCATACAATTAAGGAACATGAGTATATTAAATGACTCGGAAAAAGAAAAAAAAAGAAGAAAAACTTTCATACAATCAATAAAATTTACACTAAGTTGGCAAGGGCCAATATCGAACCTTGTAGTTCCTAGGTGGACGCTCTACCGACTGAGCTAAACCAACCCTAAAAAGTATAATAATCTTGATTTAACTCTCTCTCTCACTTTCTTTTCCTTCTTTTCGTTATGTTTAAATTGTGATACCTGCAGTTCTATGATATTTATAGTTAACAGGCTAGCCCACCAAATTACGACCTCTGAAATGTGTTTGACACTTAGTGAGAGTCAAACTCATTTCAGTGTCCTTCCTGTGAGTGAGAGATTCAGCTAACTTTAGTAAAATATTGATAGATATATGACCTGATGGACCATATGACCTTTAGGCACCCCTTTTGCGATCTCGATTCATAAGGACATTTTTTCATTTACACCATCAAAATCCGGTTGTTTGTTAGGGGTTAGGGTTAGGGGTTAGTTTTATAATTAAAAAAAAAAACTCTAAAAATCGTCAGTTAACAAACAACCGGATTTTGATGGTGTAAATGAAAAAATGTCCTTATGAATCAAGATTGCAAAAGGGATGCCTAAAGGTCATATGGTCCGACCTGATTATTGTCAGTATGAATGTCAACAAAGAAATTAATAAAACAAAAGATGAAATCAACCTGGAAATATTTGCATGGGGTAATCAATCTTTCATTAACAAATAACTCAGGTGTTTCAATCTATTTCAGATCAGGTGTTAAATAAACATAAAAACATAATTAACCACAGTTCGGCTTTATCAATTAAATATTGATTACCTATAAACACGTTCGGCAAACTTCATTTTTTTTTTTTTTTAATATTTTCAAGTTGTCTGATGGACAAGTTTTTAAAACAAAGCTGTTACATTTTTTTAAATGTATTTCTCATTAGTGTTAAAAGTCATTGTTCAAACCCAGGTAAAAGCTAGAATCTTGAATGCTGATTTTCAAGGTATGTGTTTACCTAACCCCTCCGCACAAACAGGATACAACATAAGGTCAGTTTTTAAACAGTTTAACAGGTCTGAATTAAGAGTTTTCCTTCTCCTAGATTGGTTGTTATACTAAAGTTAAAAAGTCCAGTCTGCCTATTCTGCCTTCTCACTTGTGTGAGGGAATTTGACAGCAGCTTAGCCAAATGGTAATGCAGTCCTGTCGGCTGGGGCTTTAGAATACACCGACTGCACCTCTGTAGGGGAGTAAGACTCCCCCAATGGGGCTACCTGTTGGCCGTGGGTGGCAACTCATGATACTTAAGGATGAAACCTTGGTGGCTGAGCAGTCCATGACATGCAACACTCCACTTTGGCCCTTACTTAGACTAGATGGGCAATCAGAGAGGCTCCTTCTGATTAATTGGCTGTTCATACAAGGCCTAGTACCTATATAATTGCTCTAACTCTATTGTCCTTATATCAAGCCTTTTCTTTTTCCTTTTCTCCCTTCAATGTGTGTATTTGTTTAATAACAAACTCAATTTTTTAACACATTTATTTAAAACCCATTTTTTTCTATTTAAACCATAAATGGGATTCTCACAGGTACTACCACTCCAGGTCAGGGTGGACCTGGGAATAATAGCAATGAAGGGGTACTACCCCTCCCCCAGAACTCAAGAATTGGAACTTCACTAGATGCAGTTTAACATCATACTAGGACACTAAGACCCTCAGCCACCACCTTCTAGTACATATATGATACAAAGGGATGAGGGTTGCCATAAAAGCAATAGGACGAGGACAATCATATTGGTGCTAGGGCTTGACATGACCAGTCAACATCACTATAATGCCAATACTTTTATTGGTTAGAAAATAAGACTGAATAGCTCATGAGATTAAAGATTAAAGTGGACACTTAAGATATTAAAAATTAAGGGTTATGGATTCCTTCTTTCTTTTTTTTCAGTTGTATTCTGAATGATATTTAAATAAACATGATTATCAAATCTAATCTTGTTATTATTATGCCATTTAAAGAATGTCAACAAGAAAGGATACCAGGTTCAAGAGTAAGATGAGGAAGTTATAGAAACCATGGTAACGCACACACACACTTCTGGTCTAGAAGGTGTAAAATCAATCCAATAATTTCTATCAAAAGGAACATGAAGAAAATAACTCAACATGCTAAAATGTACAATTGTTTAATTTAATTTAGGTTGGTTGGGGTTGGATTTTACAGCATGTCAACTCTTGGGTCATTTTATGCTAAAGAGGTTTTATTCATTCTTCATGGGTACTCATTTTTTTTTCTTTTTAAATTCTTTTTTTTTTTTTTAAACATTTTTTAAACTCATTTTTTAAAAATCTATTTAACATATACATGGGACCCTAACAGATACTACCACTTTGCTAATTTAGTTTTGACATCAGTGAATATATTACATAATGCATAGGCAACCCTATAATTTTTGTAAGGAATTATAGTATAGATTTTGAAACTAACAATAAAACAGTGGAAAGAATGTCTGTGTTTTACATAAAGGATAGGCATAACCTATCATTTTTGTAAGGAAGTGTAGTATAGATTTTGAAACCAACAGTAAAGCAAAAAAATGTCTGTGTTATGTAATGGATAGGCATAGCCTATCATTTTTGTAAGGAAGTGTAGTATAGATTTTGAAACTAAAGCAGTGGAAACATAACCTATCATTTTGTAAGGAAGTGTAGTGTAGATTTTGAAACCTAACAGTAAAGCAGTGGAAAAAATGTCTGTGTTATGTAATGGATAGGCATAGCCTATCATTTTTGTAAGGAAGTGTAGTATAGATTTTGAAACCAACAGTAAAGCAGTGGAAAAAATTTCTGTGCGTTATATAATGGATAGGCATAGCCTTCCTATTTTGTAAGGAAGTGTAGTTTACATTTTAAAAGTAACTATAAATTAGTGGAAAATCACTGAGAATTTGATAGACAGATCCTGAATCCAAGTTCATCTGATGTGGGACTCTCATTGGTTTAGAGAGTCACATGACCAGGCAACTCTGGTAAAATAGAATTAGTTGGAGTTGAAGCCAGCGCCTGGTAGGACCAGACGTGTTTTGTAGTCAGTGGAATGGCCTATTGTTGCTATCAGCCAGACAGCAAGGGAGTCTCTCCTCTTTTCACTAGCACTATACCAGGGAGATTGTTTTTGCATTGGAATGTCACACCTACCATCAGCTCCCCACTTTACTGCACAGATCCAAGCTGTACTATTCATCCACTGAGTTGGCAAGGGCTGGTATCGACCCAAGAACCTTGTAGTTCCTAGGCAGATGCTCTGACAACTAAGCTAAACCAGCCTTTATGATAAGCATGAAAGTATTTCAGAACATAAAAGAAACTTAATGAATCCAGTTCACATTTCCTTTACATTGGGAAATATTTTTTGTTAAAGGGATTATTTCAGATTTAAGGACAAAAATGTTCCTTACCTTTTGGAGGAAGATAACCATTTATAGATTTCACTTTTAAGAATTCTTCAGTTGAGGGTTCCTTTCCATCTTCTTCACTTGTTAAGAAAGGCATAATATTTTCTGAAAAATAAAGTCAAATAAAAACAATCAAGAAATTACAAAATTATCAGGATTCAAACCGCCCTGTCATCTGGGGCAGAAAAATACACCGATTGTACCTCTGCAGAAGGTAAAATCCTGCCAATGAAACTGTTATTGTGGGATGAAAGCCTGGTGGCTGAGCAGTCCATGACATGCAACACTCCACTCTGGTCCGTGAGCAAATTAAAAATTTTCTGGGCCAAATCTGAACCTACAATCCCAAAATTTTGCATTCCCAAGTTTTAATTACTGCAATTGTTTTTGGTGTTTTTTTAACATGATTTTTAGCAACAAATTTTTTTATATGATAACAATTTTTATAACTTGGAAATGAATTTGTGAAAATTTAATAAAATTTAATATGTACTCAATGCATGAACTGTGATTAAGAGCCCTTCACAGTTGCTAGCTTAATTGCCACTGATAGGGTGGCTTTTAAGCTAGTAGAGAATAAAGCTCTTTCCAGTTCAATTTACAAGTGAATTTTGTGTTGTCTGCATTTGTACTGAATGTTATTTTTTAATCATTAAAATGTTTGACATAACAGAGTAAATAATGAAATACCAATTAGAATCCTTTAATTCTTCCAAGCCCTAGCACCTATATGATTGTCCCGGCCCTATTGCCCTTATGGCAAACCCCTAACTCTTTTTATTATATATGTGCTAGAAGGCGGTGGCTGAGGGTCTTAATGTTCTGGGTATGACGTTAAACTATCTAATGGTGAAGTTCCAGTTCTGGAGCTCTGGGGAATATGGAACACCCTTTCATCAATATTGCTCCAGGTCCACTCTGACCTGGAGTGGTAGTAACTATTAGTGTCCCATCTATGGGTTAAATAAAACCAAATGAATAACCATCAAGAATGAATAAAACAAAAACATATTTGGCATAAAATGACCCAACAAGGGTTGACATGCCATAAAACCCAACTAACTAACCAACCAATACTTCCAAAATAGAAGGATCAATATATATCACCATTGTCTGCTGTTATGACACAATCATCTGGTTAGTATTCACTAAAAATTAAACCAAGTTTCATCAATATATTTCCTTTAGGGAAATTAGTTTCGATATTAGAAATCAAATATTGATAAAATAATTATAAAAATTATCAATTTTGATATTTGAATAATTTTGATGTTTCAGACTGCTGTCCTTATCTTTATTGTGATATGTATAAACACAACATTTTGTCCGCTGTATCCTCCAGTCTTCCTCCGGGGTTTCCTGTGTATCCGAGCATAGTAATGATCCAACCTGGGAAATCATTTTTAATAATTTGGCAGTTGATTAAAGGGGCATCAAAGAACTTTTGAAGATCTCATTCAAATAATGATGTCATTATTTTTGCAAGCCTATCATTCTGACATGTGTCATGAGAAGAATCAAGATGATTAAAAAAAAAATGTTTATTGGCATTTCCTGTACAACTCATGGCATAAAATGCAATGACATCAGTCTTTTTTTATATTTTTATTTTTAAAGTCATTTAGTTTAAAAACAATTTGATTTAGCCTTTTTTAATGATTGGTTCCCATATTGTGTTCATCTCAATACATGGTCTACTCAAGAGGTCAGCCCAACATATGCACTGCTTCTTTTCCAATGTCCTTTCCTATCTATTATTTTAACTTTATCCCACAATCCTTTACTTCCTCCAAAATAGAAGCATCAATATATATCACCATGGTCTGCTGTTATAACACAATCATCTGGTTAGTATTCACTAAAAATGATGAATACCAAGTTACTTTCATCAATATATTTTTCTTGGTGAATGAAACTAGTTTCTATAATAGAAATCAAATAATTATTGGTTGGTTGGATTTTATGGTATGTCAACCCTTGTTGGGTTATTTTATGCCGAAGACACTTGTTTTATTCATTCTAGTTAGGTATTCAAAATTTAAAAAAACAAAAAACCTTTTTTTAAACACATTTTTTTTCTATCTAAAAATTGGTTGGTTAGTTAGTTAGTTAGATTTTACAGTATGCCAACCTTGTTGGGTTATTTTATGCTGTTCAAAGAGGTTTTTGTTTATTCATTCTAATTCGGTATTCAATTTTTTTTTTTCGGAATAAATTGAATACCCAACAAAAATGAATAAAACAAAATCTGTTCAGCAAAAAATAACCCAACAAAGGTTGACATGCCGTAAAATCCAACCATGCAACCTACCTGTGGTGAACTGGATTGAGTAAATACTTATTACCTATAATTTTCAAAAAATTAATTGACCAAAACATTGTAATAAAAATCAACACAAAAAATATATTCAATAGTCTAAACAACTCCAGTAAAAGTACTTATGTTCTGAATAAAGATAAATATATTTTTTATGACAATAGATTATAAGATTGGATAATTCTGTAATGTAAAGTAGCCAAGTTATCAGTGTTTTCATTCATATTTAAGTTTGCCAGTCAATAGCCTAAGTAAATTTAGATGCAACTCTGAACTTAAAATAATCATCAGATCTGAAAAGTAGTCAATAAGTAAATGCTTGTGTGTGTTATAATTTGTGTGGCAATTTTTAGGCTGTAGGTAAGAGCAGTTTTACAGTGGAGATCCCTTGTAGCATACATTTTGATCCTTGTCAGCTGATCTGTGTTAAAGAATTGTATGATCCTTGTCCGTTCATCTGCACATCCCAGGAGCAATTGAGCGACAATTTATCAACACCTTTAAATAGTAAATCAACTACATATTTGAGTGTTTTGATTGGCTGATTTAGACCACACTCTTTAGAAGAGTTTATAAGTACAAGTTGCAATCTTCTGTATACCTTATATTACAAAATTATGGGCACCTCATTTGGTGTAATGGTTAGCAAGCTAGATTAGCAGACCATTGTTAGTGAGTTCGATTCTCACTGGGCGCCCCACACTTCTGACCTTGTACCATATCTAAGCTAAGCTTAGTAAATAACTATATTACAAGATTATAGGCACCTCATGTGGTGTAATGGTTAGCAAGCTGGGTTTGCAGACCATTGTCAGTGAGTTCGATTCTCATTAGGTGCCCCTTACTTCTGGCCTTGTGCCACATCTAAGCTAAGCTTAGTAAATAACTATATTACAAAATTATTGCAACAGTGTGTATGTGTCACTTATTTTTATCAGAATTTTCAAGATTAGATACAGTTATTATTGTGTTGCAGCATAATTATTTTGGGTTTTCTTTTAACAAAAACAATAACAATTTGGGTTTCTGTACATTTGATTATTGTAGTTCAAATGGTAGAGCAGTGTGACGCTCTAACAGGTTTCTCAATACAAAAGATATGTAAATTTGAGTCAAGCCGAGACCTTATTATTGGGTTGGTGCATAATTATTGTGGCTTATTTTCAACAAATCTTAGGGATGTTTTAGCTCAGCCGATAGAGTGTCTGATTAGGAATCACAAGGTTTCATGTTTGAAACTGGCCCTCGCCAACTCAGCGTATGAGTAGCACAGGGATCTGTGCAATAAAATAAGGAACTAATGTTAGGTGTGGTGCTCCACCTCAGATCGCAAAACAATTTTCTTGGTCTAGCGCTAGTGAAAAGAGAATAGACTCCCTCACTGTTAGGCCACCCCAACAACTTATCTTATTTTCAACAAATTTTATTCAACAATAACAATTGGCATTTTGTTTAATTTGTTTCATAAAAAAAAAATCCTTTCTTTTCCGAATGCGTATCGAAAATCATATCCACATTCGTCATATTATGCTCTACCACTTCGAGAAAGGTTGGAATGCAGCCACAGTCATTTTGCAATCTCAATTAACTTTTTGGTGAAGGAACAGCAAAAGCCAAATTGAAAGATGGTTCAGGAAGTTCAAATTGGGCGATACAAACCTCACATAAAGAAGAGGTTGATCATCAAATTCAACAACCAGGCACTTTTGGCAGCCGTGAAAGAGGACAAAAGTTTGGCACAAGGAATATTGGTCAAAGACTTCAATGTGGACCATTCAACCATTGTTCATCATGTCAAAAAGTTCAGAAAAGTATGGAAATTGGCTGGGTGGGTCCTGTTACATAATCTATGCGGTTGCATAAGATTATTGTCAATCCCCTGTAATTCTAAAGGGATGGCCCTTTTCATATCACGGGCGGGACTTTCCATGGAAGATTACAGAAAGCCCGCAAAAATACGTGAAGTCACGTGGGACCTGGTTGGTTCCTCAGTTTTCAGTTAGACGTTGGGCAGATAAGGTCTTTCTGCCTTAGCTGAAGCTCACTGCATACGCGCGCTATGTTAGTCAGATAATTAGTTACATGAAATGTTTAGTTAAGGAAATAAAAGTTTAAGAAAATAAACACGGTCTTGTGATTAATGAATGTCTTGGTAACAAGACTGATATAGAAGAAGAAATGAGTTAAGTGCGACCGACAACCAAGACGAAGTCAAGACAATAGAAGAGACGTAAGATGTCAAAGACGCTAGAAGAACAGAAGAAGAATAGAAGAAAGTAAAGAAGAAGGGGATATGCAACAGTCCCTCACAAAGTCTCTGATAACAACAAAGCCAAACATGTCTGAATGTTTACCAATCTGCCACAATAATTATGCACCAACCTAATATTATACACTTGATCCCAGTCAAGTCAACTGAAAGTACCAGTTCCCATTAGATCAGCAAAGTTAAGCAGCAATGAACCTCTTCAATACTTAATTGGGTGACTACTTAAGCAACTGCAGGTACTGTAAGCAACCTGAGTCCTTTTCTAATGATGTTCAATTCTGGAGCTTTGGGGAGTGTGGAGTACCCCTTCATTGCCATTACTCCCAGGTCCACCCCGATCTGGCATGGTAGTACCTGTTAGGGTCCTATTTAAGGGTTAAATAGAAAAAATGTGTTTTCAAAAATTGAGTTTAAAAAGAATTTGTTCAATACCTAAGAAGAATGAATTAAAAAAAAAGTCTTTGGTATGAAATAACCCAACATGCCGTAAAATCTAACCATCTCTACTAGTCCTTCGTTTATTAAAAAATTGACTTGATTCAGCATTAAATGACCCAAAAAGGGTTGGTATGCCATAAAACAAAAAAACAACAATTATACAATTATACATTAATTTTTAAAATGATAATTGATGAAAAAAAAACAATTTTCCAAAAATACAGTCTCCAATCCGTAGGGAAAAACATTTCCATATTGATGGGGTGGATATTTATCATTATCATGTCTCCAGTGGATGCTAGCCCCTTTCTAATTTCAGGCCACTGGGCCTTTTATAGTTTTTTTTTACTCCTATTTAAGCGGCACTCAAGATCCAACACGCACACAGATGCATGTACATACACATGCATATAGGGTTTTCTTTTAAATTTTACATATACATACACTTATACATACTAGAAAAAGTATGTACCCCCTAGGCACAAGTATTTCAGTTTTCATATAATAAAATATTATATTAAATAAGAAAGACTAACAAAACTAAATAAGAACAAATATAAAAATATTACACTTATTTTAATATTATTTTAATTGATTTCTATATAAAATTATATATATAGAACTGCTTTATATGGAGGCCTAATGGTTAAAGTCGTAAGAAATGGACTCGTTGGACTGAGTTTTAGATTCAACTAGGAAGGAAAAATGTTAAGTTATTGATATAAATAAATGAAATAACATCAGAATTGTTGCTAAAAAGTTTATACTATTTTGTTCTTCTTCCTCAAACTTTTCAGTGAACTTACTAACCCCGTAAAATGTTACACTCGACTATGACCTGAAAAACTTTTCAATTGGTTGCATGCATGAATAAAAATTAATAAAGAAATTAGGATAAGAGTACAAATAGAAAATTGTTTTTATATACATGTGTCATTCAATAAAGGAAACTTGAGTACCAAGTTTTATTTCACACTCTAACAGTTTTTGGCATTAAATAACCCACAGGGTTATTATACCATTAAACAAATCAAACCAAATAAAGTTAATGAAAATTATTCATACCAATTTGAAGATATTAAGAACTTGAAATATAGAAACTTTTATCAAAATGACTCGTTTTGGCATTAAATGACCCAAAAAGGGTTGATGTGGTGTAAAACAAACAAACCAAACCATTCAATAAATAAGGTGGATTTTGCCTAAGGAGTTGACAGTAGAAAACACTGTTTACAGTTTCACCTTTTTCAAGGAAATCAATAGAGATGGATCCTTTCAGGTCCAAAAGTCTGTTAGCAACACCTTCTTTGACCAATGCACCTGGAACTTTTTCTTTATCAGTCAATGTGTCTCCACTCTATGGACTGTCATTTCGATCCAGGCTCATAATATTTAGCCTATTTGTAAACATTTTTTCAATTAAAACATCCTTCTCTGTACACACCAAACATTGTTCTGTAAATGTCACATGGTTTGCACTCCTCAGGCACCAAAAATTTGATGACAGACCTCTATTCAAGTATGGGACACTGTTTGATTTGCAACCATTTTAAATAGCCTCAAAACAAATATGTTTGCAAGATGAAAATAATTTTTACTATAAACCAATTCCAAACAATGCAGAGTTTACATTTACAGAAAAAAATTCTGAAACCCTTCATCACTATTGCTCCCAGATTTACTCTGATCCAGAGTGGTAGTACCTGTTAAGGTCCCGCCTACAGGTTGAATAGAAAAAATTGAGTTTTAAAAATATGTATCTAAGAAAATTGAGTTAAAAAAAAATTTAGTCCCCATCAAGAATGAATAAAAGAAAACGTCTTTGGCATAAGATAACCCAACAAGGGTTGGCATACTGTAAAATCTAACTAACCAACTAAACTTAATTTTTTTTTTTTAAATAGCCTCTTTAAGGTTATAAAAAAAAAATCAATATAGATAATGCTATGGGTCATTTTTGATAAACACTGGTAATACATGTCCTGGGTATGACGTTAAACTGCATCTAATGGTGAGGTTCCAATTCTGGAGCTCTGGGGAATGTGGAGTACCCCTTCGTCACCATTACTCCCAGGTTCACTCTGCCCCAACCAAACCTATATATAACAGAATATTGCACATCACAGGTGAGTGGATATCAAATAGTCTAAAACTGCATTCTGGGTATCAGGTAAATGTGGTTTGTAGCTAGAAAAAAAAAAAAACAATAATTGTAATTAAAGGCAAAATACACCAATCAATCAGTTTGTAAGATTTATCTATGAGTCTCACATATCAGTTTTGGACTTGTGAATCTTATAAATTATTCACAAGAATATACAATATAAAGTCACAGATATAGAACAATAAACAAGGTTGAGAGATGTTATCTACATTAGATACACTAGCAAGAATATGCACCCTCCGGGCATAAGTATCTAAATTTTAATGTAATGAAATATATTAAATTAGAAAGACTAATGAAATTAAATAAGAATGCATATAAAAAAATTACACTTATTTTATTCATATCTGAATTGGTTTCTATATAAAATCATTCATAGGATTGATTTTAAGACATTTGAGAATAAAACAATAATATTCAGAGATCAATAACACCAAGTAATTATTTATCAAACCCGGTTTTGTTATTACCAGTATGCAAATCAAGCATACCATACATTATGTAAACCTTTATTCCTTAGTGATATGTAAGACACATTGCAGGATTTTAAACACACTAATAACATGGTCTGTTTTGAGGCAAATCTAACTCAGATTTTCATAGAGACATTGTTAATGAATAAGATTTATTCTATATACTAATGATTTTGACTATGACTATAAATTAAATACTCATTGACAAACTTATGCAATTCCTGAGAGTATTATGACATAAGCAGTGGTGTAGTTTTGGTTACAACCAGATAGACACCAAATGTCCATTATAATAAGATTAGTTGAAGCTCATGATCATAATCTTATATCATAGCAAAAAATTGTTCTTTTATGAGCCATTAACAAATATTTAATGCAATGGGGGTACTATGGTGTAGGGGTTAACGTGCTGGACTGCGAAATCATAGTAAGTGAGTTTGAACCCCTGTTGCACTATTAGGTTCACTTTCAGACTAATACCCTTGGGAATGGTATGAACCTCCACATTCCCTCAGCTATGGGTTAAATAGTTAAATAGTACCACTACTGTTCTTCTACAAATATGACTTTGGCTTTAGATAACCCGTGAAGGTTGATGTGCCATTAAACAAAGAAACCAAACCAATGTGTCATGGGGGAGTTCCTGTAGCATAGTGACTAATGTGCTCGACTGTGACATTGTAATAAGCAAGTTCAAACTCCAGTCACACTATCATGTTCACTTTTGGACTAATACCTTGAGAGAAAGGCATGAACATTATCATTCCCTCAGATACTTAATTACTTTGGGACCCTATATCTATATATAATGGAGATTGTTTGCATTTTTATCTGAAGCCGAAACTACGTCACGGCTGACGTCATAGATTTTACAATAAACTCTAGCATTTATCAATGAGAACCTAATTTATAATCAATTTGAGTTATACTTAATATTAAAGGAACAAATTGCTTTATATACAAGTATTGAGTTGCGTTTGTAATATTTGCTGGTCTGTAACATTTGCATAGCCTATGTTCAACAAATCTTTTAATAAATATCAATAAAGAATCATCAAAACATTTTTCAGAGATTTGAATAGAAAGTAAAGTTTTCCCCGTTGGAAAAGCTTACAATACACTGATTGTCCATCCCTTGCAGATGGGTACCACCCCAAAAAATGGCATGTCCTGGGTATGACACTAAAATGTATTTTGTGGTGAGGCTCCAGCTCTGGAGCTTGAGCAAATGTGTAGCCACCCCTTTAGGGCTATTATTCTCAAGTCCACTTTGATCCAGAGTGGTCCCATTTATGGGTCAAATAAATCTATCTGAAAATTATCAATATTGGATAGGAATACTTGAAACCATATAACTGTGCAAATTATTTGTATTAAGAATAGTTATTTAAAACTATAATTTGTTTACCAATGATTATCAATAGTCACTTGAAACTTTAAAAAAAGAATTCACTGACTTTGGCAGTAAATAACCCAACGAGGGTTACCATGCTATAAAAAACAACCAACTGAAATATAGAAAGTAATTTGTATCAGAATGTGTTTTTCTTATTGAAGAGTTTTTGTAGAAAGAAAGGATTAATGTAATAACACTTGTGCAACTTGTTCATTTAAGTAAAGCAATCAGGTGTCATCTAAAAAATGCTTCAAGCCTGAACTTGCAGATCTCAGGTATGAAAATGTTAATGCACCCAATGCATTTTTAGTCAGTCAAGAAACTAAAATATCAGCATGTGTTACAATTTGAGTTGCTATTTTAGGACTGCCCCCCTCCAATCAATTGGCTGGTCATGTCAAGCCCTAGCACTTATATGATTGTCCCGACCCTATTGTCCTAATGGCAAGCCTTACCCCTTTTTATCATATGGGTGCTAGAAGGTGGTGGCTGAGGGTCTTCATGTGCTGGGTATGACGTTAAACACCCCTTCATCACCATTGCACCCACGTTCACTCTGACCCAGAGTGATAGTACCTGTTAGGATCCCATCTATGGGTTAAATAGAAAATTTGTTAACAAAAAAAAAAGATTTCTTCCAAACTATCGCTACAAATCTTTCAAAACTTTGCCAGCATTAAATGACCCACAGTGGTTGATATGCCATAAAAAAAAATTTAGGACTATAGTTGAATGCAGTTTTACAGTGGAGATTTTTGTGGCATAAAGTTTGATCCTGTCTTGGAGTAGAAAGATGTAGTATCAGTTTTAATCATTATCTGTTGATGTGTCCTCAAAGTAGAAAGATGTATCAGATATAATCCTTGCCAGTTGATCCCGTTGGTCTTTCCTTGAAGCAGTCCATCCAGCAAGTAATTTTAGGACAATTTATCAACGCCATTAAATAGTAAATTATGTTTGGGCATTTTTGATTGTTTAATTCAGCTCCTGCTGTTTTGGAACAGTTTATAAATATAAGTTGTAGTCTTTAGCACACCATACACCCAAAATATTCCAACAGCATGGAAAAAATTTATACCAAATATTTTTTTTAGAATCATCCGTCCTGAAAATATAATTATTAGGTTAATGCAAATGTTCCCAATGCCATCTTTTGTAAAATTTTATTGAAATCTTAGAAGTGTCTTTCAAGTTTACGCAGTTCTTTATAACTAGAAATTCATAATAAGTGATCAGTATTCAGCTATGTTGCAAGTTGAAGCTGCTATGAGAATTTGATCAATCGACTGGTCACATCAAGCCCTAGCACCTATATGATTGTTCCAACCCTATTGCTCTTATGGCAAACCCCTAACCCTTTTTACCATATGTGCTAGAAGGCAGTGGCTGAGGGTCTCAGTGTCTTGGGTATGATGTTAAACTTTATCTAGAGTATTCATCAAGAATGAATAAAACAAAAAACGTCTTTGGAATAAATTAACCCAATGGGTTGACATGTTGTAAAACCCAACAAACCAACCTTTATGCTTGAGTTCTGAAAATATAATTATTAGGTTGATGTAAATGTTCTCAATGCCATCTTTTGTAAAATGCTACAGCAGTCTTCAGCATATATGCAGTACCACATTCAAAAGCATCTCACTTTTCTTTCTCGAAAAATAGCTGATCTTCATGTCCATTTCCTTTGACAATAACCATTACACCATGGACAACAAAGTTATCCTTATAGAAGAACAGTAGTGGTACTATCTAACCCATAGCTGGGAGGATAATGGGATTCATACCTTTCCCAAGGGTATTAATTCAAAAGTGAACATAATACCACAACTAGAGTTTGAACTTGCTTACTCCTACATCACAGTCCAGCCGATTAGCCATTATCGTTGCGTAGTAGCCCTTATTTGAAATGGATGTATTAAGAAGAATAATCGTTTTATAAGTAAAGTCGTTGGGGTGGCCTAAAGGCGGTATCAGCCAATCAGCGAAGGAGCCTATCTCTTTTTCACTAGCGCTAGACCAAGGAGATTGTTTTTGCATCTGAGTTGGAGCGCCACACCTACCATCAGCTCCTTAATTTACCACACAGATCCCTGTGCTACTCATACACTGAGTGGACGAGGGCCGGTATTGAACTAGGAGGAACCTTGTGGTTTCTAGCCAAACGCTCTACCGACTGAGCTAACCCGGCCCTTGTTTTATACTCATCTCTATTTTGTTCTACTTGGAGAAGCTTGAATCTGTCTGTTGGATCTGATGGAGTTCGGTTTCAGTATTGAATTAACTATGTGAACAGATATAATGAATATAATATGCATTCACAAAGTTAACCAATTAATAATCTATATAATAATACTGGTGTTCCTACATAATACGATCGTTATCATCTTGCAACATCCTCTGGTTAAAAATGAGACCATCCAAATGAGTGTTGTCACCTCAGTTAATTAGTGGACCATTCCGTTTTTATCATAATTGAAGAAAGGGAAGAAGGACATGCTACACAGAAAAAATATAAAAAGAAAGAAAGAAAGAGAGTAGAGGAAGGTAGAGAGAGGGGGTGAGTGCACAGAAGCGATAATGCTAATGTTTCAATGGAACATAATGAAAAGAAGGAAAGAAAGAAAAAAAGAGTGAGAGAGTTAAATCAAGATTATTATACTTTTTATATATTGAACTATTTTTCAATAGCTCTGAAGTAAACATATCAAACGTTATAATAGTTAAATTATCATAATGTGTTATATCCACAGGTCCTGCTAGTATTTATTTATTTCTGTAAGACATGTGGTGTAATGGTTAGGAAGCCAAATTAACAGACCATTGTTAGTGAGATGAGGCTTGATAATTAGTATTATTTGGATTATTTGGACTATTGTCCTCATCTTCATTGTTATCTGTACAATGTTTCGGCCAATGTGCCCTGATTACGACAAGAAGGTTCCCGAGTTCAAAAAGAAGGTTCCCGATTCCGACAAGAAATACCTGAAGGCCGGAGGGCACATCGGCCAAAACATTGTACAGATAACAATGAAGATGAGGACAATAGTCCAAATAATCCAAATAATACATTGTTAGTGAGTTTGATTCTTACTAGGTACTAGTCTATACTTCTGGCCTTGTGCTATAACTAAGTTAAGCTCAGTAAATAACTTTTATGATGGTGAAACATTTTTAAAATGATTGGTCATTGATTGAAAAATATGGTTCTGAAATTTATTTTATTTTATTTACTTTCTTTTTGGATTTTATGGCATGTCAACCCTTATTGGGTTATTTTATGCCGAAGACATTTTGTTCTATTCATGCTTGATGGGTATTGAAAATTATTTTTTTGAACTCAATCTTTATAAACAAATTTTTGTTAACTCATTTTCTTCTATTTAACCCATAGCTGGAACCCTAACAGGTACTACCACTCCAGGTCAGGGTGGACCTGGGAGTAATGGGGGATGAAGGGGTACTCCACACTCACCAGAGTTCCAGGATTGGGACTTCACTATTAAATACAGTTTAATGTCATACCCAGGACAAAATTTATTTTCTCTAAATGATTTCAACATTGAATTTGATCATTTAGAAAATGGTGTATTTTTTTATATTGTGTATTTGTGTGTCATTTTTAGGGCACCTCATGTGGTGTAATGGTTAGGAAACTAAATTAGCAGACTGTTGTTAATTATTGTTTATCACTCGATGCTCCATACTTCTGGCCTTGTGCCACAACTAAGCTATACTTAGTAAATAACTTCTTCAAGACACTTATGAGCCCAGTCAACTGAGGCTTTAGTATACACTAACTGCACCTCTGCAGAGGGATAAAACCCCCCTCCCCAATGGGGCCACTAGTTGGTCGTGGGTGGCGGCTCGTGATACTTAAGGACGGAATCTTGGTGGAGGAGCAGTCCATGACATGTAACACTCCACTTAGGCCCTTACTTAGGCTAGACGGGTGGTTGGAGAGGCCTGCTCCAATCAATTGGCTGGTCATGTCAAGCCCTAGCACTTATATGATAGTCCCAACCCTATTGCCCTTATGGCAACCCCAAACCCTTTTTATCATATATGTGCTAGACGGCTGTGGAGAGTCTTTGTTCTGGGTATGATGTTAAACTTTATCTGATGGTGAGGTTCCATTTCTGGAGGTCTGGGGAATGTGGAGCAACCCTTCATCACCATTGCTCCCAGGTCCATTCTGACCCTGAATGGTAGTACCTGTTAAGGTCCCATCTATGGGTTAAATAGAAAATTTTTTTACAAAAAGAAGTTAAAAAAAAATGTTCTTCCAAACTATCGCTACAAATCTTTTAAAACTTTGTCAGCATTAAATGACCTACCGAGGTTGATATGCTGTAAAACAAAACAAACAAACAAGACATTAAATTCAGAGTAAAATTGAAAGTAGAATTCAGTGATAAAAAACAATTTTTGTGCTTATTGGCATAAAATAACTTTTTAAGCAAATTTTGAATCATACTCATTAAGAAAAAGATTTTCAGTCATTCTATGTCCTCATTGACCAATCCCTTCCACTGGTTGACAGTTCTGCTTGGTTTTAATTGTGCTGCTAGATTTTATGGTCCGGTTCACTTTGTCCACCCACATTATGTTTAAAGATCCTGAAAGATGAGATGGACATCAAAGTCCAGTGATGCAACCAAACCAAGCAAAACTAACATCATGTGTCCTCATCAGCCTATCTGCTCTTCCACTGGTCGATGATTCTGCTTTGTTTGGTTGCGTTGCTGGACTTTATGGTTCAGTCCACTCTATCCATCCACATTATGTTCAAAGATCCGGAAAGATGAACTGGACATCAAAGTTCAGTGACACAACTAAACCAAGCTGAACTGTCAACCAGTGGACGGGCAGATCAATCAAGTGGGGCACATTAATTGGTGCCGTGACCAGGATTTAATAATTTCCCTTATCAATTCCCCTCCACTGGGATTTTCTCAAATAAACAACTCATAAATTCTGAAAAATATCAGAAATAAAACACATGGCCTGTAATCTAACTCATCACACGAGTGTAATTTAACCCTTTTTACATAATATGGTTCACTTCCAATTTCTCTATTAACCCTTTCAAAATCTCAGTGTATCGGAAATTCCTTAGCTAATTATCTCCCCTGCCGCCAGGGGTCGAATGCCAACAGCGTATGTTGGCACCAAATACCAAAACGTAACTTATCAGGGAACCGTTAACAACGAGAGACATAAAAACAAACGCGCTCTCTCACTTAGCCTCAAAAACAGGGTCCACTTATCACAAGAACCTTACAACCAGATTCCATCTAAGGCATCGTATCAGCATACTGCAGAAAGGCTGGTACGACAGCACACTGACTAAAAGAAGAACAAATACCAAGACGAAGTGTCTTAACTACATTTCCCACCGACGAGAAGAAAACTGTGTTATCTCCAGTACTACAAGAAATTCCTCCTCAGATAAGTCTGTAGCAAATACCATTAAATTTGCAACAATTTATGTAATTTTTTGTCAATACAGGTGTCTGCATTTACTTTTGTGTTGTTCCTTCATTGTCCGACAATTTTCCTTCAACTACGGAGAAATAAGGGCTCCTTCGAATCCGTAAATACTCTTAAGTGTCACAATCAGAAATTAATGCAAGGACTACTAACAGCTCCCCATTATTATTATATATCAACTGTAAATATATTTGTAGAGATTAAATTCCTTACTTGCTACGGTTCACCCATTTGACGCTAGGGTACATGAGAGATAATTATCTCCCGTGTCTGCCAATAGATACTAGGTGGTGTGGCCAGCAGTATTATGAAAGAAGAAGAAGCAAAGTTAAAGGCCTCTCTTACCTTCCAGTCTCGACAGAGGTAACAGCACACCAGTTCTGTTCCTGTCCATGAATAAGGGGTCTTGCACCCCAGCAACCTTGTGTCACATGAACATAACATGCTCAACATATAAGTCTTTACACTTTCATTATCTACCAGCTACGTATCAAGGACTCAACACTTTCTCTACTAAAGACTTTTTTCATACTAGGACATTTCGCTCATACAACTATGTATAACAGGCATGTCAAACATGCTTGGGAAAGATATGAATCCAACTGGTCCCCCTCCAGCAAT
Organism: Doryteuthis pealeii; assembly: GCA_023376005.1. NCBI lineage: Eukaryota > Metazoa > Mollusca > Cephalopoda > Myopsida > Loliginidae > Doryteuthis > Doryteuthis pealeii. The sequence continues at coordinate 47,007,009 of CM042145.1, read as the reverse complement.
GGGTAAATAGTAGGGCAGACTAGACTCTTTAACCTTGGTATGGCAATCAGTCTAGAGGGAAAAGTGAATCTAAACCTGTTAAACTCTGCTTAAAAAAATTGACCTTGTGTCACATCCTACTTGTGAGGAGGGGTTGGATAAATACATATAGTACAAGCATTACAAATATTTTACTATTAAAATACATTGTAAATGATTTTACTATAAAAATGCATTGAAATTCAGAAAGAAATGTATTGTCAGTTATCAAGAATTAAGGTAAGCATGACAGAAAGTAAGAAGATAGTGTTTCATTATTCTTCTAAGTAGAGAGTGTCTGTGGTGTCCGTTAAAAACTTATGGAAAATTTATTAATTAATTTAAATTAGAAAAAAAATGTCACAATTTTGGCCTCTATAATAAAATTATGATAGTCTCATGCTTCACTCTAAAAAAAGGTTAGAGAAAATGCACAAAATATTTCAATGAATTTTCATTTGTATTTAAAAAATGATGAAATAATTTCATTAATCTTTTGATACAATTCCTGATAATATTTAATTAAAATAATACATAAGGATTTTAGGCAAAAACTTGCAAATTGGTCGAAAAATTAAAACGGAAAGTTTTTTGGTGGTCCCCCATGACAGTTTAACTACAGTCTATGAATGAACTTTTTGCGAATTGGGTTGCGGTTTAGGGATTTGGGGATTAAGGTTGTTTTTAATTACGTATTGCTTAAAAATGTTTTTTAAGCAATAAAAAATGTTTTTTTATACAATACGTAATTAAAAACAAACTTAATCCCCAAATCCCTAAACCGTAACCCAATTCGCAAAAAGTTCATTCATAGACTGTAGTTAAACTGTCATGGGGGACCACCAAAAACCTTTCCATTTTAATTTTCCGAACAATTTGCAAGTTTAGCTGGATTTTTAAAACATCGAATGCTGGTTTCACCAGAATTAAATAGAAATCACAGGGATTCATAAGTAAAAAAAAATAAAAAAGTTTGAGAACCACTGTATTAAATCTGTGTCAATTATGTCCTTAAATTACCATTTCAATGAATTAAAGTTCATAGAAACTTTAAGGCTTGATTTTAAACTAATTCATTAAAAAAAATGAATTCTGGTATATTTTTGACAAATACTTTCACATTATTTGTAGAATTTACCGTTTTTAAAGTTATGTCTCTACTCTCGGCAGCTAAATCAACACAGAGGCATTGATTTTCATGAGTAATATTTTTTTAACAAATACATTTAAAAGTGCATTTAAAAAAAATGATTTTATAACCGAAAAATGAACATACCTGACTTAGACGTATCAAAATTATGAAGAAGACAGTCAGAGAATTGTGTTTTGTTTTCTTTATAAACCTTCTCACGTGTTTCACGATTATTATTATCTTCATATATCCATAATAATGCTTTACTCTTTCCCGTCTGTCCTCCTTCTCTCAACTGATGTTGTTTATCTCGTCTTCTTTTCTAACGTTGCTAAGTCAAACAAAACAAACGATCCTCGTTGCTATTTTATTACAAACTGCTTTTTTTCTTTCTTGAAGAGCTGACAAGCGGAGAAAGTGGCAAACCTGACAGTTCTGCTTGGTTTTAATTGTGCTGCTAGATTTTATGGTCCGGTTCACTTTGTCCACCCACATTATGTTTAAAGATCTGAAAGATGAGATGGACATCAAAGTCCAGTGATGCAACCAAACCAAGCAAAACTAACATCATGTGTCCTCATCAGCCTATCTGCTCTTCCACTGGTCGATGATTCTGCTTTGTTTGGTTGCGTTGCTGGACTTTATGGTTCAGTCCACTCTATCCATCCACATTATGTTCAAAGATCCGGAAAGATGAACTGGACATCAAGTTAGTGACACAACTAAACCAAGCTGAACTGTCAACCAGTGGACGGGCAGATCAATCAAGTGGGGCACATTAATTGGTGCCGTGACCAGGATTTAATAATTTCCCTTATCAATTCCCCTCCACTGGGATTTTCTCAAATAAACAACTCATAAATTCTGAAAAATATCAGAAATAAAACACATGGCCTGTAATCTAACTCATCACACGAGTGTAATTTAACCCTTTTTAACATAATATGGTTCACTTCCAATTTCTCTATTAACCCTTTCAAAATCTCAGTGTATCGGAAATTCCTTAGCTAATTATCTCCCCTGCCGCAGGGGTCGAATGCCAACAGCGTATGTTGGCACCAAATACCAAAACGTAACTCGCTAGACCAAGGAGATTGTTTTTGCATCTGAGTTGGAGCGCCACACCTACCATCAGCTCCTTAATTTACCACAGATCCCTGTGCTTACTCATACACTGAGTGGACGAGGGCGGTATTGAACTAGGAGGAACCTTGTGGTTTCTAGCCAAACGCTCTACCGACTGAGCTAACCCGGCCCTTGTTTTATACTCATCTCTATTTGTTCTACTTGGAGAAGCTTGAATCTGTCTGTTGGATCTGATGGAGTTCGGTTTCAGTATTGAATTACTATGTGAACAGATATAATGAATATAATATGCATTCACAAAGTTAACCAATTAATAATCTATATAATAATACTGGTGTTCCTACATAATACGATCGTTATCATCTTGCAACATCCTTCTTTAAAAATGAGACCATCCAAATGAGTGTTGTCACCTCAGTTAATTAGTGGACCATTCCGTTTTATCATAATTGAAGAAAGGGAAGAAGACATGCTACACAGAAAAATATAAAAAGAAAGAAAGAAAGAGAGTAGAGGAAGGTAGAGAGAGGGGTGAGTGCACAGAAGCGATAATGCTAATGTTTCAATGGAACATAATGAAAAGAAGGAAAGAAAGAAAAAAAGAGTGAGAGAGTTAAATCAAGATTATTATACTTTTATATATTGAAACTATTTTTCAATAGCTCTGAAGTAAACATATCAAACGTTATAATAGTTAAATTATCATAATGTGTTATATCCACAGGTCCTGCTAGTATTTATTTATTTCTGTAAGACATGTGGTGTAATGGTTAGGAAGCCAAATTAACAGACCATTGTTAGTAGTGAGATGAGGCTTGATAATTAGTATTATTTGGATTATTTGGACTATTGTCCTCATCTTCATTGTTATCTGTACAATGTTTCGGCCAATGTGCCCTGATTACGACAAGAAGGTTCCCGAGTTCAAAAAGAAGGTTCCGATTCCGACAAGAAATACCTGAAGGCCGGAGGGCACATCGGCCAAAACATTGTACAGATAACAATGAGATGAGGAACATAGCCAAATAATCCAAATATACATTGTTAGTGAGTTTGATTCTTACTAGGTACTAGTCTATACTTCTGGCTTGTGCTATAACTAAGTAAGCTCAGTAAATAACTTTTATGATGGTGAAACATTTTTAAAAATGATTGGTCATTGATTGAAAAATATGGTTTCTGAAATTTATTTTTATTTACTTTCTTTTGATTTATGGCATGTCAACCCTTATTGGGTTATTTTTATGCGAAGACATTTTGTTCTATTCATGCTTGATGGGTATTGAAATTATTTTTTTGAACTCAATCTTTATAAACAAATTTTGTTAACTCATTTTCTTCTATTTAACCCATAGCTGGAACCCTAACAGGTCTACCACTCCAGGTCAGGGTGGACTGGGAGTAATGGGGGATGAAGGGGTACTCCACACTCACCAGAGTTCCAGGATTGGGACTTCACTATTAAATACAGTTTAATGTCATACCGGACAAAAATTTATTTCTCTAAATGATTTCAACATTGAATTTGATCATTTAGAAAATGGTGTATTTTTTTTATATTGTGTATTTGTGTGTCATTTTTAGGCACCTCATGTGGTGTAATGGTTAGGAAACTAAATTAGCAGACTGTTGTTAATTATTGTTTATCACTCGATGCTCCATACTTCTGGCCTTGTGCCACAACTAAGCTATACTTAGTAAATAACTTCTTCAAGACACTTATGAGCCCAGTCAACTGAGGCTTTAGTATACACTAACTGCACCTCTGCAGAGGATAAAACCCCCTCCCCAATGGGCCACTAGTTGGTCGTGGGGTGGCGGCTCGTGATACTTAAGGACGGAATCTTGGTGGAGGAGCAGTCCATGACATGTAACACTCCACTTAGGCCCTTACTTAGGCTAGACGGGTGGTTGGAGAGGCCTGCTCCAATCAATTGGCTGGTCATGTCAAGCCCTAGCACTTATATGATAGTCCCAACCCTATTGCCCTTATGGCAACCCCAAACCCTTTTTATCATATATGTGCTAGACGGCTGTGGAGAGTCTTTGTTCTGGGTATGATGTTAAACTTTATCTGATGGTGAGGTTCCATTTCTGGAGGTCTGGGGAATGTGAGCAACCCTTCATCACCATTTGCTCCCAGGTCCATTCTGACCCTGAATGGTAGTACCTGTTAAGGTCCATCTATGGGTTAAATAGAAAATTTTTTACAAAAAGAAGTTAAAAAAAAATGTTCTTCCAAACTATCGCTACAAATCTTTTAAAACTTTGTCAGCATTAAATGACCTACCGAGGTTGATATGCTGTAAAACAAAAACAAACAAACAAGACATTAAATTCAGAGTAAAATTGAAAGTAGAATTCAGTGATAAAAAACAATTTTTGTGCTTATTGGCATAAAATAACTTTTAAGCAAATTTGAAATCATACTCATTAAGAAAAAGATTTTCAGTCATTCTATGTCCTCATTGACCAATCCCTTCCACTGGTTGACAGTTCTGCTTGGTTTTAATTGCTGTGCTAGATTTTATGGTCCGTTCACTTTGTCCACCCACATTATGTTTAAAGATCCTGAAAGATGAGATGGACATCAAAGTCCAGTGATGCAACCAAACCAAGCAAAACTAACATCATGTGTCCTCATCAGCCTATCTGCTCTTCCACTGGTCGATGATTCTGCTTTGTTTGGTTGCGTTGCTGGACTTTATGGTTCAGTCCACTCTATCCATCCACATTATGTTCAAAATCCGGAAAGATGAACTGGACATCAAAGTTCAGTGACACAACTAAACCAAGCTGAACTGTCAACCAGTGGACGGGCAGATCAATCAAGTGGGGCACATTAATTGGTGCCGTGACCAGGATTTAATAATTTCCCTTATCAATTCCCCTCCACTGGGATTTTTCTCAAATAAACAACTCATAAATTCTGAAAAATATCAGAAAAAAACACATGGCCTGTAATCTAACTCATCACACGAGTGTAATTTAACCCTTTTTACATAATATGGTTCACTTCCAATTTCTCTATTAACCCTTTCAAAATCTCAGTGTGTATCGGAAATTCCTTAGCTAATTATCTCCCCCTGCCGCCAGGGTCGAATGCCAACAGCGTATGTTGGCACCAAATACCAAAACGTAACTTATCAGGGAACCGTTAACAACGAGAGACATAAAAACAAACGCGCTCTCTCACTTAGCCTCAAAAAACAGGTCCACTTATCACAAGAACCTTACAACCAGATTCCATCTAAGGCATCGTATCAGCATACTGCAGAAAGGCTGGTACGACAGCACACTGACTAAAAGAAGAACAAATACCAAGACGAAGTGTCTTAACTACATTTCCCACCGACGAGAAGAAAACTGTGTATCTCCAGTACTACAAGAAATTCCTCCTCAGATAAGTCTGTAGCAAATACCATTAAATTTGCAACAATTTATGTAATTTTTGTCAATACAGGTGTCTGCATTTACTTTTGTGTTGTTCCTTCATTGTCCGACAATTTTCCTTCAACTACGGAGAAATAAGGCTCCTTCGAATCCGTAAATACTCTTAAGTGTCACAATCAGAATTAATGCAAGGACTACTAACAGCTCCCCATTATTATTATATATCAACTGTAAATATATTTGTAGAGATTAAATTCCTTACTTGCTACGGTTCACCCATTTGACGCTAGGGTACATGAGAGATAATTATCTCCCGTGTCTGCCAATAGATACTAGGTGGTGTGGCCAGCAGTATTATGAAAGAAGAAGAAGCAAGTTAAAGGCCTCTCTTACCTTCCAGTCTCGACAGAGGTAACAGCACACCAGTTCTGTTCCTGTCCATGAATAGGGGTCTTGCACCCCAGCAACCTTGTGTCACATGAACATAACATGCTCAACATATAAGTCTTTACACTTTCATTATCTACCAGCTACGTATCAAGGACTCAACACTTTCTCTACTAAAGACTTTTTCATACTAGGACATTTCGCTCATACAACTATGTATAACAGGCATGTCAAACATGCTTGGGAAAGATATGAATCCAACTGGTCCCCCTCCAGCAATGGGTAAATAGTAGGGCAGACTAGACTCTTTAACCTTGGTATGGCAATCAGTCTAGAGGGAAAAGTGAATCTAAACCTGTTAAACTCTGCTTAAAAAAATTGACCTTGTGTCACATCCTACTTGTGAGGAGGGGTTGGATAAATACATATAGTACAAGCATTACAAATATTTTACTATTAAAATACATTGTAAATGATTTTACTATAAAAATGCATTGAAATTCAGAAAGAAATGTATTGTCAGTTATCAAGAATTAAGGTAAGCATGACAGAAAGTAAGAAGATAGTGTTTCATTATTCTTCTAAGTAGAGAGTGTCTGTGGTGTCCGTTAAAAACTTATGGAAAATTTATTAATTAATTTAAATTAGAAAAAAAATGTCACAATTTTGGCCTCTATAATAAAATTATGATAGTCTCATGCTTCACTCTAAAAAAAGGTTAGAGAAAATGCACAAAATATTTCAATGAATTTTCATTTGTATTTAAAAAATGATGAAATAATTTCATTAATCTTTTGATACAATTCCTGATAATATTTAATTAAAATAATACATAAGGATTTTAGGCAAAAACTTGCAAATTGGTCGAAAAATTAAAACGGAAAGTTTTTTGGTGGTCCCCCATGACAGTTTAACTACAGTCTATGAATGAACTTTTTGCGAATTGGGTTGCGGTTTAGGGATTTGGGATTAAGGTTGTTTTTAATTACGTATTGCTTAAAAATGTTTTTTAAGCAATAAAAAATGTTTTTTTATACAATACGTAATTAAAAAACAAACTTAATCCCCAAATCCCTAAACCGTAACCCAATTCGCAAAAAGTTCATTCATAGACTGTAGTTAAACTGTCATGGGGGACCACCAAAAACCTTTCCATTTTAATTTTCCGAACAATTTGCAAGTTTAGCTGGATTTTTAAAACATCGAATGCTGGTTTCACCAGAATTAAATAGAAATCACAGGGATTCATAAGTAAAAAAAAAAATAAAAAAGTTTGAGAACCACTGTATTAAATCTGTGTCAATTATGTCCTTAAATTACCATTTCAATGAATTAAAAGTTCATAGAAACTTTAAGGCTTGATTTTTAAACTAATTCATTAAAAAAAATGAATTCTGGTATATTTTACAAAACTTTCCTCTGATTTGACAAATACTTTCACATTATTTGTAGAATTTACCGTTTTTAAAGTTATGTCTCTACTCTCGGCAGCTAAATCAACACAGAGGCATTGATTTTCATGAGTAATATTTTTTTAACAAATACATTTAAAAGTGCATTTAAAAAAATGATTTTATAACCGAAAAATGAACATACCTGACTTAGACGTATCAAAATTATGAAGAAGACAGTCAGAGAATTGTGTTTTGTTTTCTTTATAAAACCTTCTCCACGTGTTTCACGATTATTATTATCTTCATATATCCATAATAATGCTTTACTCTTTCCCGTCTGTCCTCCTTCTCTCAACTGATGTTGTTTATCTCGTCTTCTTTTCTAACGTTGCTAAGTCAAACAAAAACAAACGATCCTCGTTGCTATTATTATTACAAACTGCTTTTTTTCTTTCTTGAAGAGCTGACAAGCCGGAGAAAGTGGCAAACCTTCCTCCTTTATTTTTGGACCTCACTTTAAATTCAAATTTAAAAGGACGATAGAAGAAAAAACGTGCCGAAAATAATAAAACATGACTACAAAGACATGTATGAGTTGTTTTTTATTATTAATTTGTTTATTTAGCAACAATAGAAACGTCATAAAGATTGTCATAAACAAAAAAATACGTAGTGTTTTTGTTTTTTTAAGACAAAACCTGTTGTTAGTAACGAACTTTACCACTCTCGTCTTGTAGTAAGTGTTAAATTTAAATAAAATAGGAAAACATTTATGATTTTAACTTTACTTGGATCATAGTGTAAAAGGACTAAAATGTTGGCACACACTTTTATGCAGGGTGGTCCGAAAGTCTTGTCACTAGTACATATTTTTTAGAGGTAAAATAATTACATAAATTCCAAAATTTTAGAAAATAATTTAATTCTTGAATATTTTTTTACAGATAAAATAATTATGGTATAAATGTAGAATACTGCACAAGAGATGATAATCATATTTTACGTATAAATAGCATTAGATTACCGAAACTCCTGAAGTAGCTAACACTAACACTAACCCTAACCCTAACCCATGGGTATTTCCGTGAAATGTAATGAAATGTAATGCTTTTTGATAATAATAATAATAATAAAAAGATGTATTTTACAAAATAAATATAACCCCCTGATTGAAACAAAATTACAAAAAATTAGGGAATCATCCGATTTTAATAGAATTTTCAGTGTTGATTTATCAATTAATGAATTTTATAAGGCATTGGTTATTTTATTTAAACAAATTTCAGGTCAATTAATTTTGCCCCCCCCCCTTATTTTGGGGGCGCAAAATATTGGTGGGGTTATATACCTTTGAAACTAATAACAGTATGAATAAAAAGACAAAAGACTGAAGGTGTGAATAGAAGGGGAAAAAAATCTTTAAAAAATGTAAAAATTTTTTTACATTTAATTTTCAGATTTTCGATACTTATTTAGTATCGAAAATCTGAAAATTAAATGTAAAAAAATTTTTTTTTTAAATTTTGGGAGATTTTTTTTTTACTTTGTTGTTTATATATGTAATTTGCTTTTAGATTATCAGTGAAAAAATTATACATCAATATTTGTTCTGTTTAAAAGGGTTGGAGCCTAACTTTTCAATTGAGTTTTCACCAAAAATTATTAAATAGGTATACTAAAGTAGGTTTGTTATTAAATAAATATTTGTTTTTAGAATCTAAAAATTATAATTTAAGATTAGGCATTTCATATTTTAAATAAATTTTATCTATTAATTAGTTATATAAATTGTTTTCTCAAGGCGCATATGAGTGGTGCGAATGGTAATATTTATTTTAAAGAATTTCGATTTATTTCCATTGAATCAGTTTGATTGAAACGATTCAGTAATTTAAAAGAAAGAATTTGTTGATTAATAAGTCAACATTGAAAATTTTATTAGAATCAGATAATTTCCTGATTTTTGATAATTTTTTTGTTTATCAACCTGGGTTAGGGAATTGTCACTTATGAGCTCCCGTAGATCCGGACATATCATACTAAACTTCTTTCCCTACAAAAGGTTTCCCTAATAAGGATGAACAAGTTTTACAGACTTTGTGTTTGAAACGAAAAACATTATATTACATCTAAATATTGGTTGTAAGTTAGTAATTTTTCTGTATATAGTGTATTTAATATTTTTGTTATGGATTTCTAAGAAGAAACTTTTTAAAATGTTTTTAAATTGCTATAAAAGGGTTTTGAGAACATTGTCAGTCTTCACTTAGTCATTTTTTGGGAAAATTTAATTGTTTAAAATAAACTACATATGTAATTTGCTTTATTTACTAATGCTAATTATGTAACTACTTTTCAACTAAAACAAAAATTTGACCTTAAATAATTGATTTAATTAATCTTAATTCCTTTTTAAAATGAAAATGAGTGCACAAATTGGTATTACCTAAACTATTTGTTTTAAATGTTTGTCCATTTATTCAAAATTTTGACATAACTTTAAGGAAATATTTCTTACAAAAGATATTTGTTTCAAACAAGTAAACTTTACTTGCATTTATGAACAGTTTTTTATTTTGTACAACCCGTGCCATGTACATTGTACATTATTCAAATTGAAATTAAAAAATAATCATTCACAGTATTTTCGTGGTTTGGTATTTAAAACACTTATAAAAAGGAAAAAAATGACATATTTTCAAGAGTTTTCATTTCTACACAAAAACCACTTTCACATCAACATTAGAAAAATGATTTTTACAAGACTAGCTGAACTTAGTCTTTAATTAATCCATGCTGAGCATCAAAGTGCGTCTCCAGACTTTCAATTTCTCTAGAGGTGAGGGAGAAACCATTTACTTGGATTCCTCCTTTCTTACGGAAGAGGAATAGCCCGGAGTTGTATTTGATTGGAGGTTGCTGATGGCTGATCAACACCATCTATGGGTCACTCAGGTGAAGGTGTATGATGTTGAAAGAGCTGAAATAATCTTGGGATTACATCATTGACGATGTGGTCATGGGCACCTTAGGGTGTATTCCTTGAAATATCTGATATGTCTTCGAAACTTTAAACCTATTTCGAGATGTATCATAGCTAATATGAACAGATAATACACTTTAATCTTACCCCAACCCCACCTAAGAAAGTCAAGAAGCTACATTTTGAACAAGACCCTTTTTTAAAAATAAGCTATTTAATTCTAATAATTATACTAGATATTGAGCAAATTGTCTGTTTTCATTTTAAGATAAGGGTTGTTTTCTTTGGGGGTGCTATTTTTTTTTTTTCATAAATTAAAGAAAAGGAGAAATGTTTTTGTTTAAAAAGAAACATTTACAAATGCGAATTATGTTATTACAGAGAATAAAACATTAAATCTATAACTTTTTTTTTCACCAATTTAAAAAAAAAAAAAATGTTCTCCAGAAAAGTGTAATCCCTGTTGGCTGGGGCTTAAGAATACACTGACTGCATCTCTGCAGAGGGATAAAATCACCCCACCCCCCATGGGGGCCACCTGTTGGCTATGGTTGGCGACCCATGATGCTTAAGGATGGAATCCTTGTGTCTAAGCAGTTCATGACATGCAACACTCTAATTTGGCCCTTACTTAGGCTAGATGGGCGGCTGGAGACCCCCCCCCCTTGATCAATCAGCTGGTCACGTCAAGCATCTATATGATTGTCCCAACCCTATTGCCCTTATGGCAAGGCCCAACCCTTTTTATCATATATATACTTGGTGTCCGGGGTATGACATTAAACACTATCTGATGGAGAAGTTCTGGAGCTCTAAATAGAAAAAATGATTTTAGAAATATGTTTTTAAAAAATTAAGTTGAAAAAACGAATTTTCAATACTCATCAAGAATGAATAATATAAAATAACCAAACAAGGGTTGACATACTGTAAAATCCAACCAACCAACCAACCAACCAACCATTCAATGTAAAATTATATTTCAGGAACTCTAGAATTTTGCTTATTCTTTTATTTATCTTCATTTTTTTTTGGGGGGGGGTAGGAAGAAGGGGGGTGAAGAGGAGGAGCTCTCAAAGTAGTTTTGACTAACAAGAAGAGAGCCACTTTAGTTTAAATTCAGAGTTTTCCTTCTCCTAGACTGGTTGCCATATCAAGGTTAAAGAGCCCAGTCTGTCCTACTATTTACCCATAGCTAGAGGGAGAATAGTTGGATTCATACCTTTCCCAAGGGTATTAGTGCTATGGGAAATACACACAGTCACATCCAGGATTTGAACTTGTCACACCGTAACCATTTCCTACAATGGTAACCATTAAACCACAGGCCTCCACATATTATAAACAGAGTAATGCATATGATGCTTCTTCTTCCCAGAAACAATGACCTATTTGTTTGATGTCTTTCAAATTGACCAGTGATTAATACTTAGACCACATTCTAATCTATCAGCTTAATACTAATCCTTACCTACTTTTAGAATATAAACTCTTTTCTGAACAGTCTGTCTGATTTTACTGGCTATAATGTTTTGCATTGTAAGCAAGTCTGTTCAAGATCTTATCTTGTCAGACATAATCAAAATCTAACATAAATGAGTGGTTCCATTTTGTATAAAGAATTTGGAGAAAAGAAATTGAAAAATCTAACATATATAAAGGAGTGGTTGTAAATAAATTACACAACTTTTATATTTTATTTTTGGTTATTTTTATTTACTTTTATTTATTCATTTATTTTTGGTTCAGAGGAAGGAGGACTAGTGTCCTTGTGGTTCAGTGGTTTTGGACTCTGGATCAGTAAGATATTTAATATCAGCATGATTCCAGGCAGCACTTGCCCCTTCATCTAAAAGGAGCAGGGCTGGTTTTATTGTCCAGTGCCTCAGGCACCTCAAAAGAGGAATACCAAAAGGATTTACACAATTTTTAAACACTAACCACACATGAGCTTCAGTTTGTGTATGGTTCCCCATTATAATGATCCTTGTGTTCAACTGACATAGTCGGATGTCATAAATACTTAACATAAGTTGAACAAAATGAATTGAAAAATTTAACATATTATAATAACTAAATGTGTGATTAGAACCTCCATGGCTAAAACCACGTCTTATAATACGTTAGGAGGCTTCCAAGAACCCCCCAAACATAGGTGAATATATTTGCAATAAAATCTAACAAAGAGGTATATAACAAAATACAGACTTTATTGTCTGAGCACATTTTAGTGTTAAAGAAAGAAGAAAGAGTTCTTGGTTAAATGTAGAGATGAAAGTTACCTTGAAAGGTTATCACTTAGTTCGCACAGGAGTCATGTGGTAAGCCTTTTAGTTGAGGGACAAAGTCCCCCCTCCCTCTAAGTACAAATGAATAGACACCACTAGTGCATGTCTGGAGATCCCAGATGAAGAAGAGGGTTAGTTTTTCCTGGGCTGTGTTTAAATAGCCAAGGTGTATACACCCTCTAGTTGCAAACCCTGGCAGCAAGGGAAGATAACCCTTATCTTAACTCAACCACATCCTAACAAGGGAAGACAATCATTTCAAAGGTGAGTATTGTATGGATAAGGTCAATATAAATAAATATGAAACTACTTTTTATGATACGTTAGGAGGCTTCAGAGAAACCCCTGTGAGATTCAAAGTGATAATACTTGAAGATAAAACTCTGACAAAGGTTGATAGATAAAACATTTTATATACAGCACAGAATAAACGGGGTACATAATACATAGAGGTGTACATAAACATACATACATAAGTAATATAGATACATATACAAGAGTAAAGATAATGACACATTCATGAATGGTAAAATACAAGATATTTAGGTATCAAAGAGATACCTAAATGTACATAAAAACGTAGTTACGGATACATGACTAAAGGATAGTCATATATTGTATAAGAGACTTACTAGCAGTGAGTGGCCAGTGTTAAGGGCCGAAGCCCCAACGAGAAGGGAGTAGACCTAAGTCTAACTCATAGTGTCTCGTAGGTCGAGCAACAGGAAAAGAGAGAGAGAAGTTCAAATCAGCCGCTTAAATACACCCGAGGTCCCTAGCGGGAACCAGCGAAACTAAATGGGCAGACAACTCTCCAGGCAAACTACGCAAATAACTCCCACACCCCCGAACATAGGTGAATATATATGCAACAAAATCCAACAAAGATAACAAAATACAGACTTTATTGTCTGAGCACATTTAACATAAAATACAAATACAAAACAGCTAGGACGATGGTCCTAGGGAAAGAATCTTTGTAGATGATATTGAGGCTACTAAATCGAGAATAGAAGAGTCACTTACTGTATAGAATATCTTGTGTATCAGGTGCACAGTAAAGACACAACTGATGTGTGTAACTTCAGTGGAGCCCTAGGGTGTAGAAAGGGCTGCATACATACATGGGTACAAGCCCATAATTGTGGGGCAAGGTCCCCTAAGCTTTAATGGACAAAGACACAAGATGTCCTGTGCATCTTTGAGGATGCCAGATGAAAGAGAAAGAGTTCTTCCTGGCTGTGTTTAAATAGCCAGGTAGTAATGCCCTCTAGTGGCAAACCCTGGTGACAAGGGAAGATAACTCTTTTCCACCTTCAACTCCATCCCAACAAGGGAAGGCAATCGCTACAATATAAATGAGTGTTTCCATTTTGTGTAAATAAGTTGAACAAAACAATTTGAAAGCATTACCTAAGCTCAAAAACATTTTTGGGGGTTTTTTAGTGACTTGATTTATAAATATATCAATAATTTTAAAAAAAACTGTGGTAATCTGAAAATTAGCTACATAAATGAGAGTAATTTCCCCTTGTTTATTTCACTTAGAGGAAGCCGTTATTTTTTGGTTGGCCATTTTCATTTCACCATAAATCTACACTGAAAATATGAATTTGTTTGAATCAATACAACTGTATGTTTTAACACAAAAATATCATAAAATGTGTTCTTAATAACAATTAAGTTCACTTCAAATAATGCGCAATCACAATTAAGAGTTTAAGTACCTAAATAATTAGAATGGTAATGTCTGTTTTCCCTATAAATAATGTCTGACAAAGCCTCAGAAAAGAGAAATGACAAGATCTCACAGGATTTATTAATTCAACCTAGCAATTGCTAATTACTATGTTCACCTTATATATTTGCTTAGTAAACCTTTTTTCCTTAATACTCGTTGTGCATCTTTTTCTTATTTCTCTGTTAACTCTAATACTAGAGTCACAGCGAATACCAAAACCATCCTTTTGGAAGAACAGTAGTGGTACTATTTAACCCATAGTTGGGAGAGTTATTTGAAGCTATCAGGATTCCAAATGTATTGAAAAATCCATGATGCTACATACAGAAACATTTAGATTCATTGAAGTTGTATCCCCTTGTTAAGTACTGGGTCAAATATTTGTGGGGATCAAAATAAAATTAGAATAAAAAAAAACTCCCATAAGCCTTCACACCAGAAGAACCCTCCGAGCATGTGCGGGAAAAAGGACCCACCACTGACCCCAAGAGAGTTGCTTGGCCATTCAGACTTAGGCCTTATCTGGGTCAAGAAGGAATTTCCTTACCACATGATGGCTATGACCTGAGAATAAAGCCAAAATCATAAAACTACCTTTTGTCTTCCTTTTTCTTCCCTTGAATTCCTTTTCAGCGCGACCACCAAATAAGATGGGGTTAAAAGCAAGCCCTAGGAACACGCACCAGGAATAACAAGCTATCTTTAAAACCTAAAACATTAAACAGCTTGCCACCCCACATATTATATAAAACTGAATTTCCAGGTAGTGCTGTTAATGGTCGAGTTTCATGGAATTTTTATTCATGGTAACACTGGATGACCCTGATAGTTGATGAAATGGAGGATGTCTATTAAGTTGAAATGTCAGCCAGTGGGTAGAGGGGATTAAGGGTGGGAATCATTGGTAATGCATTGGTTGACCACTGGAAAGTGCATGATGACATTAAAATGACCTCTTTAACCTTTTATTGAAATTGAAGGTCAAACTTTTGCTTCAAAAGAAGAGAAGAGCATTCAAATAAAAACTGCTTTGTCAGCTGGGGCGGTAGATTATGCCAACTGTACCTCTGCAGGGGGTAACGCCCCACCCCCGTTGGGACCACCTGTTAGCAGTGGGTGGCAACCCGAGAGGCTTAAGAATGGAATCCTGGTGGGCAAGCAGTCCATGGCATGCAACACTACTTTGGTCTTTAGGCTAGATGGGCAGTCGGAGAGGCCCCCTTCAATTGTCACATCAAACCCTAGCACCTATATGATTGTCCTAACCCTATTGCCCTTATGGCAACCTTTTTTATCAATATATGTGCTAGAAGGCAGTGGCTGAGGGTCTAAGTGTCCTGGGTATGACGTTAAACTGCATCTAATGATGAAGTTCCAATTTTGAATCTCCGGGAGTGTGGAGTACCCCTTCATCACCATTACACCCTGATCCACCCTGAAATTGGGTTATTTGCCCCTATTAGTTCCTGGAATCAGATGCCAGGGGCAGACCCCTAAAATTCCACAGAACAGGCCCGACAGGCAAAGGGAACACAACTGGGGAACAACATTTCAAGTAACGGCCGAATAAGGTCAACAAACACTGTCTTGGCCTGTCGTCGTTGTCGTGTTTGTCTCACGGGTGTGGACTCTGTTCTGTCGAGTCAGGGTTCTATCCTGCCCCCTATTGTCCGGACTTCCGGTCGAGGGCAGATAACCAATTTCTGATAAAGTGATAGTATTAATTAGGATCCCATCTATGGGTTAAATAGATCAAAAGAGTACTAAAAAGATATGTTTTAAAAAAATTGAGTTTGGAACAAAAAATTGAATAACCTACAGGAATGAATAAAACAAAATGTCTTTGGCATAAAATAATGCAACAAGGGTTGACATGCCATAAAACCAACCAACCAACCATTATTCTAAATACTTTTCCTTTTCATTCCATTATTGATTAGGAATTTATTATTTTTTGTAAATATAATCTCATTATTACCCGTTGTATATGTGGGATTAATAGAGCAATTGGTTTGTCCTGTTGTTTGCTGTTTAAAATGATTTTAAAGAATAAAAATAAAGACATTTTGGTCTTGAGACTTGACACTTGAAATGAGTGTAAAGATTCAAAGTGGTAATACTTGGGGATAAAACTCCGACAAAGGTTGATAGACAAAACATTTAATAGGTATACAGCACATGGATAAACAGGATACATAATACATAGAGGTGTACATAAAAATACATACAAAAGTAGAGATAATGACACATTCCTGAATGGAAAAACATAAAAGCAACAGACATGAGACTAGGAATAGTCCATGCTGTATGAATCACTTACAGTAATGTAAGGGGGGGCAAAGCCCCAAAAAGAAGGGGGTAGACCAGAGTCTAACCCATAGTGGTGTCTCATAGGTCAAGCAACAGGAAAAAGAGAGAGAGACGTTCAAACCAGCCGCTTAAATATCAAAAGCCCCTAGCAGGAACCAGCGAAACTAAACGGGCAGACAACTCCCCAGGCGAATACGAAAATAACGCCTACATGAGCAACCATTATATTACCATAGCATTTAAAAAAACTAAAAAATAATAAGATTAAGCAAATAGAAATAATCATAGAAATTTTTTTTAAATACCTATATATATATATATATATATATATATATATATATATATATATATATGAGACGTAAACAAACAGACGATGTTTGTGATATGGCTATTTTCAGCCGACAATATTTGGGAGAATATGTGCTTAAATGAAGTCGAACCTATTTTTTGAAATTTAATTCATTAATAATTAATTAGGCGGGATTAAACTATTTAAATGTAAGGCTAAACAAATCGAGAAAAATCAATCTCTGTATGTACATTTCGGCCTATTAGGCCTCATCAGGCCTAATAGGCCGAAATGTACATACAGAGATTGATTTTTCTCGATTTGTTTAGCCTTACATTTAAATAGTTTAATCCCGCCTAATTAATTATTAATGAATTAAATTTCAAAAAATAGGTTCGACTTCATTTAAGCACATATTCTCCCAAATATATATATATATATATATATATATATAGTTACTCACAGATACCATGTTTCAACGTTTCACGTCTCTTGAGTGTGGCTAGATCAATCAACTACTTCTAGCCAAGAAAGAAACCTGACTGACTTTTCATTAGTCTGGTTCCCTAACCTCTCGGCCACAGCAGCTGCCAGTAAGGAGCAGGATTTTAACTGATAAATACATACATCAGTGTAATATATTTTATAATCACCAGAGAGATCAAATCTTTAAACAACAGACGAGCCTTGCTTTATTACAATGGTGATTAAAGTCGCTCCTAGAGAGCTTTGCCAGGTTTTGGAGCATTATATATTCATATATACATATACATATATATATATAGAGAGGGGGGGCATTTTTGTGGGTGTAAGGGAGGTAAATGCATAAGAATGGACTTTATTTTTGTGTGCAAATAAGTGAAAATCTATGGCGGCCCATATAGTAAAATTATATTGTGTATATTATTGATCTGGGTCCCCAGAAGAGATAACTCTTTTTAATACATTTGATGATCTCTACATGAAAATAAGATTGTTAGTAATAATTTCTTTAAATATATAAAAATCTTAGAGAATATGTTGTGCAAAATTGCACATTCTTAAACGTACATTTTTAGATAGATTAAATAAAGTTTTGTATATGGTGAAAATACTGACTTCAACATTGTACCTTCCAGACATTTAAAATTCACTATTATATTTTTAGTGAATAAAAATTGGCCAATTAAATCAGAGAAAATACTTTTTTTTGCATCATTTCATATAAAAATATAGTTTTAAAAACTACAAAAAAAAACATGCTACAAAAATGATTTTTGAGTTTTAAGAAAATAACTTTAAAATTATCAAATAACTTTTTTTGGGAATTGAATTTTTATTTTTTCAATTTTTTCATATGTTCTTTAGGATTTGATGTTTCTTGAAATGTAAAAATTAGGGCCCAGAAATTTTTTTTCCTTCAATGACCAAATGTCACCCCCTTCTGAATTGATAAAAAATACTTCCTTTTTTTTTTCAATTTAAAAAATAAAATAAGCTTTTTATCATAAAATTAAATCGTTGATGAATAAAGTGGGGAAAATTTCACTAAAATTGGGCAATTCTCTGATCTTTGTTAATTGTTTTAAAATTAAGAATTGTTAAAAAAAATGTTATTATCTCCCTTAGCCTTTTGCTTCGGTCTCTCTCTCTCTCTCTCTCTCTCTCTCTCTCTCTCTCTCTCTCTCTCTCTCTGCATCTATCTATCTATCTATCTATCTATCTATATATATATATATATATATATATATATATATTAGGTATACCCAAAATGAGGCTAAACTGCGTTTTTGACAAAATGACTTTAGCCACCCCTACTTAAAATAATTTACCAAAAATCAGGGAATTATCGGATTTTAATGAAATTTTCAGTGTTTATTTATCAAAGAATGATCTTTATAATGCATTATTTGTTTAATCTAAAAATTTTCTCATTTTTTTCAGGTCACTTAATTTTGACGCTCCCTTATGTTGGGGGCGTAACATTTTTTTGAGTTGGTCTTATAGTTTTCTAATTACAGTATAAATAAAGAGATAAAAGACCGAAGTTATGAATAGAAAAAAAATTTTTTTACGGTGACTTTTCTATGAGTAAATAAGTACCGAAAATCGAAAAATAAAATGTAAAAAAATAATTAATTTTTTGGAGATTTCTTTTTTACTCATATCGATAATTATTTAATTGGTTATTATCTTATAAAAGAAAAAATTATACATCAATATTTTTTCTGCTTAAAAAGGGGGGGTACATTTTCAATCGAGTTTTTCTTCGAAAAGTAAACTTTGATGTAATAAAATAAGGTTTGCATTAAATAGATATTTATTTCTAGAATCTAAAAATATAACATTTTAAACTTAACATCAGGCTTTCCATATTTCAAATGAATTTTATATATTAATTTTTCATAGCAAAAATACTAAATTAAAGTTTTGAAATAGAATAACTGATGCATTATGAAATTCATTAATTGATAAATCAATACTGAAAATTTGATTAAAATCGGATAATTACCTGATTTTTGGTAATTTTTTTTGCAATCGCGAATGTTACATTAAAATGGTAAACAAGCACTTAAAACCATTGAAAAAGAGTCAGAATGGCGGATCGCGTCGAAATTGACCAAAACAAATCCCTTTAAATGTATTAAAAATAAACTGCATATGTAATGATATTTTTCCTCTTTTTAATGATGGTCATTATGTTACTAATTATCGATTTAGACAAAAGTTTGACCTTAAATAATAGATTTAATTAATTTTAATTCGTTTTTAAAATTTGTAGCAGACGATAAAAAGGGTATACCTAATATATATATAATTTTTTAATTAATTTTGTTTTACAATAAATTATTTGAGCATTTTTCAATAAATATGTCCCAATTAACTTGTCTTTTTTTAAATTAACTTTTTTTATAATAAAATTTGGACCTTTTTTTTTTAAACAATGAATGAAAAACGTTTTGATAATGAACTAAAAACAAATAAAAAATTATTTAAGAATTCAGATGAAAAGCAAATTCATCCCCCCCCCCCAAAAAAAAACAGATAAAAAGAGTGTACGTAGCTGAATCCTGCTGCTGTTAAATATTACCAGCAAAAATTGACATATTTAGTTTTGTACGGATTCTGGATGCCGTACGTAAGACCTCATATGACGTATAGTGACGGGTGACACGAGAGTCAGAGAATTCATGCTGTTAGCACAACCTGTTGATGATATCATCATCATTCAATATGTGTGCGTGTGTGAGTGTGTCGCATTTAATAATACTAATATGTAAATATATGGAATTATGTTATTTAGTTTATTATCTAATAAAAAGATTTCATAGAAATTCAAATACACCCGTAAATTTTTTACGAGTAATAACCAACAAAAAAAAAAAAAAGAAAAAGTTACATATCAATTTTAACAAGTGTAAGGGAGATAACTACTGTAACATTATTTCCATGTAAAAGAAAAAAAAAAATATTAGTATTATAAACATCTTATAGTGATAGTCCATTCTTATACTAACCTTATCGGCGGGTGCTTTAGAATGCGCCGACTGCACCTCTGCAGATGGGTAAGACTGCCCTCTTAATAGGGCCACCAGTTGGCCGTAGGTGGCGATCCGTGATGCCTAAGGTTGAGAAATCCATGACATGCAACACTCCACTTTAGCCCTTGGGCTAGACAGGCGGTCCGAAAGGCCCCCTTTCGTCACATAAACATCATATCAAGCCCTAGCATCTATATGATTGTCCTGACCTTATTGCTCTTATGGCAACTCCCTCCCAACTAATTTTATTATAGATGTGCTATAAGGCGGTGGCTGAGGGTCTTAGTGTCCTGGGTATAACACTAAACTGCATCTGGTGGTAAGGTTCCAATTTTGGAATTCTGGCGAGTATGGATTACCCCTACATTGCCATTACTCCTAGGTCCACTCTGAACCGGAGTGGTAGTACCTGTTAGGATCCCATCTATGGGTTAAAAAGATCAAAAAATAAATTTAAAAAAATGTTTTTAAAAAATTAGTCTAAAAAAAGAATTTGAAAACCCATAAAAAATGAATAAAACAAAACGTTTTCAGCATAAAATAACACAACAAGGGTTGACATGCCATAAAATCCAACCAACCAACTAAACTATTCTTATATTTGTGCATATTAAAAAAAAAATTAAAACTTCATATCATTTTTATCATTTTATTTTTTTTTACTAGTTTTTTTCTTTCATCTTATTTTTGTTTTATTGGGTTGTTTTACTTTTATTTTCTTCTGTGACCATTAAGTAAACAGCATGGATTATAAATTAAGTAGTACTTCTTAAAATTTGAATGTTGCCTGCTGTTTAGGTTTCCTAGTCCAATTAGTAAGCCGTAGTTGCCCCTATGGCAAGCCCCAACCCTTTTTTATCATTTATGTGCTATAAGGTAATTGCTGAGAGTCTTAATGTCTTGGGCATAATGTCAAACTCTATCTGATGGTGAAGTTCCAATTTTGTAGCTTTGGAGAATTTCATCCCTTCATCAACTTTATTCCTTGGTCCACTCTGACCCAGGGTGGTGACACCTGTTAGGGTCCCATCTATGGGTTAAATAGAAGAAAATGAGTTTAAAAATGTGTTTTTAAAAAATTGAATTTTTTTAAAAAATTGAGTACCCATCAAGAATGAATAAAACAAAACATCTTCAGCATGAAATAACCCAAGAAGGGTTGAAATGCCGTAAAATCCAAACAACCAGCCAACCAATTGATAGGTATTTACTGACATCCCACCATGTCAGTCGAACACAAGGATCATTATAGTGGGGAACCACGTGCAAACCGAAGCTCATGCATGGATAGTGTCTAGAAATTTGTCCCCTTGGTATTCCGTTTTTGATCACGTTAGTTATTAAATATTTTACTGGTCCAATGGGCGAAGCCACTAGACAAAGGTTCCAAAGAACGAGGTAAGTAGTGTAGTTCAATTAGTACAGTGCTGTTCCAATTTAATAGGCTTTCAAAGATGCAAGTTCAAGTCTTTTAAATTTATTCTTTATTTCCAATTTTTGCTGCATACAAAAGGATCATGGGAAAAAATATGTAAAAGCAGCCTCCTAATATATATGTTATATAAAAGCAAGAAAAACAAGATAAAAGAAAAAACTAGTAAAAAAAAAAAAAATGATGGTAATGACAATGTTTCATGTATGAAATTCAGACAACCTAAGACTATTTTACTTTATTCTATTTAACATTCATTATATTTATAATTTACTAGCAGAGCTACACGGCATTGGCTGAGATTTAAAAAGTTAAAAATAAATCTCTCATCAATGTGTAGATTAATAAAAATTCTTTATCAATATATTTGGTTTTTTTTTAAATATATATTTTTTAAGTTGTTTATTTTTATCATTCTTTTTATTTTTATTCTTTTTTAAAATTCTTTTTTATTCTTTTTTTTATTCTTCTTCTTGTATACATTTTTTATTTGTCTTTTATTTACTTTTTATTATGTTTTATCCATTATGAATATGTTTTTTTCAAATAATTTTAAAATTAATTTTTTAATATATCATTTATTTATACCCTTATTGTATTTCTATTTAACTTTTCTTATAGAAAATTGGGATAAAAAGTTTTTAACTGCCCCCTCAGACAAAAATAGGGTGTGGACTTTATTGAAGTTTGGTTTTGTAAGTCTCCACCAATTTTCCTTTATGAAATAATGTGCACTCAGTCATTATACAAACGAACATACAGACATACAGACATAGAAACAGACACAAAGAATCTTTCTTTTATATGTATAGATACCTCTTTAATATTTCTTTTTTACTCTAGCTTAGTGTGGAAAGAGAAGAGACTTACCTGATGGAGCAAAGTGGCCAAGGACTTGTCACACATGTAGGTCCATGATTTAAGTGAGGTATTGTAAAGATGGCAAAAAAAAAAAAAGAATATGTATTGCTTTCCTTTGCTGCAGAGAAAAAATGTCTTGACTCCCGTGAAACTAAACATGACGAAAAAAGAGGTTCACAAGAGGAGACTAGTCCATTTATATGATTAGGTGCTCATGCTGATTGGTCTCACTAACCAACCAGCAACAAGCCATGGCAATATAAATGCAGCATCACCTGAGATACAGGGCACATCGGTCAAAATGTTGTGTAGATAACAATAAAGATGAGGATAATAGTCTCTTCTTCAGCTCGCCGGTAAGTCCCTCAAACTCAACTTTATACACAGGAAGGACTTTTTTTTTGCAACCGGAATTAACCCAATAAAATTCTTTAACATGCATCTTAATGCATGCCAGATTTTCTACTGAACTGTTTGAGGTAGCCAGCTGGAATCCATGACAAGTAACTTTGTGTTCTTTACCACTGTCAGCTTCAATGTACATTTTCAGAGATTTATACTAAATTTTCTTATGGTAGGAAGTGCGTGGTGTAATGGTTAAAGTCATAGGAAATGGACTCGTCGCCCCGAGTTCAAATCCTGGACGTGGTAATTGCATTTCACTTAGCGCAATACCCTTGGGAAAGGTATGAATTCTACTCTCCCTCCAGCTATGGGTAAATAGTAGGGCAGACTGGACTCTTTAACCTTGGTTAGGCAACCGGTCTAGGAGAAGGAAAACTCTGAATTCAAACCTGTTAAACTCCGCTAAAGAAATTGACCTTGTGTCACATCCTGCTCGTGCGGAGGGGTTGGTAAATATGTATACTATATTTTCTTTGTATAATGACCTTTTGATGTATTTTTCCTCTAATATGCTCTGCATCTTGGTGGGAAGTATCTATTGAGATGGACATGAGTCCAATAGGGTTATCTTTCCTTGCTGCAGGTTTTTGCCGATAGGTGGCTAGTGTATTTAGGCAGTAGCCCAGGAATTCTGAATCCTCTTTCTCTGGGTCCGGCAACTACTGCACATGGGTTAAGTGCTTTGTGCCTCTGCCCCTTAAGTGGGGGGCTTTGCTCCCCAGCAAACTATCAGTAAGTGACTAATTTCTACATGTAACTGTATCACTTCTTTAGGACTTAGTCCTACATCCTTATGTTGCATAATCTATGTGGTTGCATAGATTATTATCAACCCCCTGTAGTTCTGCAGGGATGGTCTTTTCATGTCATGGGCGGTAGTTTTCCATGGAAAGATACAGACCATTGGAGACCTTTGAACCGAAACGTGGGAAAGCCAAGAATCACGTGAAAGCTAGTGAAACCCTCAGTACCAGCAAGAACATCAGGCAAGAAGGTTGTCCTTGCCTTAGCTAGGGCTCACCTGCACATGCGCGCTGTGTTTAGTTAGAGAAAGAAGTTTAGTTAAGAATAAAAGTCTTAAAGAAATAACATGGTGTTGTTGGTTGATGCATCTCTTGGCAAAAAGACTGACCAAGAAGAAGAAAATGAATCAAAAATGAACAACCAACAGGAACCTAGGAATAGAAGTTAACATGGTGACTAGACATCACACGAGCCAGAGAAGAAAGTAAGTTATGCATAGCATCTCTCTGTCTATCTCTCTCCTTTCTCCCCTCTGTTAAAGAACTGTTTAGATACCCACAACATGAGTGAGGGGTATATAACACTTATGTATATTTATGTATCAGTTCCATATATTTACATTATTGTACCTTGTCATGAGTATGTGTATACCTGTCATGTATGTATTTTCTCCATGTGCTCACTAAATAAAATCTATGTTTGTAATTATAATAATGAAATTTATTGTGTACAATGCTCAGGTGCACCACAACTCATCAAAGTCTCATGTCTAGTACATAGAATAATGTATTAGTGTCAGGAACATGAATAGCGTACAGTAGTAATATATATGTATGTGTGCGAGTGCATGCATATGTGTGTGGATGGGGGTATCAGGTATAGTGTTGGCAGATTACAGGAAGCATGGAGGCTTTGAAAGATGCAGTGTTTTGGCAGCCTACAAGAGATGCAGGCAGTTTATTCTATGCCTCAGCAACTCTGAGTATGAAAAAATGTTTCCGAAAGTCATGTCAGCTATTCTGTTTTCTGACTTTGTAGACATGCCTATGTGTGTTAGAAACATGGAGATCAAAAAGGTGCTGTTATTAAGATGATTAATGACCATATGAGCATTTACCAGGTCAGTTGCCAGACACCGGAGTTTCAACAAATCCATTCTCAGGGCACCAAGACGTTCAGAATATGGCAGATGCCTGATGGAGGGTATTCGTTTGGTTGCACATCTCTGTACAGTTTCTAGGAGGTTAATGTTCTGAGCGAGATAGGGGTTCCAGATGATATTCTTCCACAAAAGAGTTAGGTGATGCAAATTCCAAGTGTGGCCGCACCATAACGTTGTACAGCTTTAAATAGATAGCCAGTGAGAAGCTGACAAAGGTCTTGCTGAGCGAGGACACCCTTATCCTTCTTGACAATTTTAGAGATGTGCTTCATCCAACGTAAATCACTGCAGATCACGTTCACAAGAAGATTCCTTGATACTAGTGTTGTGGAGGGAATATATGTATGATGGGTTTTTCCTCCCAAAATGCATGGTGGTACATTTGTCCACAGCCAGCTTGAGTTGCCAGTTAGTGATCCATTGCTGCACTGTGTCCAGGTCTTACTGCAAGAAAGATTGTAGATTACAAAAAGTCGCCATTTTTCACAAACCCCGCCAAATTCGGAGAGCTAAAAATCAACATAACTCTGCCAATTTTTGGAATTGGAAGCTCAAATTTCAGGGAGTGTCTAACTTTACCATAGTCCACACATGTACAAAATTTCAGAAAAATTGAAGGTGGGTGGGAGACTATTTTACTTTTTTCTGGATGATTTGACATGGAATTGCCCAGTTACAAGTAGATAACACACAGATTACATATAGCATCAATGGATTGGTTGGTTGGTTGGTTGGTTGGATTTTATGGCATGCCAAGCTTTGTTGGGTTATTTCATGCCAAAGACATTTTGTTTTATTCATTCTTGATGGTTATTGAAAATATTAATTTAAACTCAATTCATTTTTTAAACACATTTTTTTATTCAATCCAAAGATGGGACCCTAACAGATACTACCACTCCGGGTCAGGGTTAGTTGGTTGGTTGAGTTTTATGGTATATCAACCCATTGGATTATTTTATGCCAAAGACGTTTTTGTTTTATCCATTCTTGATAGGTACTCAATTTGTTTTAAATACATTTCTTGCATTTAACCAATAGATGGGACCCTAACAGGTACTACCACTCCAGATTAGAGTGGACCTGGGAGCAATGGTGATGAAGGGGTGCTTTACATTCCTCAGAGCTCCAGAACTGGAACCTCACCATCAGATAGAGTTTATCATACCTAGCACACTAAGACCCTCAACCACCACCTTCTAGCACATATATAATAAAATGGTTGATTGACGTGACCAGCTGGTCGGAGGGGGCCTCTCCAACTGCCCCTTCTAGCCTAAGTAAGGGCCAAAGTAGAGTGTTTGCAGGTCATGGACTGCTCAGCCACCAGGGTTCCATCCTTAAGCAATACGTATTGCCATCCACAGCCAACAGGTGACCCCATTGGGGTGGGGGGATCTTACCCCTCTGCAGAGGTATAGTTAGTGTATTCTAAAGCCTCAGCTGGCAGGGCTTCCAGATCGGGGTAGCATCAATGGGAAAAAAAAAGACTCTAAATACTAATAACCCAAATTAGACAAGTATATTTCCCCTAAGAGTTTGAAATTCTAAAATATACCAAGCACTTGGCAGCCATCTGAACATTTGGCAATTTGAACCTAATCGACTATTTTTCAAATATCAAATTTAGCATTTACAGTTTTAAGCCGTTTATATATATCACAATCATTTGTGAGATATTTTCATAAAATGCATGATATTCCTAGATAACACTAGATTTTTCTTGATTAGAGAGCTCCACAATGTTGATAATGCTTTGCTATAATGGGCATCTTCTCCATAATGTTCTGGGTATGACGTTAAACTATCTGAAGGTGAAGTTCCAATTTTAGAGCTCTGGGGAATGTGGAGTACTCCATCATCACTGTTACTACCAGGTCCACTCTGACCCGGAGTGGTAGTACCTGTTAGGGTCCCATCTATTAGTTAAATAGAACAAAATGAGTTTTTAAAAATGTGTTTAAAAGAATTGAGTTAAAAAATTTTAAATTGTGTTTAGAAATTTTTTAAATTGTGTTTAAAAATGTTTAAAAATTGAATATCCATCAAGAATGAATAAAACAAAAATGTCTTCAGCATAAAATGACCCAATGGGTTGACATGCCGTAAAACCCAACCAACCACCCAACTAACCAACCTCTTCTTCTTCTTTGCATGCACTGTTTCTGGACTTATCATCAGTCTGAAGAAGGTCAAGTTCATATTCACTTGACCTCCGGGTCAGCCCTATGTCAAACCTAAAATCTTTGTCAAGAGTACAAGATTGAATGTGGTTAATTCTTTTGTATATCTTGCAAGAACTCTCTATACGTAAATCTCTTGGTTCTGAATTAAATCTAAAAAAAATTTAAAAAAGCCAGCAAAGCCTTTGAAAAACTTGAAAATCATGTGTGATCCAACAGAGGCATCACCATAGAAACCAAGCTTAGTGTCTATGACTTGTGCATTTTAACTGCTCTTTTATACTCTCCTGAGTATAGTGTAATTATTAGTGTCTGTTGTGAGCCGGAAGTTGATACTTCGACAGACAGAAGTCGAATGACAAAAATAAGTAGTTTGCGCATGTGGACTGCGCACACTAGTAAAAATAAAATTTAAAATAAAATTCGTAAAATTCAACCAATCAGAGGCGTTCCCGCTTAAAAAGAAAAATTATCGAAAGGAGCCTCGCTGATCCTACCTGGATTCTATAAATACTCAGACCTTTTCATTTTCACGTCACCCCTTTTTAAGAACATTTCGCTTACATGCTGAAGGTATCTATCTATCTCTTTGAATAACCTATGCTTTCGGAGATAATCCTTATGCCTGACTGCTTTTGAGTTGACTTTAAACTTTCACCTTTTCTTTCTCACTTTTGTACTGTGAAATACCAGCTTACATTTTACATTTGAACTTTAAAAAAAGAACTTTTGGCGGAACCTCGCCCAGTATTTGATGCTACCTTTTTTGTATACATTTTGTTAATACAATTTTGTTTGTTTAATCAAGAGTTTTGTCTTCTATGCCATGTGCTTGATTGTTTTATGGTCTTTAAATGTTTGAACACTTTTATTGAATATTGACATCAAACAGCCCTACTCACCACCATAGGTCTACTGAGAATTTGGGATTAAAAATAAAAACTGTATTCAGATTTCTAGAGAGGGAGGGGAAGAAGAAATAAGAACAAACAAAGGTTAAAATCTCAAAGAGTAAACACACAACAGGGTGCCAGTAATTTGACCGAAGAATGGCACTAGAGGTGGATTTGGGAATAAAAACGGAATTTCCGGGTTTTGACTGGAAATGGATGTGATGCAGGGATGAGAAACAGAGGAAGGAGAAAATCAGCCTCTTTTCCTTTCGGCTCTAGTAGGAGTCAGACGTTGGTCCAGGTCCCTCATGTAGGTGTGGGATAGTGGTACAGAGCATGATACAATGAAGATAGAATAATTTAACGATACTCCCTCTCTTTCTCTCTGTCTTTCCATCTCTCTGAGGAAGAGCCTATGAGCCTGGAAATAAATACTACGCCCCTTGTGACTATACAACTTGCATGTATGTTGTTTCTGACCTAACGACTACTAATAACGACGACTACTACTACAACTTGAGTTGGCCCATGCAACATACCTCATTCTGATACATATATCGTTCTGGAGTTATGCTACACTGAGACTTTGGCTACATATTGTCTTCACATCAAAACCTTGGAAAGATTCCATCAAGTTTGTCCTAGAATGATCCTAAATATCAAATGGCAATCTATAACACTAGATACCATTGTCCTCCAGTATTGAGATGCTTCTTATACACAATCAGATATGTTGGGCTGACCACCTTACTAGGATGGATTATGTTAGGTTATTTAAACATTTATCTTATAGGATTTATAGTTCCTATATATGGAGTTCAACTTATGAAGGTTTTACATGAAATGTGAAGTATGTGTGTGTTTACATAGAAAAACAATTGTTGAATAAAAGAAGCAACAAAATCATGCATTTTGCTGTTGACAATTTATTCCTTTAGATTAGGTTTAAGGGAAACCAAAATTCCTAAAGTCTTTCATGTAAGGTTATTTGCCTCTCATCCCACTTATGAGGGCTTGACACAAGGACATTTTTATGTGGGCCCACCCACAAGCCGAAGCTCATGGGTGGTAGACATAAAAATTGCATCGATCCCGTCGGCATTCCCCCTCAAGGAGGGCGCCTCCTGGGATCAACACTATTAATTTACTTCACCGGTCCAGTGGCTGAAGCACACTGGAACCCCCCCCCCCCGAGGGGGCGAGGTAAGTCTTTCTTGTAAGTCTGAGATCCTTTTGTTGTTAATCTTATGAGCATTGCTGAATTCAGACTGAGAGATTACCTCGTTTTTGGAAGTGAACTCATACACATGGGCAGATAACTAAAAAAAACTTTTCTGGTCCTTTTATGCTCCCAACACCTGGCAGAGCTCTCTGGGGAGAAATTAGCTGATGGCTGCCATTTACACTTAAATGGCAAGGCTCTCCCCACTGCTTGTAGGTATGCTGCTGGCCCAGTGATTAGGAACTCTGACTGATGTGAAATCCGTTAGGTTTCAATCCCAGCTGGAAGTAGCCTGCTATGTCTAGCCACACAGAGGAGATATGATGCATCAAAACATGGTGTCTATGGATGACTAATATATATATATATATATATGTATATATATATATATATATATATATATATAAAGATATCCAATAGTCAGATGTTAGGGATGATTCTATTTGGGATCATCAATATCGCCCATATATCTACAATGCATGCCCATGCAGATGCACATCTATACATTTATACAAGGATTATTTCAAGACCCTAAGAGAGCTCAATGTATGATGATTAATAAATTGATTATATACAGAGCAACATTTACACTTACAATAAGAAAGAAAAAATTCAGCAGACTGTTATTTGGCTATTATAAATCTATTTCTGCTGGTAACTTCATAAAAGAGCCCAGTCTCATCAGATAACCATCATAGAATGGAGAAGAAAATATATACATCTATACATATATAAAGGGCAGTTTGTGTGTATGTATGTCCAGAGGAAACTATGAAAATAAAACAATTAATGACAAAGTAAATATATATACACATTCACTATCACCAGATCTTGCTTTTTGAACAAATACAATGAAGATTTGATTTACATTAAGGGAATGATTAAAAACTAAAATTCAAATGATAACAGCATGGATTTTTTTTGTATTTAGTATTTTAAATAGGAGACATTAATTTTTCTTTTCAGAGTGCCTGGATCAACACAAGGTATATTTTACGTAGGGATTTTAATGGGGCATCCTGTGAGTATCTAACTCGTGATTCAATAATAATGGATCTGCAAGAATAACTTTTTTATCCCCCCTCTACTGAGGCGATGCCAGGTAGCCGCTTCTAATATATAATATGGAAAACAGAATAAAATAATTTTTAAATGAGCAAATGAAATAATTATTTTCATGTGTGTGTGTGTGTGTGTGTGTGTGTGTGTGTAAATATATATATATATGAGATTAATCCCAAAAGCAAGGTTACCAAAATATTGAGGAATTACAGAAATGTTTATTCTTTATTTTCGATGATGTTTACATTGAATATGTGTTGTATAGCCATATATACCCAACATCGGGTATATAATCGAGAGAGGAGACTCAGGTGAGAGAGAGAGAGAGAGAGAGAGAGAGAGAGAGAGAGAGAGAGAGAGAATTACTTGTTGCTTCATTTCTTCCTGCTGTCTTGTATGGTTGTTTCCTTTTCTTCTTCTCTGGCCGTCAAGTTGTCTAGTCTCTTCTAAGGGGTTCTTTTAAAGGCTAGTTTTTAGTTATGCAATTAATTAAAACCACAAGACTTTTTTCCTTGATCAAGATTTATTTAACCCATTCTTATTCACCATGCAGGAGAATCAACCTTGCAGTGGCCCATCAACTCTACATCAATCTCAGGTTGAAACTAAATCTAACTAGTTACCTACGCGAGATTCGTGCCTCTCTAGGGATCAGTTGGGGTCATCCAACGGAAATCTACCCACCTACGCTTTCAACTCCAATGAACCTATTTCAAACTAACCACAGGGTCTTGTCAACAACCCATAACACCACATAATATGTAACATATGTATCTATTTTTCTACATAATTGCCATTTCGGACGATGCATTTTTTGTAGGTGCTGTGGCAGTTTTTATATGCCCATGT
Source organism: Doryteuthis pealeii (assembly GCA_023376005.1). Classification (NCBI taxonomy): domain Eukaryota; kingdom Metazoa; phylum Mollusca; class Cephalopoda; order Myopsida; family Loliginidae; genus Doryteuthis; species Doryteuthis pealeii. The sequence continues at coordinate 46,975,654 of CM042145.1, read as the reverse complement.
CATACCAGTTCCCCACCATGCCATTGAGGAAGCATTAAACCTCATCGTTGTAAACTCCCTACACCACTTATGGACGTTTTTGACATCCATGCACAACTTGCCATAAATTTCCATTAATTGGCAATGAATTTCAATTGGTTTAATCCTATTTGCATTCTAAAAATGAATAACTGCACAAACTTCACACTTGTTGGTAGCATCAATCAGGAGCTCCATCAGAAATGACTTCCAAATGAAGACTGAACATGACAGCAAGGCATGAGCAGGGTCAGGCACATGCACAACAACCACAACAGTGCTGCATGAATAGTTTCCCTGTATCCCCAGCACTTTGGAGACCTCATTTTTGGGATTACCCTCTTATATGTATTTATATATGTGTATATATGTATATACATATGTATATATATATATATATGTATAAATATATGTGTATATATTTATAAATATAAATCTATAAATATGTATCTGTATATATGTATATGTGTATATCGATATATATACACATATATATATATATATATATATATATAGCAAAAGTACCCGGTCCATGACCGGACTAAAAAAAAAATGGGAACACCAGAGAGTGAGTGAGAAGGAGAAAAGAGGAGTAAGAGAGAAAATAAGAGGAAAATGATTTATCTAATTTTTTTTAAATTGCCAAGAATTTGTATAGTAGAATATTTGTTTATTTTAGGAAATGTTTTTTTGTTTACATTTAAGATATTATTTTTAAAAATGCATTCTTAAACTTTATTAAAGATTTGACGATAAACAAAGCTAAGAATTAGTGTATTATAATATTTGTTTATTTTAAGAATTGTCTCTTTTTGTTGTTTACATTTTTGAAACAATTTTATTTTTTAAGCGAGCTTCATTGTCTGTTAATTTCCAATTGTAGAAAAGTATTCGTTTAATTCTTTCTTTTCTTTTAATGTATTAAAATGTAACAATAAAATGCTAAGAATTAAATACTTACAATTGACCGTATTACAATTTCTTTTTTTCTTTTGTTGGGGGGTTTATAATATTGTTTTTTTTTTGTTTTCTTTTCTAAAACACTTTTGTACATATGACAAATTTAAATTCAGTTCTTAATTCCTTCTTGGAGAAGTTTAACAGTTTAATTCATTTCCTTTTTTGACCCCTAAAAGTAACAAAGAAAGTAACAAAGAAGTTGAATTATTATTAATCATTAAATGTCTTCGTTTATTATGGTTATTTAATTCGCTGTAAAAAATGATTCAATCAATAAAACCACATACAAATTACATATTTAGAAAGATTATTTTATTTTCTTTCTAACCAAATAAATATTTCTAAGATTGGATCGGAAATACGCAAGAAATTCCGAACTGAAATGGTTAGGGCACGAATTTGTCTATTTCAAATTATCTGCAAGCAGCACTGTCTGGCCATTTTGAATGACTGTTAATATAGACAGCAGCCAGCATTTTTTTTATATTAGCAGCAGCAGCCATGCCATAATTATCACAAATTGTTTGATTAATTAATTATATCCCTTGATCAGTAGAAATCAATAACCAAATTTAGTGTGTTTCTTAGTTATAGGGATATTAAGGTATATGCAAGATTTTTAATCTGCCATCTCTTTTCTAAGTTATATATTGACATGTACATACCAAACTTTCTTTATATATATATATATATATATATATATATATATATATATATATATAGTATGTATTATTTGGATTATTCGGACTATTGTCTTCATTATTGTTATATACACAACATTTTGGCCGATGTGCCCTCCGACCTTCTTCAATTATCAAGCCTCATCTCAAAAATTCAGAGAAATTGTATTAAATATGTATTTAACCAAGTCCTTTGTATGAGCAGCATGTGACACTGTCAATTTTTTGTCAGTGTTTTTCTTCCCCTAGACTGGTTGCCATACCAAGGTTAAAGGGCCCAGTCTGCCCTACTATTTACCATAGCTGAAAGGTGAATAGTTGGATTGTATTGAAAGCATGGAAAAATATAAGATAAGGAATAAAAGACAAATTCAAAGTGATGAATATTGTGTTGTTTTTAATCTTACTTATTAATTCTAATATTTCTGGTGGTCTCCGCCCTTTGTCAAAGGCTTCTATAGACTGTCAGTCTGCAGAAGCCTACAGTCTACAGAATCCAGTTGAATGTCAAAAAGTTCATTTTCTATAAGAAAAAGTATCGAATTTTATGCGATACATGCGTTGTAAGTGCCTTCAAGTAAAAATTTAATATATACTTTATTCAGCAACGTTTCTAAATAAACAAACATCCAAAAATCTTATTCACTTCGCCGAAGGGAATACAGTCTGTTTGTTGTTATTATTCTCTCAATAACGCTTACCTATTATGGTAGAGGCGTGTAGTATCATTTGACAAGCTTAATTTCGCTAGGATGGTCAGCTGTGTGCTGTGGCCAAGGCGATAAAAGTGTTTCACTAGTGTTTCACTGTGTCTGCTGAAGTCCCAGTTTCGATTTCTGTCGGAGGGAAATCGTTAGTATATACCGCTGATGAGACTTAATAAAGTCAAAACAGTCTGTACGGTATTCTACACACCGAGCCATCCTTTGCCGGGATTACACTTGTCAAAAAGTTCATTTTCTATAAGAAAAAGTATCGAATTTTATGCGATACATGCGTTGTAAGTGCCTTCAAGTAAAAATTTAATATATAAATTTTATATTCTTTTTATTCTTCAAGCAAAATCACTTCTGTTATCTATATAGTATATAGATAACAGAAGTGATTTTACTCATTTTTAACCAGAAGGTGTTGCAAGATGATAATGGTCATACAATTAAAGAACATGAGTATTAGTATATAGTATATACTAATACTTATGTTCTTTAATTGTAATTCTTAAATGTAATTGTTATTTCTTATGAGTGTCGTCACCTCAGCTTAATAATGGACCATTCTGTTTTTATTATAAAGAAAGAAAGGGAAGAAAAGGACATGCTACACAGGAAAAATATAATAAGAAAGAAAGAAAGAAAAAGAAAGAAAGAAAAAGAAAGAAAAAGAAAGAAAGAAAGAGAGTAGGAGAAAAGTAGAGAGCAGGGGTTGAGCGTGCGGAGGCGATAATGCTAATCTGTTTCAATTGAACATTATGAAAAGATTAAAAGGAAAGAAAGAAAAAAAGAGAGAGGGAGGGTTAAATCAAGATTATTATACCTTTTACATATTGAAGTATATGTAAAAGCTCTTAAGTAAACATATCAAATGTTGTAATAATTGAATTATCATACTGTGGTATATCCACAGGTCTTGCTAGTATATATAATGTTGTTAGGGAGTCCACATATGCTTCTTTATAGATGTATGTGATGGATGTTGGGGAACTTTTTCTGTTGTATTGGAAGCATGGAAAAATATAGCATAAGGAATAAAAACCAAAATTCAAAGTGATGAATATTGTATTGTTTTTAATCCTAATATTTCAGGTGGCCTCCACCCTTTGCCAAAGGCTTCTGTAGACTCAGTATACAGAATCCAGTTAAATTGTGTAATATATTTTATATTCTTTTTTTCTTCAAGTAAAGTCCCTTCTGTTATCATTCTTCTTATCATCATTTCAAGTCACTGTTATTATTTTTGATAATTGTTAGTATCATTTTTAATAAGCATGTAATTAGTATAGCTGTCATTACTAGTAATTATAGGTTATAATAATCATTAGTATTGCTAATGTTATTAATCCTATTGTAACAATTATTTTGTCATCAACAATGCTTTAGTATTTACACCCCTTTTTTTTGTACTTCGGAAAACACTTACTTAAAAAAAAATTTTTTTTAAAGATTTGATTATTCATTCAGCCCCTATGACACAACTTACTAATCCGATTAAGTAAGCACAAGCTACGAGTCTAGGCACCTTTATGAGAACCAAAAGCACTACCCAGTCGTAATTTGTCTGAGACTAACTTGCTTAACCGTCACACCACAACGAGGTATCTAATAAATGTTTCTTTTAAGGCTTGACTTAATTAATTTATTTTTTATCTATCTATTTATTTTTCTTCTTTTTATCATTATTAAAACCACACACACTTTCGGAAAAAAATTATAAGTTGAAAACTTCTGATGTCATCAGAATTAGCCAATCGAATACAGCGTAACAACATACCCAAGGTCAGCGTGTCGAGAGGTCAGAGTGTACTTTGCATACGTAATTAGACGTTGTCTTGTCCAATCAAAACTAAGTTTTAATGCGTCAGCCCACATGACAAACAATAATGGCTGACAGCAGCTACAATGTCGGCTGGTGTCCAGAGTGTGGCGGAGGAGAAAGATGCCTGGTTTTATTCTGACAAAGATTCCGAGTCTCGCAGGATGTTTTCCCGGTCGAAGAACTGGTTACCTGGAGCGCTTTGGAAGCCCAAGAATCCACATTCTTTAGAACATCTCAAGTAAGATTACGTTTATGTTGACGTGTACACAGAAAAAAAAAATACTAGCATCTTTTTCTTTTAGACCTTATTTTGATAAAACGATGTTTCGTCTGAAAAGCGGTCATGTAAGGATAGGTTTACATGTTTATAAATATATCTAGTTCAATGATTAACGTGTACAATTGTGTTAATGTGTTTTTAATAGGCCAAATATAATACAAAAAGTAAAAGTGGTTTATAGATACGCCTTAAGCGTTAGCATTACCACCTGATGATTAAACAGTAAGATAAGATTTAAGTGAACTAACATTAATAACATATCCTCCTCCAATTCTATATTTGTAAAACTGTAAAATGCGACTGATTTTGATTGTCGTTTGTGTCTTGCATTAATATATTGTCAGCTGCTTATGTATTATTTGGCGATTTTTGTGTTTTAACTGAAAAAATCTTGGGAAATATATAAAACAAAAAACATTTAAAATTTTGACTTTGTTGCTTAATGCTTTGTTTAGTTAATTCACGCAAACAAGAACCGAACAAAAAATTTTAAAAAGCCTTGTGGCTCTTTTACTTCTCCTTTTCTAAATTCGTATAGTTTTTAATTCTTAAAGATTTATTCTTACCTCAACATACAAATTAAGTATTTTCTTTTTTTTTTCTTTTTCACCTGGATTTACACCTGGTTTACAGGTTTACGGTGAATAAATGACAATACAGTAACATACACACTCTGAAATTGACCGTATTTCTTTTTTGTTGATAACAAAAACTTGAATGATTTTTAAAATTTAGCTGCTATTCTTTTCGTAATTGTTAAAAAAAAAAGTCTAGTTCCTCTGATCTGTTTTAAATTATTTTTAACTCCATTCATCGAAAAATTAAAAAAATGATTTTATTAGAAATGAGTAAGTTATTTTTATTTTAGGTTCAATGTTAAAGAAAACTGTCACCTTCAAAAAAAAAAGTTGGAAAAATGTTTCGAAATAAATACTTGTCTACTTGATTTGTTGTTGTTGAAACTGGCATGTTCTGTAGTTGAATCCGCCCCCCCCCCACCTCACACACACACACACACACAAAAGTGTGGGGAGTAACATAACCTTGAATGAATTAATTTTTGTTTTTAGACTGTCTTACACCACCAGCTTGTACACTAACTTATTATTTTTACGAAGGTAAAATGAATGAGACCACTATCTGTCCCTCACCACCACACTCCTACGCACTCACCGTCAGCTCTCTAGTATTTAAAGCTGAATGAATGTTGATTCACTTGTTTTTATTGTAAATGAAAATGAGAAAAATAAAGACAAGCTAATCATACTGTAAGTTTAACAAGTTATGTATATGATCATTATTTATCGATTCTTTACTTTGAAATAATTCCTTTCAAGAATCTATACCGGACTTCCATGAGACTAAAAAAAGAAATAAATAACAAAAAAAAAAAAAAAAAAGCTACAAAAATGATTGATCTTGTGAAACAGGTGGGCGATAAAGAGAAACAATTAAGTTAACTGTTGTTACTGTTATTGACTGTCACATTGTAAAGCGAGATATTCTCAGATTAAATGGGGAAATGTAACGCTTTAATGTGTTGATCCTCTTCTCTCCTTGGAAACATATGAAAGATGTGATAGAATTAATTATATATATAATTACATAATTTTACCATTAGTGCCATAGTTTTTAATGAACGAAAAGAAGAAAAACTGAAAATATACGGATTTTAAATTCATTTTTATTTTATTAATCTAAAATATCAAATAGACTGCAAAGAAAGAAAGACGTTATACAAAGGTCTTTTTTTTTTCTAGTGTTTGTTCGCGTTATTGTCTTTTCAAAAAACAATTTAAATGAACTTTTAACCTACTAGTAACTTTTCTAATGACATAAAATTTTCCTATTTTAAACACTGAAGACTAGATTATCAATTTTTTATTTTTTTTTATACACGATTTATGAATTATTTGAATTTTATTCAATTTTGTTTATCTTTTCTTCCTACCAACACAAGATGTGAATAAATAATCTTGGAATTAAAAAGTTCAAATTCTATTTAATTTTATTTTTAGGTAATTTAGACAATGAGTGGAATTAGATGAGAAAAGTTTAAAAGTTCAAAGATGTTATTGATATCAGAAATTCCATGGTGGTGGTATTTTCTTTTGAATTTGTGAATGACCAAAAAAATGTTGAACTTTAAAAATGTGATTAGAATATGATGAGGCCAGTTCAACACTTTTTCATTCTTTTAGCTTAAGTAGAAGTGGGCGTAATTTTTAATGTGAGGTCAATCCCCTCTCTATACTCTTCATTAAAACAATAGCACCATTAAAATAGTAAATCGTTCTATACAAAACTTTCATAAATATTGGATTATTTTAAAGTCATTGTTTTATTTATTTATTTATTTTTTTTTTCAAAGACAAGAAATAACAATTTATTTAGAATTTCAATTACGTTTTAAAAGTAAAAATTTTTTTTTTTTTAAGTAATGGTGTTTATCCAGAATAGCCCAACAGATTTTCTGTTAATTCTGCGTCAATATTCAAAGAATTATAAAGATGCATACCTACATTCACTATTGATAAGTTTGTCATTTGCTTCATTTTCTTACTAAACTGTTATATTCAAAATATCGAAGAGCGGCCATAAGTCGACATTTTCTTAATGGTTGAAAGACTCAATGAAATATGGCGTATGTCATGGAGGAATTGTTGAAGACAATTTTTAAATGTAAATTTAGTGATATAAAAATAAATAAAAGAAATGAAACAGCTGACTGAAATTTACTTATATCTGGAAATTAAGTGTCAGTACTACATTTATTTAGTTTTGTACATCAGCTGCAGCGTGCTATTCTGGATAAGCACGTATTTAATGCTTGCTTATAGTTTAAAAAAAAAAAAAAAAATTAAAAAAAAAGACAAAAGAAATAATAATAATAATAAAAAAAGGCACCAAATTCCTAACACTCCACATTGTCACGTGAAAGCCAAAAAAGAACGGAGTTGTTTTTGTTTTGTGACCTCGTTTTTATGTACTTTTTAACAAGCGATAAACACGCCACTAACTAGTGCCAGTTTTTTAGTATCTAATTTCCTTACATTTTTTTTATCTTAAATGTTTATGGTTCCGGTGCTACAAAAACAAACAAACAAACTTAAAACACAAATGCCAAATAAATATTTGAGTTACCAATCTTCATTCTGATTATCCATTTATTCGATTTGTAAATTTTTTAAAGACCTTCTGAATTTGACTGTTTCAACTTGAAATCATTCGTAGAATTTTTTAATCTTAAGATATTCTATCTTTAAGTACGTCTACTTCCTTTCACTAAGGAAAGTGTACTTTTTATATACGATTAACCTTTGGCCCTTGGTAGGTTTTGATATAAATATATAGGTTGACCCCCCCCCCAAAAAAAAAAACCTGTTGTTTTTTTTAACATTGTTTTTAACAAATCATGAAATTATTATAAACAGGGAACACCTGAATAAGGCCCGAGGATACAGCGGCCTAAATGTTGTGTTTATACATGCTACAATAAAGATGAGAACAACAGCCTGAAACATCAAAATTATTCAAATCAATAAGTGTTTTACTTAACCCTCAGTCCCCTCTCACAATTTTTTTTTTTTTTTTTAACATTTTGGGTTCCGAGCTGAAAATATAATTAGTTGTGATCTGTTATTTGACAGCCTGAGGATCCGCCTAGGAAACACAAGGTTCTTTTGTTCGATACCGGCCCAAGCCAAACTCAGCGAATGAGTAGCACAGAAATCTGTGTGGTAAAGTAAGGAGCTAATGGTAGGTGTGGTGCTCACATCAGATGCTAAAACAATCTCATTGGTCTAACGCCAGTGAAAAGGGGATAGACTCCCTCGCTGACTGGCTGATACCGACTTCAGGCCACTCCGACAACTTTACTTACTTATTACTTGGTTAGTGATGTGGAAATGAGGAATCCCCCAGCCAAAATTAGATATACTTCTAGTTAGCGGCTTGTTGCATAACAGTTATTGCCATTGGAAGTGGACTCTGTTACCAGAGTTGAAATCTTGGATGAGGCTGTTTGCATTTCAAGTGGCGGTAATGCCACTGGGAAAGGTATGAATCCAACTATTCTCTCTCAAGCTATAGGTAAATAGTAGGGTGGGCTGGGCTGGGCTTTTTAGACTTGGTATGGCAACCAGTCTAGAAGAAAGAAACTCTGAATTCAAACCAGGTCTGGAGAAGGTTGGTCTACACCATGCTGCTCCTGCACAAGATGCTCTATGTAAGTAACACCCCACAACCATACAAGGATATAGTATGTCTTTAGGTAGCAGCAACAATACTGGACACCTTGGTTCTAAGGGTTAAAAAAAAATATTACAAAAGTTAACCATTAAGGAAAACTTTTAAAACCTGAATGATTCAAGAATTACCATGTTGAGAACAATATTTCATATGCACTTGAGATGTTACCCAAATAAGAATTGAATGTTTTGCCAGATTGTGGACCCATAACGGGCATAATGGATGTTGTGCTACATTGTGTTACATTCACTTTCTGGCTAATACCCTTAGGAAAGCCGCCCTGTCGGCTGGGGCGTTAGAATGCACCGACTGTACCTCGCAGAGGGGTAAGACTCCCCTGATGGGGCCACCTGTTGGCCGTGGGTGGCGACCCATGATGCTTAAGGATAGAGCCCAGGTGGATGAGCAGTTCATGACATGCAATACTCCACTTTGGCCCTATCTTGGGCTAGACAGGCGGTCGGAGAGGCCCCCTCTGATCAATCGGCTGGTCACGTCAAGCCCTAGCACCTATATGATTTTCCCAACCCTATTGCCTTATGGCAAGCCCCACCCCTTTTTATCATATGGATGCTAGAAGGCGGTGGCTGCGGGTCTACATGTCCTGGGAATGACGTTAAACTCTATCTGATGGTGAGGTTCCAGTTTTGGAGGTTTGGGGAATGTGGAGCACCCCTTCATCACCATTGCTCCCTGGTCCACTCTGGCCTGGAGTGGTAGTACCTGTTAGGGTCCCATCTATGGGTTTAATAGAAAAATGTATTCATAAAAAAATTGTATTATCCATTAAGAATTGATTTATTTCAAAACTTTATCGGCATTAAATGACCCACTGAGGTTGATATGCCGTAAAACAAACCAAACCAAACCTTAGGAAAGGTATGAACCCTGTTATCCCTCCAGTTATGGTTTAAATAATACCAATCCTATTCTTCTATAAGGATATCTTTGGCATTAGATAACCCACAAAAGTTGATATATTAAACAAATAGATTGAAACCAGGTCCATGACAAAGGGAATGTCTTTCAAGTGACAGCTACTTGAACTTTTAATTTGGTCAATCTGGGTCAGATTTTAAGGTCACTCAAATGCTGTTAATATTCTGAGCTAATAATAGTGAACATCAAATCGACCAACTCTATTCAAAATGGTGTGTGGTAACAAGCTTTGTCCTCTTGAAAATGTGTCTGGGGTTTTAAAATCACAGGCAAAGTTAGTAACATAGAAAATCAAGTTGTTTCTTCTTGTCATAAGGCAGAAAGTCTTAGCTTCTTGTCATGAGGCAGAAAGGCTATCCTTTTTATTGGCCTCTAAGTCCATGCAACTTTTTATACATTTGGTCGCTTAAATCAAGACGCGTGTCTGCGTCACTCCTCTGTCGTATTTTTTGTGTTTTGATGGACGTGAGTTTGATACAGGCAGACCAGATGCAGCCGGCTTCTTTAAGCTGCTGTATGGGTATAGCAGTCTTGTTCTCAATACACCAATCCTTTTTTTAAAAGTAAATTTCAAAAAAAAAAAAAAAAAAAGAATAATAATCTTAACTTTTTCTTCATATACAGTGATTTCAAATATGTGAAATTTAACATTTTGTAAATAATGGATAGTAAAATGTTGTTACCAAAAACACTTTAACTGATTCAAAAATAATTTCTATAAAATATTAATGATACGGGGTGGGGGTGAATTATATAAACAATAGTGGTATCATGAAATTGGCTGAAAATTTTTCTTGATCAAAATGTTTATCAACATTTGTTTTTATTTTTCTTGGATGATAAAAATCATTACCCACTCCAATAATACTATATTTCCATTGCTCTTTGATTATAGGAATTTTATGCAAGGTATACAACTTTGTACCTCAAATTAAAAATGGTAGGTAGTTGTATATACCACAAGTAAACTGACCAAAGAAAGCAAAAATAAAAATTGTTTAAGAATGATGACATGTTCAATATAATGTCAAAAAACAAAACATTTCTTTTCTATCTATATATTCATACTTGTGTTCCTTAATTGTATGACCGTTATCATCTTGCAACATCCTCTGGTTGAAAAATGGTCGTCCAAGATGAAATGCAAAAATGTAAATCCTGATTATCTTGTGTTGCTTATCCGCTGAATTTCTTATGAGTGTCATCACCTCAGTATTATGCAATAGCTCTTAATTAAACACATCAAACATTTTAATAATTGAACTATCATTGTAGTATATCAGCAGGTCCTGCTAGTACTACAATACATAAAGAAAAATTTAGCTCTCTCAAAGTTTAAAAAAACAAAAACAATGAACTCACTGCTGTTTTGTGTTTGAGAAAGCATTTTTGTTTAAGTGAATTTGAAAATTTGCATAAAATGTTCTCTATGCAAGAATTGGTCAATAAAAAAATTTGTTGAACAAACAGTTCATACCTTGAAAGTTAACCAAAAATATCTTCTGGAGAAAGTTGAATTTTTCCAAAAAACGCTTCTTCCGGAAATATCTCCTAAAGACAGTTGAAAATTATTTCCACAGTGGAAATAAAAGATGAGAATTTTACTTTCCTTCCTGGCTTGTTAGAAACTGGCAATAATGAAGGTTTCTTCTTCTTTAAGTGGTAATTTCCACAGGACAAGGATTTCTTTCTTCTCTCTCACTGTTGTAGAAACTTATTTTAGACTTATTTATCAACTAAGGTAGGATCAAGAAAGATTTGTACCAATTCAGTCAGATTTTTATACTTGAATTGCATTTTTTTTTTTTTTTTTTTTTTTTTTTAAAGTTTTGACAAGAGAAATTACAAATAAAAGTTTAGTCATTTTTAGTGTTTCTTCCCTATTTTGTGTGAATTCTTTTAATTTTTTTAGCATATATAAATTCTCATATTTGAAAATGTAATGAGAGGAATATAGTTCAACTGTGTAGTAATCTATATATTGATACTCGTGTTCCTAAATTGTACGACCATTATTATCTTGCAACACTCTATGGTTAAAAATGAGACTGTCCAAGATTTTAAATGCAATGTAAATCCTGATTATCTGGTATTATCTTAATTCTTATTTCTTATGAGTGTCGTCACCTCGGCTAAATAATAGACCATTCTGTTTTTATTCTAAAGATAGGAAGGAAAAGGACATGCTACACAGAAAAAATATAAGAAAGAGTAGGGGAAAGAAAGAGGTGGTGAGCGTGTGGAAATGATAACACTAATCTGTTTTAATTGAATGTAATGAAAAGAAGGAAAGAAAAGTGTTAAATCAAGATTATACTTTTTACAAATTGAACTATTTGACAATAGCTCTTAAGTAAACATATCATACAGTGGTATATCCACAGGTTCTGCTAGTAATCAATATTGCTTATTTATTTCTAATAGCATTTATTATTTGAACTTTGGAAAACTGCTAATATTTCCTAATATTTTTCTCTTAGCCATGAAAAGAAGAAATTTCTTTTAGTTTTACCCCTTGACAAATTATTGGTTTTATGCAGGTAAAATATTAATAAACAAATAAAGCCTAAAAGTAATCAATATGAATTTAAAAAAAAAAAAAGAATGTTCTATCAATAAGAAATCCAGAGAGGGTGATCAATTGTTTTATTATCAATGCTGGATTTGAAAGAAAACATGTAAGGGTGGTATTTTTTTTAATTTGATAGATCAGGAATAGTAAAGTTGGCAGTGTGGCCTATTCTTGGCATCAGCCGGACAGCGAGTGATATAGGACCAGAAACCTTTGGAAATGCAATCTAGTCTTAGTTTTTCGTGTCCTCTGAAAAGCTAAAGGAATAGATGATAAAATTAAAAGATAAATCAAAAATCAACATGTTAGAGAAAAATAGAGAAAGTTATGTGAATTTTGATATTGATACATTTAATTTTAGGAACACTTGGCATTTCTGACATAGCTAAAGAAATTAAAATTGAGTATCAAATGTAAATATTTATATTTGATTCTATAAATAAACTTTTGGGTGGATTGCTTATTTACCATTTTCATTTTTTTTTTTAGTTTAGTATCAATGGACTAAGTAAATGACAATAGGTTTGTAGAATGAATTGTTTATATAAATTTAAATCTGGTAAAGACAGACATGATTAAAAGGAATGTGATGAAATTGAAAATTTTAGTCTTTGTTTATTGCAGACATTGTTGTAGTAGGTACAGCATTAGAAAGACATATGTAACTTAGTCACTTGTATCACGGGATTGCTAAAACAAACTATAGCATGGGCACTGTACTACTTCTCATTCAGTAGTCAGGGAGACAAATGGCCAGGTGCCTTATGGTCAGAGAAACATTTGTTGCGTTATCAGTGGTTGGTTGGTTGGATTTTACCCTCGTTGGATTATTTTATGCCAGAGATGTTTTGTTTTATTCATTCTTGATCGGTATTCAAATTTTTATCTAAGCTCAAATTTTTAAACACATTTTAGCTCTATTTAACCCATAGATGGGACCCTAACAGGTACTACCACTCCGGATCGGAGTAGACCTAGGAGTAATGGCAATGAAGGGGTACTCCACATTCCCCAGACCTCCAGCATTGGAACTTCACTATTAGATGCAGTTTAACTTCATACCCAAGACACATCAATGTCTGACTGCTATGCCAGGGGTCTGTTTGGGGTGTGGATGCTGGGATACACAAATCACAGCTTGATTCTTAATCCTCAGTTCATCTTTTCCTGAAAAACAAACAGGATCCCAGTTCTTTTCTGGATAACAGATTTGGCTTATGCTAATATTTAACCAATGCAAACGCAAGAAATTTCACTTCACTGTTATGTTTATTTCATTGCACAGTTTCAGAAGAGGAGAGATTGATTGTCTAATTTGGCCCTTAGTTAGGATTTTCTCTGCAACAGCAAACTTAACTCTCTGCTGGCAGAATTCATTTCTCTCTTGACAGTGTGACTGACAAAATCGTCTCCCTGACTATTTGCTGATCCAAAAACTCTAATTCCTAAAATGAGTCTTATTTGTATAGCTTTCTTAAAGATTCAATTTAGAACGTTCTTATATTTTATTTACTTGCTGTGGGTGGTTTTGCCCTCTCCACTTCAATATCTATTTATGGGCTATCCTTAATTCTAAAAAGTAATTTCAATGTCTTATAACCCACCAAGATCAAAAAGTGATTAAATAGGTGGTCAGATATATCACACCCATATCTGCTTACTAGGCTAAATACATTTTTTTTTTTTTTAAAGTAATTTATTAAATGTCTTTGACTTCATGAATTGGTTGGTTGGATTTTACGGCATATCAACCCTTATTGGGTTATTTTATGCCAAAGATGTTTTCTTCATTCTTGATGGGAACTCCATTTTTACTTTTTATTTTAACACATTATTCAAATTCCTTATTTTCTATCTACCCCATAGATGGGACCTTAACAGTTAGTACCATGCTGGGTCAGAGTGGACCTGGGAGTAATGATGAAGAGGTATTCCACATTCCCCTGAGCTGCAGAATTGAAACTTCCCCATCAAATAGTTTAGTGTCATACCCAAGACCTTAAGACCCTCAGCCACCACCTTCTAGCACATATGATAAAAATCATATAGATGCTAGGTCTATGAGTTTGGCTATCAAATAAATTGTAAATTATCTCTACTTGCTAATGGTTTAAACAAACAACATTCTCACTAAAGCAAAAATTCAAAGAGTAATTTAACCAAACCCTAAACCTGCCAAGCCTACTGTATATGTTTTCTGGAACAGAATGTAATGAAATATTGAATTAGAAAGACTAACAAAATTAGATAAGAACGCATTTAAAAAGATTACTTCAATTATATTTTAATTCATAGGATTGATTTTAATACATTGGAGAATAAAACAATAACATTAGATCAATAGCACCTAGTAATTATTTATTCAACCCAGTTTTGTTAAAACCAGTATGCAAATTAATCACACCATATATTATGTAAACCTTTATTTCTTAGTGATATATAAGACACATCACAGGATTTTAAATGCACTAATAACATGGGCTGTTTTGAGGCAACTCTGATTTTTATAGACATTGTTTGTAAATAAGATTTATTCTATGTATTAATGAGTTAGACTATAAATTAAATACTTATTGAGAAACTTTTTCAATTCCTAAGGATATTGTGATGTAAGCAGTGATGTAGTTTTGGTTACAGACACCAAATCTTCATTATAATAAGATATATTCTGAGAACAATATTTATTTTTACTAAATATTCATCAGGAAATGGATTAAATGAAATTTATTGGTTTCACAGGAAAAAACATAGATTTTTTGTGTCCATTATAAATTTTTAGCTTTATAACTTGCTATGTTTTAGCATAAGTATAAATATTCAAGAGTTAACAGTTCATTAAAATACAGGATTTAAAATAAGTACTACTTTTTTTTTATATATCAAATGGAAATATTCACATAATCTATTAACCTTTGCTGAAAATAAAAACTTTTGTTGGTTCTCAAATTTCTTGTGAAATATTACTTGTTGATATCCATAGTTAATTAGGATTTTATTGGTCTAATCATAGAAACTACTGATTTCTGATACATAGACTAATTTTTTCTTTGTACCCTTTTCACTTCTAATGGGAGGTAAAATGAATTGCCTCATGAAGCTACAGATTGAACTCACAACCTCCAAGTTGTGTGTAGTGACTCTTGGTAAGCCACCTGTCATCCCCTGTTGGTTGGAGTGATTCAGCCAGTGAGGAGGCATAAAAGCTGAGGCCTTCTCTCTCGGTGGGTGAATTGCTGTTCTTAGCTGGGAGAACCGGTTGTCTGTGGTGGTCTTACCAACAACCCTTGTGTGAGAACAAAAGACCAGGTGAATTGTTTTTAAATTACTCAAAGTACTACTTTTGATTATGGTCAAGTCCTCCTGAAAGCACTGGTCTCCAGCAGATCACCTAAATTAAGCAGCAATGAGCCTGTTTAATACTTAATTGGGTGACCACTTAAGCAACAGCATGTACTGTACGAAACCAGAGTCCTTTGTTTATCAAAAAGACTTGGCATTAAATGACCTGAAAAGGATTGATATGTCATAAAACAATCAAATGAAACCTTTGCACGTATGAACTATTGTTTTTTAAATCAGTTTATTTTTTTAAATTGTCTCTGGCTTGTTTTTAGTAAAGGTCACTATAGAAATTGAAAATTCAGACATTAAATTCTAATGTTATGGTTATTAATACTTGAAGTGTATACACTTCAAGTTCCACTGTATTAAATAAATATAAATTAGGTACTCTGGATAGGAGTTTGGATATAGTCATACTGTATCAGCTAAGTAATTTATTTAACAATATAACTAATTTAAACTTAAAGGTTCACTCTTAACCCAATTTATATTCCTTGAAGTAAAAGTTGAATGGAGTTTGCCCCCCCCCCACTCCCATCAATATCTCTAGTCTGTTAAACTCTTGTATCCCTTCTTAAACAAGCTTACACAAAACCTAACAGTCACATGATCAAAATATTAAAATTTAAAGGATATACATAATATATACAATTAATTGTTAATCTGATGAAAGATGATTGGTTGGTAAACGATGTTATGAAAATTACAAATGGATGCTGATGTTATATAATCTAACATTTGAAACTTAATAAATCTTTTTAAAGTTTACTATTCTTTCTGATTTTTTGTTTGTTTGTTTGTTGAAAAAGTTATCAGACCCCAGGGTTTGTTTTTCTGGGCACAAATATTCATATTTTTTGTAGATTCTATTTTGAAGTTTTTATCATATGGACAATTTGAAATAATATAGTAGAGTCCAAAGGGTGTGAAATAAATAGATCTTATATTTCAGTTGAATAATGGTAAAAGTAATCCCAAGTGTAAAAGCAAAACTTTCTTTGAATTTCTATGGTGGAGAAAGTTCTTTTATAGTAAAATGTTCCTAGAAACTCCCAAAGATTGAGCATTTAATGAAACTTAAGCATAAGAATTTGAGTTTGTCCAATATCAAAAAGCATGCTGTCTTGGTTAAAAAAAAAAAAAAAGATTTTTCTGTTAAATCGCCTGAAGTACTTGTTTCAATGAATCCTCCTAGATATTAATCTATACATATTTCTATAATAAGCAAGAATGGAGTCTGAACTGGGAATATACTCATCTTGTAATTTATAGAGATTTATCAGATATGCAGCTTTTGATTATGTTGACATTATTTGGAAAAGAGTTCCATCTTTTTCCTGTCATGTCTGCATAGATTTTTGTTTTGTCAATTAATGTAACAAATCTGTCCCGACTTAATTTCTACTCTTCATAATGTCAGAAAAGATTAACTGCAGTCCAGCATCTCAAATGACCAGAGAATATTTCTCTGAGCATATTGCACCAATCTGCAAAATGTCAATTAAACTAGGGGAACCAACCAACTCTCTTTATCTATTTGCATAGATACCCTTATAGGTTCTGTGTTTTAGATTATATTTCCACCTCATCTAGTCCAAGAGCAGCCCTGTTGCCAGCCAACAGGGCTGCTCTTGGCTTCAGAATACACCAACTGCACCTCTGCAGTGGGTTAAGACCCCACCCCCAAACCTGTTAGCTGTGGGTGGCAACCCATGATACTTAAGGTTGGAACTCTAGTGGCTGACAGTTCATGACCTGCAACACTTCACTTTAGCCTTTTAGGCTAAATGGTTGGTCAGATAAGCTCCCTCCGATCAATCGGCTGGTCACATCAAGCCCTAGCACCTATATGATTGTCCCAATCATATTGCCCTTATGGCAAACTCCAACATTTTTTATCATATATGTACTAGAAAGCAGTGGCTGAAGGTCTTAGTGTCCTGGGTATGACATTAAACTCTATCTGATGGTGAAGTTCAAGTTCTGGAGCCCTGGGGAATGTACAGTATCTCTTCATCACCATTACTCTCAGGTCCACTCTGACTTGGAGTGGTAGTACCTGTTAGGGTCCCATCTATGGGTTGAATAGAACAAAATGAGTTCTAAAAAATGTGTTTAAATAGTACCCGTTAAGAATAAAACAAAACGTCTTTGGCATAAAAATGACCCAACAAGGGTTGACATGCCGTAAAACCAACCAACCAACCAATTTTAGTCCTAGAGAAGTTATCAAGATATTTCTTATTGTGTATGTACTTCTAGTTCCACTGTATTGATCAAATTTTGTTTTATGAACAGAAAGAACACAGATTTGTTCATCTATAAAGGAAAAAAAAAATGAAAGTATATCGGCACAGTGAAAATTCTTTGTTCAGTCACTTTGTCTAAAATAAAAAAAAAGTAAAGTCGACGGAGCGGCCTAAAGTCGGTATCAGCCAGTCAGCGAGGGAGTCTATCCCCTTTTCAATAGCGCTAGACCAAGGAGATTGTTCTTAGCATCTGAGGTGGAGCGCCACACCTACCATCAGCTCCTTACTTTACCGCACAGATCCCTGTGCTACTCATACGCTGAGTTGGCGAGGGCCGGTATCGAACTAGGAACCTTAAAAAATGCCTTCTTCACTTATGTTTTCACATTATCTGTGATTTGTAAAAATGCTTAGAACATTTGCATAGTTCATGATTATTTTCCTCTCAGCTACAGTCAAGCACATTCTG
This sequence comes from Doryteuthis pealeii, assembly GCA_023376005.1. Taxonomy (NCBI): domain Eukaryota; kingdom Metazoa; phylum Mollusca; class Cephalopoda; order Myopsida; family Loliginidae; genus Doryteuthis; species Doryteuthis pealeii. The sequence goes on along the minus strand of CM042145.1, from coordinate 46,957,362 downwards.
ATTGATTGCAAAAATTTAGGAATATCCTCAAGAAATTTTATCATATAACAAACCTCACTATTCTACCTGCTATTCAAATGATAGACTACCTAAAAGAAAAACAATACTTCCAATAAAAACCAAAGATACAATTAAAATACCCCCCCAATAAAAACAAAAAGAACACATTCATTAAAATGCACAATACTTTCATAACCCTAACACAAAACGGAAATATTAGTGAAACTAAAAAATTCCTCAAATGACTTCTATAAAATACACTGTTTAGCATAGTGTCCTATAGTGCCGTAAAAACTAATTCCAACTCCTCTAGAAGACACCAAAGATACAATTAAAGGAATAAAAACAAAAGAACACCTTCATAAAAATGCCCAATACTTTCATGACCCTAACACTAAACGGAAATATTAATGGCAACCTCAAATAATTACTCAAATGACTATTCTAGAAAACAGTTAGGCACACAATGTTCTATAGGGTTTGACATGCCATAAAACAAAAAAACATCTATCCATCCCCTCTGCAACAACATTAGCTTTTTTTTCTTCTCCACTAAGTGTCTTTATTTTGGATTTCTCCTTTGTAGTCCCTTTGTAATACTCTTTTGTTATATCTTCTTCTATTGTCATTTGATAACCTTTTGCCTACACAACTTGGAGTAACTGAGTTTTCAACAAAAAAATAATTTTACTAGGATAATTATTTCCAAGTTTCTGACGTAGTTTAAATTTATAATCTTAAGATAATTCAATTCTAAAAATCAATTTAGAGAAGGTAATAATTATTTCTGATTTACTAAATATAGATGAGAAACTTTTAATTTATCTTTATATTATCAGTAAACTTCAATCTTGCAATATCTACCATCTTCTTTTTTTCCTCCCTTTGTTTCTTTGGAAATTGTCTCAAGTTAGTTTATTACCAAAGTTGGCTATTATCATTAAATAAAAAATTGTAAAATTTCTGGATGGATGCTTTGATTTTATTTGTTTAAACAGGAATTATTTGTCTGTATTTTTAAAAAAATATTTTTATTTTTTTAGATGAGGTTTGATGTGAATAATTTTGATTTTTCAGACTGTTGTCCTCATCTTTATTGTGGTATATATAAACACAACAGTGGTCAAAATATTGTTTATACACACCATGATAAAGATGAGGACAACAGTCCGAAAAATCAAAATTATTCATCAAAGTTGGCTATTATCAAAAGATTTGATCAGGAAAGGTGGATGAAGTATGTTTAAAACACAATGCAAGATTATTTTTTTCTAACATCTGTTTCAGCAAAATATTCAGAACTCAAATTCCTCTTTTGTTTTTTCTTCCTAATTTTTTAAATTTATTTTAGCCCAAATTTTTTCAGCTGATCTCTTTATGATCAGGTTTTTTTTGTTTATCCTTTCTGGGACAAGGAGCTTCTTCATAAGATATCCTTTTATATGAAAATGTAGAATGTTTACTGTAATGCCACAAGTCATATATTACAAACCTTGTAAATATACAAGGTGTGATGTATTGAGAATGAATCATTAAAAGTTCACAGCTGAGCAACTTGAAATAAAGTGATTGCTCAACCAGTGGTTCTCAACCAGGGGACATATACCCTCCCCTGGAACCAAAAAATATTTAATTATAAAAATACAATAGTATTTTTAAACATTGAATGTCTATGGTGAATCTACCAGAGTAAAATAGGGATCAAAGGGGTCTATAGGTAAAAAAGAAAGGTTGATAACCACTGATCTAGATTATATACAATTCTTCTGCTATATGACTTGTTTATTATAAAATTCTCAATAGTTAACTCATTATATTAAATTATAGGACATAGGAGGAATTTGAAATCTTTCTTCCAGACAGTTTTAAATCAAGAAAAAAACATTTTTCTTAAGACCAGTGGTTCTCAACTGGTGACCTTATAACACTTTTTTGTCCAGGCAAGCAAAAAATATTTAATTATAGAAATACAATAGGATTTTTAAACATCAAATGGTGGTGGTGGTGGTGGGGTCAACCAGAGTAAAATAGGAATCGAAGGGGGTCATAGGTAATAAAGGTTGAGAACCACTGATTTAGACTATCCATGTCAATTTGAAGGAGAGAAAAAAATGTCAATGTTTTTTGAACAAAATATTTTTTGATACACAGAATTGTATAAATGCAGCCACCCTCCTCTCTAATAAGGCCAGACTATATCTTTTTTTTTTTTTTCCTATACTGAAAATTCATCTGAAGGACAAGATTTGAGGATAAGGATATCAAAAGAAATGATTGTTGAGTTGGTGTCAAGAATTTCAGGGGTGCTGTAACCAATGGAAAACTCACTGGAGTAAGTGAATGCCAAGGGGGCTATTTTGAAGAAAATGTTTTATTCATTGTTCTTTTCTAACTACATAAATACAGCTTCAGTTTTGATACTTTTTGGATATCCCTCATGAATACGCAAAAGTTTATTTATACTAATGAATAAGTCACCTGTTTTGTGTTTGTATCACTTTCATGATAAAACAATGCTTATTGATATTATTTTTGACATTAATACTCACAAAACCTCAACCTCTGACAAACTATTTCATGCTGACATCCAAATAAAGTAAACCAAAAAAAAAAAAAAATTCTTACCACCTTAATTTTTACATTAGGGAAAAAATAATTGTGCTTTGCAAAGGAGTCCAAAACCCATGGTAGACATTTTAACTGTATTGTTATCTCCCCTCCCCTTTCGGAAATGCTAGGTATCATTGCTAGTATCGATTTTAAAAAAAAAAAAAAAAAAAAAAAAAACCCAGTACATTAAAAGTAAAAATTACTTGTCACAAAAATGATAACATTAATTTAAGTTGTCTGAACTGAAAACTTTTAAAGTGAAAAGTTTCCTTTACCAATGAGTTGAAGTAAAATTAAAAACCCAAAAATTCAAATTTGACAATGTTTGAAAGGATTAAAATTTAACTTCTCCTTTCCTACACCTTCCTTCAGGCCAAAGTTCCTTAAACCTGCAGGTGCCACAGTATCCACTTGACCTAATATTGTGCAGTAATATTTTTGTCCAGGTTCCATCAATTCATAATGAAGAATTCCCTTTGAGTTCCACCAAATACAAAGAACCCCGCTCCCAATAGATGCCATTTAAATTGAAATGTTGATTGCTAAGTTTATAAAAGATTTCCCTGAAATGTTTCATAGAATTTTTGCATCAACTTACCGGTTTAGCTTGGTCAGTGGAGTGTCTACTTTGGAACCACAAGTTTCCAGGTTTGATACTGGACCTCGTGCACTCAGCGTATGAGTAGCACAGCTTCTGTGCAGTAAAGTGGAGAGCTGACGGTGGATGTGGTGCTAGGGCGGTAGAATACAACTGTACCTCTGCAGAGGGGTAAGAGCTGCACACACACACACCCCAATAGGACCACCTGTAATACTTGAGGATGGGATCTTTGTGGTTGAAAGGTCTGACCAGGTACTTAGTTGTCATGTGACTGGAGTTTTGTGGAAGTTGCCGTGGTTTTTTGGTGCTGGTTTTTAGCAATGAATTTTGAATATACACTCCTGCATTTCTTTTAACAGTATTGCATAGTCTTATCTTATTTGTTTCTTCTTCTAAGCGTTCTATCTTCTTTCTAAACTTCTGACCACGTTGAGTTCTTTGGGTGTTTTCTTGGGGTGGGGGTTGTATCTCTCTGCATCCATCTTTTCTTCTGAACATGAAGACATAATTCTATTTGTTTTTATTACTTGATACCCAAATGCGTGGAGAAGAATTTGAAGGACACCATTTTTCACATTTGTAAGTCAACTCATTAACTTTCCCCACGGATTCCAGTCGACATTCTCAACAAATGAGAATATCACGCCACAGGTCAATTGCGGTCACAAGCTGTCTGTCATGCTTATAATTCTTATTGTATTTTTCATGCTTTCAGAATTAAATGTTAACTATTACATTTAAATATTTTACACGACATTGCAAAATGAATGGGCTACCCACATTCAATATATAACAATAATACATAATCTCTATATATTTATTAAACATGTTTTTAACTTGGTGAATCTTTGTACTCTTATCTGCTGCTGTGTAAATTAATTAGCTGCTCTTTTTAATTATTTCATAATTTGTTTAGAGTTTAAAAAAAGGGGGGTGGGTTAATGGACATTCTGATTTTTTAAGTTCTTGAAATAATCTTTAATGACATTTGGTACTTTATTTCATTTTTCTTTTCATCTCTTGCATTCTACATTGTTGTAAAGTATTCATTCTTCAATGCCTTTCAACCCCCCCCTTTTTTTTTAAGAAAAATATTTTAAAGTAGCTAATCATACCTGGAAAATACAGTCCTGTTGCAGTTTTTGTTTCCTTTATGGTGAACAGGTTGGGAAGATACTGTTATGATCAACTTCACCCTACAATCTGTGGCACAAAATTTAGTTTAAGTTTTCTGTTTACAAACTAAAGTTGGAATGGTAATTTCACTTTTTTCCAAAAGGATCAGAATACAGTAATGTATATTTCTAATACTTTAAATCCTAAAGGAAAAGAAAATATGGATTGAGAAAGAAGACTTGGCATTCATTTTCACTAGAAAAATATTTCACAACTAGCATTTTATGAGCCTAAATTTAGCATGATCTCCACATGGTGTATTGGGGGGTGAGGGAGTGAAATAAAAGTACTAGGTTCAAAGGATTAAGGAAATAAGTATTGCTTTAATTAGACTGCAATGGTGCAGGGCAATTTTCTTTGAGCCCCAACAGAAGAATTTGTTGGGACCAAAACACTATCACATCTTATTATGGAGATTCGGGGTCTGTCTGTCTGTCTAACCGAAACTACCTCACTACTTACATCATAATACCCTCATGAATTGTGTAAGTTTATGAATGAGTATTCAATTTATAGCCAAATTCTATTAATACATAGAATAAATCTTATATATTAACTATGCTCCCCATGAAAATCTGAGTTAGATTTGTTTCAAAACAGCCCATGTTATTAGTGCATTTAAAATCCTGCAATGTGTCTTGTATATCACCAAGAAATAATGGTTTACATAATATATGGTGTGGTTAATTTGCAAACTGGTTTTAACAAAACTGGGTTTAATAAATAATTACTTGGTGTTATTGATTTCTAATATTATTGTTTTATTCTCCAATGTATTAAAATCAATCCTATGAATAATTTTATATAGAAACCAATTAAAATATAATTAAAAATAAGTGATCTTTTTATATACATTTTCATTTAATTTTGTTCGTCTTCCCAATTTAATGTATTTCTAATTTAATATATTTCATTACATTGAAACTGTGATAATCTGGAATGCATTTAGTGATTCTAGTGTTGTATAGCTCTCTACTTATTGTACTTATTTTATTGTTTTCTTGTCTACCCTACAATGTGACCTCTTCTATGCTTGTTGGGTTGGCTATTAGGTATCTGGGTTGGTTCTCCCTGTTCTGCTCCCTTGGGACTTCATTTTGAATATTTTTCAGACATCTTTATTTAACCCGAGTTAACCATCACATATAGAAGAAATAGCCATCTTGGAGATCTGGCTGTCTCTTCTAACAAACAACAGCTAACTCCTAAATCCACCTCCCACTCCCATAAACCAAAGTAACCAACCAAAGAATAGTCACAAGGTGTATTTGATTCATAGATTGAACACTATAACCACTCTAGATCAAAGTGGACTTGGGAGTAATGGTAATGAAGAGGTACCTTGCACCCCCCAGAGCTCAAGAACTAGAGCCTCACCACCAGATGCAGTTTAGTGTCATATCCAGGACAACCCTTTGGGGGGCCCTTACCCCTTTTGCAGGGGGATACAGCATATTCTAAGCCCTGCTGACAAGGCAGTATAGATTCAAGTAACTGTTCTTAATATAAATAATTTGTACAGTTATATAGTTTCCAGTATTGCTATATATTTTAATTGATTTGAAATTAATTTCCTCATCTTTCTTGTAACATTTTGGCTGCCATCTATCATATTTAGAATGTTGCCCCCCCCCCCCCGTATATGTTATGTCTAACCGCTTTTTTTGTAAGTTCTTAGAACTCTTATCTGCACCACATCTTTTTTACAGAGCCAGTATACTCCTTTGCACTACCCATATGTTGAACTCCTTATCTTTGGAAGGAATCAGACAAACTCAACTAGTAATCCCTTCCCCCCACACCTTTTTAAAAAGATCACTTGGCATCCTTTTTAATTTGTGAACCACAAATGGTTTCAGTCTTTTGATTGGATGATTTGAACATAGCATGTGTGTTGAGTCTTTAAACATTTAATTTTTTAGCTCAGTTGGTAGAGCACCTGCCTAGGAATTGCAAGGTTCCTGATTCGATACTGGTCTCTATCATCTCGGCATATGAGTAGCCCAGATTGGGTAATCTGATCTGTGTGGTAAAGTGAGGAGCTGATGGTAGGTATGGCGCTCCATCTCAGTAAAAAAACAAAACAATCTTCCTGGTTTAGCACTAGCAAAAAGGGAATAGACTCCTTCCCAGTCTGGCTGATACCAACAATAGACCACTTCACCAACTTATTGTATACCTGTTTTGATTTCATTCCATAATGGTTGGTGTGCTCCCTTTTCCCTTCATACATGATATTGGTCTGGTGTGGTGCATTCGCAGAGGGATGTATGAATCTGTGGTATGAGCTTTTGTGTAGGACATGTGTATTCATTAACAGCAGAAAACAACATTGTATACATTGAAACTCTTTCACAAGTATGGGCCAAAGTGGAGTGTTTCATGCCATGAACTGTTTAGCCACTAGGATTGTAGTGTCTTCTAATTAGTCAAAAAGGGGTCAAGTGACTTCCCCTCACATAGAATAAGCAGTTAGCCAGTATTCTGTGTGAATGTCTATCCTTCTTATCCTCCTTACCTTGACAAAGATTCATGCTGAGATTTGAGTATAACAGGTATCCAATTGACTGAAAAACAAAAAAAAAAATTCTTTTCAGCTTTTGCAGTGGTATAGAGGAACGGATGAGGATTTTCTGGAGCACATGTCATCTTGGGAGATAAAAGTTTTAATTCTATGATCTGGAAGCATCCAACATCAATCCACCACCCCTTAAGAAAAAAAAAAGTTCAGGAAAAAGAAAAGGAATTGATGGTAATTGTGTTCTGGGATGCAAAAAGTATGCTGCTTTTATATATCATAAAGCATTGTCAGATACACAATAGACTGAGGAGTCAGGGAGTCAAGTGGATATTAAGCCATATCTTCAATAATGCTATGACGATGGTTAAGGTCTCATTGGAAGTCTATTCTTAAAGGAAATTCAATGAAATTGACATTTTTGCACAGGTCAATCCTGACTAGTGTGGTAGTACCTGTTAGGTTCCAGGGACCCTTTATAACTTCATTGTAGGATTAATATATTTTATTATGGTCTTAATAAATTGCTAAGTAGCTGATAGTTCTTTGATAATTCAGAAATAATACTAATAAATGAAGGGTAAAAGTTAAGTTTAAGAGCCAGGTTAATAAGTGAAGTGAAATTAAAACTAAGAAGCTAGTAAGAAAATACTTGTAAATAAAGTACAGTGAAGTGAAAAACCACAATATTAAATGATTATGGTGGTTCTATGCTCAGAGATGAATATTCTTACCATAATGGTCCAAATTATTAGATTCACTAAGAAGGATAAACAAACGCCTCAATTCTAGAAAAACTAAGGTCATTTTGTTGATAAAGGGATGAAACCAAAAGTCATGTGTTGGAGACAATTCTAAGGGTTTATCCTAATAAAGGGTCACTAGGGAAGATAAACAATAGGGAATCTAATCTAATGTGTAACACAACAATATCTTCAAGTGAAGGATAATAAATATTACACTTGGACCACAGCCTAAAGGTTGATGATCTATGCTTTGTTCCTAACTGAAAATTCTAGGGAGTGATACTTTGATCTTAAGGCGATACTACAGATACTATACTCTGATCCCAGACATAAATACCAATTTATATGTTAATCCCATAATTTTGACAAGAATTATGCTATTTATATCTACTTTTTGAATGTTTGTGACATTTTTCTGGTTGTGAAGTCAAGCCTAAAAATAAATTTCTTTCTTTTTGAAAAGTGAATGGAGGGTGTAAAGATATCAAATCATAGTATGTTTCATACTTTTTTTTTTTTTTTTTTTTTTTTTGCATAAGATGAATGTTATTTTATGTAAGCTATTGCAAGGGATAGTTTTCCATTTCTAAAAAAAGTTGTCTTTACAAAAGCAAAATTATTTATCTTGTGCTCATAAGGTTATGTTACTATACATCATCAGGGACAAAGACTTGCTACCTTAATTCTTAACAATTAAAATTTAAAAAACATAATATGAAAAAAAAAAAAAATTTCATGTGACGCTAACTACTTTTTTCCTTGAAAAAAAAATCAAAAACCATAAATTTTATGTGCTATTTACATGCAAACATTGACTTGTAAATGTGTTTACTGTTTAAAACTTTTTCTGTTAAGGATTTCCAGATATTGAAAGAATATTTAAATGGTTATCAAATAAACAAGATATAAACTAGTTTTCAACCTTCAAAATTATAAATGTTCGGATCTTGTTTGCCTGATTGAAATCTGAGAAAATAATTTAAAAATCAGTTATCTTTATATAGGGTATTTTTCTCCATTTATATACAATTTAACACACACACACACACACACACACACACATAAATATAATTATAAACCTTAAAAATCTCATTGAATAAGAAGCAATTTGACCACTTGATTGCCATTAATATTTGTTATTTAATGATTAAGAATATTTTCTCTATTTTATTTCACTATGATCAGCCATTGAGTGATAAAATCATTCCACACCCTATATGTCTATAAGTTGGTTAATATTTTAAAATTGTAAAATGTAACTTATATTTATTTCACTTTGTTTTTTGTTTTTTTTTAAACTTTATTTCAAAATGTAAATTGATTTCAGACTAAATGATACCAATGGAACATTATTAATCAGGTTACAATGTTTGAAGATAAATTTACTTTTTTTTTTTTTTTTTTTTTTCTTCTATGACAATCTTTTACTTTTGTTTGTAGATGGCTGTTAGATTTGTTGGAAGCTGATTCTTCATAGAATCATGAAAGATACATTCTTGACAGTTGACTGTTTATATTTTGTTTTTATTTATCTTCTAAAAATATATTTATCTAGATCTGTGTTAGTTGCCATTAAATAGAAAGATATAAGATATCACTAAACAATTAAAAAAACAATAGGATTAATATCATCTCTAAAATTGTTGACCATGAAATATATATAAATGTATTATTAAAAAAAAAAAAAAGTTGCTCAAAACAACTTTTAAGATCTGCTGACTGATAATTCCAACTACGTTTTTTTTATATTATTTTTTATATTATTTTATATATTTTTTGTATATTTGATGCTACATTCTTGTATAGTTTGTATATCAGATATGGTATTTGAAGTATGATTGGATGGATAAGTTTATTTTCATTTACCCATCCCATATAATTATTTTATTGGATATAAAATGGTTTTTAAATTACTTTTAAGATTTTTTTCTCTTTCCCACATTTATTTATACACAAACAAATGGTACATTGTCTCTTTTTTTTTTTTCTTTTTTTTTTTTCTTTCTTCTTCCTCTCTTCATATAAAATTTGAGATCTTAACATGCTTGTCCAAACTTCAGTTTTTTCTATTTTCCTTATAGAATGGACAGAAGTTCAATGACAGAAAATTATTGGGAATATCTTTGACGCCATTGCAGCAGCATGAAGGGTATAAAGTAAGGCCCTTTTCCTGACCTCATCGTCTGTGACTTGCACTAAACATCACCGCTTAGGACTAGGCATTATTTCCTCTCAACCCATATGATAAAAAGGAAACAAAACTTTGAAATAACTTTTTATATCTTACTAATCCAGATCTTTTTATTTTAAGTGAAGCTAGAACAAATAAATAGCTAACAAATGTCTCTAAATTTTAGAACAGAAATGTTAGCTATTAATTTTCTAAAACTATAAATTTAAAAACTAAAAACCTCTTATACTAACAAACTTCTAAAATTTAACATTTACTTTTGCAGTATCTTCACTCACTCTTTTATTTAATGTTTCTAATACAATAAAGATTGCTTGCGGATATGTTTATAGAATTATTATAGCAATATTTGTAGATATTTTTTCCTTTTTGAATCTATTAATTAGAGTAATATACTTTATCTATGCATGTAACTTTGTTCCTTCCAAATTGAAGATTATGGTAAAATATTCTTATCTTTAGATTCTCTCTAATGATTGGAATATAGAGCAGATATTTTGTAAACTTAAGTATATTTTCAGGATAGACATTAGTACTTTAGTCATTGGTTCATAGTTTATTTTTATTTTCATTCCTACTTTTATTTATTTAATTTTTTTAATAGTTACAAATTTATAACTGATTACTACTTGAAAAAAACATTTTGATTTGAAATAAAATGTATTTTTTAAATTTTTTTTAAATTTTTTTTTTAAATTTTAGTATTTGAGATTAGACTACAAATCATGTAGCCTTGAACATTTTGCTGTTCCACTGAATTACATCTATTATGTTTGGAAAATAATGTCAGATTTTAGAATAAACTTTTATTCTTCAATGAATGAATTTAATCAGTCAAAATAGGATCCCTGAACATCTGTGCATTTCTGCCATCGATTAACAAGGTTATTTATGCTTGTACGATAAAACTCTAAAAGTTTTGATGCCAAGAGATTTTTTTAATGCACTTTCTATTTGTCATTTGAAATAGTTTTTTAAATTTATTTTTTTAAATTTTTTAACGTAAAAAGTATCCAGATGCTTAAAATAATGGTAGTTGGTAGGTGAGAGTTCAGGAAGGATATAGTGGATGTATTAGTCTCATATTCCAATGAGGTTAACTTCTGAAGTGTCATCCTGGCAACATGTGACCAAGCATTGCCATGAAGCAAATTTGGACCGTATTTTGTTTAACTGAAAATGCATTTCATTCAATTGTTTGGAGTAAACTTCCAAAGTGAGGCTCTGCTTAGATTCCAGAAAGCTGCAATGGACAATGGCAGACCACCATAATCTTTTTGTTCATGCAATTTTGTTTTGGGGAAAATGTTTGATTGGCTTGTCGTGATCAAGCCATTTAGCCAATCGTTTATGATTATCATAAAGGATTTTTTTTTTTTTTTTTTTTTTTTTTCCCGTCACCAGTCACTATATGATCATTTGAATTCCACAGAAACAGCATTGAACATGCTTTAAAACATCAAGCTCTTTGATTTTGACCGCGTTCATGTGGAACTGATTTTTCAAGTTTCTTCACCTTAGCAATTTTCTTTATTATTGAAATGCTGATATCCATTTCTCTGACAATTTGATGTTTTGTTGAATTCAACAAATGTTTTCAGATGCTGGTCATCAGTTGTGGTGGGATCTCCTTTACCCTCTTGATCTTCAAGATTTGTATCCCCACTATATAACTTCTGAAACCAGTGTCATACTGTACAATCCATTCCAAAGAAAGGCTAGGGGAGTAGATCCTGAAATAAAATTCATAGCTGGAGTCTCTAAGATGGTGTGATGCTGAACTTCAGCGCTATCCAGCAACTCCTGCAATTGTTGCCAAAATACATTGTTTGTGTTGTTTTTTTTGTTGTTTTTTTTTTTTTTATTGCCTTTCCATTGGACCACATTGGTGACATGTTTTTTGGACACTAAGCCATTGTCTCTAGTAGACGGATGCCAATGACTGTCTGATCATAATTGGATCCTTCAACTCCTACTCTGTTGATATTGGCAGCTGTTTGAGACTTAACATGGCCAAACTTGGATTCCTGCAAAAAAATAAAAAATGAATAAATGCATCACTTTTGTTCATGTTAATGATTAGAGGTATATATTAACTTTGAAAATCAAATTCTGAAGGAAGTGATTGAAAATTAACAAAGGATACTTTAATCATTAGGAGGTGAATTCTTTTTATACAACTATTATTAAAGTAATGTTAGAACAGAATTTAAACAGTTTATACTAAAATCCAGGGCTGGGTTAGCTCAGTTGATAGTGTTCGGCTAGAAACCACAAGGTTCCTAGTTCGATACCAGCCCTCGCCAACTCAGCGTATGAGTAGTATAGGGATCTGTGCGGTAAAGGAGCTGATGGTAAGTGTGGCGCTCCACCTCAGATACAAAAAACAATCTCCTTGATCTAGCGCTGGTGAAAAGGAGATAGACTCCCTCGCAGTATGGCCCATGCCGACATTAGGCCACCCAGACGACTTTACTTATTTTTTTTATACTAAAATCTGACAGTATTTTCTGAACAATCTAATATAAGTGGAATGTGAACTAATCGTACATATTACATTGTGTATCATCGAATAATCTTATTCTCAACTGTAAATATGTTATTTTGAATTGGATGATTAGATTTATATTCATTGTTAATAGCATAAACTATTTATTAATACTTATTATTATTAACCAGTAAATAATGTTTAGACATCAACAAATGTTAACTGCTTTTTATCTCCGCATATTTTTAGTGTTAACAGGAAAAACTTTGTTCTTAAAAGATTAGCCATTTTAATTGACTTAAAAAAATTTTTGAAAAAAAAATTTTCAAAGTGAATGGGTGGTGTAATGGTTATCAGCACAGAAGGAAATTCATGAACGGAGTTCAAATTCTGCTTGAGACTATTTGCATTTACTTTGCACTCATGCTGTTGGTGAAGGTATAAATCTGATCTTTTTTTCCACTAAGGTATGGCTAGAATAGTGCATCTAAGTGATGCAGATTTTGACTAGCAAACGAATGGAGTCTAACAAGATGTTGCAACTTGTACAGATGGTAATTGTCTCTGACTTTCCATCCCACTGGAGTTCAAATGTGCAAGGTCAAGATAGTACTAATGTACTCCTTAACCCTCTTAGCTCTTTAATCCCTTTTGTGAAGATTTTTCCAATTTCCTGTTGGCTGGGGCTTTAGAATACACCAACTGCACCTCTGCAGAGGGGTAAGCCCCCCCCCCAATTAAAATGACTCTGTGGGTTGACATGCTGTAAAACCCAACCAACCGATCCTTTTATACCAAAAACAGAAATGGGATCATTTTCGTTTATCTTAGTTTGATAATTAGGATTTGGAGATCAAATTACATACTATTTACTGGGGGTATCTCATGTGGTGTAATGGTTAGCAAGCTGGTCTCACAGATCCATTAATAATGAATAGCAAGTTCGATCCTTGCTGGATACCCTATACTTGTGACCTTGTATCACATCCTACTCATGGTAAACTGGTTAGATAAATAAATACCTACTTACTATTAACTGTATTTTTTTTTTTTAATTTTAAACCTTTCTGATTGACTGATTTGGTAATATCTATAATTTACCAAAGTTTTATCCTAAAAGCAATTAGTTAAGTGCACTTGTCTTGTTTGTTAAATATATTTTTATTTTTTATGAATCTGGTTCAGAAATTAAGATTTTCATCAAGTAACAGACCTGAAATTTATACTTAAATCAAGTCGTGAATTCTAATCTTGTTTACATTTACTGTTTTTATTTCTTATTTTAATTTTAATAAAAAATTGATAAAATTGCAAGAAATATCTTCAATTACATAATCCCAGGTTAAAGGATTACAAGAGTATGGTTTCAGAATTTGGATTGAAGTTGTACTCCTTTCTCTTGAAACATTGCTAATTTCTAATGGCTTATTACAGAGTATTTACCAATAAAATAAAAAAATAAGTGCTTTGATTGATTAACAAAGTAGGCTACCAGATTATTGTTGGTGATTTTGATTCTCACTGGGTGCTAAGCTTAGTAAATGACTGCACAACTATAACAAGAATTCTTAGTAATATATAAATGTATGGTCTTTTATGTAAGCTGATGCTCAAAAATAGGAAGAAGATAGATAATTAGGTTATTTCCTATAAGTCTAACATGATCAAAGGGGAACCACTCTTGACTGATAAATTATTTATTATCCCATTAAACTAACCCTAACACAGTCTTCTTTTTTCCTAGTAGATCAATAAATAATTCATCAGTCAAGAGTGGTTCCCCTTTAATCATGTTAGACTTATAGGAAATAACCGATAATTATATTTCTTAAATGGATTTTGTTCATCATAACTTAAAACCCTTCAAATTAAGGTCAGGTTAAGAAAAATGTTTTGATGATGAATCATGAGTTTAATAGAGTAAAAGAATTTACAGAAGCAGCATGTGACGGTTACAAAACATTAATGTATCTAAGATATCACCTAACTAAAAATGATCTCATACTTTGGTAATATAACTTTATAGAAAAAGAATTTGATATGAATTTCCAATACCTAATTAATTCTATCTCAAACCACTGACTTGGTCCATTTTTAAAACTAGATTTAAGCAACATCTTGTATACTTTATATAAAGCCTTCCAAAAAAACTGATCCTTCTCTTAGTGGATTCTAGATTTGCTTTAATTTACAAATATATCTTTCTGTTCTTTCCTGCTGCTGATGATGATCCCTCCCACTCTTCTTTCCTTTGAAACTTTCTCTCTATTGATTTGCTTAGCTTATCTAAGCTCTTCTGGCCTTTTGCAATTCTGCTGGCATTTTTCATTGCTTTCACATTCTGCTTGATATTCTAATTAATGATTTTTTGAATCTTTATTAGATTCGCTTAATTGTAGATGACAAATTCTAATAAATAAAACTCTGAGTACAACTGGGATAAATACAGAATGAATGTGCTTTAGCTTTTTGCTCGATTCTATATAGCATCATTGATCTTTTCTTACCATTTTTTCTAAGTTTTCAGCTTTTATTATATCATAAAGACTTTAATGTAATATTGTCTTTCTTAGCAACACATATATCAGATAATACGACATAAAAAAATTGCACAGTAATGTGTATGTATGTGTATGTATGTATGTATATATATATATATATATATATATATATATATATATATATATATATTTTAAAAAAATAGGTCCGGTTTAGCTCAGTCAGTAGAACATCTGCCTTGAAATCACAAGTCTTTAATGTAATATTGTCTCTCTTCTTAGCAACACAGACATGTAATATTGTCTATATACCAGATAATACAACATAAAAAATAAATTGCACAGTAATTTGCAATATGTTTATGAAGAAGAGGGGGGGGGCTTAACAGAAGGTAAAATATTGAACGAGTCACAACTTTGACTCTCAATGAAATAACTAACCATATATATATATGTGAGGATATTTTGATCATAGTACTTGCTTAGTTTAGCTCAGTCAGTAGAGCATCCGCCTAGGAACCACAAAGTTCCAGGTTTGATACTGACCCTCACCAGCTTGGATTTGTGCGTTAGTGGGGATGTGATGGTAGGTGTGGTGCTCCACCTCAGATGCAAAAACAATCTCCTTAGTCTACCGCTAGTGAAAAGAAGATAGACTCCCTGGGCTGATTCTGACAATAGGCCACTGCTGACTTTACGTAGTATTCATAACTATAATAATCTTATTTGCAAAACCAATTTCCATTACAATGATTTTTTTTTTTTTTTTTTTTTTTTTTTTTTTTAACTTTTATTTTGGCCTATGTATTTATAACTTTTCTGCTACCAAAAAATCTTAATATATTAAAATTATAAAAATATTGTTGCAGAAATAACCAAGGTAGAAAAAAAAGATTTTTGAAAAAAAAATTAAATTTTTGATTTGAGGTTTTACTTTTATCTCTAAGACTTTTTGTAATTTAAATTATTCGGATTTACTCATCACAATCATTTGACAATGACTTTTTTTCTTCATATAATTTTATTTTAATGATATTGAAACTTGTTACATTTATTTAGTGTCTAGCTCTTCTTGACTGAATTATGCATGATTAATTTAAAATCCAATTATTTTATCATGTCATGGGAGAGAAATATATATGTTTTGTTAATGAGAAATCTGGAGATAAATTAGAAACTTTAAGTTATTTTATTATGATTTTAAATTAGTTTTCTTTTGTTGGGAGTTTAGATATAAAATAAGGATTATTACAAATCTTTAGTCCTAGTTTATTTTTTCTTTATCCTTCCCTAAAATCTTAATTTTCTCACTTTTCTTTCTTTTTACCTACTTTTTTTTTTCTTTTTTTTTTAATAAATCTTATGTATATAATTTTTTCAATATAATCATGATTTTGCTTTCTATTTAAATTTATGCTGTTTTATTATTTTATTTTTATTTTTTTTAAATCTCAGGATTTGATACTTTAAAAAATTATTCCTCAAGAATTCCTTTTATTTGATAAAATATATGCATTTTTTTCTGTATATTAAAAAGAATTAGAATTTTGTATTTTTATTTTTAACCTTCCTTGCTTAAATTTTTAAATATTTTAATGAATTTATTAAAAGCTAAATTTATTGATTTAAATTTTACAAATATTTTGCTTGCATATTCAATTACTTGAAATTCTGGTTACAAATATAAAAAAAAAAATTAAAATGTTTAAAAGTTGAATTAAGTTTAATCCAATTTCAATAGTTATATTATTAAACTACAATTATCTTAAGTTAAAACTACCATCTTAATGTTCTTTAACAATGATATCAGCTTTCATCTTAGTGTTTTCTTTTTCTTTTTCTTTTCTTTTTTTTTTTTTTTTTTTTTTTTAAGAAAAAATATCCTTTAATATTTCTATTTTTACTTTTTGTAAGCTGAAATATATAAAAATAACCTATGTAGTTATTTATTCTTAAAAACGTCTCACATTGAGAATATCCATAATTTAAAGATCAATTAAATAGATAAAAAAAATAAGCAAATATTTTGTATCCTAAAGAAATAAAAATTATTCAGAATTGATTACCATTAATTCTTTCAATTCAAAATAATTGATTTTCAAATTTTATTTTTCTAATTGAATGATACAAATCTATTTTCTTCTGTAAAATATCTGAGTGAATATATACACCAGATAAAATATCTTTTTACTTTAAGATATGTGTGCACTAGTAAGAATTGCCACATTACTATTATTTAGATAATTGGATTAGGGGCAGGTTTAGCTCAGTCGGTAGAGCATCCACCTAGAAACCAAAAGGTTCTGGGTTCAATACTGGCCCTCACCAACTCGGTGCATGGGTATCACAGCTTAGATCTGTGCAGTAAAATGGAGAGCTGATGGTTAGTGTGGTACTCCACCTCAGATGCAAAAACAATATCCCTGTTCCAGCGGTATGATGTTAAACTGCATCTAATGGTGAATTTCCAATTTTGGAGCTCTGGGGAGTGGAGTACTCCTTCATTGCCAAAAAAAAAAAAGAAAAGTAGTCATTGCCATTAACTGTTAGGGTTTTATCTATGGGTTAAATCTAAAAATGAGTTTTAATAAAAAATATATATATATATATATATTTTTTTTAATTTTTTAATTTTTTTTAAAAAGATATTTTGAATACCCATTAAGCAGGAATATAACATTGTTTTTAGCTTAAAATAACCCAACAAGGGTTGATATGCCGTAAAATCCAACAAACCAATTAAAACCTAATCCAGCACTAGTGAAAAAGGGATACATTCCCTTGCTGTCCAGCTGATATCGTCAATAGGCTACTCCGTCATCTTTACTACTTACTTTTGTACTATTTTGTACTTTTTAATCAGTTAGTCATGACTTGTCTCTTACTTACAAATGGGAGTGGTAGTACTTGTTAGGGTCCCATCTATGGGTTAAATAGAAAAACATGAGTTTATAAAAAAAAACTTAATTAAGAATGAATTTATTTCAAAACTTAGTTGACATTAAATGACCCACGAAGGTTGATGTGCTGTAAAACAAAACAAAAACTTACAAATGTAATATAAAAGCCAGCTGGTTTTATTAATTTTAAAAAAAATTTTACTTTATTCATTTATTTATTTTTATTTAAAGAAAACTTAGTTTTAATTATAAACATGTTAGGATTGGAAGGGAACCTATATCTTAATTTTATAATGGAAGCCATCTTAATTCTTTCAGCCATATTTAAAAGTTGCTGCTGATGGAAAGAATACATTAACTTGTTTTATCTTTTAACATTTGAAATAAACAAGCATTGGCCTTAACTGAAACTATTACATTTAGGTTACTTTTATTAGTGTTTGATTATCTTAAATTACAAAGTTTATAGTTCAGATTCCAAGTGAACATTTTATTCAGTATTAAAAAGTAGATGTAAATCTTTTAGTTATAGATAACATCTCATGTAATTATAAAATGTCTCTACTCATGAAAAGTGCAGCCTGCCCTGTAGTCTGGGGTATGTAGAATACACTAATTGCAACTCTGCAGTGAGGTAAAATTCCCCCCCATTGAGCCACTTGTTGGCTGTGGGTGGTGACCCGTAATGCTTAGGGATGGAATTCTAGTGGCTGATCATTCCATGACCTGCAACACTCCCCTTAGGCCTTTACTTAGGCTAGTCAGTTGGTCAGAGAAGTCCCCTGCAATCAATTGGCTGGTCATGTCAAGTCCTAGCACCTATATGATTGTCCCAACCCTTTTTATCATCTGCTAGAAGGTGGTGGCTAAGGGTCAGTGTTTTGGGTATGATGTTAAACTACATCCAATGGTGAAGTTCCAATCCTGGGTAGTGTGGAGTACTTCTTCATCGCCATTACTCCCAGGTCCACTTTGAATGGTAGTACCTGTTAGGGTCTCATCTATGGGTTAAATTGAAGAAAATGTTTAACTCAGTTGAGTTTTTTTGTTTTTTTAAATGTTCAATACTCGTCCAGAATGAATAGAACAAAACATCCTCAGCATAAAATGACCCAACAAGGGTTAACATGCCGTAAAATCCCAAAAAAGAAAAAAAGTGCAGCAACTGTTTATCAGTGGTATTATTTTAATATTTCTTACTAAACTTTAAAGTATAAATTTTAAAAAAAATTTCTAATATTTTTTAATTTATATCAGTTTGTTTTAATATTGTACAATCTGTATTGGTTTGCAGTGTGACCTATTGTTGGTATCAGCCAAACAGCATGGAAGTCTCTCCTTTTTGCTAGTGCAAGACCAGGGAGATTGCTTTTGCTGAGGTGGAGTGCCACACCTACCGTTAGCTAAACCAGCTCTTTATATAAGTTGCAAAATAAATTAAAGATTTTAGATATAAAGAAATTTATGCTGATTTGGAGTGCCACACCTACTGTCAGCTCCCAGATGCCTTGCTGCACAGATCAGATTACTCAAGCTGTGCTGAGTAGGTAAGGACCAGTATCAAACCTGGACCCTTGCGATTCTTTGGCAGATGCTCTACCGACTGAGCTAAACTGACCCCCTGTAAAATAATTTATTTCATAGAACTTAATTAAATCCGTTTTTATAAGATGAAAGTATGATCATCTTTGAAATTCAAATGTCCTTCACATGTTATAAATAAAGTAAAATTTTGGTTTTAAAAATCAGCAAGTCTTACACAACCCTGCTGCGATGGGGAGGGGTAAGACTTTAGAAATAATGTGCTAGATGGCTGTTGAGCAATAAAGCTTCCTCCACCCTTTTACAGGTCTTGTTTTTTTACCTGCAGGGTGTTTAGCCACCCTCCTCACCAGATAAAATCTGTGGGATTACCGGTTGAGTTGCTGATGATCCAACTATGAAACGGTAATACTGGGTTACATAGTACTAGTAGCACATTGAGCGATTTGACACCTTTAACTCTTAACATCCTATACTGCCTTATTCCACCTGGCCGGAAGTCACATTTGTTTTCCTAATCCACCCCAAACGATAGCCTTTGTTTAAATGTAATATTAAACATATTTAGCAGTCTTTGATTTGTGGGAAATAACAGGTAACTTTAAATGAAAAGGCCATTTTTAGCCAATTTTTGATAAATCCTTAGAGGAATGGGGATCTGGACTCAGAAAATTCTCAACAGAATGTTAAGAGTTAGTGTCACAAATAATATTGTTCAAGCATTATTCTTATTACAATAATCAACAGAATAGTTTGGGTGAATTTTGAATGAATCTCTTTTCATTTTTTTTTTTGTATTTCTTGTATCTATAAAAGATTTATAATTATATAAGTTTGTCAGTACATTTTTTTCAGTTGATCATTGAAATGTGATTTGTTTTTTTCTTAGTTTATGGAACAAAAATAAAAAAATATAATTTTAAAGATTACTTATTTTACTTAAATAATTTATTACTTAGTGTTGCTCTTTATAGCAACTTTTTAGATTTGAATACCTTCCAATAGTTAAAGTATTTAGAGTAAAAACTGAGACTCTTATCCTATATATTAGGTGCATGTCTTTTATGGATTATTCATTAACTAATTTAGCTATGATGTATTTTATTATTAGTCATGGCACATTTATATTGTCCTCTTTAAACTTTCAAGCATATGGTTTGTTATTAGCAATGCTCACAAAAACATTTTAAATGGAATTTTGATATAACAAATATATTTACAAAATATAGATTGATATAAGATTTGGGGTTTTAAATATCAAAATCTATCCATAACTTTTTGAAATATAAGCATTTGAAGTTGGTAGAACTCTACAAAAAAATGTATGTTCCCTGAACATATCAAGATATACATATAAACAATCTTTATAAACTAGTAAATAAGTTTTTTTCATTTGATGTATTTGATAAGATTTTATGTTTATAGCATTTTTTTAAAAGCATTTTTCAGATGGAAGCTATCCAAAATACAATTGTCTACAATACTAAGGTTCTTTAAGCATTGCTATTTTAATAGCTAGTAATAGTCTGTAATTATTTGAATTCCAAGATACGGTATGTGATTTGTGCTTCATCTACCCATAGGCTTCAATGGCGGATTTTATTAAGACATCTTATATAGGATATTAGTTCAAGTTTTGTTGGAATTTACTTATTTATACTTTATTTTAGTTGTCAGGTATTCCACTAAGAGAATTAGAGGGAAGAGCAACAATAAAAAAAATTAGCCATAGATTAATAATGAAAATACATCAGCTCTGAATTTAGTTGATCAATGATATTAGAAATAAGAATTGGTATTTATAGTCCACAACACTGAGGCTTTTTTTTTTTTTTTTACTCGAAAAAAATTTTTTTTTTTTTTTTACTCGACATTTCGATGTTATTAGGAGATAAACATAACTTTGACAAGTGGAGGTAGAGAAAAATGTATTTTATTTCAACAAGCTCTATTTAACTATTGCCCTGTACATACTTAATTTATTAGTTATTATATACAGAGCTCTCTTAGGGATTTATAAAAATCCTTGTATGAATCTGTTTGCACCTACATGAGCATACAGTATGGATGTACAGTGAGATTTTGATGATCCCAAATAGAATCATCCCTTATTTACTAGTCAATTGAATTATTTTATAATAATATATATATAATGGTTTAAACTAGCAGTAAAAACTTAGTGAATGCAATACAAAATAGGCCTAGTGGACTGTTAAAAAAAAAAAAAAAAAAAAAAAAAAAATTTTTAAAAAGAAGAAAAAAAAGGTGCATGCTTTTTAGATATGAAACCTTTCAAATCTCATCTGACTGTTAAAGAATTGTGACTCATTAATAGTCAGCTGTTTATATATCAACATGTTTCATTAAACTCACTACATTACATTCTGTAACTATTGAATTAGCTGTAATTAGAGAGCTAAAAATAACCTCACTAATGCAATTTGAATGTGTAGGTGGCTGTGGTAATATTTTACTACATTAACTTTTATAAATGGTTCTTGCCTGTTAAATTCTGGTTATGGATTCAAAATGTATTTAACATTTACTTATACATTGATTTTAAATTTCTTTAAATGTTGTAATACTTATTTCAAGGTATGTAGTCTACAAAATAAATAACATTAAAATGGAAAGTTGAGACTTGTCAAGGAGTTATAAAGGAATCTCTAAAACTTGAAAATATTATTTGAATCATTAATTCTTATTTAGCCCAGTGATGCTGATAGCTTTTTAATTTAGTGTGTCCTGGGATGCATGTATTTGATTTGAATGAGTCCCTGGGAAATTTGTGGGTCCAAACTAAAGTTTCTTGATAAATTATAGTTTTTATTTATGAACAACTAAAGCCGCCTAACCCCTACCTTGTACCCCATACAGTGTAATTCGTTTCCAAGAAAATATTGAGATGTATTTTTTGTTAGCTAGAAATGCTGGGAGAAGGAATAAAACACTGGGGCGCATGGATATGATTTTTTTTTGCGTCCTTTTAGATTTTTCTGCATCAGTGATGCAGGATGCGTACCTATCAGCATCTCTGTTACCCTTAACTTATATCCTGTGTTTCTGATATTTTTACTGGACCTTTTTAAAGTGCAGAACTGTTGTGCAATTAAAATCAGTTTTTCTTTATATACTAATAAATCCTTTCTTTTAGATATCATGGCAGATATGATATGCTTTAGAGAGAAAAGTCCAACTACAGTCAACAGATAAAATGATGTGGAATATAACAAAAAACAACATACTAGTTGAACTATTGAAGGGTGACATTTTTCAAGTGTACAGGGTGGTCCGAAAGTCTTGTCACCCCATACCAAAATATCTTCTGAAACAGACAACCAGACAGCGAGGGAGTTTATCCCCTCTTCACTAGCGCAAGACAAGGAGATTGTTTTTGCATCTGAGGTGAAGCACCACACCTACCATCAGCTTCTTACTTTACCGAACAGATCCCAGTGCTTTTCATATGTTGAGTTGGCGAGGGCTGGTATTAAACCAGGAACCTTGTGGTTCCTAGGTGGATACTCTATCGACTGAGCTAAACTGGCCGCTGGAAATGAAATAGAAAATTATATCTATATATAAAAAAAAATGTGTTCCTTAATTGTATGATCATTCTTACAACACCCTCTAGTTAAAAATGAGACCATCCAAATGGGCCAAGATGAAATGAAAAAATGTAAATCCTGATTATCTGATGTTTATCCGCCAAATTATTTTTTATGAGTTTCGTCACCTTAGCTAAATAATGGACCATTCCGTTTTTGTTATAAAGAAAGGTAAGAAAAAGGACAAGCTACACAGAAAAAATATGAGAAAGAAAAATAATAAAGAGTAGGGGAAAGATAAAGAGTGGGTGAGTGTGCAGAAGGGATAACCCTAATCTGTTTCAATTGAACATAATGAAAAGAAGGAAAGAAAGAAAAAAAGAGTGAGTTAAATCAAGATTATTATACTTTTTACATATAGAACTATTTGTAATAGCTCTTAAGTAAACACATCAAAAGTAATAATTAGATTATCTTACTGTGTTATATCCACAGGTCCTGCTAGTTATTAATATTGATATTATTAAAACAAAAAATAATGAAAGTTAAAAGAATATGTAGGGGTGACAAGACTTTTGTACCACCTTGTACATTAAAGGCAACAAGTAATCCAATAAAACAACTAAACTTAGTTTTAAAGAAACCTTTATGTTAGATAATAAAAGATCTTAAAAAGATTGTCAAATTCATAACAATTTTAAAAAAATGATTAATCCATCTTACTTTAATTGTTATTTTTATTTTTATACAGAAAATCAAAAGTTATGGCTTTTTTATGGATATTCTTTTATGTGCAATCTATTTTAGAAGAATTATTTCTTTTCAAATAAAATTGTGCTTTACAGAATTTAAAAATAAAATCCTCATCTCCCATTTATTTTTATTTTTCTCTACTATATATAAAAATATTTTTAACATACTGATTTTTATTTTTTGCATAAACTTTTAAGAATAATTTAAAATTAGTTTCCAACTCGCATTGATTATTCCCCAAATTTACTTTGTGGTTAATTTACAGATTAAAAATTTCAGATACATTTTTATCCTCTTTGCATGTCTCTAATATATATTAAAAAAAAAATCTTTTTTTATTTAAAAATATTTTCTCTAGCTTGTTAATTGTAGTCAAGTTTTATCTTTGCTGTCTCTGATCATTTTGTGTTTAAACATTTTTTTCTCTTGTACTTTGTTTGGTATGATTTTATTTGTATTAAATCAGTTATTTAATAATACTGACTTATACTTATATGTATTCATGAGATGAGGCTTGATATTTCGGACTGTTGTCCTCATTTCTATTGTATATAAACACAGCGTTCAGGCCACAGTAACCTTGGGCTCTGTTCTGATGCTTTTTTTAAAAATTATTTTAAAATAAGTCATCTTTAGACAATTTCTATATCTAATCACATTTCTGTTTGATAAGTCTAGTGACATTTATGCTGCTTGGAGCACCCTTGGGTAAGTGGTAATGATTTTAACTCCGAAACCACATTTGAATTCTTGGAAATCATCATGAAGATGACTTATTTTAAGGTAATAAAAAATCAAAACAAAAAAAAAAACTAAAACAGAGCCCGGGGTTACTGTGGCTTGAACGTTGTTTATACACAATAAAAATGAGGACAACAGTCCAAAATATCAAAATTATTAATAATACTGACATTTAAACATTTTTTTCCCCTCAGATCTCTGTATATTTTTTTTTTTTTTTTTTTTTAAAAAAAATTTTTTTTTGATAGCTTAAGCTTGTTCTTGTCCAGGTGTTGCTTGGTATTGCATGATTTTGTACAAGTGTGTGAATGTGATAACATTTATAGATTTTTTTTCTTTTCTAAGTTAGTGTTATTGATTGACTAATTTCTTCTAGTGAACTGTTTCTTTAAGCACAGATGTAGCATCTTTTTGTCACTGTGATATTATAAGTTTCAAATTTCTCTTTATATTGGCACATGAATTTATGACCTGTTTATGATTTCATTGATTTTCTTGTTCATTATATATTCTCGTTCATTATATATTCTCATACACTATATAAAAAGACACATTAATTCTTTGACTTGAACCTATTACCTGACTATTGCATCTTTTGATATATTTGTTTTACTCTTCAAAAAATAAAATGCAGTAATAGTAAATTTATGAGCTTTTATATAATTTGAGTTTTTAATTTAAAATGCTATTTAACATTAATAGCCATTATTGGGTTGGTGCATAGTTATTGCAGTTTTTTAACAAATTTTTCGAGAGAAAAAAAAAGCCACACTAATTATGCAATAATCCAATAGAATTGTTTAAGTTGCTTTTAAATTTATCATATAGTGAAAACTCAATTCATTTTGACTGAATACTTATAATTAGGATGTTTTTCTTTCGTTGAAGTTTGGAAAGTTTTCTTTCTTCTAGTGCTCATGAACCTATCATAATATATCTTATAGAAATATTTGTTTTTTATTTCTTTTTTTTTTTTTTTTTTTTTTTTTTTTATATAAGCAATGTTTGACAATAATTTAGAAAATGACACATGAAACAATATAGCCTTATTTCCCAAATTCAACATAATCTAAAATCTCCAATTTTAGAGTTTATGTTCAATAGAACTTTTATTCAGATCATCATATTGTGAATGAAAAAAAAAAATTCATAATTGTTTTATCTCTTTCCTTTCAGGCTTTCTTTTCTCAGCTCTTTCATTTTTGATTTCTTCTGCATATTGATAAAATTAAACTTTTAGTATATTTGCTTCACTTGAGTCATTTTTGCAGACTGCTTGTACCTGGTAGGGTCCTATCTAATGGGTTAAATGGAAGAAAAAAATGTTTAAAACAAATTGAGTATCTATCAAGAATGGATAAAACAAACGTCTTCAGCATAAAATGACCCAATGAGTTGACATTCCGTAAAACCCAAATAACCAACCAACCCTGACCCAGAGTGGTAGTATCTGTTAGGGTCCCATCTTTGGATTAAATAGAAAAAAGTTTTTTTAAAGTTGAGTTCTTAAAAAAAAATTCTGAATACCAATCAAGAATAAGTAAAACAAAATGTCTTCAGCATAAAATAACCCAACAAGGGTTGACATCGTAAAATCCAACCAACATTATTTTTGTATAACCTTAAACCTTAGAGGTTTCCAGAACAACATTTATCAATTTGTGATAGTTAAGGTTAATGATTGACATTAGTTATTATTACCATTGATATAAATCTAGTAATATCTTCATAATGTATGATGGTGGTGTAATGGTTATCATTGTAAGAAATGGACTTCGTAACTAGTTCAAATCCCATAGTGCTAGTTCCGTTGAGAAAGGTATGAATTCAACTATTCTCCCTCCAGCTATGGGTAAATAGTTAGGCAGACTGTGCTCTTTAACCTTGGTTAGGCCACCAGTCTAGAAGAAGGAAAAACAATTTGAATTCAAACCAGTTAAACTTTGCTTAAGAAATTGACCATCTGTCACTTTTTACTTGTGCAGAGGGGTTGGTAAATATATATATATGATATACAAAATGATATAATTCCTCACCATTGAAACATTAGTTCACAAATTTATCTTGTAGACTATGACTTTTGTAGTAATTTCACTTTTCATTAAATGTTCCATGTTTTTAACCTTTTTGCCCATTGATTCTCAACTTCCAGTTCAGAATTTCTTAAATAAGGATTTTAATAATGACATATATGTTTTGTTTAAAACTGTGTGTAATGCAATTACTACTACTTTACCTCATTCTTCAGAACCTGTGTCCAGTGGTTTTGGCCTCTGGACCAGTAAGATATTTAATAATTAGCATGATCCCAGGGGGGACCATCCCTCCAGGCAGCACCTGCTACCTTGTCTAAAAGGGGCAGGGCTAGGTTTATTGCCCGGTGCCTCAATAGAGAAATGCCAAAGGGATTCACACAATTTTTAAACGCTGGCCACACATGAACTTCGGTTTGTATGTGGTTTCCCACTATAATGATCTTTGTGTTCGACTGACATAGTGGAATGTTAGTAAATACTTACTACTACTTTAAAGTGATCAATATTTTGTGTGTGTGTGTGTGGGTGTTGTTTTTTTTTTTTTTTTTTTTTTTTTTTTTTTTTATCTACAAGATAAATGTACTGAGGACAAAGTATTGTTTTGTGCTTTTATTGGAGTTAAAAGCTTTTAAATAAAATATCAATTACTGGTTCCTGAAGTGTGTTCACGCCCAAGTAAAAGCAAATATTTGAATACTGATTTTTCCTCATAAGATTGTCATAATACAATCTCCACTACTTTCACTTGACCATGTTCCTTACTAAGTTGTTACACTCCCCCCAGCTATGGGTAAATAGTAGGTAACCAATCTACAAGAAGGAAAACTCTGAATTCAAGCCTGTTAGACTCTGCTTAAGAAATTGATCTTGTGTTGCATCCTGCTCGTGTGGAGAATCTACTAGTTTTTTTTTTGTTTTTTTTTTTTTTAATTTTATTATAGTAGTTCTGTGTCCTGGGTATGATGTTAAACTGCATCTAATTGACCTGGAGTGGTAGTACCTGTTAGGGTCCCATCTATGGGTTAAATAGATAAAAAAATGAATTTACAAAAACTGTTGTAAAAAAAAAAAAAAAAAATTGAGTTTGAAAAAAATGAATCAATACTCAACAAGTATGAATAAAAGAAAAATGTCTTTGGCATAAAATAACCCAAGAGTTGACATGCCGTTAAATCCAACCAACCTATAATAGTTCCATTATATTGTTGAACTTTTTAGGAAGCCGAAATGTTGGAAATTATGAATTATAAAGCCATCATAGATACAAACTTTCAGAGCTGAATCTTAATTATTTACCATTTATATATATAGATAAAACATTTTATCTTCTCCAATATCTTATATGATAATTATATTAATTCAATGCTTCAATAAAGAGTGCAGTGGAGGTGAAGAAAGCTTTTCCATTAGGGGCCTCTCTTAAAAAATGTTTTTCTTTCTTTTTAGAAGAGGTCCTTTTGGAAAAGATTTTTTTTTTTCATTTATTCCATTCATTAATTCATTTTTACATTAATTCTTAACTTATATATATAAGAAATCTCCATTAACTTTGGTCTGTTGTGGTTTCGTTTCCAAAGGTTGGAAAAGAAAAGAAAAAGGCCCTATTTGTACTTCCAGGTGTCTTCTAATTAAGTGTAAAATTTCAAGAATATTGGTAAAGAGTAACCACCTTGATTTTGAAAAACAAAATAGCATGTCAAATTTAGTCTTAAAAAAAAAGTCATATTTTATGTTTTTGGCTGTTTGAAGCAAAATACCATTTTAACTCGCTGTAAAAAATAATTTAATGGATAAAAACACATAAAAATTAAATACTTAGATTATTTTCTTTGCTTTCCGACCATATAGATATTTTTAAGATTGGACCGGAAATATGTGGGAAATTGCCATTTGAACCGATTAAAGTGAAAATTTGTCAATGTCCACTGATTTTTATCAAACGAGCTTGTAATGCTACTTATAGTGGCAATTATCATGGCACCCTAAAATGGCTTTAGACTTATTTTCAGTGGGTTCCATCTGAAAATGCTTATAAAATCACTATGAACCCATAAGGTTCTGTTGAACCATACATCAAATGAAATTGAATTATTTACAAGTTTATCAAGGTTATTTAAATGTGTATCTTATTTTTATAACTTATATCTAAATATCTTCCCTGTCCCAATGAAATCAAGTAGTGGCTTGAGATAATCTTTGAAAATGGTTCACAACAAAACTGACCAATCTAAACTGATAATAAACTATGTTAAATGGCATTCTTTATTCTATTTTTCTATCAAATTTTCTCCATTACTGTGAGTTTTTGTAAATATACAATATAAAATCAACCTCTTGTGCGATTGAATTACATATAGAAAAACAAGTGTTCAAATTTTTTTCTCTTCTGTTTCAATATTAAAGTTATGAAAAATAAGATATATAAACAACCTTGATAAACATGTAAATCGATTTCCTTTCATTTGATGTATGGTTTGTCAGGATTTTATTTTATTTTATTTATTTATTTTTTCCTCCCTCAACACTCCTTAAAAGGTAGATATTTGCAATTTTGGTGGGTTCCACCTACAAAATGCTTATAAAAAGTGTAAGGTGAAGTGTTTTTTAAACAGCATCAGTAATTTAATAATTACTTACAAATATTTGAATAATAATAAAAATTGATACTTCTAATTAGTCAAAACCTTACATTATTCTTATGTGAGAATATATTTTGTAACTTTTTGATGAAATTAATCTTTGATGTGATAATTAGTAAAAAATGGGTTATCTCTAATTGTTGAAATTAACTCCAATTTAGAAAGATAATTTTTTTTACTGAGGACGTGTATAAATTGTGAATCTATAATTTGAAAACTGCTACTAATAAAGTAACTTTTATTTTGGAACTAATGAAATGCTCCATTTATACTGCCAAATTATTAAGGCAAAAAAAATCCCTCCGCTCAAATTATTTTTGATTGTTCTTTTATAAAACTTTCCTTGAAATGATATGCTTAAATTTTGTTCGACTGTACACTAAAACTTGTGTGTATGTGTTATATAATTTGGTAACGAAAAAGGCTCAAATATGTCATATTAGCATTTATAGATCTATTTCTACCCATATATATACATAGAAGCTTCATCAGACTGCCAATTTTATTTATGATGAAGCTCCTATATATATACATATGTGTAGAAATAGGTCTATAACTGCTAATATCATCGATATTTAATCCTTTTTCTTTACCAGATATTTTGCTCTGTACAAAATTATTGAACATAGAGCTCTTAACTTGGACCAGACCAACTTTAACATTCCGTTGTTAAAAAATGCCCACCTTAGAATTATCCATAACACCAACTAACCTAGTGATGAACATATATATATATATATCCACACACACACACACAAAGTTAAATATTTAAAATAAAAAAACTTCCTAAAAATCACCACTTTTTATTGATACTTTTCTGACGTTCTTTGCTTTTGGTAAAAGATTTTTATTTGAATAAGCATAAGATATTTTTTCTAAATAAAATCACTAAAAGTATTAAACCCTGTTAAAAACCAAAAATTTCAGAACCTTGTGATTCTTAGGCAAATGCTTGACTGATTGAGCTAAACCAACTCTTTGTA
The DNA here is from genome assembly GCA_023376005.1 of Doryteuthis pealeii. Classification (NCBI taxonomy): domain Eukaryota; kingdom Metazoa; phylum Mollusca; class Cephalopoda; order Myopsida; family Loliginidae; genus Doryteuthis; species Doryteuthis pealeii. The sequence continues at coordinate 46,927,392 of CM042145.1, read as the reverse complement.
TAAGTTTCAAAATAAATTATAATTTAGAGATTTTTATATAACTATTTGATTGTATTTAGAATTGCTTCTATTGGTATAAGTTTATATGAAAATGTAGAAATTTAAAGATTCTGGTTTAATGATAATTATAATAAGCTATTTAATCTTGCCACTCTGTTGAATGCAAGGAATTTAAGTAGTTAATATTTTAGGCCTCATATCAGGCAAAATGGGATTTTTCTTAGATATTTCCTATGTAGTATCAACTGTTAACAAAAAAGTTCTAAGTAACTTATGGGTAGCCTAAAAAAAAGTATTAAAATATAAAAGGATTTTAATAAGCAAAACTTGCACAATTTATTTGGTAATCCTTAACTATTTCCTCATAAATTCCTACCATAAAATAAACTGAACCCTCATTTTATGTCAGTGTTTTTGCAATAAATGTTTTATTTTTCTTGCACCCGTTATTTTACAATACTAAATATTTCTTTCTTTCTTTATTTTAATGTTCACTTCAATGTGTATATTCTAAAAGTTTTTATTTTGTGAGAATGGTTAGTTTTAAAGTGGGGACTCCTTTTGTTGTTATTTCTTTCTTTTTCTTTTTTTTGGCTTTGGTACTCTAAAATAAAAACGTCAGATTTTAATCATCATCGATGAAAAAACAAAATTACGGTCATAAAAGGAGGATCCAATTTATGGCTAAATTGTAAAACGAGCCCCCACTTTAAAACTAAAAAAAAAAAAAAAAAAAAAAAAATGAAGGTTCAGTTTATTTTATGGTAGGAATTTACGAGGAAATAGTTAAGGATTACCATTTATTTTACTTCAAGCAGATAATGTATACAAAGTTTTTAGTTATTCATCTAAATTTGAGATGAGGCTTATGTATTTAAAAAAAATATATTTTATACTTGTCCTCATCTTTATTGTGATATATAAAAACACTACATCTTGGATGATGTACCTTCCGGTCTTCTTCAGGTGTACCATGTCTGTCTGGTCATAGCAATGATTCAACCTGAGGAAATCATTTTGAATAGTTTGTTGAGCAAAGATATGTTAAAGAACTTATGAAGATCTCATTCAAATAATGATGACATTGTTTTTGCATGCTTCATCCATCAGAAGTGTCACAATCATTTAAAAATTTGATGCCATAAAAATTGCTATTCTCAGACGGACAAGCTACACCTAAAAACGGTTGGAGGGTATAACAGTTGAAACATTGTTCTTTTATATCACAATAAAGATGACAACAGTCTGAAAAATCAAAGCTTTTAGAGTTACATGGGATTTGAAACCTGAAGATTTAATTTTCATGCTTCCAATTTGAAATTGGCTGAATGAAATATATAATTTGAGTTAAGGTAGCGTGGACATGGAATCAACAACTGGTTACTGACATTCTTGCCTGTTGTTTTCAGACCAAACCTTTTTTTATTCTGAAGATTGCATAGACAAGAAACTGTCAGAATCCAGATGTTGATTCCATGTCCACGCTACCTTAGCTTTAATATAAATGCTCTATCAATGATATCTGCTTAGAAATATAGCACCTATATATATATATATATATATATATATATATATATATATATATATATATATATAACTGAAGTTGTTTTGCACTTTTTTTGTGTCTATGAAACATTAGAATTTTTAACCTAATTTGAATTGCTTCATGATACAAAACCCCAACAAAATTGTAGATTCTTCCAACTGTAGCTAATATTAAGAATTAAAGTTAAATAGCATTTTAAAAATTTCCTAACCTTTTGTTCTATTTAAAAAAAATTTTTTTATACAAGTTAGTAACATTTTAAAGTTATTTTTTAAAATCTAATGTATTTATTTTTTCCTCCAGGTATTTGTACAGTATTTTGTGCAAAAATCAAACTGTAACAGAAAACAACCGGTGTTTGCTGGTGGAAACTCTTCGTTCTATTTCTGAAATTCTCATTTGGGGAGATCAACATGACAGTTCTGTGTTTGAGTAAGTAAACTGTTACAATTAATAAGAAAAAGAAAAAAATTTAAACCTAATATGACATTAACAGAATTTTGTATCGACCCAAGAAACGTCACAATCATTAAAAAAAAAAAAAAAATTAATAATGGACCATTCTGTTTTTATTATAAAGAAAGGAAAGAAAAAGGACTTTCTACACAAAAAATATAAGAAAGAGTAGGGGAAAGATAGAGGGGGTGAGCACATGGTAGCAATAACACTAATCTGTTTCAGTCGAACATAATGAAAAGATGAAAAACTAAGATGGAGTTAAATCAAGATTATATTTTTACATATTGAAGTATTTTGCTATAGCTCTTAAGTAAACATATGAAATGTTGTGATAATTAAATTATCATACTGTGGTGTATTCACAGGTCCTGCTAGTTAAAATTTAATATATTTTGAAGATAACTTGGGATAATTTTGATTGTATTATTTTTTTTTTTTTTTTTTTTTTTTTTTTTTTTTTAAACAACTTTTTCTGCCCCTCAGCCCCACCTATTTTAATCATTTTATTTTTCTCTCTAGCTTCTTCCTTGAGAAGAATATGCTGTCATTTTTTTTACGATACTTACGTCAGAAATGTGGCCGCTATATCTGTGTTCAGCTACTGCAGACTCTGAATATTCTTTTTGAAAACATAAGTAATGAAACTTCATTATGTAAGTATTTTTTTAAAATTTTTTATTTATTTATTTATTGCAAGTAATGGTAAATAAATTTGAAAAATCCCTCTTGGTAAATACAAGAGAAAAAAATCATCATTTAGTATGAAAAATGAGTTACCTTTTAGAAATGGATAGCAAGTTCAATCCTTGCTGGATGCCCCATACTTACAACCTTGTCACATCTTACCATTGGCAAAGGGGTTGGGTAAATACCTTTTTACTTATGTTTTAATTGTTTAACTATCATTGTTCAGTAAATATCTTTAAGCACATGTCTAATAGTGTTTTTTATTTTAAAAAGAATTTTATTTAATATTTATGAAAATAATTTTCACATTAGATTGGATTTTTTATTTTTTTTAATTAAAACTTTTTAAATTAAAGCTTTTTTATCAAACAACTTTTTTTTATTTTTTATTTACTTTTCTTCCCACAGATTACTTGCTCTCAAATAACCACATCAACTCCATTATAGTCCATAAGTTTGATTTTTCTGATGAAGAGGTAAGGTTCTTATTGCAATCAGCCCCTTCCCCCTGTTTTATTGTTGCAATCTTTTCTTTCTCCCCCCCCCCCCGTTTTATTGTTGCAATCTTTTCTTTTCTCCCCCACATCCCCCCGTTCTATTGTTGCAATCTTTTCTTTTCTCCCCCACATCCCCCCGTTCTATTGTTGCAATTTTTCTTTTTCTCCCCCCACATCCCCCCGTTCTATTGTTGCAATCTTTTCTTTTCTCCCCCCACATCCCCCCGTTCTATTATTAGATTCAATTAGTTTGGTTATGATTAAGATATGTAAGTTTAGATGACACTAAGATGGACCTAGTAACCACTATGAAAGACTATGCAATTGCTATAATGTCACAAAGAAATAGAATATGCATCCATGATGTAAAGTAGAATAACATCATGTTTGGGGAAACAATGCTGAGCCATATTCAATAAAACTTGATAACAGTATAAATCTCAAAGATATTATATATTGATTGTCAGGAGTTCTTCACATTGCACAAGATTCTTTTTACTTATCTGTACAGGTTATCAGTTTTTTTACAAAAAGTCATTTGAACTTGAATAATGTAGAACATTGTCTAAACTTTCCAATTTAATTTCTTAATCACACATTTCTTGTCTGTATATTAATGTATCATTAAGTCAGTTATATCATGGAATTAACCTTTTTTTGCTGTAAAGTTGTGAATTCAACAAAGGATTATACAAAAAGGCTGCAAATTAATATGGCATTCCTACAATGCGACAGAAAACCCAACAAAGTCTGGTGGTATTGTAAGATATTGCTGGGGGTGCTCTGTGTTAGTTGTAATGATGCTTAGGCTGCAAAACCATACCTGATCACAGTTATTGAAAATTTTGTTTGCTACACAGGTTATTTCCAGCTTGTGTGTGTGTGTATATATATATATATATAATATATATATATATATATATATATATATATATATATATATTTTATATTTTATATTTTTTTTGATTTAAAATTTTTTTCTTAATACAATTAAAAGGCATTTGCTACCATTGGTTTGAAAGCAGCATATTGTCCGCTTATCAAGACAAAGCACTCTGTAAAATATATATAATAAACTAAGCAATTAAGGACAGAGAAAATTTCTGATATAGTCAAATTTTAAGATGTGCAATTGGGTTATTATTAGTAGCATTTTTTTCTTTCTTTAATGATGTCATTTTTCATTTTAAAAGCAATTATTTTTTTCTATTACCAGGTAATGGCTTATTACATTTCCTTTTTAAAGACTTTGTCTTTAAAACTGAACAGACACACAATACATTTCTTTTACAATGAGGTTAGTAATCTTTTTCTTTTATGCAATAATAAATGTACCCCCATATTCATTATTAGCCAAACATTTTCTATTTTTCAACTAGGAATATTAAGATATTTATGCGATTTAATGTAATAATGTTTTTCGTGTTAGTAAACTTTTTAAATACCGTGTTTCCCCGAAAATAAGACTTATCTGCAAAATAAGATCTAGCATGATTTTTCAGGATGATTTTAATACCTTAAAATAAGCCCTAGTTGAGAGCAATAACATTCCAAATGATGATATGATTATTTTTGTAATGAATTGTTGTTAATAAGTTTTTCAAATAAAAGAACCTGTTAATGGTAAATAAATGTAGATCATTTTTCATAATTTCTGTTTATTTAGAAATTTGTAATTTTCTGCTTCGTGATTTTGTTTTTTCATGAATAATAAGACATCACCTGAAAATAAGCCCTAGTGTTATATTTCAGAGTGAAAATTAATATAAGCCCTGTCCTATTTTCTGTGAAACACAGTAGTATTTTAATTTAGTAAAATTAACTTATTTTTTGAGAAATCCTTTTTTTCATTCATACCCTATTTTTTATTTATTTATTTTTTAAAAATTTAATATAACATTAGACAATATTGACTAATATTATTTAAACAAACTGAGAGAAGAAATAAATGTTTGATTTTTAGAAGTTCATTTTTTTTTTTTTTATTGTTTTTATTCTAAAGAAATATTTTCTACTTTTTAAACTTCTACACATTTTTGCAAAATTTGGTTTGAAACAATTGTAAATCTCCATTATTTTACTTTTCTTGGTTGATGTGGAAACCATGACAACTAGATTAAATGTTTTTATTCCATTAATAATTCTGATAGACACCAGCTTATGAATCTGGTCACCATTTTGGTGTTTAGGTCTCCTATTGGTAAATCCAATGGTAGAAAAAAGGGTGTAGTCCCAGTAGTAGAAAGTACAATTGTATTCCTTGAAATCCTAGGTAGGACAAGAGTGTACTCCTTGTAGCAGAGAATCTAGTTGTAGTCCTAGTATTAAGGCCATTTAACAACTGATTTCAGGACAATTACCAACAACATTAAATGCATCCTATGTCGTTCTTCATTGGTCAATTCCTGCTCCTGATGTTGATAAAGTCCATAAATATAAGTGGCAATTTTTCGTACATCTTATGATTTGAGACAATCCAATAGTTTTACTCTTTCTTTTTGTATGCTAATTTCTTGAAGTGCTCTTTTCTTATGGAAAAAATAAGTTTTAATACATTTGTATATTATTTAGAAATATTGATAACTTGGTTAATAAACTTTCTTTTTTGACTTTTTACAGCACACAAATGACTTTGCACTCTATACTGAAGCCATCAAATTCTTCAATCAACATGAGACAATGGTTCGTATTGCAGTGCGGACTATCACTTTAAATGTCTACAGAGGTAAGTTGTTTTATTTTACTTAGTTTCATGTGCATTATTGTATGTAGTATTGATAAAATAGTTTAGTATCTTGATCTTAACATAAATCTACCCAAATTAGTTTTTGAAATGAATTTATTTTGAGAATAATTTGAAAATGTAAAATAAATTCTTTTACAGAAATCCATCATTTTATAACCCTTCAAAATTTATGGTAATCTCTAAAACAAGAATGTTTTTTATTTAGCAGTATATATCAATTTGATTGAGTGGGGAGGGGCGTCAAAGTTTAGTTAACACACATGTATGCTGAAAAGGGAGGGGGTCCCCTTCAGAAAAAATTGTGATATTGTAAAAGGTACCTGGTACTTATAAGGGGGAAGGGCATTTCTACAATGAGTTAACCAAGCGATACCCAGTACTATTAGTATTTTTCTTTTAATTTAACCATTGTAGTTCTTTTAGACAATAACAGAATAGATAAGATTATTCTAATTATCCATTGCAATTGTTGCCACTGTTGAATGAGCTGTCAACTTTTATTTAATTCTAAAATGATTTGATTTGTTAAGTTAAAACTTAAAGTTAATAGAAAAAAAATTACATGACATGCATTAAAAAAAATTGAAATGATTTATTATAAATCATCTTAATTTATTATCTAGATATATAAATAGATTTTTTATATTATATCTACATCTAGATAATAAATTAACACCTATACCCTGGCTATGGTTAGTTGAATGAGAACAGGATACCCCCGTGAACTGAATAAAGGGTTAGGTTCAAAGTTCCGTGATGGTTCCCGATTCCAACAAGAACTGAAGAAGGCCGGATAGCACATCGGCCGAAAGGTTGTACAAATAACAAAAAGATGAGGACAATAGTCTGAATAATACTAGATAATAAATGTTATGCTTGAATACTAGGACCACATACATGTTACAATATCACATTTTTTCCTTAAGGGACCTTTTTGGCATACATGTCAGGAACCTAAACTTTGACCAACCCCACCCACCCACCCCAATTTGATAGTGATTTGAGTGTATGAAAAGTACTTAAAGAATTGTATATTGATTATTTCCAATTTAATCTCTCATAATAAAATTTTAATCTCCTCTCTTTATTTTTAGTGGACGACAAAGCAATGCTTCGATATATTCGGGATCGTACAGCTGCCCCTTATTTCTCTAACCTTGTTTGGTTTATTGGTAACCATATATTGGACTTGGACTGCTGTGTACGTAATGATGCTGAGTAAGTTTCAAATTTTTCTTCAACTCTTCAAAACTTTTGCAATTTGAAATTATTGTCTAAAAGTGAAAATTTTCCACCTCACTTGTGTAGAAAATCAGTTGTACATGTATCTTAAAGATTTGATATCTCTCTGAAAAATGTCTTTGAAAGTTTGAGGGTGCATTATTAATTTTTTTTGTATCTCATTAATATAATTTTAACTTATTTTTGTACTTTTGATATCTCAACGGACCATGAATGTTTTTTTTTTTTTTTTTAAACACCTCTTAGTATATTTTATAGATATATGCATAATTTATATATTTGACAATTTTGGTAATATCAGATTTCATCAACTTCTGTATATTCAGTTCATTGTAAATTTTTTTCTTCTCTTCAACCATTTTTTAACTTGATATTTACCAAAACAAAGGCGTACTCCTACTCCTGAAAAAAATAATTTAAATAATCTCATTACCTGGATGTAGTTATATAGTACCACTACTATTCTTCTACAATGATGACTTTGGCATTAAATAATCCACAAAGGCTGATATGCCATTAAAACAAAGAAACCAAATGAATATGTCTTGGGGGTAGAAAAGGTATGAGAGGGTTCCTCTCATCACCCCAGCTATAGATTAAATAGTAATACTGTTCTTTTACAAATATGACTTTGGCATTAAATAACCCACAAATGTTGATATTCCATCAACCAAACCAAACCTGACATTAAATGTGACAATATAAAAATTCTTAAATCGTTTATATTGAATGTTTTTTTTTTTTTTTTTTTTTTTTTTAGCTTGAAATGTTAATTTCTTCCTTCCTTTTATAAATATTTTTATCCATTTCTTTTTTTAGTCATCAGAGTAAAGACAGATTAGCTGATCTTGTAGCTGAACATCTTGACCACTTGCACTACCTCAACGACATTCTCTGTTTGAATATTGATGAGCTAAATGAAGTCCTTGTGGAACATCTTCTCAACAGACTGCTCATTCCTCTCTATGTATATTCTTTAACAAAAAGGAAGAAATATTCCAACAGACAGGTAGGAATGGCTACAGATGCCTCATCAAAGATGCACACTTTTTTCCTCTCTCTTCAGTCTTATTTACATATTGTGTGTATGTGTGTGTGCTATGAATGTATCATTTGTTTGTACATAGTCATAATAGTATTCATATATAGTACATAGGCATAATAGTATTTTCCTTTTCAATGTGCTTGGTGATTTGCACATACAAAAAAGCAGTCGTCTATCAAACAAAACTTAATCTTGCAGAAATTCTTTAAAATTAAAATTTTTATTAAAGAATAATTAAGAGGTAAGTTCCTTTTGAGAAAGGTGGGGGGATACCTTTCTAGATTTTCTATTAGGTGTATGCCAAAGTTTCAGGTGTTTATTTTAATTATTTTTAAATGAAAATTATATATATATATATATATATATATATATATATATATATATATATATATATATATATATATATATATATATATGCTCACACACACAGTGTTCATAAAATCCCACACCAGTTCTAAAACTTAATAACTCACATTGTACAGATAATAAAATCATTTAGTAAAAAAACCTATGAAACTTCAATTCTTGTAGTTTTATTTTATATGTAGGTTTTCATTATAACATTTCAACAAGACTGCCATCATTGTTACATTTTAAATCTGCTGAAGAACTTTATAGACACACACACACACATTTATGTGTATATACACACTCACACACTAATGATAACTCTTTAGACAACTCATTAATACAAGATAAAAGATTTTTTTTAAATTTGAAAGAAAAAAAAAACTTCAAAGCAATAAGGATTCCATTATTTTTAACCAAATTTGTGTGTGTGTGTGTGTGTATATATATATATATATATATATATATATTTATATATTATATATAAACCATCCCCATACACTTCATCAATTGTCTTCTTTAATTCAGAAAGGGACATGTATCTTGTTTACCCATATTTTCTCATTTCTAAAAAAAATGAATCCTGAATACAGAACATTTAAAACCAGTTTTTGATTATGTATTTAATGCTTTTGAACACGCCTAATAGTTTGTTTTTTTTTTTTTTTTAATTAATAAATTTTTTATTTTTGTTGTGAATCTTCCTTATTTCCATGTATAGTCATGTAGATGGATGCTTGACATTATACATCAACCAAATGTCATCAAGTACAAAAGTGACTCTTAAGTTTTGAAAAATTGTTCAGTTCATTTAAATGTTTTCATAAATACAATTCTGGTCCTTTAAAGGTAATTCTGGTGCCAAAAATTTAGCAATTAAGATAAAATTCATAAGAAATAGTGAAGAATTATCTTAACATGATTTTACTTTTTTGGAACATTGTTGAAATTTATTTGGTTATAAATATATTAAACATTCAATAACATGTTTTTTCAGCTGTATAATACAAGTATAATGTTCACTTATAATTTGGTAAGGAATATTTAAGGAAAACAAATACCCATAGATATAAATCCTCCTCACAATAGGTTTTTTTTTTAAAATTTTTAATTTTTTTAATTTTATTTATGTAGGCTACTGAATATTTTAGTGAACTACTTCAGTAAAACTTGTAACTAATCTTATAAGTACCAATATATATGATACAAATAATCCCATGATTAATAAACATCATTTGTCAGCTGTTTTGATGTTAACTTTAGTGTGGAGACACAGAAATTATAGCATTTATGGATATGAAAAAAAAAGCAATTTTTTTTTCTTTCTGTAAAATTTTAAGATATGCTATTGAAGTGTAAAAAATAAAACCACTGTGCACTTGTAATGTTTGACATTACAATGAAACCTGCAATAAAAATTATTTTAATGTTTCAAGCAAATGAAAAAAAATTAAAAAGGTTTATATTGTGTTTTGAATAAAGTGTCATCCTATTTCAATATGACAATATAAATCTAAACTTTGTATGTGAATAATTAAGTTGCTAAATTTAACTTCATCTTTTATACTTAGAATATTTAGTTAATTTGTTTTGACTATTTAGAATATTTCTTTCTAATGTCAAGACCTTCAGAAAAAAATCCATTCAGATTGGGTGGGTCAAAGGTTAGCTACCAGACATGTATGCTGAAAAGAGAGGTTACCTTAAGGAAAAATTGTGGTATTTTGAAAAGTACCTGGTACCTATTACTTAAGCATAACATTTATAATCTAATGGTAGATATAATCTAAATAATTTCTTAAAATAATTTATAATAAACTATTTCAATTTTTAAATGCATGTCACAATGTCATTGTTTCTATTAACTTTAACTTTACTAATCAAATCATTTTATAATTTAATAAAGATATTCAACTCTTTCAACTGTGACATATGGAAATCTAATAGATTAGAATAATTTTATTCATTTTTATTTTCAAAATGAACTACAATGGTTAAATTACAAAAATACTTATAGTAATATTTACTCGCTTTGGTTCATTCCTGAAATGAAATAACTGACTCCTTTAGAAGAACCAGATACTTTTTACAATATCACAATTTTTTTTTTTTTTTTAGGGGAGCTCCTTTTTCGGCATACATAACCAGTACCTAGACTTTGAAAAAAAAAGGGGGGATAAAAAATTAACATTAATCTGAACGGGGGGTTCAGATTAATGTTAATTTTTTACCCCCCCCCCTTTTTTTTCCTTTTTCCTTACTTTCATTTTTTTTTCAATAAGTGATTGGCATTGAGAAATTGCTCTTCTGTTTGGTTACTATATTTACTAAGGAAGGTTATCATTTCATTGATTAAATCTAAAATTTGAATCCATTTTTTATCTCATTGGAAATATGTTCCTTTTGGACAAGAAATCTATTTATTTATTTATCTATTGAACATTTTAATTATGCATGAAAATTCTTTTTAAAAAATATTTATTTTAATTCATTTTTGTCTTATGTAATTATTCATATACAATTTCCTTCATAAATAGTTTTTATTTTATTTTCAAAGTCAAATTAATATCATTAAGAATATTTAGAGAAATAGTTCTTTGAAATAATTTAGTAATATACAAAGATTTGCATGCATTTAACTGAAAATATATTTTAGGAGCATAAGTACTGAAATGAAAGTTTTTCAATTTTTAGTTTTGGTTAATTTTTATTTTTTATTCATAAACTGAATTTTTTTTTTTTTTTTTTTTTTTTTTTTTATAATCTTGATTAGTTGCCAATTCACTTCCTTTATTCTATTTATTTAAAAAAATATTTTTCACTTTTTATATCATTTGTGCTTGATTTTTATATAATCTTTTAATTAAATCTGGCTTGGATCAGATTTTTATTTTATTTTTCTATTTCTCTCATTTCTTTTTGTGTTACTCTCACTTGTGTGTTGTCTTTATTTTTTTTTTTTTTTTATTTTTTTATTTTTTTTTGTCTACATAAATGAATCCAATCCTTTTTATGTGAGCATGTGCTCACTTAATTCACAAATCACTTTTTCTACTGCTTGTTGATCACAATCATTTTCAGCCTCTTTCATTTTTGCTTACAGAATTTGGTTTCTACACAAAATCTCAGAAAATTCTTGCTGTCAAATTAACCCTTTCAGTACCATTTTTATGCATGTAAACATGCAGCACTCAACTTTTTTTAAAAAACTTTCAGAAACCTTCCTGTTCCAGTCTTGCCTCCTAACACTTTTAATATTTCCTCCATTTTCTTTTTAATGATCTTCTTCTTCATCAATTTTGAAGGTTTTGTTTCCTATTTGCATTTTCATCCTTATTTCTTTCAGTAAAGTTTCAAGTATAAACTTCAAAACTTGAGTTTCTGGAAAATAGTTGGTTTGGTGCTACTCAAACTATTTATTTTTTAGTGCTCATTTTAAAGTTTTAAAACTATTTGTGAAAATTCTTTAAATTTTCACAACCATTCAGTAAAAGTAAATTTATAAACATATATTTCAATGAAGGGGCTGTTTTAGTTTATATTTTTGTTAGTCTTTTGAACCCAAACCATAGACATGTTTTCCTGTTTCTTTCTCTCAAAACATTTCCCTCCAATCCTTTGTTAGGTTTCATTGTAGAAGTGTCATTTTGTTTTTTTAAAGTAGTTTTTGTAAAACAGACCATTAACCCTGTAATTTCAGTAGCTTATTCATCTGTTTCAGCAATGATTTTTGCTTTCTATTCTCAATATCAATCTATATGAAGCTGTCTTTTTTTTTCTTTTTTTTTCCAAGTTTTTATGATCTCCACCAGCAAACTTTACATATACATACCAAATGTCATTGCTTTATCTTGAATGGTTTTTACTGTCAATGAGAACATAATGCCCCCCACCCCCTTTTTTTGTCCAGTTTTTCCAACTCTAGTGCTTATATTTCAAAAGTTAAGGGTGGATTTCAATAATTAAAAAAAATTCATAATCCCATCATTCACTCAGTACACTTTTCTGAAGTTGAAAAAACAAAAAAACAACTGCTCTCTATGCCTTTTTGCAATCTTCCAGGAATTAAAAAAAATTTCTTAGATTTCTATAAAATGTCAGATGGTAATCTGAAATGGCAGTATATGATTGCTTTTCATCATTCCCCCCCCCCGCGCTTATTTTAAAATCTAATTTGGTTCACTAGAACTCTCTTCCACTGTATACAAAAACATCAATCTTTGGAAGAAAATCAGCCTTTTGGTACAGTTAGGAGTGATTTATTTCACTTATCCTCTTGTATTCCACATAATTGGTAAAGTATGTGTGTATTTACCAACCCCTCCACACAGGTAGGATGTGACACAATGTTTAGTTTTAAGCAGTGTTTGATTGGTTTGAATTCGGTTTTCCTTCTCCTAGACTGGTTGCCATATCAAAGTTAAATAGCCCAGTCTGCCCTACTATTTACTCATAGTTGGGTGGAGAATAGTAGGATGCATACCTTTCCTTGAGGGTATTAGGGCTATGTGAAATGCTACCAGCCTTCTCCAGGATTTGAACTCTTATCACTGTGTTCATATTCTTTGATAACGATTACACTATATCTATTTTTCATTGCCGGTCAAAATTTTTCAAAACTGGAACATTTTCTGTTTAGTTAATCATGCATGAAAATGTAATCGTGTAGGTTTTATTTATGTATCTTATGCTGTCACCCTCAGCTGATCTAGCCAACCATGGTGTATTATTGTTTGCTGGGAAAAAATCTTTCATACATTACAAAACACTTTTGAAAACATTTCATTGCTCTGTGCTTTATCTATAAAATAAACTTTTTTTTTTTTTTTTTTTTTTTTTTTTTTTTCTGCCTTTCAGTCATAAAAATACTGCAGTTGTTGCTTATTTTACATTTTTTAATATTCGGAATGTTTAATAAACTAAAATATATCCTAGTTTTGACAAAAAAAAAAGTGCTGACATGACAGTTGTCATATTACAATTAAGATATTTTTTTTTTTTTTTTTTTTTTTTGTGAATGAAGTTAAATTTTCATACTTAGAACACTGCCAACTACTATCACCTCATGTATGTGAGGAGTGTTCTATTACAGGAAACTTCATACTTTTAATGATAGTAAGCTCCTTCTAGCACACTGGGTTTTTATTACCCTTCTTTCTCAAACCCTTATCTTTTCCCCTTTAAGTTACGTGAAGTAGGTTTTACAGCTTTTTACACATTGATACAATTTAGCAAAATGCATTTTTCTAGCAGGAGATGGCATCTCATTTCAGAAATCTGTTACTTCAGTGGCCTATGTACTTTACTAAGCAATACCAACTCCTCACTATCTCTCTCTCTCAGATGGTTTTCAGATAAAGCCATTTATTCTAGAGTATCAACTAAAGACAGTATGGTTAACTCTTATTTTCAGTACTACTCAGGTTATTTTTGCCTAAATACAAGTTCTGCCAGATTAGATATAACTATTTAATTTTAAATAATATTAAATGCTATTTTAATTTTTTAATATTTTTAATTAATATCGCACACAAACACACATACACCTATGTATAATTTTTAGAAGAATCAATTAAAATAAAATTTAAAAAATATGTAATCTTTTTTATATGCATTCTCAAGTTTTATTAGCCTTTCTAATTTAATATATTTTATTACATTGAAACTTAACTACTTTTGCCTGGTGGGTGGGCGAATACTTTTGCTCATGATTTTGATATACATTTATTTACTGGACATCTTTGAATCTGTTAAGTTTTTTTTTTTTTTTTTTTTTTTTAATTTTTAAGGAATTGTTTTGAAATATTAAGAGGAAAACACATTTTGAACTTTTAAATAAAATAAAAAATTTTTTTTTCATTACATAGGATTTCCACATTTAAAAAAATAATCAATTATTTTCATTACTAGTTTTTTCAATATTTGAAACAATTAGCAAAAATAAAATCATTAGTTTTTCATTCCCACTGCCATTCTTTTGTCCCTTCTAAAAGATTAACTCCCTTCATCCCACAATTATAGATTTTTTCCATTGTGTTTCTCTTTACTGGGTCTTTGCAGAAGTCCGTCGAGTCACCAGTGAAATGTTTGAATCAAAACCCCACCTTGGACAATTCAGAGAAGCCACAGGTCAGCTTTGGTGCACACAATCTGCCCTGTTCTAGTTACTTTCCTTTGTAGTCCAAGTGGACACCTAGGTTTATTTTACCCATAAATACATACACATACATACACACATACAGACAAATGCATATATAACTCTCTACCTGCTGGCCCCCCCAATTTAAAAAAAATGCAATTCATACCCACAGCTTGTTATAATTTTGCTTTATTGGTTTTCATTCTGTGTATTTGATTCTAATGTCTTACACCTCTCTGTTGTCTTTCTCTCTTTCTTTCTATTCTTCTCTTTCACTTTCACTATCTCTAACTTTCACTTTCACTCTCTTGCATCTTGCTTTTTATCCTCTTACTGCCACTTTATGGTTGTGATTTCTTTGCTCACTTGAATCACCTCCAATATTTGTCTTGTAGAAAAACTTTAAAATCCCTCCCTCCCTCCCTTCCCCTTTTTTATTATCTTTGAATGGTCTATTTTGCTTGACTATTTTTAACCTTTTTATGAATGCTTAGTCAAAATCTTGTTTTTATCCTTTCTCTTTCTCTTATTTTATTTCTTTATATAAAAATATTTAAATAATGTTCTTCAAGAAGCATGTGTAGATATTAATTCTAGCTTATTTCACCAATACTTTTTTTTATTTTTATTTTTTTTTTTTTTTTATAGCATTTTTAAACTTTTGGCACACAAATATTTCAACAGTTCTGGTCTAAGAAATATTTTAAATGTATATCTAAGTATTAGAAGTGATATTTAAGGTAAAACCTTTGGTATTCCATGTTTATAGTAATTTTCTATTGAGATTATTTCTTTCTCCTCATTTACTGCATGTTTAGTTATTTTCAATGATTGCCTCGTTATTATCACAATATTTACTTTAGTTAGTATTGTCTGTTGAGGTAAGAACTGGCAAAAATGAAAGCTATTTAGGATATTTTCTTTTCTGATATTTGTCATCACTGATGGGGATTTGATTTTTTTTTTTTTTTTTTTTTTTTTTTTTTTTTTTTATCTTTTGTATCGTTTTAGAAAAGGAATTTTTTTTTATTTTTTTAATTTTTTTATGTGGCTGATTTTCTTGCTGCTTATAACAATAGAAAATCTTAGTCATTTAGGCACATAATTTAATTAAATCACAATTTCTTTGATAATGCACCTTATTTAAAACTGCTAACACCTACCTAGTTTACATTAATCTTTTACCTCCAAGTGTTTTATTTTGAGATTTAAATTTTTTTTTTTTTAAATATTTTTTTTAATGATTTCCATATTTATTTCTTATTATATACTTGCAATTTTTATTTCCAATCTTCTATATGTTCATACAGACCGTTCTCAATAAATCTGTATGAAAATTTCATGAAATTTTGTATTTTTAAGTTGAGAAAATATTCAAGAAAATATTGGAGTAATTAAAGCAATCTCCCTTAATAAATATTGAACTATGCTGTGTAGTCTCAAAAATTTATTCAGTTTTATCAGATATTTTCTCATGATTTGTGTATATATATTTTTTTCTAGGAAATTAAGTTAATGAAAAACTTAACACTTCTGTATCTTAACAAATATTATATCAGTAAATAGTAAGTGATGATTTATTAATGTTTCTCTTTTGATTAATTGGTTTTGGGATGGTAAGGAAAACTTAATTTCTTTTTAAATGGATATTCTAAAATATTTGGTAAACCTTTTCATATGCTGGTAAAATTCTCTTAGTTGATTCGGATTGCTGTGTGTGTGTGCGTGTTCTTTTTCTTGTTTAGCCCTTTATCTATCACTGCCATCCGCAATAGCCTGGTGAAATGATTGACAAGCTAGTATCCTATTGCTGATCCTTTACTACTGAATAGAAATTTATTCATTTAATTAATTTCTCTTTTTAACTGTAAACTATTTTCTAAGAGCTGATGATCTCAGGTGTTCTGGTAGATAAAGGGTTAAATCTCTACCTTGTTGATAAATCACCTATGAAAACGTTATCAGCAATATTCAAAGGTTTTCTCATTTATATACACAAATCAACTTATTAGATATTGCCTCAGATTTTATATTCCCTGTAGAAATCTTTTTTCTTTTTTTTTTTCTTTTTTTTTTTAATTTTGAAAATCGAGATTAACTTACTTAAACAAGAATGGTAAAATTCTTTATCATAGTAAAGAATCTTTTAATTGTCTAATGATAGATTCAGATCAAAATTCAACTGATATTTTAAGTTTTATATCTTTTATTTCAGCTGATTCAAAGGATAAATGGATAAGTTTAGAATATTTTTTTAGTGATTTTTTTTTTTTTTTTTTTCTCTCCACGAATACTCAATATCTAATGATTTTTTTTTTTTTCTTCATTAATACTGAATTTTTGTATATCTTTACAGCCAGAAGAACGGAAGCATGTTAGTTCAGTGGTTTCTTTGTTTCTGCTATCACAGGTAAGATTATTTTTGTTCTTTTTATTCTAACATTTTTTAAAATAAGGTGAGGGTTTTTCATTTTAAAATTTTATGTATTAGAACTTTTCAAAAAATTTTCAATTTCAAAAATTCTTTATTTTTTCTCTTCTTTTAACATTACAAGAGATCTAGTTGGAAGTGTTTTTTCCCCACTTTCTGTCCATTAAGGACGATGGCGTAGTGTCCAAAAAAAAAAAAATAATCTGCCAATTCCTGAGTGACAGTCTTTGGTGCACTGAATGCACACAAACTGTGATGCTTTCTGGGCTGCTGTCTTTTCTTCCTCTTTCTGGCTCTCTTTGCTGTCGAGGCTACTCCTCTCGGCCTCACCCCTCTTTGTGCCTTGTTTGTTTAGGTACCAAGCTGCTTGATTTTTTTTTTTTTTTTTTTTTTTTTTTTTTTTTGCATCTACCTCCCACGTGTGTCAATATGGCATATTTAAATCGTAGGCATGGTCTACCTACCGATTGGGAGCCTTGTACTAATTTGCCATACAAAAGATCTTTTGAGATGTGGCCATTTTTCCATTCTGTTGACATGCCCAAGCCAGTGAAGGCACCTCTCAGAGAATGGAGAATATGCTGTACATGTCGACGCAATCCAGCATGTCTGTGTTGGGCACTTTATCCTGCCAGCGGATGTGTAGAACATGTCGTAGACATCAGAGGTGGAAACTATTGAGTTATGTTGTCCACACTTCACTACTGTAGAGGAGTGTACTGAGAACACGCAGTTTGGTTTTCTTGATGAGACTGGCATTATTCCAGACTCTATATATTAATATTTTTTTTTTTATATCTGATGTGCATGGACCCTTCATATTTTACATTGATGTAATTCGGATATTTTTGTTTTCACATGAATATTCAATCTTAATTTCATATGTTTGTAAAAATTCCTTTCTAATACCCAATGTATATTGAAGATTATCTTAATCTATAATAACAAATAACAATGTCTGTGTCACATTTTTTTTCAACTTTACTCCTAGAGTAAACATATACTATTTTGGAATCAGGCTGACTTTATGAGCAAATTTTAATTACTGTGATTGTTTTTGGTAATTTTATTTATTTATATTTTTTTTTTTTGCATAACAATTTTTTAAAACTTGGAAATAAATTTGGAAATAACTTACTTAATTGCCACCCAATACAGCTTTTAAGTTCATATATGAATAAAAATGTGTACGAGTAAATGTTGGTTTCTCAGATTTTTTTTTTTTAAGACTTAAAAGAAAAAAAATGTATAGAAAGTGTCAACTTATCTGTTTAGATCCATTGAATTCTATCAATATTGGTCAATGTTTAACTCTGTAATAATCAACAATATTGGTATAAAACTATTTAAAATATATTTAAATAAAATGTTAAAAATAAAATTTAAAATAAAACTATTTATTGGCAATTATTTAACAATATTGATATTAATTTTTGAAAGAAGATAATGACACTTTTAAAAAAATTTTTTATGGTTTTCTCAATGTCCTTTTTTTTTTTTTTTTTTTTTTTTTTTTTTTTTTTTTTTCTTCTTTCAGGTATTTCTCATTATCAGCCATGCCCCTCTTGTCCGACAACTGGCTGAAATTATATTTCAAGGAGACATAAGTCTCACCAGGGTAGATGCACGTGAAGACTCCCCTAAATTGGTAAAAAAAAAATTTTTTCTAGCATTTTCACCTACTTTTTTCTTTTCTCTTTGACACTTCTTCCTATTTAGCTTTCTAGCATTATTCACCTACTTTTTTCTTTTCTCTTTGACACTTCTTCCTATTTAGCTTTCTACCTACTTCCTTCAAGACTAGATATACAGGATGTCCAGAAAAAATTGACATCATTTGAAATGTAAATATTTAAGTAATTGCAAATACTAAGCAAACAAAATTAAATAGGCTTCATGTTGAATAAAATTTATTTATTAAAATTTAAACAAGATAAAGGGAAATAGAATTTATAATTGATTTCTCAGAGCCTCGCACTTTTATTTGACTGTGAGAATATTCTAACACACAAAATGCCTTTTCATTGATAGTGAATGTCCATTACTCCTAGAAAAAAGAAATTAAATCCTTAAACTTAGTTAGTTTTTACACACTTTGTTAAAATATGAGATCATTTGAGTGAAAATTGGCCATATAATAATATAGCCAATTTTCACTCAAATGATCTCGAGACACTCTGTATATGAAGCCAATTTGATATTTTTGTTTTCCTGATTAATCTATTTAATATTGCTTATAACTTTGACTAGTTACTTTTTATCCCTTATTAAATGAAAAGTAAATTCATAACCTTATGTAACACCCCCCTCTTTTCCCCCTTTTCAAAATGAAATATAATTCAGTTTAACTTACAAAAATTATAAGATTATGAAATTTTAAGTTTTTTTGTGTTTTTTTTTCCCCTTTCTTTTTCTTAAACATCTTTCCCTTTTAAATCATCTAAGTTCATCTTTTCTTTTTTTGTGTGTGTGTTTAGTTAGTTTTCATCCCCTATTAAATGAAATGTAAATTCATAACCTTATGTGGAACACCATTTTTTTTCAGTTTTAAATTTTACCCTTTCAAAATTAGATATAATTCAGTTTAATTTACAAAAATTACTAGGTTTTTAAGATTTTAAAAATTATTTTATTTTATTTTATTTTTTTTGTTTATAGAAAGTACGAGAATTTTCTGCTCCTGAAGAGCCATTAGAGAAAACTTTAGAAATCAATCGTGTTCGTCGTCACAAGATACTACAGATGCCCAACTCTGATGGCGAGTTCGAAGTCAGTCAGGAAGGAAATTCTACATTTTATATTCAGGCAGAAGTTGCTGTGCAAGTTGATGATATTTCTTCACCTTCAACTGGAACTGGTTGGTATCTTACTTTTTCTCTCTTCTTAAATTGATTTATATGAATATCACAACTTAAAGGTTTTAACAAATTATTTTTGTTATTGTGTGTTCAGTATTGAATGAATCATGCATTTGTTCATTGTCTAGAAAAAAAAAAATAATAATGAAAAAGTAAAAGAATTATTTGCTTCAACAATCTTCTATTAAAAAATGTTAAATGTTTTGTTATGGATATATTTTAAAAATATTTTGGGATATTTTCTGTTTAATATCCAATTTCTTTACCAAATGACTTTTTTTTTTCTTTGATAAATTAAAATTGTGAATTTAGATACAGTAATACCTCTCTGTGAATGAAATCATTAAGTATCTATTGTGATTTTAAAGAAATTTTCTATATAGTTAATTTGATTTTCTTTTTAGAAGGTGAAGCCCTGAGCCCAAGCAGTGAAGCCATCTCTGGTGATACTGATATCTCCAGTCCCAATCAGAATTCTACAGATGAAGAAAAACTGCTTAGTTCATATGGTTTTGGACATAGAAGAGGTCATACAGCAAGTGCTGAACAGAGACAAGCAGAGTTCTCACTTGTCAATAGGTAAGTGGTTTTTTTTTTTTTTTTGGTTTTTTTATATAAAAATTAAAAATTGCAAAAAAATAATAACCAAAAGGAATACCATGTTTCTCCAAAAATAAGACCTACCTGCAAAATAAGACCTAGCAGGGTTTTTCAGGATTTTAATATAAGCCCTTCCCTTAGAATAAGCTCTAGTTGAGAGCAGCAGACAGATGAAATAAGCATTCTTCACAATCACAAAAGATACAAACACTCAACATCCCCTGAAAATAACCCTTAGTATTATATTTTGGGGTAAAAATTGATATAAGCCCTGTCTTATTTTTAGGGGAAGCAAGGTAGTAACAGTTAATTTATATTTGAATGTTTAATGTTATGACATTTTACTGTAGATGATTCAAGAATGAATTTACCATGTTGGTGTCTTGTCTCTCAGACATTCAGAAATTAGATCATTATCAGGGTAGAAATGAAGACCCCCCCACACACACACACACATTATTAAATGGCAAACTGAACTGGAAATTTTTATTTTTCAATTTAGCACAATACTATTAAAATACTCTTAACAATAATCTTGAAATGTGTTTTTCTGGGTAAGATAAAATCAGATTGTTATATTGATAAATAACTGTATAATTTTTTAAATTTTTATTTTTTTTTTATAAACTTTTAGGGACTTTTCAAATTAATTTATATCTCTTGCAATTTGAATATTAGGAAATCTAAGAATATACAGGGTGATTGCAAAGTAACTCCCATCTCTGTTTTAAAAAATCTTATAATTTATTCCTGAAACATTATTTTTACAAAAAATGAATATGAGAAGAACACATAACATGGAGTTTTATTTAAAATTCTATATGGCTACCAGTATTTGCCTCCAGCCTCTCAAGCCACTTGGGAATTGCATCAGCTGAACTTCCCAGAAACTCTTGTGGAATTACAGAAATAAATTCTCATATTTGTCCTTCAAGTTCTTCCAAAATCATTGGTTTCATAGAGTTGCTCCTTCAATCAACCCAGAAGAAAAAAATGTTGCAAGGTGTTAAATCCGGGCTTCTGGACGGCCACTCATGCAAACCATGTCTTCCACTAAAATGGTGATTCAGCCATTCATGAATAACAATAGAAAAATGTGGAGGAGTACCATCACCACCACCAACAGATTTAATTGCTGTTTAAGAAACGGAATTAAAGATTGAAAAAAAAGGAACTGCATATAAAAAAAATTATCTATTGTTTAAAATAGGAAGTTACTTTTCAATCACCCTGTATATTTTAAATGTGTTTAATATGGATTTTGTATGTGCACAGATTACAAAATTATTTTTATCTTGAAATATATAAGACCTTATAGTCTTAAAAAGAAATGAGTCATTTAGACGATTTTACTGAATTTTATAAATGTGATTTGTTTACTTTTTAGGCCCTATCTTGAAGCCATATTTAATGCCTTGGAATGCAATGAGAATGACTATGAGACCCTCTTTGCTTTATGTTTATTATATGCCATGGGGCATAATGAAGGTAAGTTTTATTTTTATATAATATATATATATATACACACACTTCCTTTACATTATAGTAAATGGGTGAAGATACTTTCATAAATTCTTTTCTACTCGGATATACAACATAAATCAAGTGTTTTTTTTGTTTTTTGTCTATTTTCTTAATTTAAAAATCTATAACTTAATGTAAAAGGCTGAACTTTGCTGGCTTATAAGATGTTATGGTTTACAAGAGTGGGGAATTTACACACATTGCTACACTTCAGTTTCCTAGAAGTCTATTCTAAACTTCAGTAGACAGCTCTCTAGTTATAGTAGCTGCACATTGATGGTATTTTTATTTTCAATAATAGAGTATTAGTTTTATTTCTTTATTTTTTCGGCTTAGAACATCCAAGATAAAACTTTTAAAGTAATTACTAAATCTCTGAATTTTTTAGATGAGGCTTGATAATTTGGATTATTGTCCCCATCTTTATTATCTATACATTTTGGCCGATGTACCCTCCAGCTCTCTTCAAGAATGAATAAGGTCGGAGGGCTGAAATATTGTGTAGATAACAATAAGTCCAAATAATACTAATTACTAAATCCTCATTTATATTACATGGTAACATAACTTTTTAATGTAGTCATAGACTTTTTAATATTCTAAACTGTTCTTTGATTATATATGATGAAACTCCAACATATAAATTGAACAAGTTGTCTATTGAGATGAAGATATTGCAGTTGTCCTAGATTATTTAATTATGCAAATTACCCTTTACTTAGATTATGATGGAAAACTCTTAAAGTTTCACACATTTATTCAAAACTTCCAATCTTGTCATTAATACCTTCCATGATAAAGGTTGTCATTTACATTAATCAATTGGAAGTTAAGTTCTTCATACTTTATAGTGAGTCATTTTACTTCACCTTGTGTTTTAATAGAATGGTGTAATAAGGCATTGAGTGATTGACCAAGTGCTAAGCACAATAACAAAAGCAATAATTATCCCAATCATTGGCATCTCAGTCTTAGAAGACCATAGATTTCTTGTGCTTGGAGTTATATTCTAGTGTAACGCCTTCTTTGACTGAAGGTCGATGTTTAAAAAAAAAAAAGTTTTGACCACAGATGTCGCATGTGAAAGTCGGTCTTGAAGATGGTGTGCCATTGCTGTAACTGTTGCTTTCTCTTGGACCTCTTTGCTTCATGCTGACTTCAGACATGAAGAGCCTGCTACAATCAAAAGCGGTTCTGAGCCAAATTTTCCCAATTGACAGGGTTGATGTTAAAGGACTTTAGATCATACTTGCAGACATCCTTAAATGCAGCTAGGGGTGAACAATCTGTTTCTTGCCAGATGAAATTTCCGCATCCCAATAGACATATAACATTTCTTAAAGTTGGAGAAAAACATTGCTGAAAAGCACAAGACCAAAGTGGCTTTCAATTCCAACAACTGGCAATTCAAAATGGACATTAGAAAACAGTTTCCCAAACAAATCACACAGATATCTTTGACCAGACATGATTATCTTAAACGCTACGAGGCTGGTGCGTATTACTCCCAAACTCCCTGATCGGGGGGGTGTTCAAACCTGTTATATAAATACTACTTTATAAAAATTGACATGTTATACAGTAGGGGGGGTCCTGTATCATAGATTTGGAAGGGGCTATGAAACCCTAGCACCAGTTCTGACAAAACAGATAATGTGTGAATTGACAGTAGTCTGGAAAGATAATATTGAAGAATTGTATGAGCAGAAAGTTTCAAAATACGTCTTAGTAATAGAATGTAGAAACAAGGGCTAGTGAACATGCTGTGAGCTGATAGAAATTTGAAAAGGCAAAAGACAGTTACAAAGTGGGTGTGGTATAAAAGAAATAGTGAATGGAAAAATTTAAAAAAAATTTAAATTAACAGCATACCAAAATGGTGGTAAAATCCATCAATAGAAAAACACTGTAGAGTAAATAATTCACCCATGCTCAATATGCATCAGGTTTGGAAACTGATTCTAACAATCAATATATTTTATAAAGTTTCAATTTTAGAATACTTGAAATGGTTGCTCATTGGTCAAATAACATACAGACTATATACATAAAAGATGAATATTGAAACTATTTAAAAAAAAAAAAAAAAAATTAAAAAAATAGCTGGTTGCAATGAAGGAAATGCTGAAGAAACACCCATGTTGGATGCAGCCTAGAACATAAATCTCTACCATGTCACTTTAGTGAGGGTGGGAGTATGATGCTGAAAAGACCTGAAATCCCCAATGAACTAAAGACCACATTGACAATGCATCCAATCGCATCTGAGAAAAGTATTTTGAAAAAAAAATGAAAAAAATATTGCTATAAGTAGTTGGAGAAATTCTTATTTGTTTTGTATGTAATCTTGTAGATGTGTTGTTATTTACTAACATTTTAGTAATGTCAAATCAATTTAATATTCATTAATGTTTTTGGATTGAAGCATTTACTATACTTAATCCAACAAGACTTGTAAAAGCAATACCAACATTTTTTTTTTTATTTTATTTTTATTTTTTTTTTTTTTTTTTTTTTATTTTTTTAGGATAGAATTAATAGTTTATTAAAGACCAATTTTGGTTACAAATTGGAACTTTATTTTTTTTTTTTAACTCCTTCAGAAAACTGTATCTGATTAAGTTAGGGATTTATTACAGTAAAAATTTGATTTGCATTTTTACATGCGTATGACAAATTATTTCTAAGCAAAAAAAATTAACCCAAATGTGATATACACTATGATAACTATTCTTGGTTGAATTCCTGAATTTTAAATTGTTATTGAAAGAAACCAATATTCTGTGCAATAATAAATTTTTAAAATTTATTACTTAGAAAAAAAATGAAAGCAAAATATATGAAATTGCCTTGGATGACATAGTATGGAACTTTAGTTGTTGATTATGTATTTACATATCAAAGATGATGTCCCATTTTAAATAAGTGATAATTTAATGAAACTTTAAATAAATTTCCTACAACATCAAAAGAAGACTTTTGAATTCATACTGTCATAAAGTGTTATTTTTTTTGGTATTATTCTTACTTGCTGTTCCTTGGCCTGTTGCTGCTGTTGCCGTTACTACTACTACTACTACTACTACTCCTGCACAGATGGTAGGCAAAAATTAGAGATATATTATCTATTATCTTTCTTTTTACCATTACTCATCCCCCTCTTTAATTGTGTATCTGCATTTTTTTTTTTTCAAATTTTTCCACCCAACTTAACATGTATAGCTTCAGTAAAATTAGGTCTGCTGTTCCATTGTTGTTGATTTCTTTTTTTCTTTTTAACTTTCTAGAGATTTCCTCACTTAACCAGCTTCTCCTGCTTTAGTTGGTTGTGTAATCATTGCTGCTATGTATTTTTAGTCAGTCACAAATTTTACATTGTGTGTATATATATATATATATATATATATATATATATATATATGAGAAGAAATGGAAATGAATCTTGACAATATGTGGAAAAAATAAGTAAATGTGAAAAATAAGTTATGAAGATGATTTAACATTTGAAAATTTTGTTGACATTTAAAACATTGATTATTATATGTACTAGCAAGAATATGTGCTATCCATCAGATGTAAGTATTTAAGTTTTAATGTAATGAAATATATTAAATAAGAATGCATAAAAAGATTACATGTAATTTAACTATATTTTAATTGGTTTCTATATAAAATCATTCATACAATTGATTTTAATACATTGGAGAATAAAACAGTAATATTAGAGATCAATAACCTCAAGTAATTATTTATTAAACCCGGTTTTGTTAAAACCAGTATGCAAATTAACCACATCATATATTATGTAAACCTTTGTTTCTTGGTGATTTATAAGATACATAGCAGGATTTTAAATGCACTATAACGTGGGCTGTTTTGAGGTAAATCTAACTCCTATTTTCATAGACATCATTAATAAATAAGATTTATTCTATATAATGAATTAGGCGGGAATACCTATTAAATTTATGGCTAAACAAATCAAGAAAAATCAATCTCTGTATGTACATTTCGGCCTATTAGGCCTCATCAGCAGAGCTATAGATTGGAAGACCGCCCTGTGCATGATTTGAAACCGGACTGCCAAGCTGACAAGCCGATCTCATAACCCCTACACTAAACGAACTTCTTAGATTTTATGATTTGTTTAGAGTAGGTTAACATTCCTCTTCTAGTGACTTTTATTACACGACAATATAAGTTGTAAACAAGGTTTGTTTAGAATGGCTTTTTGCCGATAATTTTTGGGAGAATAAGTGCTTAATTGGAGTCGTACCTAATTTTGAAAATTAATTAATTAATAATGAATTAGGCGGGAATTTCAAATCACGCACAGGGCGGTCTTCCGATCTATAGCTCTGCTGATGAGGCCTAATAGGCCGAAATGTACATACAGAGATTGATTTTTCTCGATTTGTTTAGCCATAAATTTAATAGGTATTCCCGCCTAATTCATTATTAATTAATTAATTTTCAAAATTAGGTACGACTCCAATTAAGCACTTATTCTCCCAAAAATTATCGGCAAAAAGCCATTCTAAACAAACCTTGTTTACAATTTATTCTATGTTTTAATGATTTTGACTATAAATTAAATACTCACTGATAAATGTGTGCAATTCCTGAGAGTGTTATGACATAAATAGTGATGTAGTTTCGGTTACCGACAGACACCGAATCTCCATTATAATAAGATTAGCAAGAATATGTGCCCTCTGGGTGTAAGTATTTAAGTTTTAATATCATGAAATATATTAAATTAGAAAGACTAACAAAATTAAATAAGAACGCATGTAAAAAGATTACTTATTCTAATTATATTTTAATTGGTTTCTAGATAAAATCATTCTAATTATTTAATAAACCCGGTTTTGTTAAAACCAATATGCCAATTAACAACACCATATATTATGTAAACCTTTATTTGTCAGTGATATATAAGCAAATATTGCCTGGTTAACATAGGCATATTTATTTTTCAAAAATCTAAAAAATGAATATGCCCAAATTTTCAAATATTAATAAATCAGCTTCATAACCGCTTATTTTTCACATTTATTTTTACCATATATGTATATATAAACATTTAATATTCAATTTCTGTTTATAATGAAGTAGTCTAATTATTCTTTTTTTTTCTGATAAACAAAGAATTTCTCTTGTTTGTCAGGGTTGTGAGGAAGAAGTGCCTGTTATTAATCGAAATAGGGTATCCACTCCATAACAAAAATCTACCAGCTCTTCATGCATGTTTTGCAAAATCTTTTTCTTTATAAAAAATTTTTTTTTTAAAATTTATACTATAAAGTAATTTTAATTTTTTTTATTTGGAACTTAAATGATGAAATATTTCTGTAATTTTCTAATTATTTGAATTGGTATTTCTTTTTCAACCCCTGTGACTAACAGGATTGTATCGTAAGTGTTAGATATTGTGAATTTCTAAAAAAAAAATTCTTTGTTATCGTGTGCTGTGCATGTGCTTTTCAAAGTATTCTAAGTATGATATATTTGCATGTATATTGTCAAAAAAAAGTTTAACTGTTTTGCTTATTGGTTGCTTGTGTCATTATTAGATTGCAATTCTGAAATTTGTTCAATTAAAAATTACTTTGAATTAGCTATTTCCTTTTTGGAGGAGGAAAAGTGAGAGCAGTGTGTTTTTTTTCTTCTTCTACAAGTTAGAGGTTTGCATTTGATAAAGAAACATTCTGGGATTTTAATAGATAAATTTTGAGATTTCATAAACCTTAATACAAACTCTTTTGAGAACGAGTCACTGAAGGATTTGCAGAAAGCTTAGTTTAGATAAAATCCCAAACAAGCAATAAAGACTGAATGGGATAAAGGAGAGAATGAAAAGATACAAGTTAATTGATAATCTTAATTGTCGACACCTGTAAAAATTGGCAGAAAGAGGCTAACAAATATTAGGTATAGTCTAATTATCTTCTGAAACTGTCAAATAATTTTTAAATATTAACTTTGGGGTATTTAACTTTTTTTTCTTTTTTTTTAAATTTTTTTTTTTTTATTGCTTATGGGATTTTGTTTCTATAGTTATTTCAAATTGGGATTACATCACTGATGATGTGATCAGGGGCACCTTTAGGGTGTATTCCTTGATTCCTGTGTAAAACACTTTCAAATGTACGTATAACATTTGATTATGATAGGAAGAGGGATTTGTCAGAATAAAGATGCTGGTAAATCTGAATTATTTCCTAGTTTTCTCTTTCATTTTAAACAAAAATCTTGTTGACTTCAGTGTTGTTTATTTACTTGAAAGAATACCTCTCTACTCGTAGAAGTACTAGAAAATTCTGGGAATAAAATTACTAACCCCCCCCAAAAAAAAAAACTCAACCTACACTTAATTCCAATTACCCTAATATTGTTTTACTACTTACTTGTACTTAGTTGTTTTGATGTCTTCTTACTGGTCTTCTTCCTCAGACCTATATTACGTTCTTGTGATCTTCCAATAGAATCCTTTTTTTCTCTTTCACACATTTTTTTGACATCACTCCAATTAGTAAATAGCCATGTGGGCTGGACTTAGAATAAATTAGGGTCCCATCTATGGATTCAATAGATCTGTTTGAAAATTCTTTTTGGATAGGAATACTTGATATCATAACTGTGTACAAATTATTTGTATTAATAGTTACTTGAAATTATAATTATTTACTAAGGATTATTATTTGTTACTTGAAGCCATATGATTGCTAACAAATTATTGGTGTTAGATAGGAATACTTGAAACTATATAACTGTTTACAAACAAATGATTATTAAATAGGAATAGTTACTTTAAACCATATAATTGTGTATAGATTATTTGTATTAGATTGGAATAATTGAAACTATATAATTGTGTATAAATGATTAGTATTAGATAGGAATACTTGAAACCCTGCAATTGTTTGCAAAGTATTTGTATTAGATAGAAATACTTGACCTATAAACAAATAATTAGACAAAAAAATGCAATGGAACATTAAAAATATAGTTTTTATAATTATTCATTTACAAATGAATTAAATTTTGGCATTGAATAACCCATAAACCAAATAAAGTAATATTCATTTTTTTTCTGTACTGTTTTGATCTTGGTGTTCTCTCATCAATTTAGCTTTTTCTTTTAAAATTTTATACAAATTTAATTTTCTGTTTTTGAAATATTTTTGTTCTTTATTGTTTTCAGATAATTATAATTCATAAAAAGGTTATACAGTAATATCTCGCCCTACATTGTTAATTGGTTCCAGTCAAAAAAATGACTTGAGTTGAAATAGGTATTATTTAGATGCAATTATCTGACCTAGGCCTAGCCTAGTCTTTTTTAAAATTTTTTTATTGTTAGCGTACGTAATCAGTGTATTTCAGTAAATTATAAGCATAAACAGTAGATACAACCCGGAATTAACAGTACTATATGGTATAAATTATATTTTTACAGACAACACAAATATAATATTTTGTATAGTTTTTAAGATTTCATTATTTTTGAAAAGCGACATGTCTTCGAAAACAACGTAAGCCAAAACGACGTAAATAAAGGTATGACTGGAATCTATATTTTATGATAAATAATATACCTATTGATTAATTGATCTGAATTATCTCCCTTTGTTTCAAACAACTAAAGAGAACTTATCAAACAAACAACCTGGTACAAATCTCAGTTTAATGTGACAACCAAACAGAACAATAACAATGACATGAATCGGTTAAATTTAAATTCTCTATTTACATTAATAGAAAAATTGTTAGTTTAATCTTAGTAAACACTACTTTATAAAATTAGTATTATACAAAATATAAATAAATCTTGCACTTTCTCATGTAACATATCTTTTGATGAGACATATTTTGGCTTATTTGTACACATGTATTAAGTTATTTGCAGTGCTTTACTTGAAGATTATTCAATTAGTACATCACTTGGGGAAATCAAAGTAATTTATTTTCTTTATCAATTTTGTAATTCTGTTGTAATGTTATGTGTACATGCTGTTTATCTTTTTTTTTCTTTTTTTTAAATAAGAATTACAATGAAAACTTAAAACTTTTAGTTAAAAACAATTTTTTTTTAAAGAGCCTTCCAAAAAAGTCTGCTTCTTGATACATAGAGTATATTTTAAATGCTTTTTTTTTTTTTTTTTTTTTTTTTTTTTTAGATGGGGGTAATATTAATTGAACTTCTTTTGTGACCAGTTTTAAAATCTTATATCCTATCACATAGGTCTTCCTCTGGATATTTTTTTTTTTTTTTTTTTTTTTTTTAGATGGGGTAATATTAATTGAAATTCTTTTGTGACAAGTTTTAAAATAATCTTATATACTATCACATAGGTTTCCTCGATATTTTTTTTTTTTTTTTTCCGATTTCATACCCTGATACAAATTGTTTTTATTATATAGTTAGCTTGTTCTTCATTTAACCTCAGCTAAATGTTTAAAACACTAATTTTACTTGTTGAATTTTATAATACTAAGCTGTATAAAGTGTATTTTTGTTGTTTTGTAATAGCATCATAATTCTTTAAATAATTTTATTAATATACATTTGTTTTGAGGCCTTAATATTTGTATAAGATGTTAGTATGCTTGTAATGTGTTATATGTAAGCAATGTTCAGCATGCATTCTGCTATACAGCTATTTATAAGTTTGAATTTCATTGATTTAATTAAATATACACAAAGGTATTCTCCTTTTTGTGAGATTTTGTGTTGACATAGTTCTGTCATGATTGCATTATTTATAATTACAATATACTAAACATATTTCGAGAGAAATAGCTTCTTTGCCTAGCTGCATGAACAAATATTGGTAATCTGAACATTAGTTACATAAATGAGGGTAACCTCCCCTTGTTTCTTTCATTTTGAGGAAGCTGTCTGTTTTGGTCGGCCATTTTCATTTCACCGTAATCAATACAACTATGTTTTAACACGAAAATATCATAAAATGTGTTCTTAATAACAATTAACTTTATTTCAAATAATGCACAAACACAATTAAGAACATATTTTATGTTATTTTCGTGTTAAAACATGCTGTTGTATTGATTCAAACAAATTTGTATTTTCAGTGTAGATTTACAGTGAAATGAAAATGGCCGACCAAAACAGACAGCTTCCTCAAAGTGAAAGAAACAATGGGAGGTTACTCTCATTTATGTAGCTAATGTTCAGATTACCCAAATATTGCTATTTTTTTAACATTTTAGGAATAAAATTACTTAAGAATTAAATCTGCTTATAACATTTAGAATTCAAAATTACTAAAAGAAAATGTAATTTATTTTTAAAACTTTTGCATAATAATCAAAGGCTTTTTTTTTTTTTTCTTTTTTTTTCTTTTTTTTTTTTTTTTTTTGCTTTTTTAATCTTTCAATATTTGTAACTTTATTTCAATATGGCTGTAGATTAACATTTTGTCTTAAGTGAAATTCACTGAATATTTATATTGCTTCTTATTAATGCTAACTTTAATTATTTAAATATTTAATCAAGCTACATAACATACTAATATTAAATCTGATAAATTAGAAATCAGTTTTTTTGTGTTTTTTAAAAATTAAAAAAAAAAAAAAAATTTCTCCAAGTCCTGTATTCTTAAATTTCCAGTATTTTAAATTGGTTCCTTATTCTACAAAATCAGTTTAGACCACTATTCAGTGGTGCCTTGACTTCAGAATGCATCAATTTATGAGTTTTTTTAAGTCACAAGCTGTTGCTTGGTTTTTTTCTTTGTGTTGAGTGAGATTCAGATATGCTTTAGTTAATAAGTTCACTAAAAACATTTAACTTTCTAAATTTATTACACCAAATAAAAATATTATCTATAAAAAAAAAGTAACTCTCCTATATGTAATAATTTTTCTAATTATTCATAATATCTGCCCTATATTATCTAAACAGAAATTTTGTTAAAGTTTGTCTATTTTTAAATTTAACTCTTATACATTTTTTTTCTTTGAATTTTTCCCAGGTATCCATCAGGGTCTCTTAGACACTGTTCTTATGCCAACTGATCGTTCTGAGGTAATTTTTTATTTTTTTTATTTTTTTATTTAAAATTTTGAGATTTTTATAGATAGTATAGTTATATTTTGATATTTATCATATAAAGTATCAACCCTTTAATAAATTGGGTAGTCAATTTTGACATTTTAGTAGAGTTTTGAAAACTTTAAAAAATGGAAATATGAAAGTTATGTTATTTTTGGAGAGACATTTTCTTTCAGATTCTTCATAGGTTTTTCATTAACTTAGAATAAAGAAAATAAAAGCAATTTTTTTTTATAAAATTTACATAATGTAAGATTGACTAAAATTTAGATTCATTTCATTATATAAAGCAACAAGTGTTTACTTTATTCATCAAACTAAGTATACTCAAGATTTGGATGATCCGAATCTTATATTTGAAATGACTACAAATTGTAACTTTTAAAAATGAAAATAAAAACCTGAGAATGTTAGTCATAAAACAATAGAAGCATAACTTTTTCTTTATTTTATTTTATTCAACTATTATATTTATATTTACTTTTTTATTATATTTCATATTTTTAATATTTATTTATATTATTTTATCTATAATTAATTATATTTTATATTTTAATATTACTCTATAGACACTTTAGTAATAGTCCTGTTGATATTCTTTTTTTTTTTTTTTTCAGACAAAAGAATATTATAATGTGGCTTTGGTCGAAAAACTTATTAAAATCATCACCCTTGCATGCCAACCCTGTAAGTATTAGTAGTTTATATTTAACTAATGAAGAACAGTATTTCAATATTGTATGATTTTTTTATTTATTTATTTTTTTTTTTTTAAATAAAAGTATTTGTGAGTCTTAAATTTATATCTATTTATTAGCATATTACCTGTTAAGAATGATATTGTCATTTACGGATTGATATTTATGGTCAATGTAGGATTGTGATCTTTTTAAAAAGTTATGCACAAATATATCAATTACACACACAATATAGTTTTAGATGTGTGGGTGTATAGGGATTAGATGTGGCCTCTTAAAGTATTACTTGTTAAAGGGCCAGGTTAGCTCAGTCGGTAGAGCGTTCGGCTAGAAACCACAAGGTTCCTAGTTTGATACCGACCCTAGCCAACTCAGCGTATGAGTAGCATAGGGATCTGTGCGGTAAAGGAGCTGATGGTAGGTGTGGTGCTTCACCTCAGACGCAAAAAAACAAACTCCTTGGTATAGTGCTAGACTCCCTCACTGATTGGCCATCCCAACAACTTACTTTTTACTTACTTATATTTTAACTTGGAGGCGCGTGGTGTAATGGTTTGAGTCATAGGAAATGGACTTGTCGACTAGAGTTCAAATCCTGAACAAGGCTGTTTGTATTTCACATAACACTAATACCCTTGAGAAAGGTATACACCCAACTACTCTCTCCAGCTATGGGTAAATAGTTGGGCAGACTGGGCTCTTTAACCTTGGCTAGGTAACCAGTCTAGGAAAAGGAAAACTGAATTCAAACCTGTTAAACAGTACGCTTGAGAAATTGACCTTGTGTTACATCCTACTCGTGTGGAGGGGTTGGTAAATATATTTTAACTTGTCTCTACTTGAAATATGCAAATATCAAAATCATTTGGTGACTACATAGGTAGATAGTCTTTATTTTGAATAGCTTCTTTGGGTACTGAATTTGAATGTTAGTGTTGAGTTTCAGTTTTTCATATGAACAATGTTTTAATATTTTTCATATTTTCCATCTAGGAATGAAAATTTATCTTAAAATCTTTTTTTTTTTTTTTTTTTTTCCCCTCTTCCAATCTGAATAACATCCTTTACTAATACATAGTTTTACACTTTCCTCATTTATTTTTTAAAATCTATTTCCAGCTGCTAAATTGCGTTTAGCAACTCTTGAGCTGAGCATCAAATTGCTAAAACAATTGGTATATATAAATGGAAGGTCTTTCCTGCAAGATAGGCATTTGGCCTGTGTAGAAAATGCACGTGAATGCAGCAACCAACTCCTTCGTAACTTCTATAAGGTAACTACATTTTTTACTTTTTTCTAATTTTAATTTATTTATCTTATATTTTGTCATATTTTTATTATATATATATATATATATATATAATATTTTGTATCTGTATCCGTTTTTCGGAAGTACATATATCAGGTTTTGGCATTAGTGTGAAGCATTAATGTGCTATATTATAATAATGTAGTTATCATAATATATTCATCTGGAATAAATATCAGAAAACTCAGTTGTTTTTTTTTTTTTTTTTTTTAAGTTTCTTTTTGAATTTTTGGGATTGTGATGATCTCCCTTCATCAAGAACCCAAAAATTCACCACTACTACTAAATAAAAGAAACTAAAAAAAAGAAAGAAAAAAAAGTTTTCTGATATTTATTCCCAGATGAATATATTATGATAACTACATTATTATAATATATCACATTAATGCTTCACACTAATGCCCAAACCTTATATATGTACTTCCGAAAAATGGATACAGATACAAAAATATCTCAAATATATATACTTACTAGAAGCATACGGAGACTCCTAAACAACACCATATATATATATATATATATATATATATATATATATATATATATATATATATATATATATATATATATATATATGTGTGTGTGTATATAAACAAATTGTTTCAATTGTAAAACTTTATTTCTAAGTGGCATAAGAAGTTAAACTAAATTTTCATATTTTAGTCACTTGTATTTTAAGTAGCATAAAATACAAGTGACTAAAATATGAAAATTTAGTTTAACTTCTTCATGATATTGTGTTCCACCGGTGGCTACAAATGAATAAAGAGAGAATTCCCCTTAGTGTAGTGGGTAATGTGCTGGACTGTGACATCATAGTAAATGAATTCAAACTCAAGTCTCATTATTACATTCACTTCCAAATTATTATACCCTTGGGAAAGGTATGTACTGAACAGAACAATATTTTGAGTAGACATAAAAAAAATTAAAAAAACCTGCCATTTTTCAGCTAAAGGAATTCTTAACATATTTTTAAAAAATCTTCTACTGAATATGAACCTCTACTTAGCATTCAATTATATGGTGATTTTTTTTTTTTTTTTTTTTTTTTTCCCTCTTTCTTTGGGTTATGCAGACTTTCCT
Organism: Doryteuthis pealeii; assembly: GCA_023376005.1. Classification (NCBI taxonomy): domain Eukaryota; kingdom Metazoa; phylum Mollusca; class Cephalopoda; order Myopsida; family Loliginidae; genus Doryteuthis; species Doryteuthis pealeii. Next base: position 46,892,095 of record CM042145.1, on the reverse strand, counting down.
AAGCTGATTATGCATCAGCTCAATCCTTGTAATAATTCCAAAATAAAAGATAATGCTAATCTTGAATAACTTATAGACAACTAGAAGCGGCTACCCAGCATTGCCAGGTTATGAGGGGGGGGGGTAGTTCTGTAGATCCATTAACTGAATCTCTAGTTGGATCCCATTTAAATCTCTATGTAAAAAAAAAAAAAAAAAATCTTGTGTTGATCCAGCCTGGTAGGGTGGCAGGGGAAAAAGTGCACAGATATTCTAAAAAGAAAAATTAATGTCTCCTATTTAAAATATTAAATGCAAAAAAAAAAAAAAAATACTTCCATGCTGTTACTATTCAAATTTCATTTTTTAATTATCTTCACAAATATAAATCAAATATTCATTACTTTTACTCAAAAAGCAAGATCTGGTGATAGTGAATGTATATATGTATTTCCTTTGTCGTTAATTTTTTTTCGTAGTTTTGTCTGGATATACATATCCACCAACTGCTCTTTATATATGTACTAGAAACAGCTATCCAGTGTTACCTGGGTAGGGGAGGGGAAAAAATACTTGGTGTATTGATTTGTTTACTTTTGAGATTTACAAATGCTGGATATTTTAAAGTAGAATTTCAATGCTATTTCTATGTATATTTTAATTCTTGAATATTTTCTAATATAAATCAAATCTTCATAATTTTCGCACACAAAAAGCAGGAACTGGAGATATTTAATGTGTATGTATATTTACTTTGTCGTTGGTTGTTTTATTTTCGTAGTTTCATCTGGACATACATACACACCAACTGCCCTTTACATATGTATAGATAGATAGATGACTTTCAGGCAATCTTTCCAGAGATTTTGTAAGGTGTATAATTCAACCCAAGTATGGGGGGTGGGGGCTAATATTGATTTTTAGTTAATGGCAGAAAACATAAAAAATTATGGATAATTTTGTTGATTTTTAAAAGCAGAAAATTTTATTACATAATAGGTTGATTTTTTTTTTTTAAATTTAAAAAAAAAATTTTTTAAATTCATTTTTTAATCTTTTATTTATCTTTACAATAAGTTATTTTTATTTCTAAAGTTGCAGGTAAATAAAATTTTATTTGTAAGTGTATTTTTCCTTTGTTATATTCCACTTTTGAATGCAAAAGTTAATGCTTCCTATCCACCTGCTTCCTATCTTATGTTCTTTAATTTTATGATAGGTAATACATTTATACTTTGGTATTTTTGTATATAAATGTTGTTTTTTCCGCCCCCCTTTTCTACCATCCCCAACTTTTATTTTCATGCAGACTTATTTTATACTTATAAGGTAGTTACATCAATAAAGTTTTAAAAAATAAATAACTTTATATTAAATTTTAGATTTTGGAGATAGCTATATGTCAGAACCATTTTTACTAATTTGTATTATTTGAGCTATTGTACTCGTCTTTATTATTATATACACACTTATATCCAGTTGGACACATGGTGCAATGGATATAAGGGTTGAGTTAAGTGACAATCTATAGGTTACAGGTTCAATCCTGACCAAGGGTGATAACCTAGAATAATTAACATAGCTTAACACTTGTATCTGGTCATTGTTAATGGAATGAGAACAGTCTACCCTGTTGGATTGAATAAAGGGTTTGGTTTGAAATTCCATGAAGGCTTCCATTTAAGACCTAAATACTCAAGAATTTGACAAACGCCTGAAGAAGGCCGGAGGGCACATAGGCCAAAACGTTATGCAGATAGCAATAAAGATGAGTAAAATAGTCCGAATAATACAAATTATCAAGCCTCATCTAAAAAAATTCAGAAAAATAGTATTTTCGCTTAATGAAAAAATTGATGGTATTATAACATATTTGATTGGTAAATGATAACAATCTGAAAGGAATCTACTTTAAATATATGTATAATAATTGATAAAAAACATTCTATACAGAACCTGTCGTGTATAAAACCAAAATCTAACACTACATATGCATTATTGTATTTATTGTAAATATTTTGTATAGAAATTATATTGTATTGGATAAGTAAAGTTATCTCTTTATAGATTTTTTAAAAAGTCTGTACATTAGAATTTATTTGTTTTTTACCATTTCACTAATTTGTTCATCCTAATTTTTGTTTTGTTTTGTTTTTTTTCCCACACACATTTCAACTTTTATGTTTTCTTGTCTTCAGGTGTCATCTTGTACATGTCTAAAAAAGAAAACACTGATTGTAACAGGTTAAAACAACAAAAATAATGAAATCAGTTGAATAATTATGTTACTACGATATCTTGTTTTTAAAAATATGAAAATTTTACTCTTTATATTTATCTTGAAATTAATGTACTATGAACAATAACCTTTTTCTATTTTGTGGAGGGAGATATATTTTTTAAGCAATTTAATCTAGAAACTGTTTGACTAAAAATAGATAAAATGAACAAACGTAATGTTGGCTACTTTTCTTTTTCTAACTATTGTTTGTGTTGGAACAAATGTAACTTAAATTTATGGGGTTTTTAATTTAAAAAAAATTTTTTTACTTGCTTTAAATTTGTATAAACGGAAAAAAGTTATTGTGTTCCTGATTGAATTTCTTTTTTCTTTTTAGAGTGAGGAAATCTTTTTGGATATGTTTGAGGATGAATATAGAGAAATGAAGGTAATTTTGCTTTTCAATTTAATTGTTTTTAATCTTTATATTTGTAAATAATTCTTTTTTTTTCCCATAAAATTGTAAATAATTTATTCTAAAACATGATGCTAAGATTCATAAGTTACTTTTTTTTTTCTTGTTTATGATTTACTTATTTAAGATTAATTAATCTATTCAGATTAGTGTGTTATCTGTGTTAAAGTAATAGCATTTCAGCAGTTGTTCTACCTGTAAACTTTATTGAAGGTCCTACTGAACCTACAGATGGTTCAGCACACCCAACTCTTTTGTGTCTGATGGTTTGGCGCTAAATTCCCAGAAGGTTACCAAAGATAACTCACCTGATTAAAGATGGACGACTACAACAGCTGGAAGATTGTGACTAAAACAATCACGATAATAATCTATATATTTATAACAGTGTTCTTTATTTGTATGGCTGTTATCATCTTGTAACACCCTCTAGTTAAAAATGAGACTGTCCAAATTGTCAAAGATGAAATGAAAAAATGTAAATCCTGATTATCTTGTTTTGCTTAGCTGCCAAATTCTTATTTATTGTGTCGTCACCGTAACTAAATAATAGACCGTTCTGTTTTTATTATAAAGAAAGGGAAGAAAAAGGACTTGCTACACAGAAAAAAATATAATAAAGTTGGGGAAAGATAGAGAGGGGGTAAATGCGCAGAAGCAATAACACTAATCTGTTTCAATCGATCATAATGAAAAGGAAAAAAGAGTTAAAATTATATATTTTACATATTGAATTATTTACAATAGCTCTTAAGTAAACATATCAAACGTGATAATTAAATCATCATACTGTGGTATATCCACTGGTCCTGCTAGTATTAAATATGTCTAGAGAGCAACAAAGATCTTGCTGAGTGATGCTAAGACACCCTGGACCTTCTTGACAACTTTAGGAATGTAAGATGATGCTAGTTTGAATAAATTAATCTACAAAAATAATTCCTCATGTCAAAAATTGTGATTCTCTTATTTATTTTTAGTTTTAACTTTTTAATAACTGCTCAATGTATGTTTTTTTTTTTTTTTTTTTTTTTTTTTTTTTTTTTCTAATTTATTTTTATTATATTTAAAAAAAAAGATTTTTTATTATATTTTTTAATTATTTTTTAAAAATTAATTTATTTTTAGGAACGTCCTTTAAATGTTGAATATCTTACAATGGATGCATCAATCCTCTTGCCTCCAACCGGCACGCCCTTGACTGGTATTGCCTTTAATAAACGGCTTCCATGTGGTGAGGTGGAAAGAGCCAGACGGGTAAGTCATTTCTTCTCTCCTCTGTGCCCAAATAACTTTGTAATTAGTGCAGATAATTCCTTGAATATTTGATGCTTAGTTGCTTGTGGTGTAATGGTTATCATCATAGGAAATGGGACACTGACATGAGTTCAGACAAATATCTTGGCGTTTTATCAGGTCTAAGATATAAAAATAACCTCCAATATTTAATAACATAAGATTATAAAAAAAAAAATTATTTTATAAATTTTCAAGTGTTTTAATTTCTATTAGTGTTTGTTGGCTTGAATATTTTCTTATGCAAAAATTTGTTGACAATCTTTTTACAATTGTATATATAATATAATCAGTCATCCAGAGACACTGTGTTTTGATGTTTCACGTCTCTTCAGTGTGGCTAGACTTAGCAACTACTTCTAGCCGGGAGCAAAAACAGACTGATTTTTCATCAGTCTGATTCCTTAACACCTTGGCTGTCAGCAGTTACTATTAAGAAGCAGCCTTAACTGATGTATACATACATAAGTATATATGTTATGATCCCTAGAGATCTCAAATCCATAAATCACAGATATATAAATATCTACATTTCTATAAATCATAAAAAAACATTTTTTATTAAACTTTCCTTCAAAGAATCTTAATTAGAATATATAAGCTGGTTAAATCAAACTTAATGGACCTAAATTCCACCATTGTATGTCACCCCGCCAAAAAAATACCAAAAATCAGGAATTAACCGAATTTAATGAAATTTTCAGAGTTGATATATTAATGAATAAAAGATATAATGCACAAGTTATTTTCTTTAAAAACTTTTACATTTTTTTCACATCAGTTAATTTTGAACCCTGTATCTTTGAGAATCTGTGTTATTCCTCAAAGATATGTTGTTCAAAGTTAACTGACATGAAAATGTAAAAGTCTTTAAATAAAATAACTGTGCATTATATCTTTTATTCATTAATATATCAACATTGAAAATTTCATTAAATTCGCTTAATTCCTTGATTTTTTTTTTTTTTTTTTTTTTTTTTTTTTTTTTCTTTCGGCGGGGTGACATACAATGGTGGAATTTAGGTCCGTTAGTTTGATTTAACCTATAAGCTACTCTTGTAGCTCATCTGACTGAGCAGCTGGTATAGCTAACCAGGCTTCCCAATTAAAGAGCTTTATTTCTGATCTGTTTACTGATTTTTATCATGAATAGACTGAAAGTATTAAATAGTTGTAATGAAAAATAAAATAAATATTAATTACTAATTTAATCTTAATTTTCAATTTTTCTTATCTTTACAGGCTATAAGAGTTTTCTTCCTAATTCGGGATTTATCCTTAACTTTACTAAAAGAGGAAGAAGTGCATCTGCCATTAACAAAGGATCATGAATGTATTAAAGCCAACGAGATACTTGATCTCAGTAAGATTTTCATTTCTTGCTTTATATATACATTTTCTATTTTTAAATTTAATCAACTTGTCTATTTACTTTGTATATATGTAATGTTATTGGGAACATTTTTGGTTATATTAGAAGCATGAATAGAAGAGGAACAAAAAAAAACTAAATTCTAAAGGATGAATGTTGTATTGCTTTTGATCTTTATTATATCCAATATTTCTGGTGGCCTCCACCCTTTTTTCAAAGGCTTCTGTAGACACTCAAAATATTGGATATATAAAGATCAAAAAGAAATAAGTTCATCCTTTAGAATATTGTTTTTTTTTTTTTGTTCCTCTTATATTTTCTGATGCTTCTAATGTAACCAAAAAAATCTCAATAACATATACTTTCAATAATAGAGAAAAATCCAACAAACCAACAACTAAATTTTCAATTTTGGTTGGCTCGGATTTTTTTTTTTTTTTTTTTTTTAAGCTGCTTGCTTAAAAAAATCTGATCCTATCAAAATTGAACAGAATGTCAACCGTTTCTCAAATTTGGCATCTTTTTATGGATCTATCATTTTGTTTTAGTTTTGAATATTAGAAAGTTAATCACAGATTTATCCAATTGATTTTAATGTTTTATCTGACTTCACTATTGTGTGTGTGTGTGTGTGTGTGCGCGCGCATGCTTGTACTATCTCAAGATAACTACTCGCTCTGTCGGGGCAGAAGAATACACCGACTGCACCTCTGCAGAGGGGTAAAATCCACCCAATAGGGCCACCTGTTGTCCATGGGTGGCAACCGTGATGCTTAAAGACAGAATCCTGGTGTCTGAGCAGTTCATGACTTGCAACACTTTACTTTAGCCCTTACTTAGGCTAGATGGATGGTGGGAGAGACCCCCTCCAATCAAACGGTCTGGACACGGTAAGCCCTTGCACCAATATGATTCTCGACCGTATTACCCTTATGGCAACCCCAACCCTTTTTATGTGTTTAAAGGCAGTGGCTGAGGTCTTTACTCCTGGGCATGATATTAAACTCTATCTAATGGTGGAGCTCTGGGGAATGTGGAGTACCCCTTCATCACCATTACTCCCAGGTCTACTCTGACCCGGAGTAGTAGCACCTGTCTGTGGGTTAAATAGAAAAAAATGAGTTTGAATAAAATGTTTTAAAAATTCCATCAAGAATGAATCAAACAAAACATCTTAAGCTTAAAATAACCTAACAAGGGTTGAAATGCCGTAAAATCCAACCAACCAATTGATTTTAGAGTTTTAGCTGACTTCTCTATTTGGTGTGTGTGTGTACTATTTCAAGATAACTACAGAACAGTTTGACAGGTCTTAATATGTCAAACTTGAAATGCTGCAAAATAATCCTGGATGTTTATGTATTAAAAGGTATCAACATTGCAACAAACTGATATTGTTTTCTCCCCTGTTGAATATTTGTCAAACAATACAAAACATACAAATCATCATTTAACAATGAAACTTGTGAAATGAACACACTAAACACTATTACTACAATGAATGCAAATACATTTTATTAGATGTTTTACATTTTATCTTTAAGTAACTTTATCTATTTTGTCAAGATTTCTACAATTAAGAATATAAAAGTAACAAAATTGTTGGTTGCTTTAATACTTTTTTTTATTCTCTAATTGTCAATTTTATTTTATTTCAGATAATAGTGATCTCATTGCATGTACAGTTGTTACAAAAGAAAGGTAAGATAATTTTAGTTTTGAAAAAGAGTAAATCCAATGATAGAAAAGGGTTTAGTCTCAGTAGTAGAAAATACAATTGTATTCCTTGAAATCCTAGTAGAACAAGAGTGTACTCCTTGTAGCAGAGAATCTAGTTGTAGTCCTTCTAGTATTAAGTCCATTAAACAACTGATTTCAGGACAATTACCAACAACCTTAAATGCATCCTATGTCTTTTTTCATTGGTCAATTCCTGCTCCTGATGTTGGTAAAGTCCATAAATATAAGTGGCAACTTTTTATACAGTTTATACTCATATTTCAACATAAATCATTCATATGGTGTGTATATATAAAATATTCCTTTTAAATGTATGTTTTATTGTGAAAGTAAATCTAAAAATCCATTAAAATTTCCATTGAAATAAATTTCTCTTGTTTTTTCTGAAGAAATTTTCACCCAAAATATTTTAACTGATATTGATTAGATTTCATACATAGGAATTTTATAAATCAACAAAATTTTTTTTTTTTTTTCTTTTTTTTTTTTTATTTTTTAAATTTTTTTTTAAAAAAAACAAAACCTGTAATTAGTATTTATTTTTTATTTTTATTTCAAGGAAACAAGAACGGCGTTTTTTAGTCATTGATAATAAACAGTTGATTTTGGTGGAACCCGATGCTAAACGATTAGGTTGGGGTGTTGTTCGATTTGTTGGGTTTCTTCAGGTAAGCATCCTCCTTTTTCTTTTTACAAACTTATATAGACTCTGTCTGCTTGTGTGTGTATATATATATATATATATATATATATATATATATATATATGATGGCACATGGTTCAAAGATCATTGTCATAGGAAATGGACTTGTTGATTAAAGTTCAGTTCCTGGACGCGGCTGTTTGCATTTCACTTAGTACTAATACCCTTGTGAGAGGTATGCATCTAACTATTCTCCCTCCAGCTATGGGTAAATAGGGCAGTCTGGGCTGTTTAATCTTGATTAGGCAAACAGTCTTGAATAAGGAAAACTCTAAATTCAAAGCTGTTAAACTTAAGAAATTTACCATGTCATATCCTACACGTGCAGAAGGGTTAGTGTGTGTGTTATATATATATATATGTATATGTATATGTGTTCAAACTTAGCTCAAATTGCAGACCCTATTTCCCTTATGGCAAGCCCCAACCCCTTTTTATCATATGGGTGCTAGAAGGCGGTGGCTGCGGGTCTATATGTCCTGGGAATGACGTTAAACTCTATCTGATGGTGAGGTTCCAGTTTTGGAGGTTTGGGGAATGTGGAGCACCCCTTCATCACCATTGCTCCCTGGTCCACTCTGACCCGGAGTGGTAGTACCTGTTAGGGTCCCATCTATGGGTTAAATAGAAAAATGTATTTATAGAAAAATTGTATTATCCATTAAGAATTGATTTATTTCAAAACTTTGTCAGCATTAAATGACCCACTGAGGTTGATATGCTGTAAAACAAAACAAAACAAAACAAACAATCAAATTGCAGAATTTTGTAATAATAATTCTGCCAAATGCTAACCCCACTTAAATTGTGAACTAATCATTCTTATATTACAATTCTCAAATAATTTTTATTTCTTAGCTATTATTATTTTGTTTATTTTCAATAATGTAAGTTCATATTGAGTTTTTCCATTGTAATTTATCAACAAAAATGATTTTTGCCTCAAAAAATTGATTTTTATTTTTTAATTTTTTTATTTGTTCTCAGGACGTTGAAGTGTCTGGTGATAAGGATGACAGTAGGTCATTACATATCACTGTCCACAAACAATCGTCCTCCGCTCACTCGCGCCCAGTTCCTCTACTTTCGGCTCGCTTCATCTTTGATGACCACATACGCTGTATGGCAGCTAAACAGCGTCTCACCAAAGGTAGAATCAAAGCTCGACAGCAGAAGATGCAGAAAATTGAACGACTTCTAGACATTCCTACACAAGCTAATTCCAGCAACATTTTCCCTAGCTCGAGAAGTGGAGCAATACCAGGTACAAAATCTGAGAGTTGATAAAAACATTTTTTTAAATTTTACTGGTTTACCCTGGAAAAAAAAAAAGATTTTGATTCTAAAAATGTTTAATTTGTTTGATAGATGTTGATTAACTAAACTCCGTCCTCCATTTTATATAATTTCTGGAGATAAAAAAAGGTAGATAAAATGGAAAAGGTTTTCAGCTTTCCCAGCTCTTCCATTTTTTTTTTTTTTTTTTTTTTTTTTTTTAATTAATAGTATCATTTATTTGGTTATTTTGTTTAATGTTGATTTACTAATCCCCACTCCCCCCATTTATACAATTTCTGGAGATAAGAAAGGTAGATAACATGGACCACGTTTTCAGTCCCAATGCCTTGTTTTTTTTTCTTTAAGAAAATATTTTATTCTTGTAAGAATTGATAGTATCATTATTCGGTTATCAAAATATTTTCTTTGGATTTTTCTGACTTTGTGTCTTTGGCTAAATTATGTACACCACTAAAAAATATTCTGCCAGACATAGAACTTTCCAACTTGGTTTCATAATTTTCTACATTGTATTTGCAACAGGAAAAGGTTTTAACATTTTTCAAAGTTACAATAATTCTCAAAGATTTTTAGATAAAAATAAATAAATAAAATCCTATCAGCCCCCCCCCCCCCCCCCGAATCTGCTGCTCCCCAGTAGATTTCGATAAGGTTGCTGTCCTGGATCTTGTCATAACTTTTTTAGTTTTGAATTTGCATAAATTTTTCATTGCCAGCAACTTGCCCCAAAATGGTTTTGTATTGAACAAGCAGCAAAAGGTTTAAATGTTGAATGTTTTAACTTTATATGAAAACCCATTTTCTTGTCTTCTGATTGTAAATAACATAATAAACATCTAATTAAACATTAAATATTTACCTGGCATTCTGCAAAGATGAAATCAACCTAATATTTTCTTATCAATGTACATATAAAACAAATTACTTTATTGGATTTAAGATAGCAGCACCCTTTAAATTTGAAAAAAAAAATTCTGTCTGTAAGTAAATAAATTTTCACGATTATAAATTATTAAAATTTTGTTAAAAAAAAATACTTGGTATGACATTCCTAAATAATTTTCATTTTGAGATGAAATGCAATTTATTACTTTTAAACCTTTTATTCCAACTTTTTAGGTTGTGAATACATTTCAACTGTTAGAGTACTTTAAGTGTATTCTATCTATAGTTGTGATTTGAAGGAAAAATATGAATAATCGATTTAACCAAAAATAATTGGTTGTGATTTTTGAATTTATGTACAAATTTCTTCTAAGTTGGGACTTCTTTACATTTAAAGAAAAAGAACTTTCTTATAAAAATTGTTTTCAGTGCTTTCTTATAAAAATTGAGTGATTTGCTTTTATTTAACTTTAAAATTGATTTTGTAAGTTATCAGTCACCCAATAAATGCCATTGTACTATTTGTGGGACGTTTACAAAAATATTGCTAAATTTATATTTATATCCATTCAATGTCTTATGAATGGATAAAATGTCTTCCCTGTAATATTGAAAATTCTTACCTTGAACTGAACAGTGTTCTTTGTGAATGCGCACCTTTCAACGTGTTAGATCCAGAAGAGAAACAAATTGAGCATTCGGTTGTTTCCCTTTTATTTTGTCACAACTGAGATGGAAGTGACGTACGTCATTTCTCATGGTCACTCACTGCTTATAATATCAACAGCAGAAACCACGGCAGTTTTCTTTGTGTGCTAAAAGATATTGTGCTGAGTGAGTTTTTTTTTTCTTTTCTTTTTTACACATTACAGGATTGCCTGCTGGAATTTTACTTTTGGTAGGGGGTCACTTGGGAGAATGAGTATGATGTTGAAAGACCCAAAACTTGTCATGATCCCAATAACATCACTGATGAGACAATCATGTACACTCATTGCGTGTATGCTTATGTATATTCTTGCCAATTTTAAATTGTTTATACATTATTTTTTTAAGGTTCTGTGCAATTTTAAGGAAAGTTAATTATTTTACACTTTACTAATTCTGGCAGGTATTGGGTTAAAAGAAATATAATTCTGATAATAGTGTAAATAAATTTTCCATATATATATATATATATATATATATATATATATATATATATATATATATATATATATATATATATATATATATATATATATATATACACACACACACACAACTTAATTTTGTTTCTGCGTGTTATATATAAGATAGTTATTGAAGTTACATATTACTATAAACATGTTTTCTTTGTACTTTGTAAAAACTTTTATAATCATCATTTGGAAATGTTTCCTTATTTCTCTCCCCTATTTTTCTCTTATTACCATCTTCAGGGAGGACAAGTGAGTTGATTTCATAATTTACTGCATATATGTATGTTTCTTGTTTTCTTGTACATATGCACACACATATATATATATATATATATATTACATTTTAATTTCTTTTTGTTGCTTCTTATGTTAGGTTATTAATTGAAGAGTAGATGTGTCAATATGTGATTCTCTCAAAGAATTTACTTTAAACTCTACATAAACAGGTTTTATTCTTCAGTTTAGAAAAATCTGGTTGAATCCAAATTTTATAGACTTATCGGTTTAAATTTGGTTTTATTTTTGTTGATGACTGAATTCTAAAATTTTGAACACATAACATTTATATAGAATACTGCATGAAGTCATCAATGAATTTGAAAGATAAATATAAAGGAAAGAATCATCGGTAGTAATGGGGGAGGGGTTCAATTTGTTAAAACTGATTTTTGTGAAGATTTGAATATTTTATTTCTTCAGCTTAATTGAAGTTGGTTAATTCAGAAATAGTTTAAATGCCAACTTTGTTTCATGAGGAGTGACCCAAACATTTTTAAAGAGAATCTTTTGGGGGTCTTTTATCATTTGCTTTTATTTCTTGTTTATGTCTCTGAAATTGTCTTCTGCTTGCAGACAAAATTTGTTGTTATTCATTGCTGTTTAAAAAAAAAAAAATATAAATTTGAATCAACTTTGGCAATATTTGCTATAAACCTTTTTTGTTTGTACAATTATTTTTTAAAATTTTTAATACATTTCAGTTTAAATATTCTTTTGGCTTCAGTTCTATTTTTCATTATCATCTTGAAATTACTTAATACTTTTCATTTCTTCTACAATAACATCATACTTTTAACAAGATCAGTGTCAAAATATTGTGCTAACAGATGGGGAGAAAATTTATTAAAAGATTTTGGCCTTTTTTGTTGACACTGCAATGAAAAGCATTAAGTTCATAGCAATTTTTTTAATGGTTGAAATTGAGTTTTTTTTTTTTGTTTTATCAGTGCAATTTGTATGCTATTTGGAAAGCTGAAGAATAATATCATATATTAGCCAAATGTTAATGATATGTGGTCTTCTATCGACACTGCAATCGAAGGCATTAAGTTCCTAGTATTTTTTTTTTTCTCTTTAATTTTTTTAGTGGTTGAAATTTAGATTTTTTTTTTTTTTTTTTCTCTATCATCTGTGTAATTTGTATGTTCTTAGGAAAGCTAAAGGCTAATATTATATATTAACCAAATATTAACAATATATGGAATAATGAAAATACTTTATCTCTGAATTAAAAAAAAAAAAAAGAAAAGTGGAGCATTTATTAATGGCTAATGAGTTTATTCCTCACCGAATTCTCTTGGATGTCAAATTATAGAAATATCAATGAATATCACTTTTTATTAATATACAAAGGGGAGATAATTATACTGGCTAATATGAAATAATGACACTTGGAAATTTTTGGTAAATTACTTAAAATATCTAATATTTTTCTTTAGATTTAGTTTTAAGTTTAAAAATATATTTGTATTTCTTGCATGAATTTATACCTTTCGGTTTTATTGTATTAAATTTACCTTTTTTGTTGTTTATGCAAAATAAATTTAATGATTGCTGCATGTCTCAATAATAATTAATAAAGTTGTATTAACTTTTCTAAATTTGATGTTTAGTTAAATTTGAATGTCAACACATGGGTTTAAACTTGTGGATTTTATTTGTATTATTTTAGAAGTTGTAATTTTTGACTGAAAATTGCTATGTATTTTAGTATGCAAAAAGGGATAACTAATAATTAAAAAACTGTATAAACTCATAATTATAACCTATAAACTTTGAAATAAATTTGTTTTTTCTACTAAAAATAAAACATTGGTATCAGAAGGTGATAAATGATAGATTAAAGTTGTTACTCAATTATTTAAAAGAACATTTTCAAAGATTTTAAGATACTCTTAACTCAAAATTATTTTGAATGTTCAGTTGTATAAATCATATTGACTCTTTTCATATTAACCTTTTTTCCTCAAACATTTTCTTTTGGGAAATCCGAAAAGAAAATATAAGTTACATGCAATACTAATAGAAAAAAATATCTATTGTTAAAAAAAATTAAGGGAATATATTAACCCTTTCATTTCATATCTTTCTCATATTAACATACACATTAACATATTTACTATTTAATGTTATGCTGTAAAAGTAATTTTAGGTAATTAAGAAATTTTCAAATATTGGCCACACTTAAAGAATTTACCATTAGTTCTGTTGAAGACTGTTATATGGATAGTTCACATCCTGGAATTTCACTTTTGTGCTAATACTCTTGGGAAAGATAAGCATCTACCTATTCTCCCTCCAGCTATGGATAAATAGTAGGGCAGACTGGGCTCTTTAACCTTGTTTAGGCAGCAACCAGTCTAGAAGTAAAACTCTGAATTCAAACCTGTTAAACTCTGCTTGAGAAATTGACCTTGTGTCACATCCTGCTTGTGCAGAAGGGTTGGGTAACTATGTATATGGATAGTTTGCTTTTGCCAACTGTTTCACATAAATCTATAGATTTCTTAGATGAATTATAGTTAATATCATAATAATTATTTTTATATATTTTGATATTATAATAATTTTTCGTATTAACAATTTCATGAAAATGTGAAGCTTAAAAATAGTCAAATAAAATTGCTGTTTAAAATGTAAAAATAACTTCCACCTTTTATTCAACAAAAATCCTAAAGAGAATAAGTTGAACTGAATCCATATCACAACTATTAAGAGTTCATATCGTGTCTATGAAATTTCTGAAACAATATTTATATTGAAATGTAAATCGTTTTTATCATTTTTTTAAAATTCCTATTTGATTGCATCTTTTATTTACAGAAGTTTTAAAAAGATTTTATTTTTTAAAGACACTTTGTTGCATGTTCATGTGTCTCACTTGTCAATGCATGTTCTTTTACTTTTTTTGTCGATGTAACAGCATTTCTTTATTAAAAAATTTCTTGTTGCTGCTATTTGTTGTTGAATTTTTTTTCTTTTCCTATTTGTTCCTTAAAAATTAAATTTTTATTCTACATTTGAATTTGTAGAACTTTCAAAGATTTTAGTTTTAGTTCTATATTTTCAAAAGTCGAAAGTTGTGAGAGATCAATAAGTCTTAAGATAAAACCTTTTAAATTATTTGAAATTTAAGACAAAACCTTTTGCTTTTTTTATGTGGAAAATTAGAATGAATTGTATGTATGATTGAAATGTTTTTGTATAAAAGGTTTTAATGAAAAAGCAGCCACTGGTTTATATAGCAAAACGTTAAATATTGCTTGGAATTTAATTTTAACAAATTTTTCATTGGGTTTTTGTTTTAGACTTTCACCGATTTATTGCCATACATTGTATTGCATATAGGATTTAAAACAAAATAAAAATTGTATCTGTTCCATAATAGTTGTTCCATTTAGTGTATAAAATTTATAAACAAATTAACAATTATTATGGACAGGTAGTATATACAGGGTGGTCTGAAAGTCTTGTCACACCTACATATTTTCTTTTAACTTTTATTTTTTGTTTTAATAATATAATTTATGTAATTCTTTTACTTCTTTTTTTAAAAAAATATGTAGGGGTTACAAAACTTTCAGACCCCCTATAGATTAAAGTTTATTTAGAGCAGTTTTAAATGACTTTTTCAAAACTTGTACCTCTTTTCCATAATAGTTGTTACATTTAGTGTATGAAATTTATATACAAATGTAATAAATACTATGAGACTGATAGTATATACAAGATGGTCTGAAAGTATTGTCACACTTACATATTTTTAACTTTTATTATTTCTTGTTTTAATATAAATTATGTAATTATTTTACCCCTTAAAAAAATGTAGGGGTGACATGACTTTTGGACCACCTGCAGATTGAACTTTTAGAGTGGTTTTTAATGATTTTTTTTTTTTTTTTTCTCAAAATTTTTAGATTTACAATTTTTTCCCTCTTAAAGGTATGAACAAGTTAAAGGTTAAAAGTATCAGAGAATCTAAAATAGTTTGAGATTTAAATTTTAGGAAAAAAAAAAAAAAAAAAAAAAAAGTATGTTTAATGACTATTGTTTTACTTTTTAGGGCGGAGTCATCCTGTCCGAACAGCAGCAGTAGCTGGCCAGACACAAGTGCCAGTTACATCAGTTTCACGCAAAGGACTCTCTCCAAGCAGACAAGTCCCATTGTACACACACCCATCAAGCAAAACTGCCCTTGCTAGTAACTCTGCAAGTTCGTCGACAGAAATCAACCATAACACACATAACGACGTTGAAGAAGGCATAGATGCAGTAGCATTTCAAAGCTTTAATCAACCATCCGAAACGAAGAAGTTGCATCGTTCTAGTCAGGGTAGCAGCTCAAATAATATCCAGGAAATTCCTCTGGAGGACTTATCGCGCAAAGTTCGCAAGACAAAATCTGGTGAAGGTGAGAGACGGTCATTCTCGTTTGGAGGGAGCCATCGGACTGAACATAGTCGGAGCCACTCACATAGTCCTCGAAGAGTTCGGAGTGGTTCAGGGCCGGCATCTTATTCTCCAGAACGTCGGACCAGCCGCACTCGATCAGTCTCCTCTGATAAAAGCAAACATGACAGAAGTGATAGCTCCTCTACAATAACTCCTTGCTCCCAGAGTGGGTCACAGTCTTCATCAGACAACAGTCCAGAAACTATGCGCACACCTTTAAAAGAACTGGCCAAATTATCGCAGTCTCCGAAGACACTTCGTCCCGCCGAAGAACCCACTTTGTCTCTGTTGGTAGATGGTGATCACGATACTGGAAGTCCGACACTTCTACCCCCAATGGAGACACAGGCGCTAATGAAGATGAAGATTGGCAGCCCTAGTGGATCAACTACAGTGTCTTCAGCCTCTGCATCAGCATCCGATGATGATAATAGTGAAGACGCAGGCAGCAGCCAAAATGTATCAATGGGAGTCGCAAGTTCCCCCGCTGTACAGCTCACGCGGCTGGCACAGATGGTACAAGAGCACTATAAATATTCAGAAAACAACAACGAACAACATGCACAGTCAACATTCCCTCACTCTCAGGCGGACGGCGATGACCAGCCTGAAGTTGATGAGGCAGTTGAGGTGGATGATGTTAGTGCACTTGCTGCTATGGATGACACCTCAACAGAGGTTGCCTGTATTGCCACAACTGAAGAAGATGAAGAAGAAAAAACCCAGACAGATCAACATAGTTAATATCTTGTGTGTGTGTGTGTGTGGCAGTGCATGCGAGGGTGTGTGTGTGTGTGTATGGGTGTGCAATTTTCTTTAACTAAAAGATCCTCTATGAACATAGGTAATTAACCCTCTCCTCTCCTTTTTCAAAGTGTAAAATAAACAAAACAAAACAAAAAAAAAAACTAAAAAAACTTGTCAATGGTGTGACTTAAATTACAAGCAACAGGTAGGAGGAGGAGGAGGAGCAAAAGGGATGTTATTAACCTGTGTGGATTCTTCCCCCCCTCTTTAAAAAAAAAAAAAACAATCCCCCTCCCCCAAATAAAAAAAACAAACATCCAATCTGTGGCAGTATTTGAAAATATTTGTTGTTAATAAATTTTTATTATTTCTTCGCAATAAATTCTTGTTACAGTATTTTACTAGTCATTCACTTGTCGTATTAGTTGGTTATTTCAATTTTTTTTTTCTTTGCTAATTATGCGTGTTTTGTTTTTGTAGGTTTACTTTGTTAAAAAAAAAAGATTAACTTACAACTGTTACTGTGTTTCCCTGAAAATAAAATCTGGCTTGTAGCACCTATATGATTATCCCAACCCTATTGCCCTTATGGCAAACCCCAACTCTTTTTATCATATACCTGCTAGAAGGCAGTGGCTGAGGATCTGATGTCCTGGGTATGACGTTAAAACTCTTTCTGATGGTGAAGTTCCAATTCTGGAGCTCTGGGGAATGTGGAGTACCTCTTCATCACCATTACTTTCAGGTCCACCCTGACTCGGAGTGGTAGTACCTGTTAGGGTCCTATCTATGGGTTAAATAGAAAAATAATTGAGTTTAAAAAGTACTTAAAAGAAAAATTGAATTTTAAAAAACAATGTTCAATGCCCGTCAAGAATAAACAAAACATCTTTGGCATAAAATAACCCAACAAGGGTTGACATGCCATAAAATGAAACCAACCAAACCACCTCCTCATCAGGTGTGGATCATTCAGAAGAAATGAAATTCTTTCAACAACATGGAGAGAGCATAGAAATTATTTAGACAATTCAATCTCTTCAAAAAAATTATCAGCAACTTATTCCCTACATAGATTTTAATCTAACAGAACTTTTCTAATTTCTTTGCAACTTATTCACACACACTAATATATATAAATAAATGTTTATTTATGTGGAGGTGTGTAGTGTAATGGTTAATCGTAGGAAATGGACTCGTCGACCCAAGTTCAAATCCTGGACAAGGCTGTTTGCATTTCATATAGCACTAATACCCTTGGGAAAGCTATGAATCCATATATTCTTCCTCCAGCTATGGGTAAATAGTAGGGAAGACTGGACTCTTTAACCTTGGATAGGTGACCAATCTAGGAGAAGGAAAACTCTAAATTCAAACTTGTTAAACTCTGTTTAATAAATTGACCTTGTGTCACATCCTGTTTGTACGGAGGGCATCATTTTAGAATCAACATATCATACTCACCTAAAACCAGCAACCAATCAGAATCCTATGAATGAGCTTGGCCAATATTGTAATGTTATATACCCCTTGTTGGGTCGGGAGAGAGTTCTTCTTGTGAGGATTATGTAAGGCATTCATGATTATGCCCCACATCTAAATCTTCTTACTTATTTGCGTAGCTGGCTGGTACCTGACTTCTGTAGTTTGTTTCTTGTGTTGCTGGTCTGACTTAGTCGCCAAGGCTTCCATTTAGTTCATATAAGAACAACCAAGGTTTGTATTCTGTGATCACATTTTTAATCAGAACCAGTACTGTACATTTACCAAGGTGCTTTGTTATTGTCACTGTTATATATTTCTTTGAACCGGATAGATATATATATATATGTATGTATGTATATGTGTGTGTGTGTAGAAGGAGTTTTATTATTATGAGACATGAGAGCATCCGTGGTTATACTCCCATACCTAATCCTTCTTACTTGAGTAGCTGGCTGGTACCTTACTTCTGTAGTCTGTTTCTTGTGTTGCTGGGACATTTCTTCTAACTGGTCTGGTCTGTCTTTAAGATGCTGATCTGATTGCCATTAGTTCACTCAGAGACAACATAAGGCATATATTTTGTGTGATCATATTTTTATTCAGAACCAGAACTTTCTCAACCGCAGCGAAGTCTAAGCTGGTACGTCTTTACATCACGATGTATCCGACCTAACTGACTCTAAGCTCCAGGCTTTCTTTCCCACAGTCTGTGCAATCAGAAAGGTCACTTAAAGATTATTTCATTGTCAATCATCTAACCCTACGGATTGTGAATTTCAACAACTTTGAATTCAAAATCTAACTCTACACTAACCGTCCAAAAAAACAATGGTTTATTAATATATAACAATGTCACTGGAGTTAGTATATTAAATAATAACTTAAATAGCAACATACAAATGAAAAGGGGTTTATTTGATTAAGTTACAAATATGAGTGACAGTTGTAATCTTACTATCTAGTCTCACTTGGAAAAAAAACAGGCTCTGAGACGAACATTGTCTATGATTATGTTCAAATAGAACAGTCCATTTTATTCCCAGAGTGGTATCATCTCTTCTCTACAACAGCCAAGGTACACAGTGGAATAGCCCAACCTGCTATAAAAACTACCTACCAACTCTGGATTCTCAGAGTAAATTCAACTTGCAACACAGGTTGAATACAGATCACCTGATATGAATTTTAACAATCATGATTTATTGTATTCTACCGCTGTAGTAGTTTGGAACATCCTACAGCAGCATTCAGTCCTTCTTTATTTATTTCCTTTGTGAGGGTCATCAGTTGCTTAGGGCACATAGTCCTGTTTTTTGTTTTTTTTGTTTTTTTTTTAGAGGTTTGCTCACAGCTTACCAAGCAAATTTGTGCAGTGGCAGCCCCTGCGTGCCCGGTAGTTGTTTGGCCCTATTATAGCAAATTCCAGGGATTTTTGTGCAGGTGCTTCTGTGGGCATCCATAGCATATGACAAAACCTGACCGTCATAGTTGCTCCATTTTGTTGATAGTGGAATAATGTTGCACATCTTGTACATAGTCTTGTTGAAGATTAGGCTGTTTGGCCATTGGTGTCTGGAGATAGTTCTATCATCATACCAATTGATATATATATATATATCTTATTATAATGGAGATTGTGTGTTTTTCTGTCTGTAACCGAAACTATATTCCTACTCAAGTCACAATTCTCTTAGTTATTGACATCACATTCTCTGATTTTATTTTTATCTAAACCTCAATTATTAATAAAATTATCTTACATTATTAATACTGTTAACTATGTCTACATACTGACAACATGCAATTATATTTATATATACAACAGAATAGCGCTTTACAATGTGAACGGGAAGGCTAATTTGCATATTAATATTAAAAAATCGAATTTAATAAATATATGCTTAGTATTATTGATTTCTAACTGTTTGGTTTTATTTTAATGAATATAAGCAAAAATCTCTTCAATGAATCTTAAATGAAATCCATTAAAAGATAAAATAACTGTCATTTTATTCTTTACTTCCTCTTATAACTAAATACTTAAATTAGAAAAAATAACAATGAAAGACGAGAGTGATGGAAGAGTAAGTTTCAGTTGTTCCATTTTTTCTTATACTCCCTTTGTTTCAAATCTTTTATTATACTCCCTCTGTTTCAAATCTTTTTATCTGTATTCTTATTTAGTTTCATTAGCCTTTCTAATTTAATATGATATTTTATTACATTAAAACCTAAATACTTGCACCCGGAGGGTGCATATATTTGCTAGTATATATAAAGATCAGAATATTTCATAGGTTCTCCATTTTAACAATATACAAGGACTCAAAAATCATCTGCACTTTCGCCATAACATGTCTTTATTATTGTCACACTGCATGCCTATAGTTGGCACTGTTGTGGTCACATGATCCAAGTTTTAGCTTGATCATACCATTTTGTTTGCTGTCTTTACAGTGTAAACATGCCCGCTCCACTGGCAATATGCACAAAGGAAGAACAAAGAGCAGTGACCAGATTTCTCTGGTCAGAAGGAGTGTCAGGGGCTGAAATTCATTGGAGGCTTTTAGTATAATACAGAGACAGTGTACCACTGCATAGAAGTGTGTATGAGTGGATAGAGAAGGTTAAAAGTACCCAGACAAGTGTGAAAGGGGTGGTGCATAAATGGTTGTGCAACCATCCCAAATCTTCTTGGAGGGAATATGCAAACTTGTGAACGATAAAATGCTTTGAAAAAAGAGACTATATAGATAAATGATATACTTGTTTATCTCCTTCTTTTGTGTAAATAGATTAAAAAAACAGAGTGCAGATAATCATAAGCTAGCCACTTAGATTATCTAAGTGGCTTTCTGGAAAGCTGCTGCTGATAAAATTAAACTCTTATATTTTGAAAGCTATAATTTGGCTAGTTTAATAATTCAAGAATGTCTTGGTGAAAATACATTCATAACTGAATATTCTGTTAGTTAACTAAGGGTGTCCTATCATGGTGTAATTGTTAGCAAGCTAGTCTTGCAGATCCATTACTACTGAACAGTGAGTTTGTTTCTTTCTTGCAACCTTGTGTCACATCCTACCTGTGGGGAATGGGTTGTTCAAATATCTTATCTTAGGCATCCCATCAGGGTGTGATGGTTAGCAAGCTAGTCTTGCAGATCCATTATTACTGAACAGTAAGTTTGATCTTTGGTGGATGCCCCATGCTTTTACGACCTTGTGTCACATCATACTTATGTTGAACGGGTTATGTAAATACTGACTGTTATTCAAGTAATTTTATACAATGACAATTGTTTTCTCCATTTTGTAAAACTGATAATTATCTTAATTCCCAAATCAATGTTATAATATTTGCACTGAATTTTCATGTAAAGATAAATTGTTTGAAACTTATTTTCTATTTGTTTTATTTTTATTTCTATAAGTTTTATTGTTTTCTTGTTTATTCCATTGTTTTTTATTGATTTACTTATAATGATTATTCTTTTTTTTATTTATTTATTTTTTATTCTTGAAATGTGCCAATTATTAACCAATTTATTTGATATACAATAAATCTTATTGCTAGTTTACAAAACTGTCTAAGATATAAATTGAAAAAAGAAAATTCAGATTTTATTTCCAAATTTACTTAATGTTAATGAGTATATTATAGAAGATTCAATGAATTCTATTTGGTTTGAATTTTTGAGTAATTTAAAGATTCTTGTATCAATTTGTTTCATTATTCCTAAAACAAAACTTTTAACATGGTTTCTCTTTTACTCCTATATAGTTGGTCAAGAATTTGTTTAAAAAAAAAAAAAAAAATTTTTTTTTTTTTTTTTTTTTTTTACTGGATTCATACTAAGCATGATACAAATGGAAAAAGTATTGAAAATTCAAATAAACTAAGCTTAACGGGTATTCTTACATTGAGATCCAGTTTAGAAATAATTTGAATAAATAATATATCTAATGTTGTGGTCACATGATCCAAGTTTTAGCTTGATCATACCATTTTGTTTGCTGTCTTTACAGTGTAAACATGGTCACTCCACTAACTGTTTCCAGTTTTAGATGAGATTATGGTTAAATTTGAATTAGAGATGAAAAAAAATCAACTGAAAGGTTTAATAACTTTTAGAATTGTAAAATAAAAGAAATTATGTATATTATAATGGAACTACGGCAGACTTCAATTTTTGTTAATTACCTTTTCTTTTCTTTTTTTTTTCTTTTTTTTTATAAATCAATGGAATTTGAGTGAATGCTGATTTATATTTTTTTAAACTACTTTTTACAATGTTTGATTTAAATTTGCATCTGAGAATTTTGTCAGAAAAAAAAATGATTTTTACAAATTTTTAAAGTACAGTTCATTTATTAAATTGATAAAATTTGGGATCATATAAAGTATTGAACTGAATATTCAATGAATAAAAGCAATTAAGGTTGGTACTAGTTATATTTTACTTACAGGTTGATTTTTTTTGGGGGGGTTATTGTTATTTAATCACATTAGTTATATAAAGTTCTGTAAATAGAGTTCAAAACTGTTTGAATTATGTAAATATACCCCATTGTTCAAAAGTTATGAGAATTTAAAGCCCCGAAATTGGAGGTACAAAAGTGGACATGGTTTTGTTAAAAAAAATGTCAAATGACAGACCAATTTAAACAAGAAATTCAGTAATTTCTTCAGCATTTCTTTATTTTTATAAAACTTTGCATTCTTATGTAAAATTGTATGTTCTTTCTGATTCTGCACTCAAATTGTATGTATCTCTATGCTGTAACCCATTATTTAGAGAATAAGAGGTACAGATATCAGCGTTTTTTTTTTGTTTTTTACCACAAGATTATTCAACTTTTACATTTTAATAATGTATGTATACAGATATATAGTATTAATTTCAATTAATAACATCAATTTGAACTTTAGAATATCTCTTTTTAAATACCTGCTATGTTGTATTAGAAATAGAATAACTCTTTACACAATATTTTAATACTAGCTTGTAAGTTCGTTTTTTCCAAAATTGAAAGTTTTACAAAAAAGCCTCACGTTAAAACATCAAAATTTCACATTCTATTAATAAGATTGTGCTTTTTTTCTTCTTTAAGCTTCCTTTCTACTTTTTGAAGGAATCTGTCAAATTTGCTCAGTTACATTTTCCTGGGTTGGAGAAGAAAACAAAAAAAATCTTGTTTGGAGTTTAAGGTGTCTTCTAATTGAGTGTACAATTTCAAAAATATTGATAAGGATAAGCCACTTTGAATTTTGTAAAACAAAGTAATGTATAAAATTTAGTCTTACAAAAAGAATTCATATTTCATATTTTCCACTGTTCAAAGCAAAATACTGTTTTAACTTCATTAAAAAAATAATTCAATGGAAAAAATTACATATTTAGAAAGATTATATTTTCTTTCCAACCATATAAATATTTCTAAGATTGGACCAGAAATATGCAAGAAATTGAGAATTGAACCAGTTAAGGTGAAAATTAGTCAATGTCTCCGGATTTCAGTTAAATTGCTGGGAATGCTATTCAGAGGTGATGTTTTTTGCCTTTACTATATAAGCAAAAAAACTACATAAAAAAAAAAAATCGATTGTAACAAAAATGATTTAGAATAATTAGATAAAATTACAAAATGTTTATAAAGATGTCAAGTTTGGTAAGTCAAATAATTTTTGAATTTATGAATAAATATTTTATCTCCAGGTTTTAAATCATTTAGTTAATATCTAAGTTCATCCTCTTGTATGTAAAAAGCAGAATTTCACCAATTCTGATGGTAAAATAAATGTCAATAAAATTGTCAATAAAACACTCGCTCTTAAGGTTTTATAGAGCTTATGTATATATTAATCTGATTTTACTAATATTAAGAAATGTGGAATCCTCTTTTAACCCATTTTATACCTACCTGTTTTTTTTTGTTCAGGGGTGTGAGGTTAATCCAGAAAGTGTATATAGATCTTAAAATATTTTTTGTCTGAATTTTTGAGATGAGGCTTGATATATGGATTTTTCAGACTATTGTCCTCAATAACAATAAAAATGAGGACAATAGTCTGAAAAATACAAATTAGAATATTTGGGGAGGGGGTTAATCCAGAAAGTGTATATACATCTTAAAATAGCTACACAGGTAAGTTAATAAGTCTAATCTATAGATGAATTTTTCTTTTCACATGCACAATGATCTATTGAACATGAAAGTAAATATCTATAATAAAAATTCTACTCAGAAGATATACTTGACCTACTTTTATAGATTAAAATACTGTTTCTAAAAAATAAAAAAAAACTTTAAAAATCCTTTAAGAAAAACAACAAACAAACAAAACACCAAATCAGTAACACAAAATAATTGACATTTTCTTTATTTTATGAAAATTTTCATTTTTATCGCCAAGATGATTGTGCATTTTGTTATCTTGGAGTTTCCACCTGAACTCAAGTTCTGTTTTGGGAATGGCATTTTTTTCAACTTCGTCTGCAATAAAAAAAAAAATTTAAAAAATTAAAAATTTTTTTAAAAAACATCCTGAAAATTGACTTACTGGGGATGGAGGAATCACATAAGAAAATTTCAAGTAATGAACATTCAAAAGTCAAATATTATTAATAAAAGAGAAAATAAAAATTCTATTGAAGTTAAATGAAATATTTCAAAATTTAAGATTAACCAGGAATTATTGGAGGAGAAAAAATAGTTGGGATTGAGTAGAAAATTATTTTTGAAATGACAAATCTTTTTAAAGAATTTTTTAATGCAAATATACTATGAATGTAATTTACAGTTTTCATTTATATACCTATAATTTTTGGACACTGATAAATTCACCCCTATTGTTACACTGGTGTAGTGACCAAAGATGGACTTAGGGCCCCCAAGGGAGGAACAGAGAGAGAGAAAGATGAAGGAAAAATTAAAATCATGAATGCTACAGGAAGTAAACAAATGAAAGAAAAGAAAGGAACATTTCATAGCTGAATTGGGAGAGCACCCAACTAGGAATAACAAGGTTCTCGGTGTACGTATGAGTAACACTGATTGGGACCTGGTGGTAGGTGTGGTGCTCCATCTAAGCAAAGCCAGTCTGCTTGGTCTAGTACTAGCAAAAGGGATAGACTCCCTTGCTGTTCAGCTGATATTGACAATAGGCTACTCCACCAACTTACTTTTATGAAATTCAAAAACTGTTTAGCAAAGAAAAACGAAAGCATTTATACATCTCAGACCTAAGAAAACTTTTAAGAAAATTAAATGAAAATAGCAAGGATAAGAATTAGTCCAAACACAAAATGTCTCCCAGCATTTCAGATTTTTAATCAGAAATGTTGGGAATCTTGTGTTAATATAACTTAAATCTCTTATTTTTTTGTTAAAAAATAAAACAGCAGAAAAATGACTTACTCAAAATTCAAACATTTTCTCTCCTTTTTAGGTTTTTTCAGCTTTTAATTTTTTGATTTGTACTTTGTTTTTTTCAAGTTCTTCAAGTAATTTTGTTTCTTGTTTATCAAGACTGTCCAACCTCTCAGCTAATGTGCCACGAAGGACAAGTTTACCTGGGGGGAAAAAAAAAATCTGTATTTCACAAGTAATCTATGTATCTATAGGCAAAAGCTAAATTTCATAGAGGATTCTGTAAAACAAAAAACAAAAAAAAACTCACAATCCGTTGAACTCGGAAACCTTTGTCATAATTGGGAGCCTTCATGGAACTTCGAACTGAACCCTTTATTCAATCCACCAGGGTAGACTGTTCTCATTCCGTTAGCCATAACCGGGTACAAGTGTTAAGCTATGTTAAGTATTCTATATTATTATCGCCCTTGGCCAGGATTGAACCTGCAACCTAGAGATGATTAGAACTGTATCAATTTGACCCTTATATCTGTTGTACCATGTATTCAACAATTGTACCTGGTCACGGTTAATGGAATGAGAATGTCTACTCTCATGGGTTGAATAAAAGGTTTGGTTTGAAGTTCCATGAAGGCTTCCAATTTTGACAAGAAGGTTCCCAAGTTCAACAAGAAACACCTGAAGAAGGTCGGGGTTCACATAAGCCAAAACGTTTATATAATAATAAAAATGAGAACAATAGTCTGAAAAATCCAAATAATACAAAAATTCAGACAAAAACAACCAGTGGATTGAATATTTTCTTGAGTGAAAATATCCCTTGTAAGTTTGTTTCTGTTTCAAATTTTCTGATTTTAGAGTTCAATTCTCAAATTCTGTAGCTGTTTTTTTTTTGTTTTTTTTTTTAATTTGATATTATACAACTTGGTAAAACAAATTAAAGCCAAACTTATTTGAACTAAATATCTTATGTGGGGAATTAATTTATAACATTTTTTTTATAGTTTTAAGGCTATTCATGTATATTTTTTTAAATTAAGATTTTCAAAGTTAATATGCATTTTTTTTTCTTTTTTTTTTTGTGCTTTCTATTTGATAAAATAAGTTTCATGTTTTATGCTTGTATTTTTGTTATTTTTTTATCTATAGATTAAAGCCTTCAAGCCTTTAGAATTACCTCCCCTGATGAATCCTAATAGAAGTACAAATGCAGGCGATACTATTCACTTGCAAATTAGATTGGAAATTACTTCTTTCTCATCCTAATGCAATTTCATTAACAAAAATCTTTATGATGTGCATTATGGTTACATACATACATAGATAGATAATGTTTTGTGCCTGAAGGTATAAACAAGTTTTACTCACTAGTAGCTGGTGTGTAAATCCATGTAAAAACCTTTATTTTCAAAATAGGTAGGTTCTCTCTACAATGTCTGTATTTTCCAACATATGAGGAGGGGGGGGGACTTATACTAAGTTATAGAACACAATCTGATACTTTAACATTTAACTAACATACACGTGGGAAGCTTTTTTCTTCTTAAGAATTTTTTTCTAAATTTGTTTCTTTTTTTTTTACATATTCTACTTTCTTCCTTTTAATTCATTATGCTCATCAGAAATAATCTCCACCAAAATTATGCATTTTATAGATGGTTTAAATTGAATACTAAAGTTTATAGATATATATTTAATTTGCAGTCCATAAACATAACAAGAAATGTCTTCAAATAAACACCAGAAGATTTAGCAACCTGACGATGGTGAAATAACCTGAAACCTGGGTAGTTGCTTATGAAAAACTTTTATATTTAAAAGATTCAACAAATAAATTATATATTATATATATATATATATATATAATATATATATATATATACAACAAAAAACTGCTACTTTAAAAAAAGTTTTTAGCAATTATTTAAGTGTTAGAAAAATTTTAAAATATCTAACTTTATAAAATAATAAAAGAAAGCTGGTATTATATAAATTATAATGATAATAATGAAATTATTGTACTCAGGTGCACCACAACTCATCAAAGGCTCATGTATAGTACACAGAATAATGTACTAATATCAGGAAAATGAATAGAGTACAGTTATATATATGTATGTGTGGGCATATGTGTATGGAGGGGAGATATCAGGTATAGTGTTGTTGAATTACAAGAAGCATGGAGGTTTTGAAAAATTCAGTGTTTCGGCTGCCAACAACTGATGCAGGCAGTTTGTTCTATGCCTCAGCAACTCTGTGATTGAAAAAGTGTTTCCGAAATATTTAAGAATAAAATGAGTAAACTGTTTTTACCTGGAATGTGATTAGTTGAATTGGTGTCCAAGTTGTCAAAAAAGTCTGTCTCTTGGTTTTTCTCTTTCTCAGATGCATCCATTTTCTGTTTTTGAAAATAGTTACATTACATATTTATATTCAGTTCATTTCATTTAGGAATTAAACTTTTTTTTTTTTTTTTTTTTTTTTTTTTGAGAGGGTAAGAAATGTTATATATACATCTTAGAGATACATAGAATTATAGATATGAATAAGCTCTATATAAATTATACTCATGAATCCTAAAAATATTTACATTTCTCATATGTAGGTATTAATTTATAACATGGTATTTTTAGTTTTAAGGCTATTTATGTTTATTTTGATATTAAAAAAATTAAAATTTTCAAAGTTAATACACATTTTTTTTCTTTCCATTTGAAGTTTGAATTTGCCAAAAAATGAAGACATTGTAGAAATTTTATTAATGTTTTTATGTTTAAAGATTCTATTATTTTTATTGTAATATTTATAAAGTTTTTGAAAGAAATATTAGCTTTTAAATGAAACTTATATTTTGAATTTTTATTTCTGTTAGGCTGCTAAAAATGATCCCCTTAAAGAAAAGGGAAAAAGTGTGGGTTCATAAAATTTTATATTTGAAATTTAAAATCTTATTCAAAATTTTAATATTTCATTTTATCAATATTATATTTTATATTTAAAATTTTAATTATCACAGTAAAAAAACAGTTTTCAATGCTCATTAAATATTTGGGTAGAATGAAATACCACTACTTTTTTTCCCTCAATGTTTTAATTTAAAATTTTATAGAAACTGTTTTACTATACAAACATAAATGATAAAAAAAATGCTGTTATATATAATTGCTCTTACATTTTGTAAATGTCGGATAATATTTAATAATTCTTTTCGGTTCATATCTTCATATTCATCTAAAATAAAAAGAAACATGAAATTATTATTAAATCAAGATTCAGAAATTGAATATAACTGGAATGGAGATAGTCAACTTGAGATATATAAATATATATATATATATATATATATATATATATATATATCTCATCTCATCAGAGAACAATATTAGAAAAAAAGAATGAACCTTCTAAAAACCTAATGAGGAATCTGTGTAACTATGAACCAGATAAATGAAGAGTTGAAGTTTTCGTTTGCACTGCAAATATTTGACCAGAAAAAAAAACATTATACTGGACTAAGAGTCACAGAGTTCCTTTTGTTAGGGTTTATTAATGAAACTTGATTATCAAACTCAATTTTTTTCTATTTAACCCATGGTATTCTAACAGGTACTACCACTTCTGGCCGGAGTGGACCTGGGAGTAATGGTGATGAAGGAGTACTCCACATTCCCCAGTGCTCTTGAATTTCACCATCAGATAGCATTTAATGTGGTACCCAGGACCCTCAGCCACCACCTTGTAGCACATATATGATAAAAAGATTTGCCATAAAGGCAATAGGTTTGGGACAGTCATATTGATGCTAGGGCTTGATGTGACCAGCCTTAGAGGGGGCCTCTCCGACCATCTGTCTAGCCAAAGTAAAGTGTTGCATGTTATGGACTGCTCAGCCACCAGGGTTTCATCCTTAAGCATTATGGGTGGGTCTTACCCCTCTACAGTGGTGCAGTCAGTGCATTCTAAAGTCCCAGCTGACAGATCAAACATGATTTGGTAGAAGAAAATATAGGTAAAATATATATGAATAAAGAAACATCAATCTTGATTACATAAACCTATGAAATTAGCAATAAACAAATTTTACAAATTAAAAAAATAATAAATAAAATGATATGAAGTTTTATATATATATATATATATATATAAGAAAAACAATAGTATATATTGTGCTAACTGTTTCAACTCTATGATGTTTATAAAATGCAATCCAAATGAAATCATTTTTAAGAATAAAATAAAAACAATTGTAAAAGGCATTGTATAAACACTAGTCTTCTTTAGAGCAGATTTTTTTTTGTTGAACAAAATGTGCTCTAAAGAAGACTTTATACAATGCCTTTTACAATTGTTTTTATTTTATTCTTAAAAATTTCAATTGAATTACATTTTATAAACATCATAGAGTCGAAACAGGTTAGCACAATATAGACTTTTTTTGTTTTTTTTTAAATCTGTACCTTAAACTGTCTGATTTAATTCCATTTTATATATTTACATATATATATATATGTAAATATATCTTATTATAATGGAGATTGTGTGTTTTTCTGTCTGTAACCGAAACTATATTACTACTCAAGTCACAATTCCCTTAATTATTTACGTCAAATTCTCCATGATTTCATTCTTTTAAACCTTCAGTTATTAATAAAAATTGTTTTACATTATCAATACTGTTGACCATATCTACGTACTAATAACATGCAATTGTATTTATATATACAACAAAATAGCGGTTTACAGTTTGAACGAGAAGGCTAATTTGCATATTGATATTTAAAATTTTATTTTAATAAATATGTGCTTGTTATTATTGATTTCTAATTGTTGGTTTTATCTTAAGAAATATAAACAAAAATCTCGTGGATAAATCTTAAAAGAAATTTATTTACAAGAAGAAATAACTGTAATATTATCCTTTACTTCCTATTTTAACTAAATAGTTAAATTAGGAAAATTTACCAATGAAAGAGGGGAGTAATGGAAAATGATGGAATAGTTACTTTCAAAGTTGTTCTATTTTTCGATTATACCCCCTCTGGTGCAGATCTTTTTATCTGCATTCTTAGTCAGT
This sequence comes from Doryteuthis pealeii, assembly GCA_023376005.1. Classification (NCBI taxonomy): domain Eukaryota; kingdom Metazoa; phylum Mollusca; class Cephalopoda; order Myopsida; family Loliginidae; genus Doryteuthis; species Doryteuthis pealeii. The sequence goes on along the minus strand of CM042145.1, from coordinate 46,861,533 downwards.
TTCATTAGCCTTTCTAATTTAATATGATATTTTATTATATCAAAACTTAAATACTTGCACCCGGAGGGTGCATATATTTGCTAGTAAGTAATAATAATAGTGGAAAAAAGTAAAGAGTCTACCATGGTTTTGATCTTAACTCTTTTCCACTATTACTAATATTAATATTAAATATCTAATAAAATTCCTATTTATAGAATAAAAATTTGTCTTTTTACCATCCAAAGCTGTTTCTGTTGTGTTCTGTTCAATTGTGTCAAGTGCATTTTCCAAATCTTTTTTCAATGTTTGATTTTCAATTTGCAGTTGCTCAACATTTTGGTTCAGTTGTAAAATTGTTTCACTCAACAATTTCATTTTCTTCTGGTTTGGTTTCTCTTTGGCATTTCTGGAGTTTTCAAAATATAAAACAAAAAATTGTATTATTTAGACTAGCAAAAAAAAAAAAAAAAATGCCTTCAGGGCAGTGTAAAAATAAATTTTTGAAAGATATTGCCTGAGGGTGTGGGAAAATTAAATGAATGAAATAAAATGTTTAATAAAAAAATTCTATTAAACATAAGAATATAAAAGTTGTAGACAATTTAGCTCAAGTGGTAGGAGAAAGAATAAATATTAGAGTAGAATAAATCCTATTAGTCATTATCTGTGCTTGCCTAGTGTTAAAACTAGAAGACATATATATATATATATATATATATATATATATATATATATATATTTAATATACCAAGCGTATTGGTAGATCCTTGCGGAGAGAAAAAACCCAGCAGAGAGTTTGATTGTAAAAATATACTACCAAACATCAACCAGGAAGAAAAAAATTTTTGAAAAAAAGAAAAGACCAAGATATTCGTACCAACAAAAAATAATCTATTGGTATAATATTTGGCCAAAAGAAAAAACAATTTATATGTATATATATGTATATAAGATATATATATATTCATATAACCGCTAGGAGAAGCTAATCTGTAAAAAGTGCTCGATACCTAAGTAGAGCCAAGTAATAAAGAGTCAGATTTTAGCCCTGAAGAGCTTTATGCGAAACTAATAGTAGGTTCGTCTGACTCAGTAGATTATCTTATATATATATATATATATATATATATATATATATAGTGTGTACAGAAATAACCTACTCGAGTTTCACCATAAGGATCTTCAGGGTTAAATCCACTGAATTAATCGAGATATTGATTAATTACAGCTAACTGCAGGAGTTCATGTTGTAGTTGAAAACTACAACATAAATCCCGCTTTACTTATGTATTGAGCACTTTATATTTGTTATAACGCTGACTTATCCAGGTAAAACTTGTACCAACCAAATATTGAAACCAACCAAATATTTTCACTGGTAAATCATTCCTTCATATATACATATACATACATATATATATAAGTAAATCAATTGGACTGTAACCTAATGATGAAACAAAAAGCATTCACTATTTCTCTGAATTTTTTAGATGAGGTTTGATAATTATGCATTATTTGAACTATTGTCCTCATCTTTATTGTTATACACACAATGTTTCGGTTGATGTGCCCTCTGGTCTTCTTCAGGTGTTTTTTGTCGTAATCAGGAGCCTTCATGGAACTTTGAACCGAACCCTTTATTCAATACTGGTGATTATTTCAGCGAAAATGTCTGTTTCTTTAAATGTTGTACCATTCTCCAGTCAGTCGTATTTCTCCCTTATTTCTGTTTTTGTTATTCAGTAACTTTACCTTATTTCCCCTTTAACTTCATCGATGTATTTAGGGTCTTCAGATACTGTGACAGGATATTCTTGTTAACGTTACTGACCGTAGCTTTTGTGTTAGTTTGTCACTCTCTCTGCCTGTAGTTGTAGGTTTGTAAACTCACAATAGGCTAATTTATTTGCTGGATTGTTCCCTTTTGGGTAATCTGAACATTAGCTACATAAATGAGAACAACCTCCTCTCGTTTCTTTCACTTTGAGGAAGCTTTATGTTTTGGTCGGCCATTTTCATTTCACTGTAAATCTACATTGAAAATATGAATTTGTTCGAATCAATACAACTGAATGTTTTAACACAAAAATATTACAAAATGTGTTCTTAATTGTGCATGCTCATTACTTGAAATGAACTTAATTATTATTAAGAACACATTTTATGATATTTTCGTGTTAAAACATACAGCTGTGTAGATTTATGGTGAAATGAAAATGGCCAACCAAAACATAAGGCTTCCTCAAAGTGAAAGAAACAAGGGGAGGTTACTCTCATTTATGTAGCTAATGTTCAGATTACCCTCTTTTGTACCTTATTTGTGAAACATATTTCTTTGCTTTCAGTTTTTACACTTTTCTACGGTGAATAAAACAGTGGATTATAACAAATTGTCTTCAGAGTGTTTTACTGTGGAGAAGAGTTTGACCATGTGTCATAAAGGCAATTCCAAAACTTCAAGCCGAACTAGGAAGGTCTAACTGGAAACTTGATACTCTTCCTTCTCCAAAAACACAAACACACAATCATATATTTATTATAGCCAATTAATTGCCTTAATTCTCTTTGGGTTCATTAGGTTTTATTAGCATTGGAGAATGTGAGTCATGTAAGATATATATTGACTAATTGAAAAAAAAACAAAAAAAAACATTTGCTTGTCAAAAGAGTACTTACCCTTTTATCTGGAATTGGCCATTGAAATTTTGAAGACGAACAATTTCTTGATAGAAAGTCTCCATTTGGATTCTTAATTCTTCAATTTTTGTTGTCTTCAAATCGCTTTTGAGTTTGCTGTGATAAATAAACCAAAACAAAACAATTATTTTGTACACTTCCTTGGAGTAACGCTCATCGCATCGCAGTAGGACAACTAATCGACAGTCAAGACAATAGTGTCTGGGTGGGATAAAAATCTGATGCAATGATGCAATATTTTGCAAGGCCAAACAAATTTCATCAATCCCCTCCCAAAAATAGATTCATATTACTACATACCACTGCAAATGACCTAATCTGAGGTAAAAATAGAAATCGATTACACCGTGTCACTCCAGTGGGTCTAAAACTGACCATATAGTGAGAGAAAGGAAATTAAAGCAGTTGTTTCAATTAATTTGCACAAGAGTGTAGACTGGTATAAGAATGGAATTATCAGCATGTAACCAACATTAAGGGTAATCTAAACATTAGCTACATAAATGAGAGTAACCTCCCTTTGTTTGTTTCACTTTGAGGAAGCCTTATGCTTTGTTCGGACATTTTCATTTCACCATAAATCTACACTGAAAATACGAATTTGTTCGAATCAATACAACAGCATGTTTTAACACAAAAATATCATAAAATGTGTTCTTAATTGTGCTTGAGCATTATTTGAAATGAAACTTAATTGTTATTAAGAACACATGATATTTTTGTGTTAAAACATGCAGTTGTATTGATTCGAACAAATGCATATTTTCAGTATAGATTTATGGTGAAATGAAAATGGCTGACCAAAACATAAGGCCTCCTCAAAGTGGAACAAACAAGGGAGATCACTCTCATTTATGTAACTAATATTCAGATTACCACATTAAGTTCCTATAATGCATTAGTGTACCCAGTGATACACTAACACAGAATATGTGGTAAGGAAAGACAAGATAAACTCATGTGAACATTTAAGACATTTTATAAATACAAGGGTAATCCCAAAAATAAGGTCTCCAAAGCATGTCTTACTCGGATGGTTTGTGTGATAAGTGGGGGAGTGATCGTATACATGCTTTTTGGGGGGAGTTAAACTTAAATATCAATAACTAAGAACGGTTATTTCTTATAACTCCAACCTAAAAAAAAGGGGAACCACTCGGAATGAAATTTAATCTACCCATTATTTTCCCATTAAACTAACCCTAACCCTAAACCCTAACTCTAATCCTATCTTCTTTTTTCCTAGTTGATCAATAAATAAATAAATAATTTATCAGTCAATCAGAGTGGTTCCCCTTTTTTAGGTTGGAGTTATAGGAAATAAGCCTAAGACTTTTGAGCATTTATTTTTCATAGTCTGTATTATTAAAGCTTCTGCCATGAATGAAATCTACTGCTCCTGCTGCTGCTTCCATCGCATGCTCTCAAACCACCAAAGATGTCAAATATTTTGTCAGCAAATTCAGAATGATAACACGTAATGTGTACCTGGATTATTTATTGGACTTTGGTAAAAAGACAGAATAACTTGAGATAACAAAGACAAAAAAAACTCATAAGAATGTGAATTATTGTTATGTAACCAATGTAAAGTTCCTATAATGCATTAGTGTACACAGTGATACACTAACACAGAATATGCGGTATAGAAAGATAAGTTAAACTCATATAAACATTTCAGATATTTTATAAGTACCTAGGACCGGTTTAGCTCACAAGGTTCCTGGTTCGATACCAGCCCTCACCAACTCAGCGTATGAGCACAGGGATCTGTGTGGTAAAGTGAGGAGCTGATGGTAGATGTGGTGCTCCACCTCAGATGCTAAAACCATCTCCTTGGTCTAGCGCTAGAGAAAAGGGAATAAACTCCTTTGCTGTATGGCTGATACCGACATTAGGCTGCGCCCGACAACTTACTTTTATATACAGCAACATATAACAAGAGGCGCGTGGTCTAATGATTAGAGTCATGGGAAATGAACTCGTCGACCCGACTTCAAATCCTGGACTTGGCTGTTTGCATTTCACATAGCGCTAATACCCTTGGGAAAGGTATGAATCCAATTCTCCTTCCAGCTATGGGTAAATAGCAGGACAGACTGGGCTCTTTAATCATGGCAAGGTGACCAGTCTTGGAGAAGGAAAACTCTGAATTCAAAACTGTTAAACTCCGCTTACGAAATTGACCTTGTGTCACATCCTGCTTGTGTGGAGGGGTTGGTAAATATATATAACAAGAGTTGAAAGAAAGAATAAAAAATCCCAAGAGATAAACTGCACATAATTATTTCATGATCAAAAAGGATATATTTAACAATACAGAAAGTATGATACAAGATTTATCTCCCTTGGGTCGGGAGGCAAATGCTTGATGATATAACTTATCTCCCCAGAGAGATATAAGATAAGTTGTTTATCTGACCAGGACTAAAAGAGACCAAGGAAAAGGATCTTGTTTCTCATGTGACCATTTGACATGAAATATGAGAAGAAATGTGACATCTCAAATGACACGCCCCCACCAAACCAAGATAAGACAACTCTTTGTTAACTGCAGAAACCTACAATATATATTCGATATATTGATGATTTTAGCAAATGATATAAAAGATAATACCATGATAAAAATACTTGTGATGACTGATAAATTCGGTCAAAAACTCCATGGTTGATGGAAAAATATTAGAAACTAGCAGGACCTGTGGATATACCACAGTATGATAATTTAATTATTACAATGTTTGATATGTTTACTTAAGAGCTATTGCCAAATAATTCAATATGTAAGAAGTATAATATTCTTGATTTAATTCTCCCCACACTTTTTTTCTTTCTTTCCTTCTTTTCATTATGTTTGATTGAAACAGATTAATGTTATCACTTCCATGCACTCACCCCCTCTCTCTATCTTTCTCCTACTCTCTTTCTTTCTTCTTACTTAGATTTTTTTGTGTATCATGAGCTTTTTCTTCCCTTTCTTTTTTAATAATAAAAACAGAATGGTCCATTATTTAGCTCAGGTCCATCACTCATAAGAAATAAGAATTTGGCAGATAAGCAACACCAGATAATCAGGATTTACATTTTTGAATTTCATCTTGGATGAGTTGGAGAGTCTACTGCCTGTGTCTGGTTAAAAATGATTTTTAACCGAAGGGTGTTCCAAGACGATAACGGTCGTACAATTAAGGAACACCCGGTTTCAACTGGATGGTCCGGTGGCTTCGGCCCTGGACTGCGTAAGCTAACATTGTTGATCTCAGGCGGCCATACTCCCAGGCAACACCTGCCCCCTCAATTTAAAGGGGTGGGGCTGGGTTTATTGCCCAGTGTCTGAGACGCCCCCCCCCTTAAGGGGAAATGTCTCATTTTTAACCAGAGGGTGTTGCAAGATGATAACGTACAATTAAGGAACACAAGTATTAATGAATTTCTTGCCTCATTTCTTTTCATATCCACATAAATCATTCAAGAATCTAGAAAGTTACTTACCTATATAAACTTTCTTTTTCTTTTAACTGAGTTTCTAATTTTAGAATTTTCTGTTTAAGACCATGGATGATCTGAAAAAGAAAAAGGTGAAAAACTTCATATTATATAATATTTATTATATTTATAGTAACTAGCAAATATATGCACCATCCGGGTGCAAGTATTTAAGTTTTAATGTAATAAAATATTGTATTAAATTAGAAAGGCTAATGAAACTAAATAAGAATGCAGATAAAAAGATTTGAAACGGGGGTGGGTATAATCGAAAAATAGAACAACTGAAACTTACACTTCCATCACTCTCGTCTTTCATTGTTATTTTTTCTAATTTAAGTATTTAGTTAAAAGAGGAAATAAAGAATAAAATGACAGTTATTTTATCTTGTTAATGGATTTCATTTAAGATTTATTGAAGAGATTTTTGCTCATATTCATTAAAATAAAACCAAACAATTAGAAATCAATAATACTAAACACATATTTATTAAAATCACATTTTAAATATCAATATGCAAATTAGCCTTCCCATTCACACTGTAAACCGTTATTTTGTTGTATATATAAATACAATTGCATGTTATTAGTATGTAGATATGGTCAACAGCATTAATAATGTAAAACAATTTTATTAATAATTGAGATTTAAATAAAAATAAAATCATTGAGATTGTGATGTCAATAACAAAGGAAATTGTGACTTAAGTAGTAATATAGTTTCGGTTACAGACAGAAAAACACACAATCTCCATTATAATAAGATATGAGTATAGATAAAAGGATATGAAAACAACACAATATGCTGTTAAAGTGAAAATATTTTATATCATATTTAACACTTTAACAGCATATTGTGTTGTTTTCATATCCTTTTATCTATACTCATACCATCGGATTCATTTCCTTTCTCTTAACTTATAGTAATATATATGATAATATCTATAAACAACTCATATATGAATTATATACAAATTACACATGGAAATTACATGGTATATCATTATAATTTAAGAATATGCCAAAAAGTAATTCATATATTAAAAAAACATATATATTCACACATGCATAAAGAGCTTTACTGGGTTACGGGAGCATATAATATATTTATATGTTTGTATATATATATATGTGTGTGAATACATTATATAAGTATACTTCAGTCCCAATCTGTTAGTTTCAAAATCAAAAAAACTTACAGCAGATGAATTTGGATGATGATCTCTTAAAGTTCGATGGAAATCTTCTTGCTAATAAAAAAAAAAAAAAAAAAAAATAATAATAATAATAATTATATGAATTCATGTAAAATAAAGAACATTTAAAAACTTGTGCAAAAATAATGAATCTGAAAGCAAATATATAAGAAACAAGAAGTGGGTACACGGCATTGCCTGGGTAGAAGAGGGGGGGGCAAAAAGTTAGTCTCTCAGATCCATTATTACTGCATTGCAAGTTGGATCCTTGCAGGAATCCCCATTAAAACCCCTATGTAAAAAAACTAAAAAAAAACTTGTGTTAATCCGACCTGGTGGGGTGTCAGGAGAAAAAAAAAATCCACAGAAACTCTGAAAAGAAAAATCAATGTCTCCTATTTAAAGTATTAAATGCAAAAAAAAAATCCAGGTACTATCACTCTGGGGTCAGAGTGAACCTGGAAGTAATAGTGATGAAGTGGTACTCCACATTCCCCAGAGCTCCAGAATTGGAACTTCACCATCTGATAGTTTTTAGGTGCTTTGTAGAGATTTTAAAATTTTAGTTGAATTGTAGAGTTTTAGTTGCATTGCTATTTATTCATTTATCAAAGATATTTATCTTGTTTTTAGCGATTTAGTTGTATTGTTTATCTTTCTCTTCAAAAACCTTTCATAAATATTTATAGTTTTATAAAACTTTTGTTATTGTTAAAAGTTGCCCTTCCTTATTTTCTTCTTCCTTATATATAGGCACTCACATAGAATTGATTTATCTCTACAAGGCCTGACCCCCCCTCCCCCAACCCAACCCATTAACCACTTCCTATTCATCTGATATAAGGCTTGGCTCTGAAGAGTAAAACTAATTTTGAATTCTGATATTATATAGACAATAGATTCTACTCAGTTCAGGACAAGATAGATTGTCTTTCTTACCCGCTACTAGTACCATGTAAACTAATACCATCTGTTCTATGCTTGGTTTGTCAGCAACTAAACTGGCATCCCCATCAGTCACGCCTCGGCTCGTCTGGTGAGGTGGGTGTGTGGATACTCTGCATCACTAAAAACAAGAGCTTTCAAAGGGTGGATGAACTCCAGAGGAGCCAACAGCCATCCACAGTATTTATGATCGGGGTATTTACTACTCACATAAATCCCCAAACGAGGTTAGCCTGGGACGGCAATCCATTTAATCAAGGAAAAGTCTATTAGAAAACCTAGTGGCCATACTTCATTCCAAGGAAAGGCTAGGAGAGTAAACCCCGAAATCAAATCCGGAGCTGGAATCCCTAAGGTGGTGTGATGCTGAATTTCAGTGTTATCCAGCAACTCTTGCAACACTATCGTTGCCAAACTGCATTCTTTTTGCCTTTCCTTTGGACCACAACAGCAATGTAGAAAGGGCGAACCTGCTGCTTGGGCAACAGCTCATTCTCTGTATCAACCCACCCAGGCTATGTGGTTCCACATTTTTTGGACACTACACCATTGTCTCTAGTAAATGAATGGATTCCAACAATAGATCCTCTGAATCCTTTTCTGACACACCTCTAACAGGTTGATAGATTGTAGCAATTTTCTGATTGTAATTCACCCTTGTATCTGTGCTTGTAGAAACCAATGTTATGCCTTCAGGGTGGCTGTTATTTGGAAGGCACTCCTAATACAATCTTTGGACCATATGACCTTTAGGCACCCCTTTTGCGATCTCGATTCATAAGCACATGTTTTTCATTTACACCGTCAAAATCCAGTTGTTTATTAACAGACGATTTTTAGAGTTTTTTTAATTATAAAAGTAACCCCTAACCCTAACCCCTAACCCTAACCTCTTACAAACAACTGGATTTTGACGGTGTAAATGAAAAACATGTGCTTATGAACGAGATCACAAAAGGGGTGTCTAAAGGTCATATGGTCCCAATCTTTTGTATCCTGAGTATGACACTAAACTGCATCCTGTGGTGATTCTTCAATTCTGGAGTTCTGAGAAATGTGGAGTCACCCCCTTATTACCAGCCCTGTCAACTGGGGTGTTAGAATACACTGACTGCATCTCTGTAGAGGGGTAAGACCCCCCCCTCCAATGGGGCCACCTGTTGGCCGTGGGTGGCAACCCGTGGATTCCTGGTTGCTGAGCAGTCCATGACATGCAACACTCCATTTTGACCCTTACTTAGGCTAGACAGGCAGTTGGAGAGGCCCTTTCTGATCAATTGGCTGGTCACATCAAGCCTTAGCACCTATATAATTGTCCCAACCCTATTGCCCTTATATCAAGCCCCAAACCTTTTTATTGTCTATGTGCTAGAAGGCAGTGGCTGAGGGTCTTATTGTCCTGGGTATGACATTAAACTCTATCTGATGGTGAGGTTCCAGTTCTGGAGCTCTGGGGAATGAGGAGTACCCCTTTCTCACCATTATTTCTCAGGTCTACTCTGACCAGATTGGACCTGGGAGCAATAGCAATGAAGGAGTACTCCACACTCCCCAGAGCTCAACAATTGGAACTTCACCATTAGATGCAGTTTAATTGTGTGATAGGAAGTAAGTGGCCATACAGTTGGTTATTTGTAGGGTGCTGCCTTGAATAAATCCTTGAAGAATTTATTCAAGACAGCATGCAGAATACTTGTGTGCTTCTCATCTAACTTTTTCTCTAAGCATTTTGTCAGAGTCCAAGTGATAAAGTAAAACAAGACTGAGAACAGAAGTAAAACTACTAAGCTTTATTTAGCTAATTGAAACTCAGCTACAAAATGATGGGGGTGGGGCAAGTCACAGTCTATATAGCCTGTGTGGGTGAGTCTATTGCTTGTTCAACACAAGCATAGGATACCACAATAGCACTAATATGGCTACAGCTTGGAACAATTTTCACTTTATCTTATCAGAGAGATCAGATTTCTATGATTGATAATCTGTCTATAGCAATTAATGCCTTTCCTATGTGTATATATTTACATTATTTTTTGTAGATATTATTACTTAGATATTTGATCATAATTGCAGTCTGAGACAGGAAAGGATTTTAGATTCAATAAAAAAATCATAAACTTTTGTAAATATCTGAATTGATTTATCTGCAAACATAAGAAATAAATAAAAATACGATAGAAAAAATAAAGATAGAACCCCATAGGATGCCATTTATTGTTGGTGATGGGTTTGCAAATGATAACTTTTCCTTATCCTCCAAATGAGACTCCAACAGGCACCACCATTTCTAAGAAGGGATGGACCAGGGATCAATGGCGACTAGGGAGTGACTCTACCCACCCCAAAGCCTCCAAATGGGGCCTCACCACTAGATGTTCTTTAAGGTCCTACTCATAACCTTTCCTGGAAGTATTCAAACTGGGAAGTAGGCTGGGCGTGCTTCGCCGCCACTTTCAAGGACGGACTCAGCACTGTACCACTTCTGTCTCTCTGGAGGAGCCTTCTCCACATCGGAAATGCGACCACTCATCGGAATGGTCACAAGCAATCATATTTCAATTACAGGTTGGGTACAACTAAAGCATGGCCTCCTCCCCCAGAAGGGGCCCAAAATGTTGAAGGGAGGAGTGTTAAACTCGCTACAAGGGGACAGTTGACAACCAACGCTAATAAACACAAACGCCAAATAATCTATTACGGTTGTTTATTTCACACGTCCGTTCGCTTCACTTCTCAACGTTCAAAGTCCGTTGCTAAGAACGCTCTTTTCACGAAAACGCATGGGCACGCGAAAGGGGTTTTATAAAGAGAAGAGTTCTCTTAAAGAAAGATAACCCAAGTTATCTTTCTTTGTTCCATGACATTAACATTAATTAACAAGGAGTGGGGGTACAAATAACAAAGATAATGGGTGGATTATATTTGGTTACACATGAGTTAAAATTAATTAGTCAGCTGTGAATATTAAACTCATCATCATCATGTCATGCTAGCAGCATGTATATCATGACAATCTCTTGCCAACTATCCCTGTCATCACACTCCTGGGAGGTCTTCTGTACAGCATCCAGAATCCACACAGAGCTGATCAATGTAGGTCCTTTGCTGGGCAGCCCACACTGGCATGCCCATGTGCAGATTTCCACAGGAGAATGTCATTTATGAGTTCATCCTTGCTTCTCCAGTAGTATCGAGCATATCTTGTTCATCTTATTTGGGTGGTGTGTGTGATAGGGGGCAAGTGGCCATACAGCTGTTTTCTTGTGAGGTGTTGGTTCCATGATTTGTTTACAACCGCACACAGCATTCTTGTGCAACTCCCAACTAACTTATTGTCTAGGCACTTCATTAGGGTCAAGGTGGTGCAGCTGTACAGTAGTACTGATATAAGCATGGCTTGGAAGAATCATCACTTTAAGTTATCATTGATATCTGATTTCCATCAGATTGATAATTTATCTACAGTAGTGAATGCCTTCCCTATACGTTCATTAATACCGTCTTTCGGTGGATGAGATATTATTTTTTAATATAAAACTAACAATGTAAAATACATCTTTATTATGTCTGTTTTATAATTAAAGCTGAAAAAGAGAATTTCAAATGAAATGTAAAATAAGAAAATTTTACTTACCTTTCCTGGATTTAATAAACCACTGATTTCTTTTTCCTGAAAATCCCAAGAAGAGAACAAATATGAAAAAAAAAACCCAAAAAACTTGTCATTTTAACTGTTTTGTAAACAGGTTTCTTGAAAATTTAATTGGATCTTTTTGTAATACTGAGATGAGATTCTATTATAATTGTGCAATGTTGGTGATACTTATGTACTTGTCACAGACAATAGAAATTATTAATACTAACAAAATAAAAAAACACCCTCTGGGCGATGTAAAAATGAATTTTTGAAAGATATTGCCTGGGGGTGTGGGAGTTAAAAATTCATTGTCAGTGAGTTTGTACCCTAAGTAAGTAAAATCATCAAATTCATTAAAGGATTAAAAAATAAAACAATTTGAAATGTAAACTTTAAATATGTATTAAAATAAAACAAATTATATATAGATATATAATACCAGTCATGTATTTATTAAAACTTGTTTAAAAAACCAATGAGGACTGTCTAACATTGCATGCTCAAATTTTGAGTATATTCTATGTTATGACGATTTTAGATAGTGTGACGTAAGCAGTGACGTAGTTTTTGTTGCAGACAAAAACCGGAATCTCCATTATTAATAGATTTTAATATGATAATAGAAATTTGGTGATTGTTATATACCCGTTTACATTTGGTATATAATTGGCGAGAGAGAGACAGAACGACTAGATGATATGATGGGTTTTTATTTTTCTGCTTCTTCTGACTAATGGCCAAAGTCTGCTTAACTAACTTAATTTCTGTTCCTTTCAAACACCTTTCAATTGGTGGGTTTCGGGGGGGGGGGATCAAGTAATGGTTATTACCTGTCAATCATAACAATAATGGCTGATGGTAACCTTCCATTTAATGCCCTCCAATTTTGAATCCCTAACAAACTTCAATTCAAAAATCTAGCTACACTTACATACATAATTCATAGGCTACCCATGAATTATGTAACACACTTACCTTCTTGGTTAGTAGAAAAAAAACAACACAAAAACCCATTTAAGGATTGTTTGGATATTATATCAATAAAACAAATAGAAATTTGAATCTAATAACAAACCTTTCTTTGGTTGTCTTCTTCCAAACGTCTTAATTTTGTTTTCATTGTAGAGTTTTCTTGAGTCAATGACCCAATTTGCTAAAAGATAAAATGAATATAGGATTACTGTCAGGAAAAATATTAGATACTTTTACAAAAAAAACGTTGCTATTTAAAAAAAACTGTGGGTTATCTTCCCTTGCTGCAGTGTTCACCGATAGGTGGCGTTGGTATTTGGCCACAAGCCGGGAAATCTGAATTCCTGTCTCTTTCCTCCCAGACCGGCAACGAGTTAACATGGATTAGGCGACTGATGCCCTCTGCCCCTTAAGTGGGGGCTTTTGCCCCCCAACCAGCTACCAGTAGGTGACACAAGTCGTATGCCTATTTCCTCATAATATGTTTATGTATCTGTTTTGTATATCTTTGTCTTGTATGTGTTTCTCTGTCACTTACGGAATAAATATTGTTATCATTTTACACCTTTGTCGGAATGTTTTTATGTACATTCATGTACCTCACGCTGGAAGGTTACTTTAAGCCTTCCAACTTTAATATAACTGCTTTACATATTATAAAACAAATACCTATTCATAAATCAAACATCTTAGCAAAAATATTTGTAGGGGAAATGTTTCAAGCTAGTCCTTAGTAAGTGTCTATTACAAAAGTTAAATTTTTTATTTTATTTAATTTCCTTAATCTGATTGGTTTTACAATCTATGATACCTTATAATAAAGATGTTTCAGAATTTAAAAATAAAAAAAAAACTTGAAAGCATTAAAGTTTATTTGTTAGACTCAACATTTAGAAATAAGTTTCTCAGTCATTCCATTAGTTATAAATTCATAAATAACATAATTCAGTTTTTAGTATTTGGATTATTCAGACTATTGTCCTCATCTTTATTGTTATCTGTACAACATTTCAGCCGATGTACCCTCCAGGCTTTTTCAGGTATTTCTTGTCGGACTCGGGAACCTTCCTTTTGAACTTGAGAACCTTCTTGTCTTAATCGGGAGCCATCATTGAACTTTGAACCGAACCCTTTATTCAATCCATGTTCTCATTCTGTTAACCATAGCAGGGTACAAGTGTTAATCATTGTTAATTATAATTCTATGTTATTATTGCCCTTGACCAGGATTGAACCTGCAGCCTGGAGATAACTGTCACTTAGAACTGTATTAACTCAATGTCTATATTCTCTATTCTATGTGTCCAATTGGACTAGTATTCTTAGTATTTGTTTAAAATCAAAATAATACTTTGATTAAAACAATTATTACAGATAATTATAAATTATAATATTAAAAGGGACAGTTGGAATTGCAAGGTTCCAGGTTCGATACCAGTCCTCACCAACTCAGCACATGAGTAGCACAGCTTGGATAATTTGAACTGTGTGGTAAAGTGAGGAGATGATGACAGGTGTTGTGCTCCACCTCAGCAAAATAATCTTGGTCTAGCGTCAGTGAAAAGGGAATAGACTCCCTCATCAGAAATCCTGAAATTTTGGATTCCCAAGTTTTAATTACTGCAATTTTTTTTGCCAATTTTTTTTTTTTTTTTTGCAACAAATTTTTTTTACAAAAATTTTTTTATAACTTGGAAATAAATTTGGGAATAATCGAAATTAATTGCGAAATCCAGTGAAAGTCACCCAAGAAATAGAAATAATTGTTTGTGCGGAAAGTAAGGATCTATGTACATCAAATTGTCTTTAAATTAAGTGGCAACAGAAAAATTATCATTGAACTTTTAAAAGGTAAGCTTAGATATTGATGCAATATTTAAATGCATATGGTTCAAGTTTAACAAATTTTAAATATGTACTCAATGTATGAAGTGTCATTGTTGGGCTGAAGTCCAATCAAAAGGCCTTCACGGGAGTTAGCTTAATTGCCACCAGATAGGGAGGCTTTTAAGTTAGTGATGTTCAATTTTCACTTGTCACTGAGTGAACTTTTTTAATCATATTCTATTACTAGTTCAGTAAATGTTTTTAAGAGAAAATTAACTAAAATTTCATTGAAAACATAAAAGCTGGCAAAGATGAATTAATGAAAAGAATTTTTATATACATTGTTATTATTTAATTACACATTTAATGAAAGCATATGTGGATATATATGCATATTAACTGAGTTTAGTCAGGCAAAATGTTTTATTTATAAAACATCCAATGGAAAAAAAATCTTTATGAAAAGATTGTGAAATAAACAAAAACAATTGAAGCTGCACAAAATGCTTTCTGTATTTATATTTATTAGCAGGACCTGTGGATTTACTACAGTATGATAATTTAATTATTATAATGTTTGATATGTTTACTTAACAGCTATTGCTAAATAGTTCAATATGTAAAAGTATAATAATCTTGATTAGCAGGACCTGTGGATTTACCACAGTATGATAATTTAATTATTATAATGTTTGATATGTTTACTTAACAGCTATTGCTAAATAGTTCAATATGTAAAAATTATAATAATCTTGACTAGCAGGACCTGTGGATATACCACAGTATGATAATTTAATTATTATAATGTTTGATATATCAAACGTTGTAATGTTTAAATCATCATACTGTGATACATCCACAGGTCTTGCTAGTGAATATTTTTTTTCATACCAGACATGAATACCTATTTTTTTATTAACATTTTTGTAAATACCATTATTGAAATAAAAAATTCTTTTTAATTAAAGTGTAGGTTAGATTAGGTTAGTTGGATTTTATGGCATGTCAACCCTTGTTGGGTTATTTTATGCCGAAGATGTTTTACTTTATTCATTCTTGATAAAAACTCAGTTTTTTTAAAACACATATTTTTAAACCTTTTTTTTCTATTTACCCTAACAGGTACTACCACTCTGGGTCAGAGTGGGCCTGGGAGTAACGGGGATGAAGGGGTACTCCACTCTCCCCAGAGCTCCAGAATTGGAACTTTACCATAAGATGCAGTTTAACGTCATAATCCTCAGCTACCACCTTCTAGCACATGATAAAAGGGTTGGGTGTCTGCAATAAGGGCAATACGGTTAGGTCCATCATATAGGCGCTAGGGCTTGACATGACTAGCCGACTGATTTTTGGAAAATTCAATTGTAATCAGTTAAAGTTTACTATAAAAGTTTTAAAGATAAATTAAGATATTACTTTTAAGTTAAAGAAATAAATAACATAGAAACATACCTTTCTTAATTGAAGTACCTCATCATAATATTCTTCTTGTGTCTTGTAGGCTGGTGTCCTTTGGGCTGAACGAGCTAGATTGCACATGGAACAAATGAGAGACAAATTATTTTACAAAAACAAAAAAACAAGACCATCATTTATTTTAAAAATTACTTTTTGTTTTAACACAATGAATACTAAAAACAAATATAGGAAGTAGGTATAAAGATTTTCAATAAATATTTTTTTTAAATTGTAAGGGTTTCATGTATGCTTCACATATTTGATGTCAAGATTATAAAAAATAAATGTACTGGGTTTGTGCAATTAATAATTCAAAAGGATTAATACTAAAGAAATACAGTTGACTTACCAATTTTGTCTAAGACCTATTGTGTATTTAATATTTATATATATAGCAACTAAGTCAGTTGCTGGCTTCCAATTCAGAAAGTATGGGAGCTAATATTGAAAAAAATCTTTTGAATGTAATGAATTCTAATTAGAATGTAATTTGGAAAACTAAAGCAATAAGGGGTCTTATGATTTAACTCTGTGAAGTTTAGTGGTATCTCTCTCTCTCTCTATATATATATATATATATATATATATAATGTAAAGAATATTTTAAAATTGGAAGGGTTTCATGTATGCTTCACTTATTTGATGTCAAGATTATAAAAAATAAATGTACTGTTTTTTTTTTAAGCATGAGAGGGTGGTGCAATTAATAATTCGAGTGTGGTTTGAATTCAGAGTTTTCCTTTTTCTTGACTAGTTAACTAATTAAGATGAAAGAACCCATTCTGTCTTACTATTTACCCACAGTTTGAGCAGGGGGGGGGTGAACATATGGATTCATGTCTTTCTGAAGGGCATTAGCATGAAGTAAAATACAGCCTCACCGAGAATTTGAACACTGGTCATTGATTCCATTTCTTATGACTATAACCATTAAGCTAAGCACACCTCCTAATCAATGAAAATTTTTGTTATTTTATATCTACTTGTTATTTTATATCTACCAGTCTCACTATCTTTCTCTCAAACATATATATATATATATATATATATATATATATATAAAGAATTTTTTGAAAATTGTAAGGGTTTCATGTATGCTTCACATATTTGATATCAAGATTATAAAAAATAAATGTACTGGGTTTTTTTAAGTATGAGAGGATTGTGCAATTAATAATTCAAAAGGATTAATACTAAAGAAATACAGTTGACTTACCAATTTTGTCTAGACCTATTGTGTATTTAAGATTTATATATATAGCAATTAAGTCAGTCGCTGGCTTCTGCTTCAGAAAGTATGGCAGCTAATATTGAAAAATATTTTATGGAGTTAAATCATAAGATCGCTCATTGCTTTAGTTTTCCAAATTACATTAAAAAAATTTCAGGTTGCTTTTAGTACCTGCTGTTGCTTAAGTGGTCACCAATTAACTCTTAACATCCTATACCACCTCATTCCACCCGGCCAGAAGTCACATTCATTTTCCTAATCTACCCCAAACAATAGCCTTTGTTTAAATGTAATATTAAACATATTTAGAAGTCTTTGATTTAAGGGAAATAACAGGTAACTTTAAATGAAAAGGCCATTTTTAGCCATTTTTTAATAAATCCTTATAGGACTTAGAAATTCTCAACAGAATGTTAAGAGTTAAGTATTGAACAGGCTCACCACTGCTTAACTTTGGTGATCTAGCGGGTACTGGTGCTTTAAGTGTGACTTGACCATAATCAAGGAAATTGAGTTATGAGTGGAATGAATTAAACTCGTAAGTCAATGTACCACTATATATATATATATATATATATATATATATATATATATATACAAACATATATATATATATATATATATACACACATACATACTATATGATTTCTTTATCTTTTTGTGTTTATAGTAACACATGGCTTTTATTTAAGCAACTAAGACATTCCTAGAATTATAACAATGGATTTTTTTTATTAGTCAATCCTCAAATATTTTTGTAATGAAATATTATGGTGATCATACCAGTCTTAAAATATTATTATGGTGATACAAAAAAGTGTTATGTGCACACACACACACACACACACACATATAGATATAAAATCTTTTTCATATATCAGGATATCAAAGATCATATGTATCTACATGGTGAGCACAAAAACACTCCTCGATTTCAAGAACACTCCTTGATTTGATGTAGTCATGACATCAAAATTTATTGAAATATGTTCATAAATATTATGACATTACTTATATTATCCCAAAATTTATTTTCTCACCAGCAGGATCACTATGTGCACCTCTCCCACCACGAGAGGAAAGTGAATTCCAAGATGGCACTGAACCCACAATAAGAATGTTTTTCTGCTCCCCCTGTACATTTTATGTTTGATTTTTCAAAGCCATTGAAGCTGCTGGAAATTTCATGCACATAAAATGTAAAATCCAGAAAAATATTGACTAAGACATGGATTGTAAAAATAAAGGTTTCTTTGTAGTTCAATATAGCATCTCAAAATGACATTACCAGCATTTTAGCTGAAATCAAATTAGTACCTTAATCAGTTCAACTCACAATTTCTCATGCATTTCTGGTCCAATTTAAAAAAATATTTATATAGTTGGAAAGAAAAGAAAATAATATTTCTAAATATGTAATTTGTATGTGTCTTTATCCATTGAATTATTTTTTACAGTGAGTTAAAATGGTATTTTGCTTCAAACAGCTGAAAAAGTGTCAATATAAATTTTTTCCAAGACTAAATTTTACACAATAATAATCAATATTCTTAAAATTTTACACTTAATTAGAAGACACCTTAAACTACAAGCAGAAACTTGTTTTTTTTTTTCCGACCTTTGGAAGAACCGCAACAGACCAAAGTTGTCGGAGATTTCTTCAAAAAGTAAAAGATAAGCAAAAAAGAGTACTATATCATTAATAGAAGACAGTCTCAGAATTATTTTCATATATAATGTGTGAAATTTTAATGATTGTTTACCATCAGGGTTTTTTGTCAAAATTTCAATTTTGGAAAAAAAATAACTTATGAAAACATAAACAAATCTGCACACACAGGACAAGTTTTGTTAAAAAAAATTATATAAAGAATTATTATATTTCTTGTATGTAATGCAACATAACAGGTATTTAAAAAGGTACTTTTAAGTCCAAAGTGATGTTATTTATATAAATTAATACTATATATATATGTATACATGCAGTAGTAAAATTAAAATGTTGAATAATCTTGTGGTAAACCTAGAAAAGACAAAAAAATGTTGATATCCATACGTCTTATTCCCTAAATAATGGGTTCCAGCAGAGAGATACATACAATTTCAGTGCAGAATCAGAAAGAACATAATTTTACATAAGAATGCCAAGTTTTATCAAAATTGCTCCAAAAATAAATAAATAGTGAAGAAATTATTGAATTTCTTGTTTTGAATTGGTCATGATTTGACATATTTTTTGAGGAAAATCATGTCTACATTTGTACCCCCAATTTTGGGGTTTTAAATTCTCATAACTTTTGAACCACCAGGGATATTTGCATAATTCAAACAGTTTTGAACTCCATTTACAAAGTTCTAATGTGGTTAAATAACAATAACCTCAAATAAAAATAAATCAACTGGGAATGTTACTCAAAAAAGAAATCTGAGTATGTTTTCAATTTATTCATGGGGGAAAAAGTAAAAAGTTCAAATTGAAAGATGTAAAAAAAAAAATAAGTAAAGAAGGTGGAGTGAGCTATTATTGGTATCAGTGCCGAACAGCAAAGGAGTCTATCACCTTTTCACTAGCGCTAGTGCTAAAAGCTATGCTTCTCATGCACTGAATTGGCAAAGGCTGGTATCAAACCTAGAACCTTGTGGTTCTGAGCTGGATGCTTTACCAACTGAGCTAAACCAGCCCTTAAAAAAAAAAAGATGTACAAAATTTTATATAAAACTTATTTATTTTGTGTGTATAATCACTTTTTTAAAAATTTCATTAATTAAGATAAAAATATCCCCAAGAATATAAGTAAATCAGAACTTACCTGTTGTGGGTTCAGACTTTCTGGTTCCTTTATCAAGACTCATGATTTGACGTAGATATTTTGAAGTACTGTGATATGCCATATTCTTCTCCATTTTTCTCTGCTTCCAAATTGACAGCTAAAGATTAATAACAAAGAAGAGATAATTATTTTCTTTTTATTCATGTAGAATAATCATACTAAGTTCCAATTACCGTTGAATTGGTAAGACAATGCAACAAGTAGCTGTAACTCAATACAGATCTAACCTTGCTGCAATCCTACTGCAGAATGCCAGAATATTTATGAAGCCTTATAACATCATAGAAACCAAGCAGCCAATCAGGACTCAAGGAATGGAATCACCCAAATACATGAATGGACTATTCTTGAGTCCCATAAATACCAGCTATCTTGGGTACTAGTTCAGTTGTGTTTAGCCAGTTGCTGTTGTCCAAACCAACAGTATACTGACTGACTGACTTCAATAATTCAGAGAAATGTTTCAGGAATTTTCTTACTTATGTAAAAGTTTCTTATATAAAAATGAATTTTACAGAGACTAAAGAATTCTTGTTTATTGGTAGTCATATATACCTGACTTACCATGGACATGCGTGGTGTAATAGTTAGTCATAGGAAATGGATTCATGGACAAGAGTTCAAATCCTGGACAAAGCAGTTTGCATTTCACATAATGCTAATACCCTAGGAAAAGGTATGAATCCAACTACTCTCCCTCCAGCTATGGGTAAATAATAGGGCAGACTGGGATCTTTAATCTTGGTTAAGCAACCAATCTAGGAGAAGGAAAACTCTTAATTCAAACCTGTTAAATTCCACTTAATAAATTGACCTTGTGTCATATCCTGCTCATGTATAGGGGTTGGTAAATATATACATATATATAAATGAATTTTATTGAGATTAATGCTTGTTTATCGATAGTCATATATACCTGGCTTTCGAGTTGGGTGAGTGAGGGTAAGAGTATTTGTTATGTTTTTACATCTTATTATAATGGAGATTATGTGTTTGTTTCTCTGTAACCAAAACTATATCACTACTCAAGTCACTATCCATTTAGTTATTATACATCACATTCTCCATGAATCATTTTTACTTAAGCCTCAATTATTAATAAAATTGTTTTTCATTATTAATACTGATGACCATATCTATGTACTAATAACATGCAATTGTATTTATATGTACAACAAATAGCGGTTTACAGTGTGAACGGCAAGCCTAATTTGCATATTGATATTTAAAATTTGATTTTAATAAATATGTGCTTGGTATTGTTGATTTCTAATTATTTGATTTTATCTTAATGAATATGAGCAAAAATCTCGGAGATAAATCTTAAAAGAAATCAATTAACAAAAAGAAATAACTGTAATTTTATTTTTTACTTCCTAATTTAACTAAATAGTTAAATTAGAAATGTTTAGCAAGGAAAGACGGGGATGATGGAAGAGGAAGCTTCAGCTGTTATATTTCTCAATTATACCCCACCCCACTCTGTTTCAAATCATTTTATCTGCATTCTTATTTAGTTTCTTTAGACTTTCTAATTTAATATAGTATTTTATGACATTAATACTTGCATATATTTGCTAGTACAAATAAAATACATAGCACTGAATGAAAATGCAAGACCAGGTTGTTGGAAATTAACAAGGTTTTATTTAACACAGGGTAGAGAATGTTTATACACTCAAAGTGACTTAATTAGCTCAACTGTGTTGTGCATACATCCTGACCCCAATCCAAAAGTGTCATGGTGGAAACCCCACTTCCAGGTTCCCATCAGTCCCCTACTGATCAAGGGGAGAAACTAGATTTCGTTAGGTCTGAATCTAACAGTATTAGGTAGCATTGTGGCTTAGAACAGCATCTGGTTGGCTTGCAGATGCAGCTTCTTTAGATCATCAACTGTGCCTAAACATAGAATCAGATGAAATGGCCGACTTTGTCAAGAAAACATGTAGGAAAAAAATCTCTTGGATGAAAAATCATAGTGAATATTATCTTATTATTAGCAACATAAAAAAACAAAGCACTGGAACATCAACATCTTCAGGGATAGCCTTCAAATGCGACATCTGTGGTCGAGAATGTTTTTCAAACATCGGACTTCACAGTCACAGGAGGCGCTGTAACTTCAGGGGTACAAAAACTTTATTATAGTCTTCTGAGACTGAAATGCCAATACACTTAGCAACAGCTCTGATATATTACAGAATTAGGATTGTCTCGGCAGGGACCTTGGCTACAACTGTCTGCCAGATGAAAATGGGTGTTGCTTTTATATGGGTTTAGTCCTCTTTGTCTTGTCAGATCATCAAAAGACTCATTAATCAAATGTAGTTTCCACTTGACCTGGTGTCAGTTTACTTGACTCAAGTGCTAATGCTGACATCTCAATATATTGTTACAATTATTTGCTTGGTCCTTCTAGAGGACTTTCTCCCCAGAAAGGACTTTCTCCCAAAAAGAAGCCCTCTTGCTTAAAAAAAGTTTAATGACTGGCCCCCTGAAGGGGAATACCAACTGGACCAAACATTTTTGTAATAGCCATGTATGAATTTCGATTTGTGCATGGCTCTCCACTATAAAATGATTTAATGTCTATTCTGACTTGGTAGGGAGCCGGAAAAAAGTAAAATAAGTAACTTGATATATATCCTGTTTATTTAATCTAAATAAAACTCAAGGAGAAAAATTGTTTCTGAGATTTCATTATTAACCATCTGATTATAGTTTAACAAATGCCTGGATAAATATTTCCATAATTATTTCTAGAAAATATATTTTTATTTTTAATAATGAATCAGTGTGTCACATTTTAATAATGAATCAGTGTGTCACATTTTTCAACTTTACTTCTAGTGGCTGTAGCCCAACATATCAGGCTGACTCCACGAACAAATTAAAAACATTCCAGGCAAAATCCAGACCAGCAATCCTGAAATTTTGGATTCCCAAGTTTTATGTGATTTTTTGCAACCAATTCTTTTTACTATAATAATTTTTATCAACTCGGAAATAAATTTGGGAATAACTAGCTTAATTGCTGCCCAATAGGCTTTTACGCTAGTTTTTAATGAAAATGTAAATATATCATCAATCTATATATTAATACTTGTGTCCCTTAATTATACAACCCTTATGATCTTGCAACACCCTTTGGTTAAAAATGAGACCATCCAAATCTTCCAAGATGAAATGCAAAAGTTTAAATCCTGATTATCTGGTGTTGCTTATCCACCAAATTCTTATTTCTTATGAGTGTCGTCATCTCAGCTAAATAATGAACCATTCCATTCTTTTTATAAGGGAAAGAAAAGGACATGCTACACAGAAAAAATATAATAAAAAAGAAAGAAAGAAATAAAGTAGGGGAAAATAGAGAGAGGGGGTGAGCACATGGTAGCAATAATGCTAATCTTTTTCAATTATAAACGATGAAAAGAAGGAAAGAAAAAAAAAAGAGTGAGAGAGAGTTAAATCAAGATTATTATACTTGTTATATATTGAACTATTTAGCAATAGCTCTTAAGTAAATATATCAAATGTTGTAATAATTAAATTATCATACTGTGGTATATCCACAGGTCCCGCTAATAAATATAAATACAGAAAGCATAAGTAAACGTATCAAACGTTGTAATAATTACAACAATGTGCCTGCTGGTTGAATATATTTTGCTAGCTGTTGTTATTAATAATGACAAAACAATGTTTGGTTTGATCAGAATGGACCAGGGAGATGAAGGGGTGCTCTACATCCCCCAGACCTCCAGAACTGGAACCTCACCATCAGATAGAGTTTAATGCCATTCCCAGGACATGATGACCTTCAGCCACCACCTTCTAGCACATATATAATAAAAAGAGTTGAGGCTTGGCATAAGAGCAATAGGGTTGGGGCAATCATATAGGTGCTCGGGCTTGACATAACAAAACAATGACTATCAAATAAATAAAGATAATAATTATGATAAGAAATTAAGAAAACCATTTGACAATGATAACAAAAATTCTCAAGTTTATATTAAACTTTTATGATTATGCATTTTTTAGACAAGGTAAATTTTATAAAAAGTTACAGTATAAAATCATTAATTTATAACAGGTGAATTGAAGGAATCCCAGTTGCATAATGCCTAACGTGATTGACTGCAGCATTGTAGTAAGCGAGTTCAAATTCCAGTTGTGCTATTTTTTTTATCATCCATCATCATCCAGAGATTATATCCCTGTTTCCATCCTTGAAATTATATTATATTAAACACTTCCTGTGCTTTCGTTTAGGGCTATTTTCATGTTCTTCACTATAGCTAATATAAATCAACCTTTTCAGTTCTTCTTGAAATCTGTGTAAATATTGTTGGCATCCTTCCATCTACTAAAGATGATGATGTAGTGCCCATTTTTTTTTCTATCTGCATCTGTGTAAGTGGCTAAGCAGGCCAATTTTTGAATGGCTGTGTCTGGTACACTGACTGCTCACAAACAGTGATGATTGTTAGGACTGCTGTTGTCTCTCCTTTCTTCTGGCTCTTTTTGCTGTGGAGGCTACTTTCCTCTCTGTTTCACTCCTTTTCGTGCCCTGTTTGACATTGAGGTGCCAGGCTGCTCACAAACAGTGATGATTGTTAGGACTGATGTTGTCTCTCCTTTCTTCTGGCTCTTTTTTGCTGTGGAGGCTACTTTCCTCTCTGTTTCACTCCTTTCATGCCCTGTTTGACATTGAGGTGCCAGGCTGCTCACAAACAGTGATGATTGTTAGGACTGCTGTTGTCTCTCCTTTCTTCTGGCTCTTTTTGCTGTGGAGGCTACTTTCCTCTCTGTTTCACTCCTTTTCGTGCCCTGTTTGACATTGAGGTGCCAGGCTGCTCGGTTTTCTGCATCAAACTCCCATGTGTTAAATGGTCCGTCTCTGTTGGTGTCCAAATTTAATCTTTGCTGTTTTCATATTTCAAATTTTGTCGCAATTTTGTTTCAAATAAGATCGGGGGGGGGCAGGAGAGGCCCCATGGTGTATTAGCTAATGTGCAGGACTGTGATAAATGTAGTAAGCAAGTTCAAACTCCAGTCTTGCTATTATATTCCCTTTTGGACTAATACCCTTGGGAAAGGTATGAACCCACTCATTCCCCCCGCTATGGGTTAAATGGTACCACTACTGTTTTTATACAAGGATGGCTTTGGCATGAGGATTGATATGACATTAAATAAAGAAACCAAACAGGTGAGTAGAACATATTTTGATGGATGGATGGATGGTTAGATTTTACTGCATGTCAACCCTTGTAGAGTTATTTTATGCTGAAGACATTTTGTTTTATTCATTCTTGATGGATATTCAACATTTTTTTCAAAGTCAATTTTTTTTAAAAACTTAATTTTTTTTAAACACCTTTTTTTCTATTTAACCCATAGATGTGACCCTAACGGGTACTACCACTTCAGGTCCAAGTTGACCTGGGAGTAATGGTGATCAAGGGGTACTACACATTCCTCAGACCTCCAGAATTGGAACTTCACCATCAGATAGATTTTAATATCATACCCAGGACACTTCAACTACCGCCTTCTAACACATATATGATAAAAAAGGGTTGGGGTTTGCCATAGAACATATTTTGGTTGATGTGTTAAACATAAAATATAGCAAAGAAATGAACTTAGAATTCTAAAGGAAAGGTACAGCATCACCAATGACTTGTTAACAACATCAATTGTTTATCATGAGTTTTTTCCAAGGAACCTGGTATCTAGCACATTTCCTTACTGCTTGACTATTTTCTTTTCTGTTATCAGGGTCTGTTATTTTTGTTTAATTTTAAATGTTTAAAAACAAAAAAATAAAAAAATAAACAAATATTTCCTTCTCCTTGATAGGTTATGGCCAAAAGGATCATCTGAAAACCTGGTGTGAGATGCAATTTTAAAGAAAATGTTTACTTTTATGAATATACTCCAGGCAGAAGGAGCTGACTGGAGCAATGAAAGCCAAAGTTTATGGAAAAAGGATTTTCTACTTAAGTGTCATCATCATCATCATCATCATCATCATCATATTGTGCTGACAGCACAGATTCCCATGAGTCTCTCTCATCACCCATTCCTATCAGTCATCACTCCTAGCAGGTCTTCTGCATGGCATCCAGTATCTGCACAAAGCTGATTGATATAGGTCTTTGCTAGTCGGCCTATACTAGTTTGTCCATGTGTTGGTGTCCACAGGAGAATGTCCCTTATGAGTTTGTCCTTGCTTTTCTAGCTGTGTCCAGCATGTCTTGCTCAAACAATAAATGTACCTTATTGCCAATGTCATATTTTCAATTCTTTATTTCTACTTTGATTAATTGATATGTTAAATGAGGCTTTAAGCAATAAAATCAATCACTAAAAATATGGATTAATATTTAACCTTGATGACATCAAGTATCATTGGGGATATGGGATGATTTGGGACATGTGCTGAGGGTACATCTTTGGTCGGTAATGATAGTTGGTTGGTTGGATTTTATGGCTTGTCATCCATTGTTGGGTTATTTTATGCTGAAAATGTTGTTTTATTCATTCTTGATAGGTATTCAAAAATTTTTTTTAAACTCAATTTAAAAAAATACATTCATTTTTTCTATTTAACCCATAAATGGGGCCCTAACAGGTATTACCACTCTGGTCAGAGTGGACCTGGGAGTAATGGTAATGAAAGGGTACTCTACACTCCCCAGAGTTCTAAATTTTGAACTTCACCATTAAATGCAGTCTAATGTCATATCCAGGATACTAAGACCCTCAGTCACCGCCTTCTAGCACATATATAAAAAAGGGTTGGGGGCTTGCCATAAGGGCAATATGATTGGGACAATCATATATGTGCTAGGGCTTGACATGACCAGCCGATTGATTGAAGGAGGCCTCTCCGACCGACCGTCTAGCCTTAGTAAGGGTCAAAGTGGAGTGTGGCATGTCATGGACTGCTTAGCCACCAAGAATTTGCTCTTAAGCTTCATGGGTGGTCACCACTGATGGCCAACAGATAGCTCCTTTCAGGGGATTTTACTCCTCTGCAGAAGTGCAGTTGGTGTGTTCTTAGCTGACAGGGCGGTGGTCAGTAATGAGTGGTCACTACAAGGTGGAAAAGAAACAGACACCACCAAGTCTTCTTAACAATTGTATATAACTTTTTTTTAATTACTTTTAGTGGCTGGGTTGGGGCATGGGTTGAGGGTTTACAAGTCAATTGTCAGTGGGGGGGGGGAGATTTATGTTAATGGCTAATACTACCTCAAGTAAAATTTATATCCCAGAGCCTCACTTGCCTGGCTTTCTGGGTTCGTCTCGTCTTTTTGTTTTCTCACTAGTACCTATTATTATGTGATACTATTTTAGCTGTTGGTAGAGCATCTATATAGGAACCACAAGGTTCCTGTCTTGATACCGGCCCTCGCCAACTCAGCGTATGAGTAGCACAGGGATATGTTTAGTAAATTAAGGACCTGATGATAGGTGTGGTGCTCCACCACGGATGCAAAAACAATCTCCTTGGTCTAGTGCTAGTGAAAAGAGGATAGACTCCCTCACTGTCTGGTTGATACTGACTTTAGGCCACCCCGATGACTTTACTTCATATTTATGACCCTCATCTTCTAGGGAGGGGACATCTGTTTATTTTACAACTCTTTGCATGTCTTTTGCAATGACACTTGCACTTCCCTTACTCTGGTTTGTTTGTTTAATGGCATATCAACCCCTTATGGATTATTTGATGCCAAAAATATAACTCATTTTTAAATTTACAATTGCAATAGAGGAGAGGACAAAGAAAGACAGAAAGAGAGGAGAGAGAGAGGGGGAGAAAGAAAGAAAAGAGGAGAGGAGAGGGAGAAAAAGAAAGAAGAGGAGAGAAAGAAAGAAAGAATAGAAGAGAGGGAGGGAGAATGAAAGTAGAGGAGAGTGAGAGAAAGAAAGAAAAAAGAGAGAAGGAAAAGGACAGAGAAAGAAAGAAAGAAGAGGAAAGAAAGAGAAAGAAAAAAGAAGAGAAGAGCGAAAGAGGAGCAGAGATAGAGAGAGAGGGGGGGACAGTCCTACGGACATCAAGAATATGCATGTCATCATATCACACAGCTGTTTGCATGTAATATCATGATATCACTGTCATCCATTATGTAACACATCAAATAATCTTGTTAACAAAACATGAAGGTCATTCAATAAATAGAAACATTTTTTCAGAATCTTTTCTTTTTCTATAAATGTAATCTCTTAGCATTTCACTTAGCACTAATACCCTTGGGAAAGGTATGAATCCTACTCTCCCTCCAGCTATGGGTAAATAGCGGGGCAGACTGGGCTCTTTAACCATGGCTAGGTAACCAGTCTAGGAGAAGGAAAACTCTGAATTCAAACCTGTTGAACTCCGCTTAATAAATTGACCTTGTGTTGCATCCTGCTCATGCGGAGGGGTTGGTAAATATATATAAATGTAATCTCTGCCTTGTTTGGAATTGGTTTAAAGTTTCATAAAAAGATATTTCATTGTTCAACTTGGAGAGAAAAAAAAATGCTCAACACATACTACACATGTGTAGCTCCAATAATAACTATTAATAGCAGGACCTGTGGATATACCCCAGTATGATAATTATTATTATTATTATCCATTATTTAGCATAGGTGACGACACTCAGAAGAAATAAGAATTTGGCAGATAAGCAACACCGTATAATCAGGATTTACATTTTTGTATCTTGGATGATTTGGACGGTCTCATTTTTTAATCAGAAGGGGTTACAAGATAATGTGTGCACTAATCCAAGCCATGACCATAACTGAATGTATCTGAAAATAGTAAGACTAGATGGAGCTACCATTACCACTTGCCTAAGTTTATTTGCACCATACAAGTGGCAGTTTAAAATCTCAAAGGTATTTCTGCTGTACTGTATTTTGCATTGATTAATAATTCCATCTAGGTAATGTCTAGGTAACCCCCTCCCCCTTTTTCTGATACAAGTATTATTTATATTATTCG
Source organism: Doryteuthis pealeii (assembly GCA_023376005.1). Lineage (NCBI taxonomy): Eukaryota > Metazoa > Mollusca > Cephalopoda > Myopsida > Loliginidae > Doryteuthis > Doryteuthis pealeii. The sequence goes on along the minus strand of CM042145.1, from coordinate 46,832,252 downwards.
GATTATTGCCCTCATCTTCATTGTTATTTGTACAAGATTTCAGCTGATGTGTCCTCCGGCCTTCTTCAGGTATTTCTTGTCGGACTCAGGAACATTCTTGTCGTAATCGGGAGCCATCACGGAACTTTGAACCTAACCCTTTATTCAGTCCACAGGGGTATACTGTTCTCATTCTGCTAACCATAGCTGGGGTACAGGTGTTAAGCTGTGTTAATTATTATTCTATGTTACTACTGCCCCTGACCAGGATTGAACCTGCAGTCTAGAGATAACTGTCACTTAGAACTGTCTTAACCTAACTCCTTTATCCACTAGGCTATGTGTCCAATCATCTCAAAAATTCAGAGAAATTAGATACAATGATGGCTTGGACCATGCACTTGCTTTTTTTTTAAAAAGAATGTTGAATCTGTAATTGCTACACAGAGAGATTGTCATGCTCATTTCATGCTATGTCTGAATGATGCTGTTCCGGATAGAAAATTCTGTTAATTTAATGCAGCCAAAGAGATGAAAGTGAGCTTCATCACCTGTGAAAAGAACAGAATTTGCAGGAACTCTCTGTTGTAGTAATTAAAGATTCACTTAAAAAAAAAAAACATTTCACCAGCAAATGCATAGAGTGCACTGGTCCAACCCATGATCATATCTTAAAAAGAAATGGTAAGACATCAGATAAATGGAGCTACCATTGCCACTTGCCTAAATTTACTTGCACCACACATCGACCCATGATGCTTAAGGATGGAAACTTTATGGTTGAACAGTCCATGACATGTAAAACTCCACTTTGGTCCTTACTTAGGCTAGACGGGCATTCAAAGAGGCCCACTCCAAGCCCTATCACCTATATGATTGTCCCAACCCTTTTGCCCAAATGTCAAATCCCTAAATATTTTTATCATATATGTGCTTGAAAGCGGTGGCTGAGGGCCTTAGTGTCCTGGGTGAAGTTCCAATTTTGGAACTCTGGGGAGTGTAGAGTACCCTTTTATCACCATTACTCCCAGATCCACCCTGACCTGAAGTGGTAGAACCTGTTAGGATCCAATCTATGTGTTAAATAGATAAAAAAAATGAGTATAAAAAATGTATTTAAAAAAATTAAGTTTGAAACAAAAAAAGAATACCCAACAAGATTGAATAAAACAAAATGTCTTTGGCATAAAATAACCCAACAAGGGTTGGCATGCTGTAAAATCCAACCAGCCAACAAACCAACCAACCAAAGAACCACTCATCTCCCTCAGCTGTGATTTAAATAGTACCACTACTGTTCTTCTACAAGGATGGCTTTGGCTCAAAGGTTGATATGTCATTAAACAAAGAAACCAAACCAAACAACAATAAAATGTTTCAGTGGCTGTTTTATAAGTTAGTTTTCTTTTTAGAGACACTTTGTACGTTCATATAATGTCAATGGTTGTACGAAATAACGATGACTGATATGAATCTAAAAATAGATAAGAGGTTCATAAAGGCAACTCTTGAATTGTATACATATCAATGATAATAAGTTCAGAGATACTTATATATCAACTCTCTCTCTCTCTCTTTTTATTTAGTTTTATAATGAAAGCATTTTATATCCTCCTCGAGAATTCAATGTCTTAATCTGCTGATTTTTATTCACATATAGAATGAACAGTTAAGCAATATGAAAGTGTGTGTATGTATGTGTGAATATCTGTGTGTGTACATATTTGTGTGTGTGTGTGCGTATGTGTCTGCGTATGTGTCTGCGTATATGTGTCTCTGTGTGTGTGTGTGCATGTGTGTATGGGTGTGTTTGTGCGTATGTGTCTATGTGTGTATATGTGTGTGTGTGTGTGTGGGTGCGTGACTGTATATGTATATATGTATGTGTGTATATATGTGTGTTTGTGTGTGTGTGCATATGTGTGTATGGGTGTGTGTGCGTGTGTATGTGTCTGGATGTGTGTGTGTGTGTGTGTATAACAGTGAAATTCTGTCAAGTAGGCAATCAATCTGCTTCTTTCACTTTTGAACTTGTAAATTTTATCTTTTTGTTGAAAAGAAAAAAAAACAATTTTTTTATATTTAGTAGTAAAGTCAACAGAGTGGCTTATTGTTGGTATCAGCTGAACAGTGAAGGGGTCTATCCCCTTTTCACTAGCACTAGACCAAGGAGATTGGGTTTTTTTTGTTTTGTTTTGTGTTATTTTTGTCAGGTACCAGATACTGCTTTTCTGCACAGATCAGATTACCCAAGCTGTGTTACACATGTGCCGAGTTAGTGAAGGCCGGTATTGAACCCGGAACCTTGTGATTCCTAGATGGATGCTCTACCGACAGAGCTAAACAGGACCCACTTTTTTACATTTAGGGGTTGAGAAATGTTAAGGTATTGTGATATCACAGTTATTAGAAAATAAAGCAAACACGTTTTCTTTTATTCAAAAGAAATTCTGTCAACCCCCAGTTTATTAATACATATCAAATTGTTTCTTCTAATAAACACGGAGTTAATGGAAATTATTTCTACAAATTTGTGGATACACATGAATGAAAAATCTAAAATGATTTCTACCAATTCAGTATTCAGTATAATGCTAAACTTCATCTAGTGGCGAGCTTCTAATTTACGAACTCTAGGGAGTGTGGAGTACCCCTTTATTGCCATTACTCCCAGGTCCACTCTGACCTGGAGTAGTTGTACCTATTAGGATCTCATCAATGGGTTAAATAGATCTGTTTGTAACTTAAAGAAAATTATTTATTTCAGTTTATTGATAAACAAGAAGTTAATGATAAATCTAACATGAAATTATTTCTACCAATTTATAAAACCAACCAAAAATATTTACCAACAAATTAATTGCTTGCAAATCATATATTGAAGTGAAAAAAAACAGGATTTGGCATTGGGTGACCCACAAGAGTTGATATGCCATTAAACAAAATAACTAACCAATTAAAAATACACTTTGGAGTCCTATTAGTAATCAAAGAAAAATTAGTGACTGAAGTGACTAACCATCCTGGAGTTATGTTAATAAGAGAGAGATAAGGAACAAAAGACATTTGATAAACTATAGTAAGCTAGTAAATTGTTGGTTGGTTGGGTTTTATGGCATGTCAACCCATTGGGTTATTTTATGCCAAATACGTTTTTGTTTTATTCATTCTTATTGGGTATTCATTTTTTTTTAAACTCATTTTTTTAAACATGTTTTTTAAAAGTCATTTTTTAAATCTATTTAAACCATAAATGTGACCCTAACAGGTACTACCACTCCAGGTCAGAGTGGACCTAGGAGTAATGGCAATGAAGGGGTACTCTACACTCTCCAGAGCTCCACAATTAGAACTTCACCACTAGATGCAGTTTAACATCATACCCAAGATACTAAGATCCTCAGCCACCACCTTCTAGCATATATATATATATGATAAAAAGGGCTGGTGGTCTGTTATAAGAACAGGGGCAATCATATAGGCTTCTAGGGCTTGACATGACTAACACTGATTGGAAGGAGTCTCTCCAACTGTCAGTCTAGCTTAAGTAAGGGCCAAAGTGGAGGGTTACATGTCATGGACAATTCAGCATCATGATTCTGTCCTTAAACATCACAGATCACCACCCATGGCCCCAGAGGTGGAGTTTTCCCCCTCTGCAGAGGTGCAGTTGGCATATTCTACAGTCCCAACCGACAAGGATATAAATTGATTGTAATTCAAACGTGTATATTGTTCTGGTTTGACAAAGCATCATTCTTTTTCCTAGTAGAATTTGGAATAAATGTGAATGAATATTTAATTGTGAATATCTTTCAAGGAATGTATTTGCAATAAATGTGAATGAATATTTAATTGTGAATATCTTTCAAGGAATGTATTTGTAATAAATGTGAATGAATATTTAATTGTGAATATCTTTCAAGGAATGTATTTGTAATAAATGTGAATGAATATTTAATTGTGAATATCTTTCAAGGAATTAATTTAAATCAACTTTAGATATTATTTGGAGTATGTCTTTCTGATGTCTCCTAAGACATACTCCAAATGAATATGAAAATATTGTCACCGCCCATTAGAAGCAGCAGCTGAATGCATACCAACCAAACAAAGAGCCACAGTTCCCTGGGAGACAAAAGCAGTTAGAGAAAAGATAAATAATATAAAAAAAAAGCATTCCTTCATAATAAAACCCAACAAACACCAATGTGCAAAATCTTAAGAAAGAACAGAGAAGTAAAAAAAAAAAAAAGTAAAGTTGGCACAGTGGTCTATTGTTGATATCAGTGGGACAGTGAGGGAGTCTATCCCCTTTTTGCAAGCTCTAGACCAGGGAGATTGTTTTTGCTGCAGTGGAGTGCCACACCTAACGTCAGCTCCCCACTTTACCACAAAGATCAAATACACACACACATATATATTTATTTCTAAACCAGTTCTATGTATGTATTGAGCACTTTTATATATTCGTGTTTATTCTGACTCATTGGATTTCTTTGTTTTCTTTTCTGACAGTCAAAATTGTAACTTGTTCGGTTGTTTTCTCTTCAATTAATTCATCCTCTCTTAATAAAAAAAAAAAAAGTACTTGGGATATGAACTTCGGTGGACTAATCCACAAATTCCATCTAAATATAAAAAAGTTGGCCAGAACGCTTGAAAAGATCACCAATAAAATCGTTAAACCTGCTTTTTGTTTAATTCCACATGTATAAATGAAAGAATGCTGCCCAAATACACATACACACACACACACATATATATATATATAAGGGTTTTATAGTTTGCTTGAAGCATTGTATGTATATGTTTAAGAAAATAAAATAGAAATTAGAAGGCTATTGACAATGCAATTGAAAAACAATAGGTGATGAAATTGATGTTTATTTACCTGTTTCCTAAATTTTCAGGATAAAATCCCATCTTCAGAGGCTTCGGAGTTACGTGTTTTTTTAATACACATTAAAAGACATACGTAACTCTGAAGCCTCTGAAGATGGGATTTTATCCCGAAAATTTAGGAAACAGGTAAATAAACATCAATTTCATCACCTATTGTTTTTCAATTGCATTGTCAATAGCCTTCTAATTTCTATTTTATTTTCTTAAATATATATATATATATATATATATATATATATATATATATATATATATATATATAAGGTGTTCGGGAGAAATTTGAAAGTTTCTTAAGGAAAAAGAAAAAGTGCTTGGTAACAACAAAATTTAATGGATTTGAAAGAAATTCAACAGGCACAGAAATTACACTACTGTCAACAGGTTTCAATCAAAATAACTGCCATTAATGTCGATCACAGCCTCAATCCTGCTCCAGAACCTGGAGCAAGCTAATGCTACAGTTTCTCTGGGAAGGGTCTCAAAAACTACCTTAATTCTGTCTATTATATGGGCTTTTGTAGTACTAGCATGGCGATTGTTGTCTTTCTTAACAGCGTCACATACATAATAATCCATGGGGTTAAGATCTGGGGTGTTCGGAGGCCAAACATTGGGACTGATGTAGTCGTAAAAATTCACCGACAGTCATTTTTGTCTTTTCCCAGAGGTGTGGCAGGGGGATAAATCCTGCTGCCATACATATGGCCAACCATTGGCTACCCTTGTTATCTAGGGCTTGACTACAGTGTTTAGCAACTCAACATAGGCATCTGAGGGTCTTCTAACACTTTTTCTGCAGAATTTTGAGGAATTCTGCTGTACGAACGCAATTAGATTATCTGTTATGTTGCTTTCTACTAGCCACAGCCTCGTAGTCTCTTACTTACTTTACTTATTATCTACTCACATGATTTTCCCTTTCAAACCGGAAATAGTTACCGCTAAAGATTTGTTGGATGTGTGTGGGGATTAGAATTAAAATAAAATAAAATTTAAAAAATAACAATCTCCCAGGAGCCCTCAGACAGGAAGAACCCTTTGGTCATATGCAGAGAAAAAGTCCCTTCCTGGCACCAAAAAGAACCCTCTCCCATTCTAACAGACCTTTACTGGGAACACACACTATTGACTGGCACATGAGAAAATTCCATCTCCAAGAAATAGCTATGAACCTAGAAATAAAGTCTGAAACCTAAAAGTATCTTTTGTCTTTGTCTCTTCTTTTCCCTTCTTTAATTCCTATTCAGCTCAACAACCAACAGAAAGAAGAACCACATATGATGGGGTTCAAAGAAAAAAAAACTAGCATCACCAGCAGACACATCAACCAAATAACCAAAACCTAACCCCACACATAATTACCCTAACCCCATATATGCAAAACCTTAAACTTTTGTGTAAATTCTATGGAATTTTGGACAAAGAATCTCACACAATTTATAGAATAAATGGAGAGAGATTTTTCTATGGTATTAAATATAATGCAAATAAATTCGCAGACTCAAACCACTATGTCCAAAAAAACTCTCTTTTTTTGAAGATTTAAACAAAAAATATTTGCCTCTGGCCTTTAATGGGTTAACCTGAATTGAACTACTATATTTCTATTCGATACTAATTGGATAGTCAGAGTCCAACTGTTAAGTTGGTGGGCCGGACGAAAACCACCTGAGGGCCAGATGCGGCCTGCGGGGCCGGGGGTTGCTAACCCCTGCATTAAATCATCTTCATTTGATGTTTAGTTTATTTTCAGTAATAAACATTTTATTTTTAGTGGTTAACATTGACTAATTTTTAGTTGTTAATCCAATTTACTGTTAATTAATGAATTAAAAATAATAATTTCAGCTATTATCTTTCTAGCAAAACCAAGAAAAAAAACTTAATTACATTTTAAAAAGTTTAATTACGTTTTTAAAATAAGGCTTTAAAAAAAATGCAAAATTTTGCATTCATAAATTGAACCTGTTTTGGTTTTTTTACCAGTCAGGATTTTTCATCTAAAGTAATAATGAATGCGATGTAATAATTTTACATCTCTAGTTTGAAGAGCTACTTATAATAAACAGAATAAGTAATGCTTAAATGTAAAAAATATATCTATGGTAGGTGGATTGTCTCCCTTGGTTGGAGTGCCTCTTTTCAAACAAACCAATCACAGGCCCACAAACTTTAGAAGCAAAATTGAAAATATGAATTCTTCCTCTTTTACAACTGGCAGCTTTAGAAGTCGGATGTATATTACAACACTCCCTATATTCAGCAGAGTGGCAGAGATAGAGAAAGGGCCATCATAGGGGCAATAGCTTACCAACTTTACAAGGACTTGGTTAAGTGGAATTGTATTTGTTATATTTATATAATCAACATTTCCTACAGAAAATACTATCGTTTGCAGCCCACAAGTATTTCAAAGCGTAATTTCTTGTTTGTGTAAATGTATTAATATATGTTATTTGAAATTCCATGCTATGTTCATGTGTTTTCTGGTTCTAACTTCTGTCTGTTGAATATTCACAGCGTAAATCAGCATATAATTAAATAGGAATAATATTTTAGTATGAAAACTAATCTGTTACTTTTTATTCTTTAGAAGGTTTATCTTTTGTCAAGGAAAAATTCATGCTGGTCAGCTATAAAAAATGTATAGAAAATCTGTCAGGTTGACAGCTGGATCTCTCCACCAAAAAAAAAAAGTCCTTGTCGCCTGCAACAATCTTTTCTAGCAGTCCTGTGCCAAAGCTCACTCGCCTCCTTGTCGTACGTCAGTGCCCTCATCAGCAAGACTACAATGCAACTCCCCAGTGTGTTAAGGCAGGCCTTAAAAAATCATACTAAAATCCCACATCCGGGTCATTCGCACAGTGTAGTAATTTACATGCGCACCAACAAGGTAGTCTGACGTCAAGCCACGACTCATGATCAGGAGGATGTGAATTCAATCTCCCTAATCGCCCGCTACATCACCGAACATATGATTAATCTTAATTATTACAAGCAGGATCTGTGGATATACCACAGTATGATGATTTAATTATTACAACATTTGATATATTTACTTAAGAGCTATTGCTATGATAGCTCAATATGTAAAAAATATAATAATCTTGATTTAACTCTCTTTCACTCTTTTACCAAGCAATTAACATTATCGCTTCCATGCGCTCACCTCCTCTATCTTTCCCCTACTCTCTTTCTTTCTTATATTTTTTTCTGTGTAGTGTGTCCTTTTTCTCCCTTTCTTTCTTTATAATGGTCCATTATTTAGTGGAGGTGATGACACTCATAAGAAATAAGAATTTGGAGGATAAGCAACACTAGATAATCAGGATTTACATTTTTACATTTCATCTTGGATGATTTGGATGGTCTCATCTTTAACCAGAGGGTGTTGCAAGATGATAAATGTTTTATTATGAAGAAAGAAAGGGAAGAAAAAGGACATGCTACACAGAAAAATTTCTTTATTATATTTTTCTTCTCTTTCTTTCTTCATAATAAAAACGAAATGGCCCATTATTTTGCTGAGGTGATGACACTCATAAAAAATAAGAATTCGGCAGATAAGCAACACCAGATAATCAGGATTTACATTTATGCATTTCATCTTGAATGATTTGGACGGTCTCATTTTTAACCAGAGGGTGTTGCACGATGATAACAGTCGTACAATTAAGGAACATCCGGATTCAACCTAACATCGTTGATCCCAGGGGGTCATCCCCCCAGGCAACACCTGCCCCCTTGATTTAAAGGGGCTGGGTTTATTGCCCGGTGTCTGAGGCGCCCCCCTTGAGGGGGAATGCCGACAGGATCAACACATTTTTTGCACCCGCCTCTCATGAGCTTCTGTTCGTGGGTGGTCCCACATTAATAGGGCCTTGTGCCTAACCCGTACACGTGGGGTACGTTGTAAATATTCCCAATATCATTATAAAAGATAAGTCCACATTAATAGGGCCTTGTGCCTAACCCGTACACGTGGGGTACATTGTAAATATTCCCAATATCATTATAAAAGATAAGTCCACATAAGAATTGTATATTTTGAGAATACCTTATGAAGTTAATATTCTTCTGTGAAAAATGTTTGAATGAACTATAAGAGATTTTATTTTTACATCTTAGATTTGGTCTGGATTTGTTCATCCTATGAAGAGGGGTGACTATCTTAAAAAGAAATATGTATGTATTTATCCAACACCTCCACCACAGGTAGGATGTGACACAAAGTCATTTTTCAAAAAGGAGTACAGGTGGTTTGAATTCAGAGTTTTCATTCATTCTCCTAGACTGGTTGTCTTTTCAAAGCTAAAGAGCCAAGTCTGCCCTAACAATCTAAGGCTCTATGTACTTGGAGTTTGCATCACCAGTTTGGAACCCCTACCTTTCTCAGAATATCAACCTCCTAGAAACTGTACAGAGACGTGCAACCAGGCGAGTACCCTCCACCAGGAATCTGCCATACTCTGAACGTCTCGCAGCCCTGGGAATGGATTCGTTGAAACTTCGGCGTCTGGCAACTGACCTGGTAAATGCTCATAAGGTCATTAATCATCTTTTTGATCTCCATCTCTCCAATACACGCGGACATGCCTACAAAGTCAGAAAACAGGACTGTTCACGTAACTTTCGGAAACATTTTTTCACGCTCAGAATTGCGGAGACATGGAATAAATTGCCTGCATCTGTTGTAGGCTGCCGGAGCACTGAATCTTTCAAAGCCTCCATGCTTCCTGTAGTCCGCCAACACTATACCTGATGCCACTCTCCACATACACAAGCACACACATACATCCATCTTACTACTGTGAACTGTTCATGTTCCTGGCACAACATTATTCTGTGTACCTGACATGAGACTTTGATGAGTTGTGGTGCACCTGAGCACTGCACACAATAAATTACATTATTATTATTATTATTAAAATACGAGTAAGTACTGAAAGTGGTCGTAGCGTGTATTTACCTAACCACTCCTCTATGACCAGGCTGTGACACAAGGTCAATTTTTTTAAGCAGAGTTGCAAGTAGTAGTAGTAGTAGTAGTAGTAACAATAACTATTGTTAACATTTTTTTCGGTACTAATGCAGAATAGCGCGCAAAAGATAATATCATTATACCACGTATAAAAAGCATTACATTTCACGGAAATACCTGAAATTTGAGACGCTAGGGCCAGTGTTAATGTTAGTTTTAGGGCTAGGGTTAGGCTGCTTCGGGAGTTTCCGTAATCTTATGCCATTTATACATAAAATACGATTCTAATGATATTATCTCTTGCGCGCTATTCTGCATTTGTACTTTTTTTTTAGTTTTTTTCATATTTCTTAATGTAGTGTACTCAAATATTCTAAATAAATTTACGATTTCATTTAAGAATTAAAAAGTACGCAGAGTAAAATTAATAAATGGTTTTAAGAAAAACTTACCTTAAGTTTCTTTAAGGATGGCAAGTACCCCCCAACAAAAAATCAGTAAACACACGAACACTAAGGTATTCACAAATAAAATTATTGTTTTTGATTATGTAAACAATGTTTCCTAGTGACTGTATCAATCATTAAGCTGTAAATGATTTTTTTTGTTTTGCTTTTTGCAAAGGTAGCCACAGCATTAACGCTTGTTTAATTATTCACAATAGTTTTTAGCAAAACACACCGAACAGGTAAACATTATCTCCTATACAACTCATGTTTTGTTAGCCTCAACTCCATGGTTACAGACTTAATTAAAAAAACGTAGTTTTCAGATGCAACATTCGAAGGATTATTTAATTTTTGAATATGAAATAAAACCGACATTTTCTTATTCTGGTCATATTTAAAATAAATAAATATTATAAAAAGTAAAGTCAGTGAATCTCCAACAAAAAGAGAGAACGAGATTACTAATCACATGACTTACACTAGTCAAGATGTCAGCCGACCTGTCGTGTGGTAAGTTTCTCAGCTGCGTAAACCTGTTGTTTATATGTTATTTCGGATTTCTATCAAGCAATAATTATTCGTCAGTTTTAGACACATTCAGAAAATCAACAATGATATTCGATTTATTTCCAGCTTACACACATCGAGTGTTATTCCTTTACTTAATTTTATTTCATTTATCCAAACAGCAGGATCGGTTCCTCCGTTTTACCGGGAGGTCTATGATATTTTGTGTACTAACCAAGAACAGGTTGACCGAGATCTTTTCGTCCACCTGTTGGTAAAGTCCAGCCTCCCAAAGGAAACTATTATGCAGGTAAGTGAATCTGATTGCTTCTTCGTTAGTCTTCATTATCTCTAAACGGTTGTAAACATTTGTCTGTCTATGGTAGAGTTGAAGAATTAAGTTGTATATACACGCGGAGGTGTACTTTTACTACAGATATTTTGGCATGCCTAGCAAACACGAAACGTGTTGCCTGATATTTAAAATAGTGGGCGGTTCCTGGATGTTGTTCGAGTACAACAACATTGCCTTTTTTTCCCAGTGTAAATATTAATTTACAATGCATATAGTCAAGTGTATATAAAGTGTGAATTAATTAAATATAACTTGATTTGTTCGTATTTTTCTTCGTAAAAGAAATATAGTGAAATAGAGAAAAAAACAACTTTTTGTGTCAGTTAGTGCAGAACAGTTACTGAAAATGCTGAGTATTATTAAAAGTAGCCCTTAAAAAAATTTTTGATTTTTATTTGTTATCGAGTATTTTATTTTATTTCGTATTTTTCTTCGTAAAAAAATTATATAGTGAAATATAGAAAAACAACTTTTTGTGTCCGTGCTGTACAGTTCGAGTACAGTGCCGAAAATGCTGAGTTATTAAAAGTAGCAATTCAAAAAAAAATGTTGATTTGTTTGTTGTCGAGTATTTATATTATTTTAATTTTATGTAGATAAAATGATGTTAGAATTGGCTTATATTTTAATTTTCGATAACATTAAAGTGAGAAACTGAATTTTTGCAAACCTAACCAGTCTATATATCAGTGAATGTTATTTTATTTATTTATTTTCACAACATTCATGTATCTTGAAAACTCCCTGTTTTCTGCTGTTTTACTTTCTTTTTTTAGTATTTCTGGATTATTACGATAGTCACGTGGTCAAACACGTTTTCTTATAAACGTTCAAGAAATAAAGATCGACCTTAAACTTGTCTTCTTTATTATTATTATTATTATTACGAAATATCCCTTATTGTTTTTGTTTTCTAGTTTCTCAATAAAATGCTGTTTGTTTTAAATGTGACAGTGTTTTCACGTCGAAAAACAAGGTTATGAGAGACTTCTAATGAGACTATAACCAGGAAATGTTTTAGTTTTATCATTTTCAATCTATGAAATATCGATAGGCGGAAAAACAAGTGATTATCAAAATAAGTACTGAAAGTTTCCGATTACGTTTATAATATTTTGCAAGTCTCGGTCATCGAGCCGACCTTGACAAACAAAACAGATATGGACAAGTTTTTAATTTTTGTGGATCAGAAAAACAAAAAACAACCTACTTATATTAAATAAACACGTTTAAAGGATTGGGTTGAATTTTGGGAGGTTTGGTTTTTCTTTTATTTACAGTTCTTTTATGTAAGGCGTAAGGCGCAATTTAATGACAGACAGGCTCGGTTGAACAGTCAAAAACTTTCATGTTTTTGTTGTTGTTGTTTTTAAATACTTTAAAAATTTGATTTTTTTAATTTCTTATTTTTAGTCAACTAGAATTAAAATAACGAATTTGGAAATTTGTTGAAGAAAAGAGTGTAGGACATTTAATCATCTTTTTTTTTTCTTCTTTGCTCCCCAAAATCGTCTAACACAAATAAGACTGAATAATTGACACTGTCTGCATCCCCGCCCCCCCCCTCGTAGTAGAGTACGATGCAGTCATGCTGAATTCTGGAACAGCATCATGTAATAACACAAACCCTATACCCCTTTTTAGTCAAACTGGGTAGATGCAGTCTGGTGGATGCCACCCTGGCATTGGATTTTGGGTAAATTTGTACTTCCCAACCAAAAAGATCTACATCGAAGCTAGATTTTTTTCTCTTCTTTTCTTGGTGGACTTTTTTCTTATTTGCAAAAATAAATTCGATTAACTAAATCTAGATCCTAATGTAAAAACAAATTCTGAAGAGATTTAGACACAATGGGGTACTGATGTCTGCAAATTCCTTAAAATGATCTACTTCTTCAAAAAGGTGGGAGGAGTCCTTGTGGTGTAATTGCTAATGGGCTTGATTGTGAAATCGTAGTAGGTGAGTTCGAACTCTAGTCATGTTACTATGTTCACTTTTGAACTAATACTCTTGGGGAAAAATATGAACCCTTTCATCACTCAAGCTATGGGTTAAATAGTACCACTACTGTTCTTCTACAAGGATTGCTTTAGCATTAAATAACCCACAAACGTGATATGCTATTAACAACAAAAAAAAAAAAAAACATTTTCAAGAACATGCTGTGTCATGCTGTTATCCATTGTGTTGTGGGTTTTCACATGTGTTAAGGGATATAAAAAGATTAACCTGAAAATAAAGAGTAACCAACATACCGCATTCTGTTTTCTGTGATGGCATTCACCCTGGGTTGGTTGAGCCAGCTCCATTCAACAAATTCACCTGTGATAAATTCATGGAAGGAGTAACAAGGAAATAGGAAATTCACAAGCGGTCTCAAAACCCTGCATGCATTATCCCGATCAGGAAAGGAGATGCCCTTGTTTGTTGCAGATTTTCTACAGATGCAGCGACAAGTACACCAAAAGCCACTGATTCCTGACATGGTTGAGATGACCTTTAGATTTTTGCTAGAGCCTCTTTAGCTGGGTTGTGGCCCTAATACCACTGGGTGCCAGACCTGTCCACCTTGGGTGACCCTACCAGGAACTTAATTTCCTGATGACATGGCTCTGACACTACCAAGTTTACACAGCCCTGCCACGATGAGGAGGGGTTGGACTTTAGAAATAATGTGCTAGATGGCTGTTGAGCAAAAAGCTTCCTCCACCCTTTTACAGGGTCTTGTTTTTCATTCTGCAGAGCATCTTGTCACCCTCTTCACTGGACAAAATCTGTGAGGTTACCAGTTTAGTTGCCAATGATCTATGAAACAGTACTGGGTTACATAGTATCAGTAGCACATTGAGTGACCTAACACAGACATGCATCATTCAGATGTAATAAACATTTATCATCAGTGTATACCAATAATTAGCATTACAAGCATTTAGCTGAAAAACGCTGACATTTTCAAATTTGCGACCGTAATCAGTTAAATTTGCAATTTCTCAAGTATTTCTTAACAAATCTTAAAAAGATTTATATGGTTGGAAAGAGAATAGAATAATCTTTCTAAATATGTAATGTTTATCGGTTTTCATCAATTGAATTATTTTTTACAGTGAGTTAAAACCGTATTTTCGGTCGACAGCTGAAAACAAAAATGACTTTTGTTTTCTTTTTCAAAATCAAAGTGGCTAATCTTTATCAATATTCTTGAAATTTTGCACTCAATTAGAAGACACCTGGAAGTACAAACAGGGTATTTTTGTTTTGTTTCTAGGACCCCCGGAAATGAAAATACAATAGTGCAAACTTCAAGGCTATTTGTTCAAAATGTGTATTAGAAGCAAAAAAGAAGCACTATGTCCGTGATATTAGAAACTTTCAGAATTATTTTGATATTTAATTTGTAAAATGTAAAGATTGCTATACCGTTCGGGATTTTCTTTGAAAGTTTGTATTTTGAAAAAAAAAAACTCATTTATTTGTCCGACAGGCGTACGGCGTAACGTAAACTCTAGGCATACAGACAATAAAGTTTAAATTCATCGCTTATTTCTTGTCCAATTTTTAAAATATTTATATCGTTGAAAATAAAATAACATAATTTTTCTAAATATTTAACTTTTATGTGTTTTTAACAATTGAATTATTTTTTACGTCTATTTCAATTTTGGAAAAAAAAAATAACTTGAAATTACGAGAGATGTAAACAAAACACTGCAGACACTGACCGGGTTTGTGTGAAAACATATGTAAATAGGTTATCTATTTCTTTTATATAATTCAACATAAGCATTTAAAAATGTATTTTTAAATTCAAAGTAATGTTATATATTTAAATTAATATATATGTGTATACATGCAATATGAAAATGTTGAATAATCTTGTGGTAAACTTTAAAAAAAAACAAATCTTGACATTCCTACTTTTTATTCCCCAAATAATAGTTTCTAGCATGGAGATACATAAAATCTAAGAAAGAACATAGAATTTTACATAAGAATGCAAAGTTTTATCAAAATTGTTTAAAAAATAAAGAAATGGTGAAGAAATTACTGAATTTCTTGTTCTGAATTGGTCCACGAGTTGACAGATTTTTTTTATCAAAATCATGTCCACTTTTTTTTACCCCAATTTCGGGGTTTTAAATTCTCATAACTTTTGAACCACTGGGGATATTTGTATAATTCAAACAGTTTTGAACTCCATTTACAAAGCTCTATATAACTAACATTATTAAATAACAATAACCTCAAATAAAAAAAAAATCAACTGGGAATGCTACAATAATAAGTGAATGGATGTAGTTTAATTTCTAAGACTAATTTTTACAAGCTATTTTGTGAATTGGGAGATATTCAGGGTCCCGGAAGGAATTTAGATGACATCTTTCCAGCTCACCTGACAACTTCAAATGAGTGTGAGTTCAACTTTTGCAAATATTTGAAGAATCAGCTTTACACTAACAAGGAAGACCAGGGGGAAATTTGATTTTAGCTCACCTGAGATCCTTGATTATATGGTCAATAATCACCAATCTAAATCACACAATTGTTGTTAATTGACTTTTCAAGATTCCCCCCACCCCAACCAGATAATGAGCATTTTTTAAATTTTATTTTTATTTTTATCAATCTGCTTATTTTTATCAGAACTCTTCAGAGAAATATTCTCTCTGTAGAAATTTGTGTAGACTGATCAGTATTCAACTCTGTTGCAAGTTGAATCTGCTTCTGAGAATCCAGACTTGATAAGTGGTTTAAATAGCAGCTTGGGCTATTCTACTATGTGGCATGGTCAAGTCTATTTCCAGGATTTTGATTGGCTGGTGGTTTTAGTGTGTATATTTTTATCCATATATATACTGAACACTTGACCATGTCCTCTCAGTTGCTACAGAGTGTATTCGGTTACACTCTGTCTTTTTTTTCGTCTGGTAACTGGATGCTAGTCACAGCCTTCCTGTGAAGGTGAGTGTGATGTTCATTCTACACTCTCTTTTAACTGTAAATAATGAATATTTTATCAGTTTGTTTATTGTATTCCAGGAGAAAATTAATTTCAATGTTGGATCAAGTACAGTTTTAATAGTATATAATGGCAAGCCACTTTGCATATAGGGATGGTATAATCAATTTTTATTGATGTATTGCAACAATACAGGAGATTAAATTAGGTGTAACATTAATTTCAATGATATTTCTTGATAATACAAAATGCTAGTAATACTGTGGCCAATCTTTTTATTTTTTTATTTTTTTAAATCTATCTGATAAAATAAAGCAAACATTCTTCCAAACTGTAGCCATGTCAGTGCTACCGTATGGCTGCACCACTTAGACTCTTAAAAAGCTAGATAGGAACTACGCAAGGGTGCTCTGTGCTGTCTTAAATCTTGGATGCAGCACCCCACCAAAAAGCAGCTGTATGACCACTTGCCTTCTATCACACAAACCATGTGGGCAAGACTAGCAAGACACTGCTTGTGAAGCAAGGACAAACTCATAAGTGACGTTCTCCTGTGAGCACACAGGCCAATCAGCAAAAACCTAAATTAAACATCTCGGTGCTGATTCTTGATGCAGCGTGGAGGACCTGGCTGTGGTAATTGTTGGTATATCTTGGTATAGGATATAAGCAAAATCATCACTGCCTGTGGTAATTATTGGTATATCTTGGTATAGAATATAAGCAAAATCATCACTTCTATTTATTGACTCTACCAAGCAGCAGTAAGCTTCTGCTAGAAATTGGCCAATGGGATGAGAGGACAAAAGTATTTAAGATCGTTTGCACTGTGCTCAAGGTCATTTCCTGGAGGAACTTTCTACCAGAAAGACCTATCTTTAGATTAACACCAGAGTTTATTACAGATGTCGGACTTGTATATCATCAGAAAAACAAAAGACCTTGGATTAACACCAGGATTCTTTGAACAACCACAGCATAACCCTCACAATGGCTTCACAGATTCTAACAGTGATGACCGACAGGGGTGGTCAGCGAGTGATAGTTATGGGAATCGATGCTGTCAGTGCAGCCTGATGATGAGATCAGATATGAATAACCTTTTTTGATCAACATATATTATAAGATATTGCTTAGCATAAATCTGGTCGCACCACTAAAAGAAATATTTAGCAAATTTATGTGAAAATAAAAAAGATCTATTTTTAAAGAAAATCCAGACCATATGACCTTTAGGCACCCCCGATCTCAATTCATAAGGACATTTTTTTCATTTATACCGTCAAAACCGGTTGTTTGTTAGGGGTTAGTTTTATCATTTAAAAAAAAAAACTCTAAAAATCATCTGTTAACAATTAACCGGATTTTGACTGTAAATGGAAAAAATGTCCTTATAAATCGAGATCGCAAAAGGGGTGCTTAAAGGTCATGTGGTTCGAAAATCCTTATACACTAAACTTTGATCAAGAGAAACCATAGGTGATTGAGTGAGAACAAAATAAAAGAAACAAAATTTGAATTTAAAAAAAAAAAAAGTTTTGCTGCTATAATCATGAAGTTAACTCTACTTTAAACCGCTCACAGAGGCTCTCCCACCAAAGTACAAATATTGATGTTCTATTCATTATAATTGTGCAGAAGGATTTGGATTACAATAATAGTAGGACTTCATTTGAATAGAATGAATTCTGAGATTAATAGATTGTGAAATTTGAAAATATCCCATCATACAGGTAAAAAAAATATCAAGGAAATTTGGTTCAGCCATGGGGAAATTTGGTAGGCAAAGAGTTAAGCATGTCATACAGAAAATGATGAAGGGGTATCCTGGGTATGACACTAAACTGCATCTGGTGGTGAGGTTTCAGTTCTGGAGTTTTGGGAAGTGTGGATTTAATCCTTCATTGCCATTATTCCGAGATTCTCTCTGGTGTAGGAGAGAACCCCATGTTGTAGTGGGTAACGTGTTGGACTGCAACATCATAGTGTGTTTGAACTCTATTCTAGTACATTCACTTCTGAACTAATACTCTAGGGAAAGGTATGACCCCCTCCCCAGCTATGTCTTAAATAGTACTATTACTGTTTTTCTACTAGGATGACTTTGGAATTAAATAACCCACAAAGGTTGGTATGCCATTGAACAAAGAAACCAAATCAGATCTACACTGACTGCTAGAGTCACCTCTGTAAGTCAAGTAGATCTGTTTGAAAATTATTAATATTATATAGGAATACATGAAACCATATAATTGTCTGAATTATTTGTATTAAGAGTAATTATTTGAAGATATAATTGTTTACAAATGATTATCATTAGTTACTTGAAAAAAAAACTATTTGGCTATTGAATAACCCAACAAGAGTTGTAAAAACCAATTCTGTATTATGTTGGCAGCAATGCAGGTTCTGTATTGAGTTACAGCTTGCTGCTTTATCTGCCAATTCAATGTTAATTGGAATTCCACTGTGAGTATTGTATTGCTTCTACTGTTTAAAGGTTGAAAGGTTTTGCAGATGATCTGTTCTGCAGACTTATCTTGAAATGATTTATCCTGTTAATCAGTCCACATGTGGCCTGGTTTAAATTGTAGTAGAAGTTTATTTCTGGGTTGTTGGCTCTCTGCTTGTCTTGGCGGCAGTGCAGTTAAGTGGAAATTGAATGTATTGCTTAAAATGCCATCTTGGGCTGTTGTCATGAAAGCTATCTCCAACTGTTTCATGTTGGATGCTGGGCAGCCGAAGGGAAAAGAGGAAAGGAATTAGGTATTTCAGCAGTTATAAATAGAGATTTCATGCCACCTCCAAGAGGGTCGTGATTTGACTATTTGGCCATTCCACATGCATCAGATAAATTCCAAGAATTCTATATCTATTAGTTTTTTTCTGTTTAAATGGGGGGGGGGGTCAGGTTAAATTAAGATTTTAATTAATATTATTTTATAGCTGACAAATCTAAACATGTCATCAGATAACTTTCAATGTGTTGGATCCTGAAGGAAAAAAGATGAGTATTTGGTTGTTCCCCTTTTATTTTGTCACAACCGAGATGGAAGTGATGTTCGTCACTTCTCATTGGTCACTCACTTATAATATCAACGGCAGAAACCACGGCAGTTGTGTTTTCTTTGTGTGCTGAATGTTATTGTGCTAAGTAGACTTTAGCTACAGGATCACCTACCAGAATTGTACTTTTGATAGGGTAGCTTGGTAGAACGAGTATGATGCTAAAAGACCCAAAACTCGTCATGATCCCCATAACATCACTGATGAGGCAATCCTGTACACTCTTTGTGTGTATGACTACAAGTACTTTTCATACTAATCTGAAAATAAAGATTTTAATACTAGAAATGGACTGATTATAATTTTAAATGAACTTTATTTATTAGATGCAAAAATTGTTTGACTAAAAAAATTATGAAAGCAGCTATCAGTAATATTTATTTTAATATCTTTTTAAATTTTGAGAAACTGAGTATTCTTACCTGTTTTTTTTTTTTTTTTCCTTTCAGATATGGGATGCTGTTGATAGTAAAGATGGATATTTGTCTAGAAGTGGAATCTACAAAGCCTTAGCACTTACAGCTCTTGCTCAACAAGGCAAAACTGTTAGTGATAAATTGTTAGACACTTTTTCAGGCCAAGGTAATTACACTTTTTTATTATTTTCAGATACTTTAACCTGTTTTTACTCAAAAATGGATTTTGCATGTAAATCAACCTGAATAATTGATAATTATTCATCTCAATTTTTGAAATAGGGCGTGATAATTTGTATTATTTAGATTTTTCAGACTGTTGTCCTCATCTTTATTGTTATATACATGATGTTTTGATCAATGTGACCTTTGGTTTCTTCAGGTGTTTCTTATCGAACTTGGGAGCCTTTATGTTGTAATCAAGAAATCTTCAAAGAACATTTAATACTAATCTGTTTCAATTGAACATAATGAAAAGAAAGAAGTAAAAGGACATGTTACAAAGAAAAATATAAGAAGAAAGTAGGGGATAGATAGAGAGAGAGGAGGTGAGCACGTGGAAATGATAATGCTAATCTGTTTCACTTGAACACTATGAAAAGATGAAAAGAAAGAAAGAAAGAAAAAAGTTAAATCAAGATTATTATACTTTTTATATATGAAACATAGGGTTGGTTAAGCTCAGTCAGTAGAGTGTCTGGCTAGGAACCACAAAGTTCCTGGTTCGATACAGGCCCTCGCTAACTCAATGTATGAGTAGCACAGGGATCTGTGCAGTAAAGTAAGGAGCTGATGGTAGATGTGGTGCTCCCCATCAGATGCAAAAACAATCTCCTTGGTCTAGCACTGGTGAAAAGGGGATAGACTCCCTCGCTGTCTGGCTGATATCGACTATAGGTCACCCTGACAACTTTACTTACTTATATATTTGGGAGAGTATGTGCTTAATTGAAGTCGAACCTAATTTTGAAAGTTAATTAATTAATACTTAATTAATTAGGCGGGATTACCTATTTAAATGTAAGGCTAAACAAATCGAGAAAAATCAATCTCTGTATGTACATTTACTTATATATGGAACTATTTGCAATAGTATTTCTCTGAATGTTTGAGATGAGGCTTGATGATTACTATTATCTGCTGAAACGTTGTACAGATAACAATGAAGATGAGGACAATAGTCAGAATAACACAGATAATAGTGTTTGCAATAGCTTTTTAGTAAATGTACCAAATGTTATAATAATTGAATTATTACACTGTAGTATATCCACAGGTCCTGCTAGTTAAAAAGAAAATTTACCTACTGTTAGTAAAATATAATCTATAGGTTTAAGATTATTATCATTTTAAGAGTTGTTAGACTTGTGTTGTCTATGTGTATCAATGAATCCATTCTATATCCTTTTTCATGTGTAAAATATCTATCTTTTTTCTTTTTTTTTTAACTTTTCTTTTTTTATTTGATGATGAACGAAAAATGATAGCCAATATACTATCTTGGTTATTGTATTATCTTCCATTGTGAAGTACAAACACAGTTGATTTTAATTTATGTAGGGGGTGCTCTTCTATTCCCTCCCTGCTAAGCAAGAGAAAATTCCACTCTTTTTTGGGCACTAAAGTGCAATTGCAATTATTGAGAAAATCTGTTATCCTAATACGAGACGTACTTGGTCTCACTTGAAGTGAGTAAACCTTATGTTACCTTAGTAAAAATGTAAAAGAATTAGTAAAGAACTATTACAGTAAATGTTATTTTGGTGTTTTTTTGTTTAAATTATCTATACATATATAAAGTGCAGTTGGTGTGCATGTATGTGTTTGTGTCCAGAGGAAACTATGAAAATAAAATAATTAACAACAAAGTAAATATATATATACATATTCCCTACCACTAGGCTGGATTAACACAAGATCTTTTTTTTATGGGGCATCAAGCAAGGATCCAACTTGCGATTCAGTAATAATAGATTTGTGAGACTTCTTTTAAAATCCCCCCTCCGCCCAGGTAGCCGCTTATAGTTTTTCTATAAAAATCATCATATTCAAAAGTATTTGTAAATTTTTCATGGATAATAATTAGTATATATTTGCTTTAAATTTAACTTAAGATTTTTTTTTCTTTTTTGTGGTTTCCAAAAGAACCTTTAATATAGGATGGTAGAGGTTCCATATTTGATACTGGCCCCCACCAATTCAGGGCATGAGTAGCACAGCTTGGATCTGTGGGGTAAAATGGGGAATTGATGGTAGGTGTGGCGCTCCACCTCAGACCCCCCCCCCCCAAAAAAAAAGCAATCTTCCTGGTCTATTACTACTGAAAAGGAATAGACTCACTGTGTAACTGATACTAATCCTATTTATTTGGTGTTGCTTATCTGCCGAATTCTTATTTCTTTTATGAGTGTCGTCACCTCAAGTAAATAATGGATCATTCCTTTTTTTTTTTATATAAAAATGGGAAGAAAAAGGACATGCTATACAGAAAAATATAAGAAAGAAAGAAAGAAAAAAAAGATTGGGGGAAAGATAGAGGGGTAGAGCACGTGGAATTAATAATCTAATCTGTTTCAATCAAACATAATGAAAAGAAGGAAAGAAAAAAAAAAAGTTAAATCAAGATTATTATACTTTTTACATATTGAAATATTTTGCATAGCTCTTAAGTAAACATATCAAACGTTGTAATAACTTAATTATCATACTGTGGTATATCCACAGGTCCTGCTAGTTATTTATTCTCTAATGTATTAAAATCAATCCTATGAATGATTTTATATAGAGACCAATTAAAATAAGTGTAATCTTTTTATATGCATTCTTATTTAATTTTGTTAGTATTTCTAATTTAATATATTTTATTACATTAAAACTTAAATACCTGTGCCTGGAGGACACATATTCTTACTAGTTAAATATAATTTCTCTCCATATCTGAAAAAAGTCATTTTAGAGAATGATTTATTTATTCTTGCTAGTCTTCTTCTTATTATAATGGAGAACTTAGAGAAACAATTCAGCGTGGTCCCAAAGAGTGTGTGTTTTCTGTCTGTAACCGAAACTATATTACTACTCAAGTCACAATTCCCTTAGTTATTTATGCCACACTCTCCATGATTTTATTTTTATTTAAACCTCAATTATTAATGAAATTGTTTTGCATTATTTATACTGTTGATTATATCTACATACTGCAGTGTGAACGGGTAGGCTAATTTGTATATTGATATTAAAATTTGATTTTAATAGATATGTGCTTAGTATTATTGATTTCTAATTGTTTGGTTTTATCTTAAGGAATATGAGCAAAAATCTCGGGGATAAATCTTAAAAGAAATCCATTAACAAGAAGAAATAGCTGTAATCTTATTCTTTACTTCCTATTTTAACTAAATAGTTAAATTATGAAAATTTAGCAATGAAAGACAGGAGTGATGGAAAAGTAAGTTTCAGTTATTCTATTTTTCCATTATACCCCCCTCTCTTTTAAATCTTTTTATCTACATTCTTATTTAGTTTCATTAGCCTTTCTAATTTAATATAATATTTTATTACATTAAAACTTGAATACTTGTACCCCACGGAGGGTGCATATATTTGCTAGTTTATCTAATGTTTTTAGCATTGCCTAGAAATGGCATAAGTTGCTAAAATTGCAGATTTAATGGTCCATAGAAAAAAAGAGAGAGAGAGAGAGAGAAAAAAAATGCAATTTCGTTGGCTCACTTTTTGAATATTGGCCATTGCTGTAAAAACCTACTTCATTTAAGAAGGAAATGGTAAAGGGTTTTGAGACAAAAGAGGAAGTAGACATGGCTGACCAACCAATGTTCACTCTGTTAGCAGCAGCAGCAGCAGCAGGTCACCTGTCATTAAATATGTAAGGTGACTGATACTTGTAACAGAATACCCTCCTCACTCCCCTCACCCCTTTTATTGTAGTTTAATAGGCATAAAACGTTTATATTTGGTTTAGTGATGCATCTGACAAAGTGTCACACTTGTAACATATTTTTCTATTCACTTTTTCTTTTTTTTTTTTATCTCCGCTGACCTTTTGTGAATTAAGTTGGTCAGATTCTGTCGGTAGAGCATCCGTCTAGGAACCACTAAGTTCCAGGTTCGATACCGGCCCTCGCCAACTCAGTGCATTAGTAGCACAAGGATCTGTGCAGTAAAGTAAGAAGCTGATGGTAGGTGAGGTACTCCACCTCAGAGTGCCAAAACAACCTCCTTGGTCTAGAGCTAGTGAAAAGGGCATAGACTCCCTCGCTGTCTGGCTGATACTGACTTTAGGCCACTCCAACAACTTTACTTTTGCTTTTTTTTACTTGCTGTAAGATGTTAGACCTGGTGTATTTGTGACTTTTGTCTGAAAAAAGCTTTTTATCAAATTGGTTTGTATGAAAGAGAGGGGGGGGGTCTTCGGAATAAGAAGATTGACTGTGACCGTTTTAGGGTTAGATTACCAGAAATTGTGCTGAAATGCATTTCTACCAAGAATAAACTCAGGAATTAAAAACTTTTGGTAAAGTGTGTTTTTACTTTATCTCGTGTAAGAATTGTGTTTGTTTGTATTTGACATCATTTTTAGTGAGGCACTCAAGGGTTTTTTTTTTTTTTTTTTAAGTTTTTTTTTATTACTCCCAGGTCCACTCTGACCGGTAGTGGTAGTACCTGTTAGGGTTCCATCTATGGATTAAATAGATTTTTAAAAAATGAATCTAAAAGATATTTTTTAAAAAGAAGGATTTTTTAAAAATTTGAATACTCAACATGAATGAATAAAAGAAAAAATATATTTGGCATAAAATAACCTGAGGGTTTGCATGCCATAAAATCCAACCAACCAATACTCAAGATGTGGACTACATAACTAGTCTACAATATTAGGAAATAATCTTTGTCTAAAACAGTAGGTCTGTTTTGTTTTTTTTTTCTCTTGGGTAGGAATTGTGTTTGTATGGTATTTGAAATCATTTTTCGTAAGGCACTCAGGATTTGTTTTTTTATTTTTTGCAATGCAATTAAAACAAATCCTGAGCATGTCACCAAAAACGACGTCAAATACAAACATAATTCCTACACATTGTTGGCACCTTTTCGTCCACTAAGGATGATGGCATAGTGTAAAAGAAAAAAAAGATTATCTGCATAAGTGGCTGTGCAGGCCAATCCCTGGGTGCCAGTTTTTGGTGCACTGACTGCACACAAACTGTGATGTTTTCTGGGGCTGCTGTTTTCTCTCCCTCTTTCTGGCTCTCTTTGAAGTTTCGAAGCTCTGGGGAATGTTGAGTACCACTTCATCACCATTACTCCCAGGTCCACCCTGACCTGGAGTGGTAGTACTTGTTAAGACCCTATCTATGGGTTAAATAGAAAAACAAGAGTTTAAAAAAAAATGTTTTAAAAAAGATTTATTACCCATCAAAAATGAATAAACAAAATGTCTTCATCATAAAATGACCAAAGGTTGACATGCCATAAAATCCAACCAACCAACCACTTTACCAAAAGTCTTTAATTCCTGTGTTTAGGTTACTCAAGTGCGGGTCCAGAATCAAATTAGGAACCTTGTAATTCTTTGGTGGATGCTCTACTAACTGAGCTAAACTGGTTGCCATACCAAGGTTAAAGAGCCCAGTGTGTCATATTTACCATTGTTCTTTAGTTTATCTTGTGTAGGAATTGTGTTTGACATCATTTTTGGTGAGGCACTTGTGTTTTTCGTTTCTTTTTTTTTTTTTTCTTTTTTTTTTTTTTTTTTTTTGCAATGCTTAAATGTGTGTTATCTAAGTTTGACTAGTTCTATGGCATAAAGCATGTCTCAGGGGACGACCCACAATGCTCAAAACTTTATCATTAAATAAAGTTCAAACTTCATTTGATAATATTTTCTAATTATTATTATGTTTTTTTTTTGTCTTCTTTATCCATTACCAGATTTTGAAGAAAACAATTTGAAAATATTTCTTTTCTTTTTTTTGTCAAGAAATTAGTCCTGTTTGTTATCAGGAGTAAATACCATGGGTTTAGTGACAGCTAGACATTTTCTACCAGCCAAAGTTTGGGACCACTCTGAATTGTTTCTCTAAGTTCATAATAAAAGCTAATTTTGCATATTTAGATAAATTAATTCACATGCAAACCCTTATATAAAAAAAATCAAACAAGATAATGATCACAGCTCAAAATTGTCTAAAATCAAAGGAAGATAAGGGAATTTTGCATATCATGATTTGTTCCCCTCAGTCTCCAGGTGTTTCACCAAGTCAATGTGTCAGGAGAAAAAATTGATTCTAAAGTTTGAAATGAACTGCCTAATTGCTTAAAAAAGAAGACTGAGTTTGGCATTAAATAACCCAACAAGGGTTGATATGCCTTAAAACCAACCAATCAACCAGAGGAAAAGTTGTCATATATATATATATATATATATATATATATATTTACAGTACTGACCAAAAGTTTGGGACCATCCTGAATTGTTTCTCTAAGTTAATAAAAAAGGCTAATTTTTCATATTTGGATAAATAAATTCACTTATTGTTTACATGCAAACCCTTATATAAAATTCGAACCAATTTTTTTTACAAGCATTTATAAATTTATTTGCATAAAATTTTGAAATTTTGACAAAATCCGATACCTTTTCTGAACTGTAGAGTAAAAAAATCAG
Organism: Doryteuthis pealeii; assembly: GCA_023376005.1. NCBI lineage: Eukaryota > Metazoa > Mollusca > Cephalopoda > Myopsida > Loliginidae > Doryteuthis > Doryteuthis pealeii. The sequence continues at coordinate 46,805,954 of CM042145.1, read as the reverse complement.
TGTGGTCCCAAACTTTTGATCAGTAGTGTACATAATGTATTTATTAGTTCAAAGGGTATACAGAATGTTTATATAGGCATTTATCATTATTTATATATATATATATATATATATATATATATATAAATAATAAAATTCGAAGGCAATACAATGCGTAAAAAATAAAGACAAAAAGATGTTTATATGTCTAATCGATTTCAAAGCGAAGCTTTATCGTCAGAGACTGACTTCAGAACTGACGTGCTTATGTTTTTTTTTATTTGTGTGGTTATAATTTCTCTTCTTATTTCCTTTTCCTCTCCTTTTTTTCCTCTCTTTCTTCTTCTCCTCTTTTATGAATGGGCGAATAACTGTAATTTCTTATTTCTCTCTTTCTTTTTTTTCTTTCTTAAAAGTTTGTTGAGAACAAGGCTGACATTCGGTAAGATGTTGCAATGTTGCAATGTGTAGCAATGTGTAGCAACGGTGTGAGCGTGTCATAATTTCAAATTTTTTTTGAAATTATGACACGCTCACACCGTTGCTACACATTGCTACACATTGCAACATTGCAACATCTTACCGAATGTCAGCCTTGTTCTCAACAAACTTTTAAGAAAGAAAAAAAAAAGAGAAAATAAGAAATTACAGTTATTCGCCCATTCATAAAAGAGGAGAAGAAGAAGAGAGGAAAAAAAGGAGAGGAAAAGGAAATAAGAAGAGAAATTATAACCACACAAATAAAAAAAAACATAAGCACGTCATTTCTGAAGTCAGTCTCTGACGATAAAGCTTCGCTTTGAAATCGATTAGACATATAAACATCTTTTTGTCTTTATTTTTTACGCATTGTATTGCCTTCGAATTTTATTATTTTATAACATACTTAACAATGCTTCAAGCAAATTACCAATTACTTTTATATATATATATATATATATATATATATATATATATATATTAGTTAAAAATTAATGGAATAAATGAAAAAATATTTTCCAAAGGACCTCTCTCAAAAGAAAAAATATATTCTAAGAGAAGTCCCTAATGGAAAAGCCTTCTGCATTCTTACTGGACTCTTTTTGAATCATTAAATTATATATATATATATATATATATATATATATGCCAATCCCTCCTCATGAGTAGGATGTGACACAAGCTCAATTTCTTAAGTGGAGTTGAACAGGTTTGAATTCAGTTTTCCTTCTACTAGACTGGTTGCCTAACCAAGATTAAAGAGCCCAGTCTGCCCTACTATTTACCCATAGCTGGAGGGAGAATAGTTGGATGCATACCTTTCCCAAGGGTATTAATACTGTGGGAAATGCAAACAGGCTCATCCAGGATTTGAACTTGAGTTAACGAGTCCCTCTTCTATAATGAAAACAATTACACCACATGCCTAGATATAGCTTATTTAAGTTTAAAAACTGTTTGTGAAATTGTAATAGTAATGGTAATTCTATCTTAAAAGTATCCACATCAGGTGAGAGAACTTTGATAAATTATTCCACAAACCTACAAATCTTTTACTAAAAATAATTTCTGATATTTAATCTACATCTGTTTATTTGAACAATGTGTTTATAACTTTTTAGGCTACTGTAACTTCTACTTTAGTAAAAAAAAAAAATGTTACAGTTAACTGAATCAAAACCACACATAATTTTAAACAAGTCACTTTGGACTCTCCTACTTTCTAATCTTATTAAATCTAATTCTTTCAACTTGTTCTCATTATGTTGTATACACCTTCTGTCTGGGTATATATTATGAGGAGGGTGGGTGACCTCATATTTAATCTTCTACTTCTTTTTATTATGGGATGAAAGAGATTTGTCATGGGAGATATCTGTGGTTATAGCTCCCATATTAAATCTCTACTTACTTTTTGAGTAGCTGTCTTCATGGTTGGTATTTCTTCTATCTGGTCTTGTTCTTATTCTGGTCTTTTGTTGACTGGTCTAGTAAAATTCTTTAGTTATTAAGATATGCTAAGGTTGTCATAGTTTTTAGAGACAAACTCAAGGTGTAAATTTTTTTCGTGATCACATTTTATTCAGACCTTAAATCTTAGGATATCTCAACCTCACCGGAGTCAAGTAAAGCCAAGCCATCTTTTCATCATGAGGGCTAGCGACTGACTGACTCTAAAGGTTTTTTTGTTCCCACCATGTAACGGAAATCAAAGTTTAAGCTAAGGTTCTTCTATCTTCTGTTTCTTGTGTTTAGCTGGGCTGGTATTGTATTTTCTGTATTTCTTCTATCTGTCTGGTTCTGGCTTTCAAGATATGCCAAGGTTGTCATAGTTTTTAGAGTCAAACTCAAGGTGTATAGTTTTTTTTTTTTTTTTTTTTCATGATCACATTTTATTCAGACCTTAAATCTTAGGATATCTCAACTGCATGCAGAAGCCAATGCCATGTCCATCCTTACATACTCATACTTTAAGGGATATCATTTTGGAGGAACAAGGTTAGGATTGAACTCAAGACTTAAAGTAGCTATATTGTTAAATTAGCTGTTTGCAATATGAGTATATCCAAAATATTATCAAGGATGCCAGATGTATATTTCAAAAAAGATTTCATTGCATCATGAGATCTTGCGGCTGACTAACTAGCTAAGCCTTCTTTCCCACCGTTTCTCAGCGGCAGGAAGTCAGGGTTAAATTGATGTCATTGAACATCACTCACCCAATGTTCTCAACAACACCTGAATTTAAATCTGTTTCTACACTAACCATCTAAAAAACGACTGTAACCCCCCCCCTCAATATATAACTATTATTCATTTGTGACCTAGGTATTGAGTTAAACTGTATCTAGTAGTGAAGTTCCAATTCTGAACCCCTTGGGGAGTGTGGAGTACCTCTTTATTGCCATTACTCCCAGGTCCACTCTGACCTGTTAGGGTTCCATCTATGGGTTAAATAGATAAAAAAAGGGGAGTTTTTTTTTAAATTTGAATACTCAACAAAAATGAATAAAAGAAAAATATATTTGGCATAAAATAACCTGAGGGTTGACATGCCATAAAATCCAACCAACCAACCAACCAATACTCAAGATGTGGACTACATAACTAGTATACAATATTAGGAAATAATCTTTGTCTAACACCGTAGGTCTTTTTTTTTTTTTTTCATTTGTAATATACTGCTGGCCTTGAAAGCAGCTTTAGTAATATGTTGTTTGGTTTTCATGTTAGTAAAGCTTATCTAGAGACTTCACTGTTCACGGTTACTTATTTTATCGTTGTGTAATGGTTATGTCTTCCCTATATGTGCATTAGATAGATTATCAGTCATATGGAAATCCGATCTCACAGACAAGTTAAAGCAACAATTCTTCCAAGCCATAGTTGTGTCAGTGCTACTGTATGGCTGCACCACTTTAACCTTAGAGAATAAGCTAGATAGGAGCTGCATAAGAATGCTGCATGCATATTAAACAAATGATGGAAACAACACCAGAAAGTAGTTATATGGCCACTTGCCTCCTATCACACAGACCATCCGAGTGAGGCGAACAAGACATGCTAGACACTGCTGGAGAAGCGGGGACAAACTTATAAGTGACATTCTCCTATGGTCACACCAGTGTACGCCGCCCAGCAAAGACTTACATTGACCAGCTCGTCTCTGATACTGGATGCTGTGCAGAGGACCTGCAGAGAATGATAGGGATAATTGGTGAGAGACTGCCATGGACATCCATGCAAGATATCTAGAAGAACCCTGATACGACCTGATGAATGATGGTGATGAAAGAGAAGCAGTGCCCAGTAATAGCGGATGTTAGAATTTAATAGGCAGAGGCTATGCAACATTTCTTTCTCGCATGCCGTCAGAGTGGTAGTACGTGTTAGGGTTCCATCCATGGGTTAAATAAAAGAAAAAAATTAGTTTAAAAAAAGAATGTTTAAAAAAAAATTTGAATACCCTTCAAGCATAAATAGAATGTCTTCAGCATAAAATAACCCAACAAGGGTTGACATGCCATAAAATTCAACAGATCAAACCAAATTCACTTACTGTCTCTACAGCTTTACGCTTACAGAATTTGCTTGAATTTTTATCTAAAAGATAAAAATGTTTGTTTTTTTTCCTCAACTACAATTTAAAAAAAAAATATGATACTAGATTTTTGGAATTTTTTATGCATTTAATTTTTCCTTTTTTTAAATTTTTTTTATTCCAAATTCAAGTGGAACTAGGCTAAAAAGATTTTGATTAATTCTCTTACATTTGCAGCTGTTGAAACCTAAAACTTGAGATTTTTTTTGTACATTTCTCAGCCATGAAGTAAATGTCTAGATTCCTGGCTTCTCTTAGGAAATGTCATTTTTGTTACATCCTATTTATTTTGCCCTTTTTTTTTTTTTTTTTTTTTTTTTCGAAAGTAAAAAATGATGACCCAGCTATGGGTTAAATAGTGCCAGTACTTTTCTTTTACAAGGATGGCTTTGGCCTTAAATAACCCATGAAGGTTGATATGCCATTAAACAAAGAAACCAAACCAATCACGGTCAAGTCATGTTCCCACTAGATCACTGAAGTTAAGCAGTGATGAGCTTGTTCAATACTTAAATGGGTGACCACTTAAGCAACATCAGCTACTGTTAGCAACCTAATATCAAAATGACTTGTTTTGGCATTAAATAACCCAAAAAGGGTTCAAATGCTGTAAAACAAATCAACCAGCCAACCAAATCAAAAAAGGATGACATTAATAATTGTTGTTGTGAAGAAAGTTGTCTGAAAATATGAGTACAATACTAGCAATGAATGTCATCGTTTGTGTGTGATGTGTTGTTGGGAATGAACTGAACTGGTTGATAACATAACTTCATACAATGACTGGTCACTTCAAGCCCTAGCAACTATATGGTTGCCCCAACCCTATTGCCCTTATGGCAAGCCCCAACCCTTTTTATCATATGGGTGCTAAAAGGCGGTGGCTGAGGGTCTACATGTCCTGGGAATGACGTTAAACTCTATCTGATGGTGAGGTTCCAGTTCTGGAGGTTTGGGGAATGTAGAGCACCCCTTCATCACCATTGCTCCCTGGTCCACTCTAACCCAGAGTGGTAGTACCTGTTAGGGTCCCATCTTTTTTTTTTTTTAAATTGAGTAGCCATTAAGAATGACTTTATTTCAAAACTTTATCAGCATTAAATGACCCACTGAGGTTGATATGCCGTAAAAGAAACTAAACCAGAGCGCCCCAGCAGTATCTCATAATACCACCAGACTTTGTTGGTTTGTTGCCACATTGTGGGATTGCCATATTGCAGTTAGAACTTTATCCTGGATCTTTTTTATGTATTTCCTCTTGTCTGGTGGAGATAGTCCAAGTTTAGTAAAAAATGCAAAAATTGAGTTGATAGTAAATTCTCGGCATCCAACTTTGATAGGAAATACATCCGTTATCCATCCATTTTTGACACATTGTTCTCATAGATCTTCATATTTTTCCAACTTATACTGATGTGCCCAGTCAAGATTTTCCTCAAAAGCAACTGTTAACTCAATGATGAAAACTTTTTTTAGATTAACAGACCAGATGACAATATTACGTACTGCTTTGTTTATCATCTTATGATTGTCTCTTTCCTTATTATATGCCTGAAGAAGGCTGTAGAATGGATCAACCTAAATTTTGGAATATTGGCAAGACAAAGGATATGTTTAAATGTAAAAAAAAAAATCATGAAAAGAAAATCTGTAGATATCTTTTTTTCTTTATTTCTATTAAAAGTGAATTTTTAAAAAGTTTAGAAGATAACTTAATTATAAAAGATCCACCAAAGTTGTTTAATACCAATCACAAATTTCTTGTCTATAAAATTTCTCTTTTTTTAATTAATTATTTTGTAAATCAAGTATCAGAATTAACAAAAAGGTTTACTAAGCAAAGATACAAGGTGAACAGAGTAATTAGCACTTGCTAGGTTGAATTAACAAACTGTTGTAAATCAAGTATCAGAATTAACAGAGAAATAATAGGAAGAAACACACCAAGTTTAAAGATAGGGGAAAAGGTTTACTAAGCAAAGATACAAGGTGAACAGAGTAATTAGCACTTGCTAGGTTGAATTAACAAACTGTTGTAAATCAAGTATCAGAATTAACAGAGAAATAATAGGAAGAAACACAACAAGTATTAAGGATAAGTAAAGATACCAGTAATGAACAATTGCTGGGTTGAATTAACAAATCTCATGAGACTTAGTTTCTCCCATCCAAGGTTTTATCAGACATTATATAAAGGAAAAACAGTTCCATCTCATTATTTAGGTATTATATGGCACATTAATAGAAATATTTTTTAAGTGCAATATAGTAAATGTTATAAAGAGAAAAATGATTTTGTGTTTTTTTTTTAAATTTATTTATTTATTTTTTAACTTTCAAGCTTAAAATGCAGCTAAAATAATTGATTAAAAAAATGCAGTTGATTTTTTTAAAATATTCATTTAATATAAATATTAAATAAAGATTTTTAAAAATAATAATGGATATCTTATTATTATATTGGAGATTGTGTGTTTGTCTGTCTGTAACTGAAACCATATTACTACTCGAGTCACAATTCTCTTAGTTATTTATGTCACATTCTCCATAATTTTATTTTTATTTAAACCTCAATTATTAATAAAATTATTTTACATTATTATTACTGTTGGCCACATCTATATACTAATAATATGCATGTGTATTTATGTGTACAACAAAATAGCGGTTTACATTGGGAACGGGAAGGCTAATTTGCATATTGATCTTAAAAATTTGATTTTAATAAATATGTATTTGGTATTATTGATTTCTAATTGTTTAGTTTTATCTTAATGAATATGAGCAAAAATTTCTGGGATAAATCTCGAAAGAAATTGGTTAACAAGAAGAAATAACTGTAATTTTATTCTTTACATCCTATTTTAACTAAATAGTTAAATTAGGAAAATTTAGCAATGAAAGACGGGGGTGATGGAAGAGTAATATTCAGTTGTTCTATTTCTCGATTATACCCCCCACTGTTTCAAATCCTTTTATCTGCATTCTTATTTAATTTAACTAGCCTTTCTAATTGAATATAATATTTTATTACATTAAAACTTAAATGCTTGCACCCTACAGAGGGTGCATATATTTGCTAGTAATAATCATGAATAATATTTAATTACAGATACTAGCTAATATATGCACCCTCCGGGTGCAAGTATTTAAGTTTAAATGTAATAAAATATTAGATTAAATCAGAAAGGCTAATGAAACTAATTAAGAATTCAGATAAAAAGATTTTAAACGGAGGGGGTATAATCGGAAAATAGAACAACTGAAACTTACTCTTTCATCACTTCCGTTTTTCAAGGCTAAATTTTCCTAATTTAACTATTTAGTTAAAATAGGAAGTAAAGAATAAAATTACAGTTATTTCTTCTTGTTAATGAATTTCTTTTAGGATTTATTGAAGAGATTTTTAATCATATTCATTAAGATAAAACCAAACAATTAGAAATCAATAATACCAAGTACATTTTTATTAAAATCAGTTTTTTTAATATCAATATGCAAATTAGCTTTACGTTTACACTGAAAACTGGTATTTTGTTGTATATATAAATACAATTGCATGTTATTAGTATTTAGGTAAGGCCAACAGTATTAATGTCAAACAGTTTTATTATTAATTGAGGTTTGAATAGAAATAGAATCATGGAGAATGTGACGTAAATAACTAAGGGAATTGTGACTTGAGTAGTAATGTAGTTTCGGTTACAGACAGAAAAACACACAATCTCCATTATAATAAGATGTGGAAATAAAATTTTAATAATATTTAATAATGGATAAATCAATATTAATAAATATTGATTAAAAAAAAAAAAATGTTTAGAAATGCTATTTCATTGCAACAGTTTCATTTCTTTGTGGGAGTGAAATGACTCTTGCAGAAATATTGTCTTTATCTTGTATTATGTATTCAATTTTCATTGAAAGAAAGTCTCCGAAGACCAACTACCAAAGAAATCCTTTCCAAAAATCTATGTTTGAATATTGCAGATCTGCAATTGAAGGTATCAAATTAATTCTGGTTGAAAAGGAGCAAGTTGAGAAAGCAAGGAGGAGCCTCAACATGAGATTCAAAAATGCATCCACAGTCCAAGGAACAAGAAGTTTTCGTCAATTTATTCCACTCATCAGAGATAAAATAGCCATAAAACAATGTAGTGAAGATGAAAACTATGACCTAATACATGACTTCTCTATTGGAACTGAAGAAAAACAGTGAAAATTTATTGTTTCAGGATATGTTTGTTGCAGGTGTGACAATAAAATTTGGATTGATACAGAGAATGACTTGCTGATTAAGTTAGTGCGCCCAGCTCTTCCATCTTGTTCATTTTACTGGGAAGAGAATTTTAAGGATATGTTTTGTGCCATTCACAAATATTCTGTGCACTGTTGATGTCCCTATAACACCAAATGGTAGAGTTTATCATCTGTCGAAGATGGTCTATACACACAACAAAATTTATGGCACAGTGTAGTTTAAAATGTAATATTTTAAAGACTCCTTATATATTCATTTTTATTATCACTCTTTTGATTGAAAAATAGTAAAAAATATTTTTTTTTTTAAAATACAAAACAAAAAGAATAAACAAAGTGAAATCTGTAGTGAAGAAGTGGCTCAAAGGACAGTTAACAGAATAGTGATACATACTCTCATTTGAAGGTGGAACATTGCTATTGAAAAAAAAAAGTTACTGTGGGAAAGTAGGGAGGTGATCCACAGAGGACCAACTTCATTTTAATTCATGATACATGTTCCTGTGTTGGTAATTATACCTGTACTAAACAAAATGGCATTACTTTTTGACTCACCCTCGTATTTAATTTTTTTTTTTTTTTTAATTGATAAAAACAATATTATTGAATAGTTTAAGAAGTGACTGAGCACAATATCAACATTTGAGAGTTCATGGAGCATTAGGATGATTGTCTTTAATTATAATCTTTCACTGAAATCCTGCATGTACATAGGAAAAAAAACACTGAACTTGGCAGGTTCATATCTTCTAAAGTAGACTTGACCCCCTCACGAAATTCTTTGGTGAACTTAGGCAGACATAGTAGATGTTAAGAAAAAAATATTATGAAAATTGAAGAGGACCCATTTTCCATAGACTGACCGTAAGCTACATAGGTGAAAAGTTATTGATTTTGGAGTCATGCATTTGGGTGGGCAAAATAAAATTTTCTGTGAGGTATAGGGTTAAAATAGTTGAATATTTGGATTCTACAGTCCTTATTTGCCTTACATACCAAATTTCAGAAATATTGAATGTATGAAAGTATTTTTTTTAAATTTAAAAGAAAACACTGAGATTTTGCGACACCGCACAGCCTTAATTTTGAGGCAAAATAGCAAAATTATATCCCCCCCCTCTAAAATCGGAACTATAAGGTTTAAGACAAAATAATTTGGCACACTTTCCTAACTCATGAAGGGGAACATTTGTGCCAAATTTCAAGTAATTCGGTGTTGGGTGTAACACCCCGGTGAATTGACATGGAATGACCCATCTGCTGAATGTAAGATACTAATTTTCTGGTGGTACTTCTTTTCCTTGATTTGAAATGGAAATCCAGTTTTCAGTAGATTAGCTGATGGTTGTGTTGTATACTCTCTTTCCTTACTTTCTTTCTTCTATTCTTCTTCTTCTAGCGTCTGGACTTCGTCTTGGGGACTTCGTATCTGGTCTTCCATTGGGATTTCTCTTTATCAGAAGCCCTGTGTCATTGGTAGTTTTTAGATAATAACACAAGACTTTGGTTTAACTTAGATCATATTTTATTCTGAAATCCCCACCAGACTACCTGCGAAGATTGAGTCGGCACAGTGCATAACACGACTTACCACCGTCATGGCTTTGGCCGATCTGACTAAACATCTCTTTCTAATCTAAACTGGAAGAGGGTCTTCTCCACTGATTCCAGGATCAGGACTGAGGTCAAGCCTTGTCATTCAATCCTTCAAGGCCGCCGGCTGAACTTATAACAGCCATTTTGGTTTCTACACTACTGTACATAAATATTAGGAATCTAATAATTATGTAAGAGTTGTTGGTGTGGCATTCCGTACTGAGCATCACCCTAACATGTGTAACATGGTTTTGGTCTCTTTAGCATGTTAACACTTAGTCAATGATGTGCCAATGTTTGGACCAATGATGCATCCTGATTGTTTTCAAACTATTTTTCTTTTACTGAAAGTGATTACAAGTTGCTGTTCTGCACAAAAATCCAACAGTAAGTGTCCATCTTCATTGCAGTTCCCAATGCCCAATGTTTTCCAAGTACACCTTCACCAAGTGTCAAAATCTCGGCCCACTCTGGCGTTGAAATTGCTAAGCATGAAAACCCTTGTCATTTGCTGGAATGTTTTGTAAGTGCTTGATCAGATTGGAGTTAAAACCAATCTTTGTCAACTGATTCTGTTTTGAGGCTGGGGATTGGGGGTGGCGTATACACAACAAAAGTGTGACATTGCTAGTTTTGTAGTGAAAAGAGATAATGTGATTTGAGTGACTCTTAAGTAAATTTACAAGTTTAGACATGATGGAGTTTTGACCATCAATCCAACTCCTGACAGTTGTCTTTCTCCTTGTTGTTTTCACTTTGGCCCTTACTTAGGCTAGACAGGTGGTCGGAGAGGTTCACTCCGATCAATTGGCTCTATTACCCTTATAGCATGCTACAACCCTTTTTATCATATATGTGCTAGAAGGTGGTGGCTGAGAATCTTCATGTCATGGCTATGATGTTAAACTCTAAAATTAGAAAACAAACACTGATTAAGAAATTAGTGCGAATAAAAGTACTCTAAACATTCTTTTACTTTAATAACCAGTTTCTGGTTGTTATATATATATATATATATATATATATATATATATATATACTTTTAGGTAATTGGATAATAAATTTATTTCAGTTTTTCAGCTTCAGATTTGGCTCCGTATGTTTGTGTGTGTGTGTGTATATATATATATATAATGTGTGTGTGTATACTTTCTAGATGAATCCTATTACCAAAATATTAAATATTCAAATGCACACACACACACACATACATATATATATATATATATATATGTATATATAGTTATTTACTAAGTGTAGCTTATGTGCGGCACAAGGCCAGAAGTATGGGGCACTCAGTGTGAATCGAACTCACTAACAATGGTCTGCTAATCTAGTTCACTAACCATTACACCACATGAGGTGTTGTATAGGTGAAAAACTAATGGACAGTTTTTCATCTATACATTTCTAAACTTGGTTTGGATAAACTGTCAGTTATCAAGTGCCATTGACTTCATGTCTTTGCTACCCTAACTTAGATATACATGCATGCTCTATCAATGATATTGAGTACTCTTTACTTATAGATATATCAACGTATATTATCAATTTTATATATACATATATATATATATATATATATTGTGTGTATGAAACCAAAAGTTTTTTTTATGGACACATAATGGCTTGTTTAATCTGTTGACAAATATATACATTTATCTTCTTTTTTTTTTTTTTTTTTAACCCAAATTTTAGGACATTTTACTAAAAAAAATCCAAATTTTTCTATTTCAGAATTACCAAAACCTGATCTTGGAGACTTAGCTGATTTGAAAGCTTATAATATTCAGTTGCGGCGTCAAAAGTCACCGAATATTCTTGGTTTTACTTATGTGGAGTTGTGTAACCTTGACAATATTAAAGTGGAACTTATGCCTGAGAAGAAAGGTTTAATATTGAAACATGTGGAATATGAAGTTACTAGTCAGGTAAAATTCTACTTTTACTTTTAATAATCTCATCAAGAAATTCTTAAGAAATGAATTTTTAATTGATAATCTGATAGTTTTTTTTTTTTAAGATTTTTATATTTTCATCTTTTTGGCTGAGCTGGAAATAATATAAATAATAATAAAAAAAAGGGATTGATAGAATTTAAATTAGAGCATGTAGTACTTCATATAAGGTGATCAGTATTCAGCTGTGTTGCAAGTTGAATCTGTTCTAAGAATCCTGAGTTGGTAGTTGGTTTCCATAGCAGGTTGCGCTCTTCCATTGTGTACCTTGGCCAAGCTCATTCCCAGAATTCTGATTAGCTGCTGGTTCTAGTCTCCACACCTGACTGTCTTCTGGCAGTTAGTACAGGCCTGTACTTGGTTACAGTCCCCCTTTGTTTTGTCTGGTAACTGGACGCTAGTTACTGCCTTCCTGTGAAGGTAAGTATATTTTGATTCTACCAAGGAAAACAAGTGAAAATTTTCAGAAATGTTGTTACATTGATACAATTATATTATTGAAGTCAGTCGGTCAGTCAACAATTGGTTTGAACAATGTGACTGGCCAAGCACAACTGAACCAGTGTCAAGACAACTGGTACTTATGGGAATTCAGAACAGTCCACTCATGCATATGGGTGATTCCATTCCCGGAGTCCTGATTGGCTGCTTGGGTTGTAGGATCCTCTGAGGTTCTATAAATCCTGCCACTTTGCAGTGGTCTTTACAGAATACCAGAATCGTATTGGGTTACGATTGCTTGCTGTCTTGTCTTGCCAATTTGACGGTAATTGGACTTAGTATGATTATTCTTGTTAATTCATATCTGAAAATTCCTTTTAGATGTTTGACAAGAAACACTTGAAGAAGGCTGGAGGGCACATCGACTGAAACATTGTGTATATAACAATAAAGATGAGGCCAACTCACTTTAAAATGCAAATAATAAAAATTATCAAGCCTCATCTAAAATATTCAGACAAATAATGCAAAATTAATGTTGATATTTTGGATTATTTGGATTATTCGGACTATTGTTGTCATCTTTATTGTTATCTGTACAACGTTTCTGGCCTTTTTCAGGTATTTCTTGTCAGACTTGAGAACCTTCTCTTCGAACTGAACCCAATCCTATATTTAATCCACAGGTGTATACTTTTCTCATTCCGCTAACCATGACTGGGCACAAGTGTTAAGCTATGTTTATTATTCTATCTCAAAAATTCAGAGAAATAATGTTAACATGTTAGAAAATATAAAAGTATTATTTCAAAATTAATAGCAATATAAATCACTTTCTTTTTTTCTTTCTTTCTTTCTTTTTTGTAATATCATTAAGTTTTGTTTGTTTGCTTTGTTATAACTGATTTTTCCTTTTTCTTCTAATTTCAGAGATATAAAAGTACAGTTCTAAGAAGATACAATGATTTCTTAGCTTTAAATGATATGCTTATGGCAAGATTTCCATATCGGTTAATTCCTCGATTACCGCCAAAGAAAATGATGGGAGGTAAATTCTTTATTGTTATTATTAATTTTCTTTCTCTTTTTTTTTTTCGTTAATACTTATGTTGTAAGTATTATTCATTTAGCAGTATATCAAAATAGATCCACCTGCTTCTTGGTTTGGTAGAACATTTGGACCATATGACCTTTAGGCACCCCTTTTGCTTTGCTAATTCATAAGTACATTTTTTTTCATTTACACCATCAACATCTGGTTGTTTGTTAGGGGTTAGGGTTAGGGGTTAGTTTTATAATTAAAAAAAAAAACTCTAAAAATCGTCTGTTAACAAACAACCTGATGTTGACGGTGTAAATGAAAAAATGTACTTATTAATTAGCAAAGCAAAAGGGGTGCCTAAAGGTCATATGGTCTGAAAATTTGACTAATTCTATGAATAATAAGTTGATTGTCACCTTTTTAAGAAAAGTTTTGCACATATCACCTGTGACATGCTGGTAGGTTATATTTCAAAATCTTATGTCATCATCATCAGATCATCCCAATGGGATAGATTCCCTAGACTCTCTCTCGTCATCCATTTTGGTAGGTCCTCTAGATAGCATCCAGCGTCCACACACTGTTTTGAAAGAGACCACCAGGACTCTGTACCCAAGCATCATGGGTTGCTACCCACAACCAACAGATGGCCCTTTTGGTGGTGGTGGTGGGGGGATCTTACCCCTCTACAGAAGTGCAGTTGGTGTATTCTACAGCCCCAGTGGACAGGGTTCCCAACCAAGCAGACTTAGAACCATATCACATGCAACCATCTTTCACAGTTCAACACGCTTGGCCTATTGTTTCTAAAATTATTTTTAACCTTTCCCATCACTCCCCACCCCATCGAAGAAAAAAAATTCAAAACTTTTTTTAAATGGTCATTCTGTTCTTGGTTTGGCTGTGAACTTTTCAGTATCTTCAGTATGTAATCTAATTCATTTTACTGACCCTAAGGAGGCAGCAATGATTCCAACATGTTACTAATTAGAAAAATCTGTCTTTAGTTTTTTTTTGTTTTCTTTTTGTTTGTTTGATAATTCCTTTCAATTAATATTTTCTGCTATTATCATAATGATAATAATATCTTTATTTTAAATTGGATTCAATGGAGAGAAGTGAATAAAAGAAATGAATTGTTATCTTTTAGTTGATAATAAACATCTGTCACTTAAAGGTTAGGCTGGGTTTTATGGTTTTAATGAAAGACAAAGTGGATATGTGTATATATGTGTGTGTACGTGTGTATATATGTGTGTGTACGTGTGTATATATGTGTGTGTGTGTGTACGTGTGTATATATGTGTGTGTACATGTGTGTACGTGTATATATGTGTGTGTGTACATGTGTGTACGTGTATATATGTATGTGTGTGTATGTACGTGTATGTATATATGTGTGTGTGTACGTGTATGTATATATGTGTGTATGTGTGTACGTGTATGTATATATGTGTGTATTGTGTACGTGTATGTGTATATGTGTACGTGTATGTGTATATGTGTGTACGTGTATGTATATATGTGTGTATATGTGTGTACGTGTATGTGTATATGTGTGTACGTGTATGTATATATGTGTGTATATGTGTGTACGTGTATGTATATATGTGTACGTGTATGTATATATGTGTACGTGTATGTATATATGTATATATGTGTACGTGTATGTATATATGTGTATATGTATATATGTGTACGTGTATGTATATATGTGTACGTGTATGTATATATGTATATATGTGTACGTGTATGTATATATGTGTGTATATATGTATGTGTGTATGTATATATATGTGTATATATGTATGTGTGTATGTGTGTATGTATATATATGTGTATATATGTATGTGTGTATGTGTGTATGTATATATATGTGTATATATGTATGTGTGTATGTGTGTATGTATATATGTATGTGTGTATATATACGTGTATATATGTATGTGTGTATATATACGTGTATATATGTATGTGTGTATGTATATATACGTATGTGTGTATGTGTGTGTGTATATATACGTGTATATATGTATGTGTGTATGTATGTGTGTATGTATATATACGTATGTGTGTATGTGTGTGTGTATATATACGTGTATATATGTATGTGTGTATGTATGTGTGTATGTATATATACGTATGTGTGTATGTGTGTGTGTATATATACGTGTATATATGTATGTGTGTATGTATGTGTGTATGTATATATACGTATGTGTGTATGTGTGTGTGTATATATACGTGTATATATGTATGTGTGTATGTATGTGTGTATGTATATATACGTATGTGTGTATGTGTGTGTATATGTGTATGTATGTGTGTGTTGTATATATATGTATGTGTGTGTGTATATATACGTGTATATATGTATGTTGTATGTATGTGTGTATGTATATATACGTATGTGTGTATGTGTGTGTGTATATATACGTGTATATATGTATGTGTGTATGTATGTGTGTATGTATATATACGTATGTGTGTATGTGTGTGTGTATATATACGTGTATGTATGTGTGTATGTATGTGTGTATGTATATATACGTATGTGTGTATGTGTGTGTGTATATATACGTGTATATATGTATGTGTGTGTGTATATATACGTGTATATATGTATGTGTGTGTATATATACGTGTATATATGTATGTGTGTATGTATATATACGTGTATATATGTATGTGTGTGTATGTATATATACGTGTATATATGTATGTGTGTGTACGTGTGTATACGTGTATGTGTGTACGTGTGTGTACATGTGTGTGTGTGTACGTGTATATTGTGTGTGTGTGTGTGTACGTGTATGTGTATATGTGTGTATATGTACGTGTATGTATATGTGTGTATATGTACGTGTATGTATATATGTGTGTATATGTACGTGTATGTATGTATATAATGTGTATATATGTATGTGTGTATGTATATATATGTGTATATGTATGTGTGTAGTATGTGTGTATGTATATATACGTGTATACGTATGTGTGTATGTATATATACGTGTATATACGTATGTGTATGTATATATACGTATGTGTATGTATATACGTGTGTGTGTTATGTATATATACGTGTATATATGTATGTGTGTATGTATATATACGTGTATATATGTATGTGTGTATGTATATATACGTGTATATATGTATGTGTGTATGTATATTTACGTGTATATATGTATGTGTGTGTACGTGTGTGTGTGTGTACGTGTATATATGTATGTGTGTGTACGTGTGTGTGTGTGTACGTGTATATATGTGTGTGTGTGTACGTGTATGTGTGTACGTGTATGTATATATGTGTATATATGTATGTGTGTATGTATATATGTGTATATATGTATGTGTGTATGTATATATGTGTATATATGTATGTGTGTATGTATATATATGTGTATATATGTACGTGTGTATATGTATGTGTGTATGTATATATACGTGTGTATATGTATGTGTGTATGTATATATACGTGTGTATATGTATGTGTGTATGTATATATACGTATGTATACGTGTATGTATGTATGTGTGTATGTATATATACGTGTATATGTGTATGTATGTATACGTGTATGTATGTATACGTGTATGTATATATACGTGTATATATGTATACATGTATGTGTGTATGTATATATACGTGTATATATGTATACATGTATGTGTGTATATGTATACATGTATGTGTGTATGTATATATACGTGTATATATGTATACATGTATGTGTGTATATATGTATACATGTATGTGTGTATATATGTATGTGTGTATATGCGTGTGTGCGTGTAATGTATATGCGTGTGTATGTGTGTAATGTATATGTGTGTGTGCGTGTGTATGTGTGTAATGTATATGTGTGTGTGTGTGTGTAATGTATATGTGTGTAACGTATATGTGTGTAATGTATATGTGTGTGTGCGTGTAATGTATATATGTGTGTGTGTGTGTGTGTGTGTAATGTATATGTGTGTGTGTGTGTAATGTATATGTGTGTGTGCGTGTAATGTATTGTGTGTGTGCGTGTAATGTATATATGTGTGTGTGCGTGTAATGTATATAATGTGTGTGTGCGTGTAATTATATATGTGTTGTGCGTGTAATGTATATATGTGTGTGTGCGTAATGTATATATGTATATGTGTGTGTGCGTGTAATGTATATATGTGTGTGTGCGTGTAATGTATATGTGTGTGTGCGTGTAATGTATATGTGTGTGTGCGTGTAATGTATATATGTGTGTGTGCGTGTAATGTATATGTGTGTGTGC
This sequence comes from Doryteuthis pealeii, assembly GCA_023376005.1. Lineage (NCBI taxonomy): Eukaryota > Metazoa > Mollusca > Cephalopoda > Myopsida > Loliginidae > Doryteuthis > Doryteuthis pealeii. The sequence continues at coordinate 46,788,317 of CM042145.1, read as the reverse complement.
GTGTGTGTGTGTGTGTAATGTATATGTGTGTGTGTGGTGTGTAATGTATATGTGTGTGTGTGTATGTATATATGTGTGTGTATGTGTATGTATGGTGTATGTATAATGCGTATGTGTATGTATATATGTGCGTGCGTGTGTATGTGTATATCTGCGTGCGTGTGTATGTATATATGTGTGTATGTATATATGTGCGTGCGTGTGTATGTATATATATGTATGTAATATGTGCGTGCGTGTGTATGTATATATGTGTGTGCGTGTGTATGTATATATGACTTGGCTGTACATTGTGTACCACCTCCTCTCTGCAAAGATCAAAGTGTAGTATTTGTGCCAATTGGACAGGAAGCTGCAAAAGCTTCTCGTTTTATTCCAGCACAACCCCACCCACCCCCGCAACAACACTTACCTCATCGCCTAAAAGGGGTAGGGCTGGGTTTCTTGTCTGGTATCTGAAGCGCCTCAAAAATAGAATGCTGATGGAATTTTAAGCAATTTTTAGACCCTTCATTTCACATTAAACAACTGTGTGTCACATTTGACTTGGTGGATAGCCAATAAATAGCCCTCACCCTCTCTCCTGAGGAAGTGAAATATATTGCAATAAAAAGTGTAGCTGATAAATTCAAATCAAAATCCTTCTTGTAGGGTGAGTTTTCAGCTATTCACATTTATATTAAGGGTACAAGGCATAAGATCAATTTATGAGGTTAGGAAACCATATAAGTTGTATATCTCTATAGTTAATGGTTTTAATATGTAAGCATCATTGGGGATCATGTTGAGGGATTAGTTTTGTATGGTATTGATTAGGTTTGTGTTTATATTTTTTGGTATAATTTTATTTCTATCAAAAAAGATAGAATGTTATCTATGTTGACTTTTTCAATTAGATCTTTCATATTATTTGCATTAAAAACTCTCAAGGGTATTAATGCCATGTGAAATGCTAACAGCCTCATCCAGGATTTGAACTTGTCTCGTCGTGTCCATTTCCTACGATGGTAACTATTATACCACATGCCTCCGCATAAATTATTTATTCACAGTAAAATTTTATAACAATGAAATTTTTAACCTTTAATGTTAGAAAAACAAAAATCCTAATAAAAAAAAAAGATTGATTTTTTTTAAGCACTTGAATGCAACATATAATATATTCATCAAATTAAATAAAACTAACAAAAATATGTGCCCTCTGGACACAAGTATTTAAGTTTTAATGTGATTAAATATTGTATTGAATTAGACTAATGAAATTAAATAAGAACACAAAAAAGATTACACTTAACCCTACTTTATTCTAATTGATTTCAATATGAAATTATACATAAGATTGCTTTAAGTACATTTGAGAATAAATCAATAATACCAAGTAATTATTTATTAAACACCGTTTTGTTAAAACCAGTATGCAAATTATTCACACCATATACTATGTGCAGGATTTTAGATACGTTAATAACATGGGCTGTTTTGAGGCAAATCTATCTTATCTAGACCATAATAGAGGATTGTTAAGAAATAAGATGCCAATTAAGATTAAATAATGATTATTTAATAACCATTGAGAATATAACGGAAATAACTAGGGGAATTGTGATGTTGGTGGTGATGTAGTTTCAGTTACATAGAGACACATAGTTTCCATTATAATAAGATTTAAAATGTATTATTAATTTTATGACAATAAAATGATTCTTAAGTCTATTTTTTCTCTCTCTTCAGCCAATCGTGAATTTATTGAACAACGTCGGAAGTCTCTGCGGCGATATCTTAATATTATTGTTCGTCACCCACAAATACACGATGACAAATTGTTACAGTTTTTTCTAACATTTAATGGATCAGTAAGTGACTCTTTATACACTTTTTAACCTTTTTTTTTTTTTTTTTTTTGTTTAAAATATTTATAACTACTGGACGTAAGTATTTAAGTTTTAATGTAATGAAACGTATTGAATTCGAAAGACTAACAAAATACTTAAATAAGAATTAGTTATACTTTGCAATTAAGTCAAAAACAGACCAGTCTCTCACTCCACATTCTGTCTATCACTTTCTCCATCTCTATGTATATCTTTATTACCTCCATGTTATATATGTTAGTTCTCATTGAAAGTAGAGAGTGAAAGAGATTGGAGTGTGCAAAACGTATTTGTATATCAAATTTCATAAGCAGCAAGCCAGTAGCTTCAATATCTTGGCGTTCAATAAATTTAAATTAGGTCAAACTTTCCCTTTCTTAGAAATCTTACAAAATGATTTTAATGTTTTTTTTTTAAATTCTGTGACCGTATTTATTTAATTAAAAAAAATTTAATTCACTTTGCAATCTCACTTTTCCTTAATCCCAATTATCTACCTAGAGCTCAATGGGTGACCCAATGTGTCACGTTTTGTCTAGTCCTTTTATAATTACCTTTTTCTTAAATGTTTATTTTTGGAATTTCATTTGAAAATATTTATCTAAAAATTGGTGTCCTTTTTATTTTTTTTTATCTTTTATTTTATTTTATTTTTAAATTTAAATTTTTTTTTTTTTTTTTTTTTTTTTTTTTCATTTAAAAATTTTTTTTTTAATAGGATATGCAGAATAAATTACGGGAACAATTTCGTGGAATTCCAGATGAATTTATGACCAGTAACTTGGCAGATAAAGCTAAGGTAATATTGATTTGACCACACCCTGTTCGCACTTTTTTTTATTATAATCAGATTATAATGTTTTTCCTCATTGTATAAACATCCTGTTTCTGACACTCTCCTTTGCTCCTAATTCACATAGGCTTGTCTATTTGGATGGGATTACTACTATATAAATGTTATATTATTGGAGGTGTAATGGTTATCATCGTGTGTGTGTGTGTTTTGTGTATATATATATATATATATATATATATACACACACAAATACAAACCTCTCTGTACAAGTAGGATATGACACAAGGTCAATTTCTTAAGCAGAGTTTTCCTTCTCCTAGGCTGGTTACCTAACTAAGGTTAAAGAGTCCAGTCTGCCTGAATAGTTGGATGCATACCTTTCCCAAGGTTATTAATACTGTGGGAAATGCAAACAGGCTCATCCCGGATTTGAACGCAAATCACCAAGTCCATTTTCTATGATGATAACCATTACACCTCACACACATATATATATATATATATATATAATTTGAAGATTCAGCTCAATGATTAGAGAGGTAGGGGGGTTTGATATTCTTTTCTAAGTGCAACAGTATACAAATTGATATATCAGTCTCCAATCTTTTAGTTTTGTTTCTTATTATTTAATGACATATAAACCTTCATGGGTTATTTAATGCCAAAGCCATCCTTGTAGAAAAACAGTAGTGGTACTATTTAGCCCATACCCAGGGAATTGAGGATGTTCATGCCTTTCCCAAGGGTATAAGTCCAATAGTGAACATAATAGCATGACTGTAGTTTAACCCTTTATCTACTAGAGCGACCGAAAATGCCGCCCCAACCCTGGAAAACGCCAGAGATCATCAGCTCTTAGAAAATGGTTTAGAGGTAAAATAGAGAAATGAATTAAATAAATACATATTTATTCAGTAGTAAAGGATCAGCAATACGATACTAGCTTGTCAACCATTTCACCATTGTGGATGGCAGTGGTAGATAAAGGGTTAAACTACGATGTTGCAGTCCACTACGTTGGCCATTACACCTCGGTGCCTCCCACCTTCCATTCTCTTATCACTAAACAATCTATAATGGCTCCAGAGAAGACTGTTTTAGTCTAGATTTGTTGATTAAAGTTTGCAAAAAATCTGTGAGTGGTATTGCATGTAACAGGGGAGGTCTGGATGGTAATCCCCCTGCCAGGGGTGGGTGCATATCCTCACCTTCTTTGCCATGTCTCAATTCCATTCCGCCATGATTGTCTTGGTATCGGGGCCCCACTGTTGTAATTCTTCAAACTTCACCCTGGCTAAGGGGAGTCACAAATCATAATAAAACAACACAAAGAGAACGGGGAACAAAAATTTATGTATAAATTATTTTTATAATTTTGTGTGTGTGTGAATTATATAATTATGTATAAATTTAATTCATGTATAAATTGGTTAAAATTGTTGTCAAAATTAAAACGGAAAAATTTGGCTTGGGCATAGATTTTAATGAATTTAATTATTACTAAGGGCATGATTTATGTTATTTTTTACTTAAATTTTAACCGTTAGTTGTGTTTTTAACCGTTTTTCATTGGACGTTATTTTCCTACAGAGGGCTGCAAGAAAACTAATTTTTAAGAGAGATACATATTTTCCGAGAATTTATTAACATAAAAAACATGGATTACACTTTTGGTCATCCATACTTAAGAAAAGCATGCATCGCCTGTAATATTGAAATAGAAAGTACGTTTTTTGTTTGTACATGTTTATTAATTCTGACTAGTCTTATCATTCATCTGTTTTATTTTATCTATTTTTTTCCCTTAAACACAACTAATGGTAGTAATGATTAAATTCATTAAAATCTATACCCAAGCCACATTTTTCCATTTTAATTTTGATGACGATTTGCAATTTTAACCTATAAATTTCTGTATGAATTTAATTACTTCAATCTGTGACACCAAATAAAACAACACAAAGAGAACAGAACACAAGACATGCCCTTTGCCGGCAGCTTGCTTAACTAACAACCTGCTCGTTTCACAATCTGAACTTGACTAACTCAATTGCCAAAAATCTAACTCATACATACATATGTAGACACATACACAAATATATTCTTACTAGTGTTTCCCCTTTTTCTTCTTCTACACACATTTATATATACATATGCATGAACACACTCGCATGCATATGCATACATATCCATATAGGTTTTTTTTCTATTTTTGCACCTACACATATGCATATTGCATACATAAGTCTTGATATTTAAGTTATAGTGTTTTCATTTTAAAATAGTTGAAATACTTGCAGGGAAATCCCTAACTAGAGTTATCAATCCTTTAAAAGGGATAATTTTATGGCTCTTACTTAGGAGGCCAATGGAAATAGGTGCAGCTGCACTTTGTGGTAACCCTATGCAAAATTCTGTTTCTTGAAAGTAATAATGATGTCACATAGGCCAGATAATTTATAAACAGTATAAAATGTCCAAACTTAAAAATATGTATGATGTTATAATTTCAAACTTTGCTCATACAATTTGTAGGCAAAGTAAATGATCTTTGATAAAATTGTCAGATGATTTTGTCATACAAAATTATGTAAATTGAAGCTGTATTTACCAAGAGAGAGATAAATGAAATGTTAATTTTCTTTAAAATAGTCCCTTTGCCATTCAATACACTTATTCCGGTGAGTTTTACATTGGTTGAAGCTCCATTTAAATTTTTGTTATGGTCTGAAGCTATACTCATATTTCTTTTAATGTCTTCCACCCTTATGGCTGGGGCTTTAGAATACACCGACTGCACCTCTGCAATGGAGCCCACCTGTTGGCTGTGGGTGGCAACTTGGGATGGAACCCTGAGCAGTCCATGACATGCAACACTCCACTTTGGCCCTTAGGCTAGATGGCTCAATCGGCTGGTCACATCAAGCCCTAGCACCTATATAACTATCCCAACCCTATTGCCCTTATGGCAAGCCCCCTTTTTATCATATATGTGCTAGAAGGCAGTGGCTGAGTCTTAACTCTTAACATCCTGTTGAGAATTTTCTCAATCCAGAGCATTCCTATAAGTATATATAAAAAAAATGACCTTTGCATCTAAAGTTACCTGTTATTTCCCTTAAATCAAAGACTTCTAAATATGTTTAATATTACATTTAAACAAAGGCTATCATTTGGGGCTGATTGGGAAAATGAATGACACTTTCAGCCGGGTGGAATGAGGTGGTATAGGACTTTAAGAGAATGACCTAGATATGACGTTAAACTCTATCTGATGGTGAAGTTCCAATTCTGGAACTCTGGCAAGTGTGGAGTACCCCTTAATCACCATTACACTCAGGTCCACTCTAACCCATAGTGGTAGTACCTGTTAGGGTCCCATTTATGGGTTAAATAGAAAAAATGTAGTTTTTTTAAAAATTGAGTTTGAAAATAAAAAATTGAGTACCCATCAAGAATGAATAATGCTAAGACATCTTCAATGGTTTGAAATGCCGTAAAACCCAACCAACCAACCCAAACCTACACGTCCTCAAATTTTACCTTTATCAGATGAATTGTCAGTTTAGGAGGCAAGAAAAAATCTCATGGAGCTAGGTATGGAGGGTGCTGCATATTTCATTCAAAAAATATCAAGATTGAATTTTTAATTGTTTTTCAAATTACTACTGCCTCATTTATAGAGCAGTCTAGACATGATCACTTAAAAGCCGCCCTATTGGGTGGCAATCATACATTAAGTACATATTAAATTTTGATTTACGCTTACCTTTTAAAAAGTTCAATGATAATTCATCTGTTGTCACTTAATTCAAAGACCATTTGATATAAATACGTCCTTACTTTCTATACAAACAATTATTTCTATTTCATGAGTGACTTTCACTGGATTTTGCAATTAATTTTGATTATTCCCAAATTTATTTCCAAGTTATAAAAATTGTTATACAAAAAAATTAATCCTAAAAAAATAGGTGAAAAAATCGCCAAAAACAATTGCAGTAATTAAAACTTGGAAATCCAAAATTTCAGAATTGCAGGTCTGGATTTGGCCTGGAATATTTTTAATCTGCTTACGGATTTGGCCTGATTCCAAAATGGTATGATATGTTTGGGCTATGGCCTCTAAGAGTAATGTTGAAAAAAATGTGACACACTGACATTCACATTTATCAATCGAGAAGTTGCTCAGCTGGGCACACATCTAGACAGTAATCTAGATGGCTAAACATGATCAATTTATTATATAAGTTGCCTTTTTATATATATATATATATATATATATATATATATATATATATATATATATATACACACACACCAACCCCTCTGCACGCTCAGGATGTGATACAAGGATTTGAACTCTGGTTGCCACATCCATTTCCTATGATTCTAACCCTTGCACCATGCACGTCCATATATAAATTGCTTATCTTAATATAATGTAATCCTTGTTGCTTTTTAGGAGCTGGTTCCTATGGACACTCAGAGTCAATTGGCTAACAGTAAAGAGCATATAAAAGTGCTTTACAACAGTGTGACAAAGTTAAAGGATATTGCTGAACGTATGGTCACACGATCAACTGCTTATGCTAATGATATGCTGCAATTTGGAAGAGAACTCAAGTATGCATCAGTTTATATTATAACCCATAATGTTATTATCTAATTATTATTATTTATTCTAACAATTATTTGTCTCTTTACACATAACGTTTCTCTTCTCTTTTTTTTCTTCATTTTTTTCCTTTTTTATTTATTATTTTCTTTTTTTTTATTATTTTCTTTTCTTTTTTATTATTTTCTTTTCTTTTTTATTATTTTCTTTTCTTTTTTATTATTTTTATTCATTCTTTTTGTTTTCTTTTTTCTTCTATTTTTTTCTCTTTTTTTTCTTTTTCTCTGCTCTTTGTTTTTTGGTTTTTTTTCCTGTTTTTTTCTTCTTCCTGTTTTCTCGATTTTTTATTTTCTATTTTTTGAATTTTTCTTTTAGTTTTATATTTGTTTTTTTATTTATTTAATTTTTTTCTTCTACTTTTTCTATTTTTCTTTCTATTTTTTTCTATTTTTCACTTCTATGAATTTTTGTCTTGATCTCACTTGTTATTCTAAATGTATTTCATCACTTTACATGACAATAAATAATTTCTTGTTAATATCTCTCTCTCTCATTCTGTAGAACTATTGCCAACGATTCTACCGAAATCACAACTTGGACAACAGGAACAAGTAAATCTTGGTTTCAACTAAAAAATGGTTTTAAAAATCTTGCCTCAGAATTTGGTACTATTTCGGATAAAGGTGCACAAGAGGTATAGTTTTTTTTATTTGCTTTTTTATATAACATAGATTTTGATTGTTTTTATTTTTTTATTTTTTGCTAATTTTTTTTTTTTTTACACAAAAAAAAAGAACCCCAGAAAAATATTAAAATAGATCTATCTAAAAAAAACAAAAAAACAAACAATAATGCATTAAATTTTATTTATTAAGACATTCAATTCTTTTAAAACATTTTAAAACTGCTTTCAATCTCTTCAAATTTAAATCTGAAAACTTATGAAATAGCAAAGGTGGTCACTACTAGAATAGGCTCAGTCCTAATTAGTGATCATCCTTAATACATTAATTAATTATTTGTTGTTTTTTTGTAAAAGATGTAATGCGTGAAAATAAACATTTTTTCTTATTTCTTTCTATATTCTTTTAAATTTTCTGCAAAGAAAGTTTAATTTTAAAGAAACAAATCAAAACAGAAAAATATTCTGATTGACACTGATAAGATTACCCCCCCCTTTTTTTGGGGGGGGGGTGGATTCTATGGATTGATTAAAATTATTCAAAAAGAATATTTTCAATAACATCCCCAACAGGGTTTTAGATTTTTAATTTTTTTTTTACTTTGTGTTTCTTAAAATTAAATTCACTTATATTCTGTATTGTGTACAAAGTTGTAGCGAAAGAAATGACGTACCTTGGAGCTCAAAGTGATATTCATAAATTGTTCCTGTAATCGCTTTTGCAACAATAACACAACAGTCTCCAACATAAATTCAATAACACGCTCTGAATTGTCTTGCCTCTTTCTCAGTTGTGCCTGGTTTTATGCGCAGCTCAATCTCAAAAAGTTTTGCATATGTGCAAATACATTCTTGCCAATTCTCCTTAATTTGAGATTGTTTCCTTAAATTACAGTTCTAAGGCAGCCATATTTTTTTTCTTTTGAGCCCTTCACTCATTTCGCATGCAAGACACGTTTGTGCCTGCTTTGAGCTCCAATGTACATGATTTCTTTCGCTATAAAAGTACTTAAGTTTTGTGTTTGGCTTGTGGATATCAAAAAAAAAAAAAAAAAAAAAAAAAGTAAAAATAATTTTCTGCTATGGAAACTTTTTTCAAAATTATCAAGTTTTTCATTTGCTTAAAAATTTGTTTCAATAGTTGATAATTTATTTAAAGAAATTGCAATTTTTTTTTCCAAACTTTGTCATTTTCAAGAAATGTTCACCTGTCCATAGAAATATAAAGAAATATAAAGAAATAAAAAGTGAAATTAAGAATTTTTCAGATGAATTAGTTTTATTGAATTGTAACCAATAACATTGTTTTGTTTTTTTGTTCTGATTGTTTGTTTCTTTGTTGTTGTTTTTTTGATTGTAGGCTGCTGAAGAAGAGGAAGCTGTTGTAGAACAATTATCTTTGTTCCTTGATTTACTTACTGCTTACAGAGTAAGTTGTTTCTCATCTTATTAAAGTTGTTAAATTTTTATTAAGTTTATTTTAATAATAATAATGAAATTGTGTACAGTGTTCAAGTGCACTACAATTCATCAAAGGTGTGTGTATAGTACATAGAATAATGTGTAAATGTCAGGAAATGAACAGTGTATGAGTTATGATATACATATTTACCAATCCTTCTACACAAGCAGGATGCGACACAAGGTCAATTCCTTAAGCAGAGTTTAATAGGTTTGAATTCAGAGTTTTTCTTTCTTCTAGACTAGTTAACTAGCCAAAGTTAAAGAGCCCAGTCAGCCCTACTATTTATCCATAGCTGAAGGGAGAATAGTTGGATGCATAAAATGTTCTGAAATAATCCGTAGTTTTAAAATAAATTTGAAACTTTTTAAACAGTTATAACCTAAAAAATATATAAAGTACATTTATTTGTATGATTTTAATTTGAATTCTTATATACACATTGCAATAATAAAAAAAATTCCAGTTAAACATTGTGCACAAACAGCGACTGCACCTCTGCAGAGGGGAAAAAATGTTGGCTGTGGTTGGCATGTACATCTACCTGGATGGTTTGTGTGATAGGAGGCAAATGGTTGTACAGCTGCTCTTTTGTGGGGTGCTGCATTCAGAAATATATGATCATATTGTTTTTTTTTTTTGTTTTTTTTGAGAAGTGGATTTATGGTTGACAAACCAATCAGAAGCCCTGATACACTGACTGCACCTCTGCAGAAGGGTGAACCCCCCCTCCAATGGAGCCATCTGTTAGCTGTGGATGGTGACCCATGAGGCTTAAGAATAGAATCCTGGTGGCTGAGCAGTCCATGACATGCAACACTCCACTTTGGCCCTTGCTTAGGCTAGACGGGTTGTCAGAGCGGCCCCTTATAATCAATTGGCTGGTCAAATCAAGCCCTAGCACCTATATGGTTGTCCCAACTGTATTACTCTTATGGTAACTCCACAAGCCTTTTTAACATATATGTGCTAAAAGGCAATGGCTGAGGGTCTTAGTGTACTGGGTATGATGTTAAACTACATTTTATGGTGAAGTTCCAATTCTGGAGCTCTGGGGAATGGCCATTACACCCAGGCCTACTCTGACCTGGTCTCGTAGTACCTGTTAGGGTCCCACTTATGGGTTAAATAGATAAAAAAATGAGTTTAAAAAAAAAATTGAATACCCAACAAGAATAAGTAAAATAAAACGTCTTTGGCATAAAATAACCCATGCTGTAAAATACAACCAAACAACCAAATTTTTATGGTAATTTTGTAATTTAGAAATCTTTTCTTAGCCCATTACATTCGTAAAATTGTAGTAAATGTTAGGGTCCATTTATAAGTCAAATAGATATGTTTGAAAATTATTAGTATTAGATATTTTAAACCATATAAAAAGTAAAGTCGTCGGGGTGGCCTAAAGTTGATATGAACCAGACAATCTATCCTCTTTTCACTAGCACTAGGCCAAGGAAATTGTCTTTTTAGCGTCTGACGCAGAGCATTACACCTACCGTCAGCTCCTCACTTTACCGCACAGATCCCTATGCTACTCATACGCTGAGATGGCGAAGGCCTGTTTCAAACCAGGAATCTTGAGGTTCCCAACCAAACACTCTACTGACTGAACTAGACCAGCCCTATTTAAACCATATGACTGTCTACAAATTATTAGTATTGGATAGGAATATTCAAAAAAACATATAACGATGTGCAAACAAATTATTATTATTATTGCTGCTATTAGATAGGAATACTTATTTTGAAACCTTATAATTTTGTATAATTTATTTCCATTGAAAATAGTTACTTTAATTGATTACTAGTTATTTGAAACCATATGATAACTGCTTGATAAAAAAATTTCAACTTGTACTGCATGATAGTATATAATGTATATGTGTATATTTTCCTTCTCAGGATTTGTGTGACCGTCACGAAAAGGGTGTATTGCATGATCATCAAAGAGCACTTCAAAAAATGGGCCAATACAAAAAGAAAAGAATGTCTGCCACAGTTGCAACTGCTGAGGTAATCAGTCATGAGTTATCCCCCTTTATTTACTCTTCTGATTGCATTTTCATTAAGTGAAATCATTTGGTTTTAATCATGTGGAATATATAAAACAAAATAACAGTAAAAAATTACATTCAATATTTTTTTTATTAAAATAGTAACCAGAATGTATGTTTTATAATTTTTTTTTTTTTTCAACATTATTTTTTTAATATTTGAAAATATGAAAAACCTTTTATACATTTATTCTCTTAAATGCAACCTTTTCTTTTATGATTAATTGCAAATAAATAAATGTTTTTTTTTTAAATAAGGGGAATTACTCTATTAGTAAATAATAGTTATCTCCCTTAAGAAATTAAAATGGGTAAAGTGAGCAGAAACACTTCAAATTACATTGGAAATTGCTTTATTGTCAAAGAGATTTTTTAAAGCTATTGCACTTACAAAGATCTCGTGATGTACCATTTTTACTGTGCTATAGTGTGTGTATGTATGTATATATATAAAAGTTAGGGTAACATAGACATAAAATCAAGTCCTTGGTTACTGACAGTTTCTCACCTATGTGATTTTCGAACCAAGTTGGTGAGAAACTGACAGTTACCAAGCACTGTTGACTATGTCTTTGCTATCTGAACTATATAAGATCATAATATAGATTATGTTATAGAAATACCTCATTGCTTTTCTTTTCTTTTATTTCATCTTTTTATCATGAATTTCTGTATTGATTTCTTTAAAGTCATAAATAATGTTTTTATCCTTTGTCTTTTTAGACTGGTGCAGTAGAACAACTGGAACAGAAGATTCTGGAGGTTAGTTAAACAATTCTTGAATATACAAAATTTTTTTTTTTTTTTTTTTTTGTATCTATGAAAAAGATTTTAATTTTATCCATCTTTAATAGATGGCTACTCTCTCTCTCTCTCTCTCTCTCTCTCTCTCTCTCTCTGGTTGTTCCATTGTGGTGCAATGATTAACAAGCTAGTCTCGCAGGTCCATTATTACTGAATAGCGAGTGTAATTGCTAGTTGCCCCATACTTGTGACCAAGTATCACATCCTACCTGTGGTGAATGGGTTGGATAAAAAGGGCATCATCATCATCATAGTGTAATGATTAGCAGGCTCTTCTTGCACATTCATTACTACTGAATAGCAAGTTTGATCCTTGCTGGATGCCCCATACTTGCCATCTTGTATCACATCCTATCCATGATAAATAGGTTGGGTAAATATCTTCTCTCTTTCTCTTTCTTTGATTTTTCTCATTCCTTTTAAATTTTAAGTTAAGTCCACAGATGACAATATTTTATTTGATTAATAAAATCATTCTCAGTTTCCTTTCAGTTTTATTTATTTTCTTTGTGACTTTGGTTAACCAATTTATTACTTTTTAAATAACTAGATCAGTGGTTCTCAACTAGGGGCCTTATGGACCCCGATGACCATATAACATTTTTGGGGGTCTAGGCAAGTAAAAAATATTTAATTATAAAAATGCAATAGGACTTTTAAACATCAAATGGCTATGGGATTCACCAGTGTAAAATAGGGATAAATAAAAAAAAGACCCCCACACTTTTTTTTTCTTTTTTTTAATAGTTTGTGTAGTGGAGTAAAAGACAGTTTCTTACTCAATTTCATTAATTTAATTTTTTTTTCCACTTTGGTTAACTAAATTTAATTTTTTTTATTATTAACAAAAGGTTTAATAAAAAAAACATTGATTAACTAGTGACAATAAATGAGATATATTTTATTGTACACTGTAAACTTGATATTTTGAACTTGGAGAGATCAGTATGTGTGTTATCAGTTCAGGGTCTGGGGTTAAGAGGTCAAATAGTTAAAGACTATTATCACTTAAACTTTGTAATTTTAATTTTTGTCTTTTTTATTCAGCTTATTACAAAGGATTACCTTGATAATAAATCATATGTAACTTTTAGTTTTATTAATTTTTTTTTTTTTTTTCAAATTTTCTAGCAAGAAAGCCAAATTGCCAACATGGAAAATCGAAATTATTATTCACTTCATTGTTTACAAATGGAGACTCAGCTGATTCATGCGTACCTTGATATCCTTGTTGATATTGTTACTTCTTTAGTTGATGTACAAAGCCAAGCACATACTGAGGTAAGTAAATCTTGTTTTCATTAGACATTTATATAGTGATAAGAATTAGTGGGTGAATTAGTTTGAAACCAACACTTAGTCCTTATAATGCATTAGGGTGTCCATTGTAGTTGCTGCTATAATGATGTGTGGCTGTATGAAGGCGGTGTAAAACGATGAATGTACTCTCACAATAAGATCTTCGTGAACGAAGCAAGGGGGATAACTCGCACTCATTTACACTAATAAAGAAAAGTACTTTAATTCGGTGGTTCTCAATTGGGGACCATATAACATTTTTTTTTTTGTTTTAATGATGAACACTGCCAATGGCTTTCAATGCTGTTACTATCTAAATTTTAATTTTATAATATCTTTATGAATATAAATAAAATCATCATTTTTGCACAAAAAGCAAGATCTTGTGATAGTGAATATTTACTTTAACTGTTTTATTTTCATAGTTTCATCCGGACATACATACATACATACACACCAACTGCCCTTTGTACATGTATAGATAGAAGATAGATAGATTATGTCTATTATTTTAACCTCATTGTAAAAAGGATTTTTTTTTATTTGAATTGATCTTTTCTTATTTGCCATGTCTGTAAATGATCCTAACTTTTTTTTTCTTTTTTTTTCCCTAGCTTTCCAAAGTTTGGTGTAGTCTTCGACCGGTTATAGAAAGTTCTTTCTCCAAGGACTTCTCTCTGCCAGCTTCTCCTGGGAGCATCTCTCCTTTGGGATCTCCCATCATCAACCATACAAGTGGGTGAAGGAAAGAACGGTACACTTCTTGCCTGATTCTTACTTATTGCAAATTCCTTTTCCTCCTTCACTCCACAGGACAACCCATTCTCCCATGATGGATTATATATATATATATATATATGTATATGTGTGTGTGTGTGTGTGTCTATAAAGTCCTGCAGTAGATTTAAAATGTAACAACAAAGATGGCAGTTTTGTTGAAATGCAAAAAACAACATATATTAAAAATAAAACTACAAGAGTTGAACTTTAAAATGTTTTTTACTAAATGATTCTATCATTTGTACAATGTGAGTTTTATATTTTAAAACTACTGCAAGACTTTATGAACACTCTGTATGTATATATATATATATATATATATATATATATATATAATGTGTGTGTGGAGGGGGGACATAATAAACTTGGGAGCTGTGTAATTGTTATTTTGTTTACTTTTTTTTTCCTCTGGAGAAGCCTTTTATAACTGCTACTCCTGTTTATAAGAACAAAAAAAATTGTTAAAATGACTGTTAAAATGTCTGTAAACATTCAACTGGATTATTATGGCACAGACTAAATTTCTTTGAAAGATATAAATAAAATGTTAATAATTCTGTGAAAAGAACTTTTGTCTATTGAAAACATTTTCGTTTTGCCTTTTTGATATCATAGAAATTCTTTTTTTTTAATAATAATCACACAACCTAAATGTTTACAAGAGAAATATTCCTTACCACATTAAAGAAGAAAAAGAAAAAAAAAGGTTCAAAATTCTATTTAAAAAGCCATTTCAAATTGCATTAACATTTCAATGCTGTATGATAGAGCAGTTTTTGTATATAAATATTATGCTTATAAATACTTGTATATAGCTTCTTCTTTTTTTTTTTCTTTTTTTTTTTTTTTCATTAATGAATCTAATGCACATGCAGTAGAAAAAAATCATATATAAAAAAAAAATCTAAATCCACCAAAATTCTTTTATATATACAACAATTTGCTGCTAATTATTTGATTTTGTGAGCTAAAGAAAAAAAAAAGGAAAATTATGACAGAAAAATAAAATGTAATTGCAATCAACATAAGAACTTCAGTCAGATTTTGTGGTTATGAATTTTTAATTTCTGGAAAATACCGTGTTTCCCTGAAAATAAAACCTACCTGCAATATAAGACCTAGCATGAGTTTTCATGATGATTTTAATATAATTCTCCCCATAATATAAACCCAAGTTGAGAGTGGCATAATTTTGCAATCCAGTGACTTGCAGAACAATAACATTCCAGAGGATGATGACATGGTTATTTTTTAATGAAATGTCGTTAATGAGTTAATAGTAAATAAACGTAGATAGTTTTTCGTAATTTCTGTTTATTTAGAGATTTCTTCATTTTCTACTTTGTAATGTAGTTTTTCAATATATGAAGAATAAGACCTCCCTGAAAATAAACCCTAGTGTTATATTTCGGAGTGAAACTTAATATAAGGCATTCATTCGTGTTCAGACTAATTATTACTCAAGGGAGATAATTAGTAAATGCTAATTATAAAATGTCTTTTTTTCGGGGAAACACGGTACTTTTTTTTTCTTTTTTTTTTTAATTGTATTAAATTGTTAAGTGGAATCTTGTTCAGTCAAACAAGTAAATTGAAAAGATGCAGTA
>CM042145.1:46724841-46769841 GCA_023376005.1 Doryteuthis pealeii | reverse complement strand
TCCTCTTATTACAATGAAAGATCTGGAAATTTTTGGAATCTATTGGAATTAAAAGATGAGAAATTCTGTAATAATTGTCTTATTCAGACAAATTACTCAGTCTTTGTTTATAATATTATTATTACTCAGTGTTTAATATTTTAATTTTGAACTCTATATTCTCATCAAATAGATGCTGCTTGATAAAAATTCAGTTAACATTTTTTATTTTTTTTAAAGTAGACAATCTGAATAATGATAGATTGCTATTTTTTTTTAACTTGTAATCTGTTCACAATGAACTTGTTATCTTTTGTAGGATTTTTTTTTTTTTTTTTTTTTTTTTTTTTTACTTTCCCCTGTCTCAAATTTATCCAAATTTTTGAATTTCAAATCTTAATGAAATTTTCAATTGTATTTTTTTGTTGTTTTATTTGTAAAATAATCATTTGTTATATGGTGCTTTTTTGATTTTTTTTTAAATTTATGAATTTTATTTTTTTTTGTTAATTGAAATATTTTAAAATTATCTGATAATTATCAATGCCAGTATATTAATTTTGAGATGAAATTTAGTTAATTGTGAATGTTTATAAATTTGCAAATATTTTACCTATTTGGTTGGCATCTACTAAAAACGATGCCATAGTGTCCAAAAAAATGTTTTTAAATCTGTGCAGGCCAATTTTTGAATGGCAGTCTCTGGTGCAGTGACTGCACACAAACAGTGATGCTTGCTGTTGTCTCTCCTTCCTTCTGGCTCTCTTTGCTGTGGAGGCTACTTTCCTCTCTGTTTTACTCCTTTCCATGCCTTGGCCACTCGTTTTTCTGAACCAACTTTCCATGTCTTGGTGTTGATGTGGCATGTCTTCATTGCATCTTTGAAGCGTTGGCGTGGTTCTACCTACTGGTCGGGATCCTTTTACTAATTTGCCATACAGTAGGTCTCTGGGGGGATGCAACCTTTGTCCATTCACCTAACATGACCAAGCCAGTGAAGGCACCTCTTGCAGAAGATGGCAAACATGCTGTTCATGTTGTCTCAGTCCAGCACATCTGTGTTGGGCACTTTATCCTGCCAGCAGATGTGTAGGATATGTTCTAGGCACCTGAAATGGAAATTTTCAAATTTCCTCTTTTTGTTTGAGTATGTGGTCCAGGTGTAACTACTGTAGAGGAGTGTACTGAGAATGCACGCTTTGTAGATGTGCAATTTGGTCTTTTTAGTGAGGCTGGCATTTAGTTAATTGTAAATGTTCATAAATTTGAAAATATTTTACATATTTATAGTAATTTGAAAATTATTTTTTGAAATCCTAGTAAAAGTTTACTGCTTAAATTTTCCATTTTCTTAGAATCTAGAATATACAGGAGGAGGGCATTGTCATTTTATGGAATGATGTCAAATTTTTTCATTTTATGAAAAAAGAAATTTTTAATTTTTTTTTTTCATTTTATGAAATATTTTCATTTTATGAAAAAAATTAAGCATCATTTTATGAAATGTCAACTTTTTTTTGGCCACCCTGTATTTCCCTCATAAACTTGAATATATTGCATGTAGGTATTAAAATTGAATATTTTTATTTACTCAAAATGAATTTATTTACTCATGAATAATGAAAATGTATCAATTGTTAGAAATTAACAAATAATTTATTATTGCCTTTTTTCTATCTACAAATTTGTTTAATTACTCGATTTCTGTTGATCAATTGTCAGACTTGATTGTTTCCTGCTATAAACAAAATTTAAATTTCACAATTCTATAAAACGTATCAAACAATTTGTTACCAAATTGAAAAATATTTCAATTTACTTAAATAATGATGTTTCTTGATATTTTTTTTTTCTGAACTGAAATGTTTAAAATTCTTTTTTTCATATTTGTAAAGAAAATATCAACTCAGAATTTGATTATTTATTGTACTGATATCATTATGAAATATTTTTCATGTCCAATTTATTTGTAAAAAAAAAACTTTTTTCTATTGTCATTTTTTTCCTATTTGAGTAAAAAATCACAAAGTTGCAATTTTCTTATTTAGTTCAGTCGGGAGAGTGTCCGCTTGGGAACTACAAGGTTCCTGGTTTGATACCAGCCCTTGGCATATGAGTAGCACAGGCATCTGTGCAGTAAAGTGCAGTAGGTGTGGTGCTCCACCTCAGACACTAAAAAATAATCTCATTGGTCTAGTGCAAATGAAAAGGGGATAGTAAATGTAATAAAATCGGATGTTATCTGAATATGAAAAAAAAAACAATTTTTTTTTTAAAGTGTTGTGTGTGTGTGTGGGGGGGGTTGATTACAGAATTTTCTCATATAAAGTTTTCCTGAAAAATTCTTAATATTTAGTTTGGAAATTCTTATAATTTGAGATTTGGCAATTAGGTTTCTTTCTCTGTGAAATACTCTTTGTATAAAAGTTGTATATAACTTTTCTCGAGTCAAATCCCAACTTTTATCAAAGTATATTAATTTTTTAATAATATTGATATTTTGGACTATTGTCCTCATCTTTATAGTTCCAATTTCTTTATAGAATTTTTCTTTTAAATTTTGTTTTGTTTACTGGAATTAGGTTTTTAAAATATTTGATCTACTTATTTAAATCTAGAATTTCTACGCAACATTATTTTCTATTGTTTTACATAAAATGTTGCAGTTTTTATTAACAAGTTTTACACTTGTATGGCACACGATATTCTAGAATTGGAATTTGAAATTTTCAACTTATGAACAAATGTTCAAAGTTGGTCACTGAAAAATAATTGTTTTTCACACACTACGCATTTGTGGGCCAATTAATATATATGTAAAAAGTATCAAATTAAAAAAAAAAAAAAAAGTCCTGGTACCTTTGGCCCACTTCTAATATACAACTCATTTATTTGAAACATCAATCTGACATTGTAGTCAATTGCCACTTGAATGTGAATTTTTATAATATTAAATTTCTTCACTGCTTTCAAATCCTTGTTCAGATTATTTACATTTGCTAAAACATAATTATTAGAAATTTCAAACAGCACAAATATCTAAAGGGTTGAGATATAAAGAGTCAGAAACTACCTACCTAGGTTTTACCTAATGGCTCATCAGAATGAAACCTAGGTAGTTAGTTTCTCACCCTGTAGGTCCTTATAACTTTGCTCTATTTAGTGTATTGAGCACTTTTTACATATCTAACTTTAACTCTTCGGCGTTTTTTTTCTTCTTTTTCTTTTAGCCATTCATCACAATATCAATGATTATTTTCAGACAGTGCAGGTGCTTTGGTCTTTTCTTTTTAAATATTTTTTCCCAGATATCAACTTGTACATTTTATTATTTACAAACTGCACTATTTTTTTTTCATGCCGTCAGAGTTTAGAATATATATATATATATATATATATATAAATAAAACTTTGCTTACTATATTTCTGAGCCTTTTCGTATTCATACTTGTTAGCCTTTAAGTTGTTTATAGATTGACTGGAATATTTATAACAAAAAGAGGCTGACTTAAAAAAAATAATTAATTTGAGCCCTATAATATATACTATATATATGAAATTTTTATTTTATAAATAATAACATTAAGTCTGTTGCCTTAGGGTAATTTTGTTGCCCTCTCCAACTGGTTACTATTCTATAATCTTTTTTTTCTTTCTTTTTTTTAAAATTCTTTTTTAAATAATGAAGTATTTTTGTTTTGTGAAATATTAGTATTTTACCTATCAATAATTTTCAAGAGAATAGTTTCTTCCTAAATTCCATTATTCAAGTGGACTTATTATCTATAATTTCTATGATTTTTTTTAACTAGTAAAATCTCTCTCTTCACAACTGGAGAGTAAAATTTTGGTGCTGTTTTATTTTAAAGGTTCTTATTATATTTGAGGTTGGGAAAATCTGATTTTAACCATTCCCCCTCCCGCCCTCAAATTCTGAAATTCCCAACCGTCAAGTTCTGTTAACTAGTCACACTGTATTTATATATTTTAAGTCTGGGTTCCATTTTGAAAGTGATATGCCTAATCTTTGAATTAATCTTTTTACAATTCTTTATCAACAGTACAAATTTTCATTTTGATTTTTCACTCAATATTGTGATAAGAAAAAAAAAATCTGGTGCCTTCAGACTGTTGATAGTTTATTCTTCTTGTTATTTTGATTTGTCTGTAATGTCGAGTGAAATAGAATGTGATTTTTTTTTTTTTTTTCTTTAATTTGATTGGCAAGTTAGAAAGAAATAAACTTGCCTAAAAATTTAATCTTTTTTTTCATATTAAGGTTTAAATAAGATTAAACTTAAAGGTTCAATCTTATTTTATGAAATTTTTTCCTTTTATGAAAAAAAAAAAAAATTGTAATTTTTTTTAATTTAATTATGTTTAACAAACATTTTCTTTACTTGAATATTTTTCCTATAAAAATGTAACACTTTATCTAGTTTTTCTTTGGTTTAATTTGATATTTCTAATGTATAATAATAATTCTGATTAAATACTTTCATTTTTTAATTGTCATGTGAATCAATGTTATTAACAATGAAAAATTCTATCACACATTTAAATGAGTTTTGATTAAAACCATTTATTTTGTATTATTTAGATTTTTCAGACTGTTGTCCTCATCTTTATTGTTATATACATAATGTTTCAGCCAATGTGCCCTCTGTCCTTATTGTTGAACTTTAAAATGAATCTTTCATTTAATCCATTGGGATAGATTGTTCTCATTCAAAAACGTTGTGTATATAACAATAAAGACAGTCAGAAAAATGTAAATAATTAAAATCATCAAACCTCATTTCAGAAATTTAGACGAATTTAATGTTTAGTTTAAGATTTTATCAATATTTATTAGATTTGTACTTTTTTTTTTTTTTTTGTAAAACCTTATTTGATTTACTGAAATCAAATTACAAGAGAAGTTTGAATAAAGGTCACCAAATTGACCCTCTTTTTTTTTTCTTTGTAAATTTACTGTCATGAATTTTTCTGTACATCAGTCTTGTAAAAAGAAATATATATCCAGTCTTTATTGTTCTGTTTAGAAATTAATTGAGAAGAAACGTTTTTTATGAATTTCAAGAGCTGAAATACAATTTTCTTTTTCTTGTTTGTGGAATCCTAAAACAAATTTAGTGATTTTTTTTTTTTTTTTTTTTTTTTTAAATTTACAAAATGAATTCTTAGAAGAGAATTGTTTTTAACCAAACTTTGTTTCAGTGATTATTCGTCCAGTTAATTCATAAACAATAATGTAGTCAGCATTGGGATTTGAACCTGAAACCAGCACATATCTGGTCCACACCATTTCACTCTTTAATCACTCACTGATATTTGACAATCAAATCCAACTTTCTACTACTTATTGTTAAGCAATTTTTTTTTACTCTTCTGCTATTTGCCTTCACTTCATATTCCAGGGCTCTAAATCCATTTTCACACAAGGGGGATCCTTAATTCAGATCCCTTGAATGGATTAAGTTCTTTGCATTCTACTAGTTTTTTGTTTTTAAAGATTGTCTAAATTGTTGGCAACTTGTCCAGCTTATTGTACTTCAAGATTGAATTTTTTTAAGAGAGAAAATTCAAATAAAATTAAGTAACAAGTTACTTAATTCTTCTTTTGATCTTTAATAAAATAAAATAAAAAATGTTTTTATATTAATCCAGATTTGGATAAAGTTTGGTATTATGTATAATTAGACAAACATTTCTGTATAATGTGAAAAGTAATTGTAAAAAAAAAAATACCCCCACTCTACATCCATATTATTTGAGAATTAAAAAAAAACGAAAAAAAAAAAAAACTGAGACATAATCTAACCCGGTAATTTACAAAAGAACCCATGTAATTTTAAATAAAATTTTATATCTACTTCCCTACTTTCTTTGTTTTGTTATATCCAAAGTATTTCATTTCATTTAGAATTCAAGTGATTTGTCATCTATGTATGAGAATGACATGAAAAACTGTATTAAATGTTGAAAAAAAAAAAAAAACAGATGGTTCAGATTTCAGTATTGCTGGATGTTAATGTTTATGGATAAGATGTCTGGGTGAAAAAAAAAAACAACAAAAAAAAACATACCGTACATACTGCAACTGGATATTTTTTTATTCAAGTTATTTTTGGAAATAAAGCATTATAAACCCCTTCAGTTCTTTTTCTTTGTTAGTGTGGCTGATGCATTTTGAGATTTTAAACTACAAATTCAACCACTTTATAGGGACATCATATAAATATAGTAAAATGCCACATGTATTTGTTTTTTGTTTTTTTTCATTTGTCAGGAATATCTTAAATTAAAAAAAAATTCACAGTATCCAAGAATGAGTTATATTTAGAGATTTGCATGTTAAATTTTGAAAGTTCTTACTATAAATACAAACTACACTAGAGTGTGAAGGAACTAACATATATATATATATATATATACCAAAGTCAATTTCTTAATCAGTTTTTCTTCTAGACTGGGTTCTTTAACCTTGGTTAGGCAACCAGTCTACCCTACTATTTACCCATAGCTGGAGGGAGAATAAATTCATACCTTTCCCAAGGTTATTAGTGTAATGTAAACAACCCAGTATGCAATTTTATATGGCTGGAAATTTTTTTTTTTTTTTTTTTTTTTTTTTTCAAGGTTTCATGTAGAATAATTGTTTAAAATTATTTTGTTAAATGTGGATTAGAAAAAAATAAATTATACGTGAAATAAACAGGAATGGCAATGATTCTAAAACAAGTTTTTTTTCTAAATTTGGTAATATTGTAAATTGTCTTTGATACAATCAAAATGTTTATAAAATTGTTTGAATGGACAGGTTTAGTTTAAATATGCATAAATTCCTAGAGATATTTTTTGAAAATTTAATTTCTGGAAATATTTCTATGTACTTAGTAATAATGTAAAATAATTATGGGTTTCAAAACAATTATTTTAGTAAGTTGAGATTTAGATTTGCAGGGAAAGAGAAAAGAAAGAAAAATGTTACAAAGATATTTCGGTGGAATGGAAACAATGTGACAGAATGTTGGTTGAAATAAAAAGAAACCAAATAATAGCAAATGTAATGCAAATATTCAATATTGGAATGTATGGCATGTCATTAATAATTAGCTGATATTAATTTTGATTAAAAGCTGACAAAAAGGCCCAGTGATGAAAACAGATCAGAAAGAGTCCCAGACAGACCAAGATGAGAAAAACTAGCGGCAAGACACACATGATTCAAGCCGGTAACTTTAATAAAAGCCATAGTCTCCCCTCATTTCTTCCTTTTTTATTTGACGGTTCTGGTGTGGGTAAACAACAACCCCCTCTTCCTTTCTCTCTCTGTTACTGTTTACTGCAGTAAAATAAAGTTGACTACAAGAACAAAATTGATTGGTGTTTGATTCTTTCAAATGGGGGTTACCAGGGCCATAACCCAACAATAATGAAAAAAGGAAAAGCAACTGTGATAATTTGGACAGGTTTTAATTTTCAACAAATGAGTATAAGAAGAGATGTTGGAACAAAAAATGTAAAAAGAAAAATGTTGCTAGATTGAATCTTTCAAGTAGTGAGCTTTTGAGGCTCAGGTGTTGGAGCCAACTCTGCACCTTTAATTATGGTAAGTCATTCTTTGAACTATATATATAAAAAAAAAAAGAAGCCAGTAAAGTGAAGGTGTGCCAGAGGCTATTGGAAGGCACAAGTTACAGAATGGAATTTAGATTTATGAAAATTTGCATTTAGAGAAATCCATTTCTGGATGACTGGCCATAAATCTGTTGGGGAAAAAAAAGAAGGAAAGAATTAGATGAGATTAGACATGTTTTCAAACATATTAAATATATATAATACATGTAATAATCTATCTACAACACAATTACATATGGAAAATCATAGATGCAAATTACATATTCAAATAATAACATGTTTGAATTGTACTCTCTCATGTGATGAGCTTGATATACTCAGAATACTCTTGTCAACAAAAAACAAAAAAGCTTTTTTTAAATTTGAAGAAAAAAAAGTTATGTTTTAGATTAAAGTATTTTTTCCAATAAAAAATCCTTTAACAAAATTGCAGTAGAGAGAAAATTGGACTTATAAACTTCAGTTTCCATTCAATTATGATTAAACAAATTGTATAAAGTGAAATCTGAAAATTATTCCTACCAATACAAATTTGATCGAGGGTAAAAAAAAAAAAATTTTTAAACTTTGAAAAAGAATCTAAGCAGTTAAAATTTTAATCTTTTAGAATTCATTGATAAAATATAAAAATAGGAAAATAATTTTTTAAATAAAAAATCTTGAGGTAGGTTGTTCAGATTTAATTTAAAGTTAGCATAAGACACAAGAAAGAAAAAAAGGAAAAAAAGAAGAAAAAAAAGACAGATATACAAGATGATTCTGAAGTAATTCCCTATTTTAAAAATCTTATATTTCATTTCTGAATCATTATTTTTACAAAAAATGAATATGAGAAGAACATGTATAACATGGAGTTTTATTTAAAATTCTATATGGGTACCAGTATTCACCCCCAGTCTCTTGGGAATCACATCAACTGATCTTCCCAGGAATTCTTGTGGAATGGCAGAAATAAATTATCGTATTCATCCTTCAAAAGTCGATGGTTTCATAGAGTAGACTTGCTCCTTCAACCAACACCAAAGAAAAGCCGCAGTGTGTTAAATCTGTGCTTCTGGTCAGCCACTCCTGAGGACCATGTCTACCCATCCATCTCCCAGAAAAATGGTGATTCAGCCATTCACAAACAACAATACCAAAATGTGGAGGAGCACCATCTTGCATAAAAATCAAGTCTTCAATATTGTCCCAAGTATTGACAAAAAAAATTATAAATAGTTTAAAATAGGGAGTTACTTTTCAATCACGTATATCTCTTATCAAATGTATCTCATAATTAAACTATTTGTTTTTTTTTAATGTAGATCAAACAAAAAATTATTCTTATTAATTTAAATGACTTACTTGTTAAGAATTTCCTTTTTCTTTTGTTCCTCTGAGGTAGGCAATCCCAATTCTTTTTGTCGTTGGTCATACATCATTTTCTCAACCATTGCTCGAGTTTCACCATCTAAATCAGATAACTAGAGAAGGAGAAAGAAAAAAAAAAGATATTTCAATTAACAAATCATACACAGCATAATGGAAAAATCAATTTTTCTTGAAAACAGGAAATATTTTTTTTAAATTTGAGAAAATTTAAATTACATCAAAATTCTTTAAAAAGTCAAAAATAAATTTTGTGTGTCATTAAATTATCTTAAACTTATAAAACAAACTAGTTGAAAACTTGGGATCAAGACTCTAATAAGCACCCCAAATCAATCCAGTAATTAAAAGGTCACTTTTGATTGTCACTGTTAGCTTCCACTTCCAATTATTTGTAAACAAACCAACAGATGATTTTTTGCACTTATATTGTATCTGACATTAGAGTTTCAATATTGATTTTAATAAAAAAAAAAAATTAGTTATTTCATGTTATTGTTGTCAGTGTCAGATACAATATAAATGCAAAAAATCCTTTTGTTTGTTAATAATAATAATAATATGAACTATCTATATATTAATACGCTTGTTATCATCTCTCTGGCTGAAAATCAGTTCATCCAAATCGTCCAAGATGAAAATGAAAAAAAATCTAAATCCTGAGGATCTGGTTTTGCTTTTTCACAGAATTCTTATTTTGTAGGAATGTCATCACCCCAGCTAAATAATGGACCATACCGTTTTTATTATAAAGAAAGAAAGGGAAGAAAAAGGATATGCTAGATAGAACAAACGGAAGAAAGAAAGTAAGAGAAAGATAGAGAGGGGGCGATAATGCCTGTTTCAATAAAATATAATGAAAAGAACGAAGAAAGAAAGAAAAAAAAGTGAGAGAGTTAAAAAGATTATTATACATTTTACATATTGAACTATTTGAAATAGCTCTTAAGTAAACATATCAAACTTTGTGATAATTAAATTATCACGTTGTGGTATATCCACAGGTCCTGTTAGTTTATTTAATTCATCATAAGTACAAAATCTCCATAAACTTCTGATTAGAATTAAAAAGTGGGATTTTAAAAAATGCTAAAACTTAATATTTTTTTTTTTTACAAATGCTAAGAACAATAGCATGAAATAACTAATTCTTTTTATTAAAAGCAAAATTGAATTTACAATGAAATTCTAATGCAAAAAATTGTCTGTTAGTTTGTTAACAAATAATCAGAAGCGGAAGCTAGCGGTGACAAGCAAAAGTGACCTTTTCATTACTGGGGTGATTTGGGGTGCTTATTAGAGACTTCATCCAAAAACTGCCCTATAATTACTATACATTTAGATAGTAATAACTTTTATATTTTAAACCTTTTAAAATTAATTGATAAAATATAAATATAGGAAATTATTTTTTTAAATAAAAAAATCTTGAGGACTTGTTACTAAGCACCAATTTTTATGGTCTCATTGCATTCCAGTATCTTTAACTGGATCTATTTGTTGATTTTTAAAAGTATGGTTAAATTTTATGGAATTAAAACAAAATAAAGTGACTTATTTACAATTCCTACATTTCTGCAAAAATGAGAATTCTTAGTTGGTTGGAACAGTGTTGTGGTGAGAATTGGTACATGCTAAGAATGAATTTTATAACCTGATTCACTGTAGGCTGGGGTATGTAGAATACACCAACTGCACCTCTGCATAGGGATAAGGCTCCCAATGAGGTCACATGTTGGCTGTGGTTGAAGCTAATGGCGATTTCTTTGAATAAATTTAATCTATAGTAGTTTAAGATATTTTCATGCAATTTTAGTAAATATATTTGATAAAGTGAGATATCAGTGTTATTTTCAGGTTTGCATAATTTAGTCAACAATTTACCCATTGTACCTGGTAGTACAGAGAGATGTGGGTTAGACTTGCAATATCATCTTTTTTTTTTTCACTCTTGCTAGGCTCATTTGATAATATTGATTTAACTATAACTTTAAAAACTTTCAAGTTTAAACCCAGATTTACTTTCCACTTTCAGCTAAACAGATTTTTATAACTTTATCATCTTACTTCTTATAATCTATATATACCTATCTATATCTATACATATATAAAGGGCAGTTGGTATGTATGTATGTATGGAGGAAACTATGAAAATAAAACGATTAATGACAATATATATACACATTTATTATCACCACATCTTGCTTTTTGGGCAAAGATAATGAAGATTTGATTTATATTCATGAAGATGATTAAAAAATAAAATTTAAATATTAATAGTAGGGAATATTTTTTTTTTTTTGCATTGAATATTTTAAATTAGGAGACATTAATTTTTCTAATTAAAGTTGTCTGCACATTTTTTTTCCTTATCCCCCACCAGGACGGATTAATGCAAGAATTTTTTTTTTTTTTTTTTTTTTTTTTTACAAAGGGATTTTATTGGGGCATCCTGTGAGGATCCAACCTGTGATTCAGTAATAATGGATCTGCAAGACTAACCTTTTGCCCCCCACCCCCACCCGGGTGATGCCTGGTAGCCCCACATTGTTTATTATAATGAAATTTTGATTCTCTTACTTTGGAATTTTCTGGTTGTATTTTCTTTGTGTCAATTTCTTGATCCGTATCAATAATATGAGACCACCATTCCATTTTGTTGACCTGCAATCAAATAAAATAGGTTTTACATTTGGGAATAAAAAATAATGAGAGAATTATAAAACCAAACAACAATTTCATCTTTTGGTATAATAATAATATTTATGGCAATAACAAGAAAATGCACCCTCCAGGCGTCAGTATTTAAGTTTTAATGTAATGAAATATATTAAATTAGAAAGACTAACAAAATTAAATAAGAATGCATATAAAAAGATTACACTTATTTTAATTTTATTTTAATTGGTTTTTACATAAAATCATTCATAGGATTGATTTTAGTATGTTGGAGAATAAAACGATAATATTAGAGATCAATAACACCAAGTAATTATTTATTAACCCAGTTTTGTTAAAACCAATATGCATATTAACTACACTATATATTATGTAAACCTTTATTTCTTAAGGAAATATAAGACATTTCAGGATTTTTAAATGCACTAATAACATGGGATGTTTAGAAGCAAATCTAACTCAGATTTTCATTGAAATATCGTTAATAAATAAGATTTATTCTATGTATCAATTAAGGATTTTTACTATAAATTAAATACTCATTGTAAATTTATGCACTTCCTGAGGATATTGTGATGTAAGCAAGTGACAGTTTCGGTTACAAAGTGAATCTCCATAATAAGATAATAATAAAAAGATATGTGAAAAAGAAAATTGAAAAACTTACTTTGTCTATACTAACAACAAGACTTTTACCATCGTCAATGGTCCAAGTACTTTCTTCAAGTTTGATTTCTTTTGACAAATTTCCTTCGATGATTGGAGTTTCTCCTTTCAGACCAATTTTCAAATACTAAAAATAATTTTGGAAAATAAAAATAAAATTAAAAGTCAAAATAAAAATTCAAACGTGATACAATTTATTTTAACAATGTTATGCAATGTCCTCCCATCATCAAAGACCCTGCCATAATAATTGGAAATAATTATAAGACAGTTTTGAACATTTGCATATCTGGTTTACGTCAGAATGCCAAAGGAAGAACAAGTGCATGCGCAGATTATAAAAAGACTCTTATCATGAGTTTAAGCCAAGTGAGTCCCATTTAGACATTTCATAATTGAATACAGTTACTGCAAAAGGTCTAGGAACCGCCCCCCTTAATGAAAAAGGACAAATTTCTGCCTATAAACTGGAAGGAAAATCTATAAGTTTCATTGAAAGAGAACTGTTGAGGTCCCAAACAGTTGTGATAAATTATCTAAAGGACCCTGAAAACATCCAGGCCATCCACCTAAAATTACAAATGCAGCCAGACGTTAACTTTTTCAAGAAGCTTCTAAAGAACAATCAAGCTCGAGAAATCTTAGAATTTACCCATCACTCCAAGAAGAGTTTGTCAACTTCTCCATGAATTGCCAAATCTCGTATATCGAAACAAGACAACCCTGCTTTAACTGCTAAACACAAGAAGATGTACATAGACTGGGTAGAGAAAAAAGTAACATGAACAAAGGAGAAATGGGAAACCGTGGTGTCTTCTGATGCAAAAAAGTTTAATTTTGCATGATTTAAGAAAGGAAAAGCAGCTGTTTTCAAAAAGACCATTTGAAGGAGGATCCGTTATGTTTTGGGTAGCTTTTTCTGCGTCTAGAAAGGCTAATTTAGTAGTGATGGAAGGGAAACAAAACTCTGCTTGATATATCAATGTGTTGGAAAAAAAGTCTTGTCCCATTTATGAATTGTCTAGATACCAATAATGCCATTTTTCAACAGCAGCCATACACACTTCTAAACTCACGAAAGACTGGTTTAAAACAAAAAATATTGAAGTTTTGGACTGACCCACTAAGTCTCCAGATTTAAACCTAATAGAAAATTGGTGGGGAATTTTGTCAAGAAGTGTATACAAAAATAAACGTCAATTTGAAGATAGAGAAACTTTAAAATCTTGCATTAAACAGAATTGGAAATTCCATCTGAAACTCTCAGAAAACTTATTGATTCAATGCAAAACAGATGTGTTGAAGTATTACAATTGAAAGGGAATAAATGTAAATATTGAATTTTGTACAATTTTGCTGTTAAATACAAATTTTCAAAGGTGTCTTATACTTATTTCCACCCTCGAAAACAAATTTTTTTTTAATAACTTTCTTAATAACATTTTTTGGTGGAAAGTTGTTATAAAATCGAATATGTATACTAATACCATCGGATCTTGGTAAGACACAAATTTTCAGAGGAATTTGTGTAGTAATAAGAAAATTATTAACAATTTAATGGGGTGTCTTATACTTATTTTCACCACTATATATAGTTTGATTCTATCATTTTTCACCAAAATCTTTACAGACAGGAGGGGAGGGGGTTAAAAATAAATAAACTATAAAACAGGCTAATAATTTTGATGTTTCCAACTGTTGTCCTCATCTTTATTGGGGTATGCTGTATCCTCCGGCCTTCCTTAGGTGTTACCTGTGTATCTTTTGTAGTGACCTCTTGAGTAGACTAAGTATAGAGATGAATACAATATGGGAACCAATCATTGAAAAGGCTAAATCAAATTAAATTAGTTTAAAGTAAATAAAGACTAAATCAAAGTAAATTAGTTTAAAAAATAAAAAGACTAATGTCATTTGATTTTACACCTCGAATTGTACAGGAAATCCTAATGAACCCCTCCCCCCGCCACACACACACTAAATGATCATTATTCTTCTCGTCACGCGTGCCAGAATGGTAGGCATGCAAAAACAATGACATCATTATTTGAATAAGATCTTCAAAAATTCTTTGTCGCCTGTTTGATCAACAGTGAAACTATTCAAAATGTTTTCCCAGGTTGGGTCATTGCTATGCTCGGACACACAGGGAACACCTGAGGAAGGCTGGAGGATACAACGGCCAAAATGTTGTGTTTATACATAACACAATAAAGATGAGAACAACAGTCTGAAAAATCAAAATTATACACATCAAGCCTCATCTAAAAAATCCAGACAAATAATATACAACAGGCTATTCAAAACTGTTTCACTCAATAATTTTTGACATAGCAAAACACATTTTGTTTCATTTCTCTTGCAAATTTGGTCTGGGTCAACTGCATTCTCTTTATCAATTGTCCAGACTACATTTACTTATTGCAGAAGGGACATGTAAATTTGGTAGTGTCAGAGCTATGCGATCGGGAACTTAAGTTCCTGACAGGGTCACCCAAGGCAGACAGGTTTGTGGTATTAGAGCCACAACCTGACCAAAGGGGCTCTGGTGAAAATCCAAAGGACGTCTCCATCATCGTCAGGAATCAATGGCTTTTGGCATACTTGTCACTGTGTCTGGAAAATCTGTAGCAAACATGGGCATCTCCTTCCCCTGACAAGGATATGCATGCAGGGTTTGGGGACCACTTGCGAATTTCCTATTCCCTTGTTACTCCTTCCATGAATTCATGACAGGTGAATTCCTTGGATGGAACCAACTCACAACCAACCGAAGGTAAATGCCATTACAGAAAAACAGACAGTTTATAGTTTTGTATAATTTTTTTTCCTGCAGAATGTCAGGTCTCAATAAAATATAGATTTTCTTTTTTACAAACATTGTTAAGAGAAAGAATCAAATTTCCTGATCTTAGTGCTTTTTTTTTTCCCATTACAAATCAGTCAAAGATAAAAAAGAAAAAAAAAAAGTAAATAGATAAGCAAATTGTTAGAGACTAAAATAATAAAACTAATAATTTATTAAACTTCTTACCTTTTTCCGCATATCACAAACAACATGTTTGGCTTTTAGGGGGAATGACACATTGAATGGAATTCGAAGCTAAAAGAGAGAGAGACAGAGTTAGAGAGAGAAAAAGAGAAATAGAGTTAGAGAGAGAAAGAGAAATAGAGTTAGAGAGAGAGAGGAAAAATGAAAAAAATTAAAACTAATATTCACAAATGGATATTCTGAGCAGCATTAACCTTATTTATGTATCATTTAATTTTTTTTAAATATCTTGGGGATGACAGACTGCCAAAGCAGATTCTGTACTCTCAACTGAGAGAGGGGTCACATGGAATCAGTAGACCTAAGCTCAGGTACAAAGACAACATCAAGAGAAACCTGGAGGACTTGAACATCCCCATAGGCAGTTGGAAAGATGCATCCAGGCATTGAATCAAGTGGAGAAAACAGATTTGCATTGTGTTATCATCAGATACAATGGACAGCTAGTAGTAGTAATTTTTTAAAAATATCTTTTCTTTTTTTTTAAATCATTGTCCAAAGAATTTTTTTTTTACAGTAATGGATAAAAGACATCACTTTATATAAGAAAAAAAGAAATACCCCCCCCCAAAAAAAAAACTATGCTATCAATAATGATTTAGTTATCAACCAGGATCCACATGGACCCTGAGTGAAAATATAACATTACTGGGGGTCCACACAAAAAATACCAAATTAGAAGTCCATGGTGATATCTTAATGGTCCACAGACCAATTCTACTTCAGAACAATTGTTATTACTGAGAATTAAATTTCTATAGTAATCTATGCTATATTAAAATACTGAAACAAAAAGAAATATTCATGTGACTAGGAATTTTTTATGGCAATCAAGTAGATGAAAAAAACAAACTTTAGATTTGACAAAATAAAACAATCATTTATTATTTCTTTAATTTTTGAAACAATTCCTTTAATTTTTATTAGTGAAAAATATTTTTTTTTAAAATTTTTTTCTGTAAAATGGCTATGGGTGTCAAAAAACAAATTTAAGAGGAAAAAGTGGTCCATGGATTAAAAAAGGTTGAGAACCATTGATTTAGATGCTGATCACTCATACCTTTTAGCATCTCCGCAAGCCATTGATAATAAAATATTTTCATATGATTTCAAAAGAGGAATTGATTTGGGTTATTAGAAAAGTTTCTCCAGCCAATCAGTCTAGGTTAATTAAGGGCCCAAGTGAGGTGTTACATGGAATAATTTCTTTGTTATGTTAACATGTCATGGTTGCTGTCAAATAAAATCTCATTTTATCATAACAAGACATTACTCAATGTTGTGTGCGACCATGTTGGAAGACCTCTATAGTAAAGTCGTCAGGGTGGCCTAAAGTCGGTATCAGCCAATCAGCGAGAGAGTCTATCCCCTTTTCACTAGCGCTAGACTAAGGAGATTATTTTAGTGTCTGGGGTGGAGCGCCACACCTACCATCAGCTCCTTACTTTACCACACAGATCCCTGTGCTACTCATACGCCAAGTTGGCGAGGGCCGGTATCGAACTAGGAACCTTGTGGTTTCTAGCTGAACGCTCTACCGACTGAGCTAACCAGGCCCTAATTTCTTTTTAGAAAAAATATCTGAAATTTTTTTTTTTCCTTTTTAAATGGGGTGATTTGAAAATATTTTGCATGTTAATATATATTCTATTTTCCCTCCACCGTGCTTAAAGAAAAACAAAAAAAAAATCTAATAGACAACATAATATCAAATTTTATACATCATCTGTAGTGACTGCTGCTGCTGCTTCTTCTCCTTACCTCCAATTCAGCCAATGTCTGAGTCCATTTGTAGTGGGGGAGGTTACCACCATTGCCTGAATTGGGTCGTAATTTGCCTTCTTCCACTTTATCTTCTTCATTTTCTTCCTTTGATTCTTCCTTTGTTTCTTCCTAGAAAAAAGAAAGAAAAAAAAAACAAAAAAACTTTTACTTTAAAATTTACAAACATTTTTGTATTAATTTACAAATTAGTGTCCTCAGAATTTCAAATAACCAAATAACTTAAATTGCTTCACCACACACACAAGTTCAAGGTGCATGGGGGCTCAAATATGTTTTCTAATACTAGCAAATATATGCATCCTCCAGATGCAAGCATTTAAGTTTTAATGTAATAAAATATATTAAGTTAGAAAGGCGAATGAAACTAAATAAAAATGCAGATAAAAAGATTTGAAAATATTCTAAATTGAAAAATAGAACAAACTTACTCTTCCATCACACCTGTCTTTCATTGCTAAATTTTCCTAATTTAACTATTTAGTTAAAATTGGAAGTAAAGAATAAAATTACAGTTATTTCTTCTTGTTAATGGACTTCTCTTAAAATTTACCCCCAAGATTTTTTGCTCATATTTATTAAGATAAAACCAAACAATTAGAAATCAATAATACTAAGCACATATTTATTAAAATCAAATTTTTAATATAAATATGCAAATTAGCCATCACATTCACACTGTAAACCACTATTTTGTTGTATATATAAATACACTTGCATGTTATTAGTATGTAGATATGGTCAACAGTATTAATAATGTAAAACAATTTTATCAATAATTGAGGTTTAAATAAAAATAAAATCATGGAGAATGTGACGTAAATAACTAAGGGAATTGTGACTTGAGTAGTAATATAGTATATAAGAACGCTTTGTCAAACAAACTATATGAACTCTCAGTGATTTTCCACAGTTTTACCGTTATTTTCAAATTGCACTACACTATTTGCTAAAAATGATAGGCTATTCCTATGAATCATGTAACATTATGGACTGACCTTGTCTGATTCTGTCTTATGGTTGGTGTCATTGTTGTGCTCTTCCTTCTTTTTCTGTAAAAAGAAAAAAGCAGAGAAAAAAGATAAGTAAAGTAACAGGAGAGGAAGTTGAATTTTACATTGGTTTGTTGGTTATTTGGTTTAATGGCATATCAACCCTTGTGGGTTATTTAATGTCAAATCTTGTTATTTATATATATATTTGTTTATAGAAATAATTTTCATAAACTTAATAAATTAGTAGAAATAATTTTCATAAACTTCATATGTATTAATAAATGTTGGTGGTTGACCCTCAACCTCTGCCTTCTAGCACCTATATAATAAAAAAGGGTGGGTGTTTGCCATAAAAGTAATTTGAAGAATATGGTTGGGATGATAATATAGGTGCTAAGGCTTGACATGACCAGCTGATTGATTGGATGGGGCCTCTCCAACCACCTGTCTAGCCCAAGTAAGGACTGAAGTGTTGCATGTCACTGGACCACTTAGTGCCCAGGTCACAGATCACTCAGCCACCACAATCCTGTCCTCAGGTATTATGGGTCACCACCCACAGCCAACTGGTAAATTTCACAGGGAAAATTGGTGGTACCTAATAATTACTGAAATTTCCGTGAAAATTTGAGGGTTAGTTGATTTTTCAGTTTTTTTTTTTTAAGCCTGTAGTCATAACTCGATTTTGGCTACGTTAAATTTCAATTGATTTAAGTTTAACGGTACAAAAATGTAAACATTTTTCGTTCATAATTTTTATTATTTCCATAAGCTGAAAATTTTTTTAAATCAAGAGTTTTTTTTAATGTTTCTTTTTTCGAATAGACAAAATATTTTTAAGATAATTAAACTTGCATAAGTTGGGGGTGGGAGGGGTCTTCTCAGTTGGCTGCTTAGTTGAATTTTACAGCATGTCAACCCGTAGATGGAACCCTAACTGGTATAACCACTCTGGACCTGGGAGTAATGATGATGAAGGGGTATTCCATTCCCCAGACCTCCAGAACTGGAACCTCACCATCAGATAAAATGCCATACCCAGGACATTAAGACCCTCAGCCACCGCCTTCTAGCACATATATAATAAAAAGGGTTGGGGGCTTGCCATAAGGGCAATGGGGTTGGGACAATCATATAGGTGCTAGGGCTTGACGTGACCACCCGTCTAGCCTAAGTAAGGGTCTAAGTGGAATATTGCATGTCATGGACTGCTCAGTCACCTGGGTTCATTCCTTAAGAATCATGAGTAGCAACCCATAGCCAACAGATGGCCCCATGGGGGGGAGGGGGTTGTTCAGTCTTACTCCTCATCATAGGTGCAGTCAGAACATTTTAGGGACCCAGATGACAGGGCAGTGAATTTACATTTAAAAAGAAAAAAAGAAGAGAAAAAAAAAAGTGAAAAAAAAAAAAAGTTTTATGCTAACATTATCAATTTCTTTTTGTAATTTCTCCGCTTCTTCATCCGTAATTTCTCTAATTTTCGGTTTCTTTTCATTCGCTAATTCTTCTTGTCGCTTCGCTTTAGCCGCAGCTTTTTTGGCTTTCTCTTCTTCTGCTTTACGTTTCTCTTCTTTCCCATATTCACTTTTGTCTCGGTAATAATTGAATTTCTCCAACACTGTCTGAAAAAAAAAAAAAATAAGACAACAAAAATTAAAAATTAAATACTGTCTATGGCCTTTGATATAATAAATGTTATTCAGCGGGGTGGGGGTGGGGGCTATAAAATGGAAAAATATAACTTCTGTAATTTATTTTTATTTAATTCAAATGAGGTAAAAAAAATGTATAAAAGATATTTTCATATCTTTGTTTGAAAAATTTCAATAATTCAGCACTAAGATTTAAAAATAACTAGAAGCAGCTACCCAGTGTCGACTGGGTAGAGGGGAAAAAAACAAAAAACAAAAAAAACATGGTGTATATTGATTTGTTTACTTTTGAGATTGATAAATGCTGGACATTTTTAAGTTCAATGTTATTTTATGCATATCTTAATATTTAAATATCTTCAAATATAAATCAAATCTTCATAAGTTTTGCATAAAAAGCAAGAACCGGTGATATTTAGTGTGTATATATCTTTACTTTGTTGTTAATTGTTTTATTTTCCTAGTTTCATCCGGATATACATACATACACACACACTCACACCAACTGCTCTTTATATATGTATAGATAGATAATAAAAAATATACCTTTTCTGCTACATCAGGACGCGAGTAGAAATCTGTTTTTCTTGCTAAGAAATGGAAGAAGTAGTCCATAAGCTGTGAAAGAAAATGAAGAATTGTCCTTATTACAAAATATTTACAACAATCGAGTTATACAAAATTTCATAGCAACATTTAAAGGGACACTTGATAGCATTTCAAAATTACAACTTATAACTTCTAGAGTAAAAGATGACAGATACTTATGTTTTGTTTACATATACACCTGTAAACTTAAAGATTACATTAATAATTTCAGTCTGCTTTAACTACAAGGTGATTGAAAAGAAATTTCATATTTTATACTACTAATAATTTTTTTAATATGTCGTTACATTTTTCTCAATGTTTAATGTAAGTTCCTTAATATATGCCAATTAAATCTGTCTTGTTGTTTTTCCTCATATTACTATTGTTGTTCGTGAATGGCTGAATGACCATTTTCCCGGGAGATGGATGGGTAGACGTGGTCTGCATCAGTGGCTGTCCTGACATCCTGCAACTTTTTTCTTTGGGGTTGGTTGGGGTGTAAATATTTTAAACTCACCCTCTTTAAAATAACTTTTTAGCGGTTTGAAGGCGTTTTTATCGACAAGTTAATGCAATAAGAAAGCGATATTTTACAGCCCCACACCCAGGTTTTTTAAAAAAATATTTACAATTACTTGGGTTGATAAAAAACTGGGGGAGGGGCTGTAAAATATCGCTTTCATATGGCATTAACTTGTCAATAAAAACACCTTCAAATTGCTGCCCTGTTCACTTTTTCAGCAGGCGCCGCCTAGCGTATTTTAGGGCAGAAGGCCGGGACGACAGCATCCGAAAATCACCAATATTTGTCTCTCTACAAATACGTTTGTAAATCAGTGAATATCAAAACCTGGAAGTAATTATTAGTTAAAGGGAAATAACTCTTGTTTTAATCTCAAACACTAAATTTAAAGTGAGTTTAAGAAACAAGGTAACTTCATATCATCAAGTCATGTTGGTAGCATCTCTCTCTCTCCTCGTCCCTATTGCTCATTGCCCCTGGGAGGTCCTCTGTGCAGCAT
This sequence comes from Doryteuthis pealeii, assembly GCA_023376005.1. Classification (NCBI taxonomy): domain Eukaryota; kingdom Metazoa; phylum Mollusca; class Cephalopoda; order Myopsida; family Loliginidae; genus Doryteuthis; species Doryteuthis pealeii. Next base: position 46,748,408 of record CM042145.1, on the reverse strand, counting down.
CCAGAATCCGCACAGTTGATTGATGTAGGTTTTTATCCATCAGTCTACACTAGTGTGTCCATGTGTAGGTGTCTACAGGAGAATGTCATTTATGAGTTCATTCTTACTTCTCCAGCAGCGTTCAAGCAGGTCTTGTTCACCTTACTCAGATGATCTGTGTGATGGGGGCAAGTGGCCATACTTGGGTGCTTCTTTCAAGAGTTGTTCAAAACAGCATGCAGATTCTTGTGTAGCTCTCATCTATCCTTTTCTCTAAACACTTCGATTGAGTCCAAGTGGTGCAGCCATACAGTAGCACTTACATGGCTACAGCTTGGAAGAATTTTCCCTTTTTTTTTAATCAATGAGATCAGATTTCCATATGATCAATAATCTTTTCATCATTTAAACAGTAACAAAAAACATTCATTATCATGAGTGGATATGAATTAACTCACAGAGGAATTATATAAAACTAGCAGGACCAGTGGATATACCACAGTATGATAATTCAATTATTACAATGTTTGATAAGTTTACTTAAAAGCCATTACAAAATAGTTCAATATGAAAAAAGTATAATAATCTTGATTTAACTCTCTCTCACTCTTTTTCTTTCTTTCCTTCTTTTCATTATGTTCAATTGAAATAGATTAGCATTATTGCTCCACCCCCACCCTCTATCTTTCCCTTACTCTTTCTTTTTATTATATTTTTTCTGTGTAGCATGTCCTTTTTCTTCCCTTTCTTTGTTTATAATAAAAACAGAATGGTCCATTATGACACTCATATGAAATAAGAATTCAGGGGATAAGCAACACCAGATTATCAGGATTTGTATTTTTGCATTTCATCTACGATGATTTGGACTGTCTCATTTTTAACCAGAGGGTGTTGCAAGATGATAACAGTTGTACAATTAAGGTACATGAGTATTAATATATGTTTTCAATGTAAATCAATGAAAGATCTACAAAGTCAAAAGAATACACAAAAAGAAAGTCCATAATAATGAAAAATGTCTGGAATAAAATTAAAGACTGATAGTAAAACATTTTGTCATTTTGTATTTGATTGAAAAGTATTTCCCTGAATTTTTGAGATGAGGCTTGATAATTTGGATTATTTGGACTACTGTCCTCAGTCTATATTGTTATCTGTACAACGTTTCGGCTGATGTTCCCTCCGGCCTTCTTCAGGTATTTCTTGTCAGACTCGGGAGCCTTCTTGAACTCGAGAACCTTCTCTTCGAACTCAGGAACCATCTTGTCGTAATCACGGAACTTGAACCCAACCCCTTATTCAATCCATGGGGGTATATGTTCTCATTCTGCTAACCATGGCTGGGTACAAGTGTTAAGCTGTGTTAATTATTATCCTATGTTACTGTCACCCTTGATAAAGTTCTGTGAAGGCTCCCGATTTCAACAAGAAGGTTCCCGAGTTCAAAGAGAAGGCTCCAGAGTCCGACAAGAAATACCTGAAGAAGGCTGGAGGGCACATTGGCTGAAACATTATACAGATAACAATATAGATGAGGATAATAGTCCGAATAATCCAAATAAAATAGATTGAAAAGGTTTACTATGCCTAACAATGATCAAGATCATTTATTCAATGACATTTATAAAAAAGCAACAGCTAAAAAAAGGGAATAAAATTTCAGAAATATAATTTCACCATTTTTAAACAATTGACCTAAACTGAAAATGAGCATCAAAATATTTTGCATAATTCTTTACCAATAGTTGGTTGGTTAATTGGTTAGATTTTACGGCATGTCAACCCTTGTTGGGTTATTTTATGCTGAAAACATTTTGTTTCATTCATTCTTCATGGGTACTCAATTTCTTTAAAAACATTTTCTTTAAACTCGTGTTTTTCTATTTAACCCATAGATGGGACCCTAACAGGTACTATCACTCCGGGTCAGAGTGGACCTGGGAGTAATGGTGATGAATGGGGTACTCTACACTGGCCAGAGCTCCAGAATTGGAATTTCACCATCAAATAGAGTTTAGTCTCATACCAAGAATATTAAGACCCTCAGCCACAGCCTTCTAGCACATATATGATAAAAAGGATTGGGGTTGTTTATCAATAGTAATAGCATTAACAGCACTTTTGCTGAAATCAGTGAACAAATTTTCACCTTAATTGGTTTAATTCGCAATTTCTCGAGTATTTCTAATCCAATCTTAAAAATATTTATATGGTTGGAAAGAAAAGAAAATAATTTTTCTAAATATGTAATTTCCATGGGTTTTTTTATCCATTGAATTATTTTTACAGCAATTTTACACGTTAGTTTGTTTTGCAAAATCAAAGAGAGCAATCTTTATGAATATTCTTAAAATTGTAGACTTAATTAGAAGACACCATAAACTACATTGAAGAGGTTGTTGTTTTTTTCTATAGTATAATTATATCAGAAGATTTTTATAAGTTTCTATACACAATTTATTCTAGTAAAAAAAACATGAATTCTGAATTCTGCTAAAAAATGTCATATTATTCTTTTACTTAACTGAATTGCCAAGAAAAACATTTTTTTATTTCAAAGAAATCTTCTGATATGATTATTCAGACTCTCATCTTTATAGAAATTTAAAAATCGTTTGTTTTTTTGTTTTTTTTTCGCTTCATTTTTTCAGATTCCATAAAAAAAATAAAAAAAATACCCTAATATATTTTAGGAAAAAACTATTTTAAACAAAATTTCATCAACAGGTGAATAAGTATGGAAATTTTCATGAAAATTTGAATATCAATTGATTTTTCATAGAACTTTTTTTTAAAAAGCCGGTAGTTTTAGCTTGTTTTTGGTTACATTAAGTTTCAATTGATTTAATGGTGTGAAAATGTAAACATTGTTTTCGTTCATAATTTTCATTATTTCCGTAAGCTGAAAAAAATCTTAAAAATCATCAGGAGTTTTTTTTTTAATGTTTCTTCTTTTGAATGGTACAAAAATTTTGAAGATAATATTAACCTTTATTCAAATTTCATTGTGTTAAAGTGTGTGTGTGTAGGGGGGGGGGTAAATATTTTACATGTCAGATTGGACATCCCTAGATCCCAAATTAAAAGTACAGGTTGGTCCGAAGGTCTTGTCACCCCTACATATTGTTTTAAATTTAATTATTTTTTGTTCTAATAAAATAATTAAAAAAAGTTATGTAATTACTTTACTTAAAAATAAAATCTTTAAATTTAAATTATTTGTTAGAATTTCGGGGTATATTATAGAATTATGTTATCTCTAAAAAAAATACGTAGGGGTGGCACGACTTTCGGACCACCCTATACACACACTTGTTACCATGGTAATTAATTAATCAAGCGTAAGATGTTAGGAAATGTTGCTTTCCGTAAAGTCAACAATATTGTTAAGAACATAACAGAAAAGTTTACTAACCTAATTAATTAACAAATTAATCTTATTCATTATACCTTTCATTAATTATATGGAGAAAAAAAAGTTATATTAACTTTGTGATAACCGATAACTGAGTGGGAGGAAGAAAAGACGGTTCTAGAAGATGCATACATATTGTGATATTATCGACAATATGTTTTTTGTGAATTAAATGTATAAAAGTGAAACAGACCGAGAAGAAGAGAAAAGAAAAGATTTCTTGGAAAAAGTTTCTAGTTAAAAAGAAAGAAAAAAAACCTCTACTTTAATTTTTTTAACTGATAATACTTATAATTTCAACTTGGAAGATGAAAATAATTGGACAGGTCAGTGATTTTAGGACCTGGAATGAAATTATTCTGATTAGAATTGTTTTTTAATGTGTAAGTCGTACGTACACATTTAAAAAAATGTACAGTGTACATTGTACACTGTATACTGTATGACAAAATAAAATGTGATCGGGTAGACTGTGAACCGGAGAGATGATAATGAAATATAAAATGAAGTCTAATGTATATATTTTCAATTTCTCAACTGGGATTCATACTTTTAATGAAAATCAAATTCTAAGGAAAACATAACTTAATACGTTAATTCATTTATAAGTTTGTTTTGTTTTTTTTTAATTAAACGACAGCATTAATTGATGTTGCATAGATGTAAAGTTGTTGCGTAGTGATTCAGTAATACACTTTTTCATCTCAGCGTTATTTTAAGGGAAGTGAGATTATCAAGTCATATGCTGGTAATTTTGCAAAGTAGACTATGATAAAAATTTACGCCCCTGAATTCACAGTCTACCTTTTTTATGTGATCGACTGTTGTACGGAAACCTCATGGATGGAGAAATTAAATTATCCAGTCCACAGGTTCGTATAAATAACAAAAAAGGGTTAATTTTTTAACAATGATTCAAAACAATTCATATAAAAATATATAAAATGTTATATTTCCTCTATAATTCATAAAGATTTTAATATACAAAATTCATGTTCTGAGAAATCTGAAAGAACACGTTTCCCTGAATTTGAAAGGTTTTTCGTTTGCAAATAAAATGTGCTTTGTCATTACGTCTTCGTCAGACGTTTACAGACAGACATTATTATTTTCAATAGTGTAATGCATACTAAGAATTATGATCACTATTAAATAATTTCCAATTTGATAGAAAAGAAATCTAACAAATATATATATATATTTTAAAATGTTCACCTAAACTGGTAGTTGGCAGGAACATGCAAGCACATGTAGTAATGGCGTGCTTAATTACACCTACCCATTTATAAAAGATGAGCATGTTTATAAAACAGTTTTAAAATTAATCAAATAAGCAATTTCATATTTTTAGGAAGAATAATATGAAAAATAAAGCAAAAAATATAATTTTACTATATTTCATCTTTTTATTGTTTGTTTGTTTAATAATTTAACATAGAATTGCTAAATGAATGAGACTAATTAAAACTTGTAAAAAAAACCTTTGAATTAAAATTTGATTGATATATCATCTAATTGGAGATTTTTTTTAAATGGGAGAAAATAAATAAACTCACAATCAAATTTATAGAATTAAATTTAAATTTAAATTAACTGGATTGTTTATTTAATTATACGAAGCTTATTAGTTATCGAATAATCGAGATCAGTCGGAATCCACCCATTGATTTTTTTCTTTTCTTTTTTAAGGGGGCGAATTTCCAAGTAAATATTTTTTTTAAATCTATATATCAAATACACTTACCTCAGGAACTCCTTCCTCACATTGTGTTGCCATTCCTAGCAACAGAGCATCAAAACGTTCAGGATTGTTAGACATTTTTCCAAATTGAAAATTCCACCGTCTTATCTAAGCAACAGCAAATCGCTACGTAACTCCGGCTGTGAAAGACGAAGATAGTTGTAAGATCCTACAGGAAGCGGCAGCAGAAAAATACGGTAAGCCACAAGCGCCACTATTTTAAGATGTGAGACTAGGTAGATGATTTATTTAGTGGTGCATTTTTACAAGGATGTTTGTTGACTAACTGACGCTTTGTGTATAGTTTATGAGATCTTATTCCAAATCAGCTATTCTAAAAATAATTTATAAAAATAAAAATTAATACACTTTTTTGTTGTCATATTTCATTTTATTTTTCAAATATTAGGTGTTATGTTAAGTTTTCTAGCAAAGTTATAATCCCAATATGAAAGGTATATATAATATATATATATATATATATATATATATATATATATATAGAGAGAGAGAGAGAGAGAGAGAGAGAGAGAGAGAGAGAGATTTACCAACCCTTTCGCACAAGCGACACAAGGCCAATTTCTTAAGCGGAGTTTAATAGGTTTGAATTCAGAGTTTTTCTTCTCCTAGACTGGTTACCTAGCCATGGTTAAAGAGTCCAATCCGCCCTACTATTTCCCCATAGCCGGAGGGAGATTAGTTGGATTCATACCTTTCCCAATGGTATTAGCGCTATGTGAAATGCAAACGGCTTCGTCCAGGATTTGAACTCGGATCGACAAGCCCATTTCCAATGTGGGGTTTAGATTTTTATGTGGAATTAGGATTTTGGTTATTTTTGGTGCGTGTTCGCTGGTTTCTTTTCTTTCAAACTCCATTCTATATGATTCTTCCTTCTGTTGGTTGTTGAGCTGAAAAGGAATTAAAGGAACGGAAAAGAAGAGACAAAGACAAAAGATACTTTTAGGTTTCAAACTTTATTTCTAGGTTCAGAGCTATTTCTGTTACATAATTAGAGGCTTGTATAATTAAGGATTGCAAAAGAATCAGTTTTAGTAAAAATAAATTATGGGTGAAAACGAAAAGAAGAAATATTTTGTAAAGATATTTGGAAAAGAGGAATCTCGCTGGAATGCATTTTGTGAATTGTTTGTTTGAATTTCAAATCAGAGAAAATGCTGAAATATTTTTTGAAGAATTAAAAAACATTCTTGAGAGGAAAAATCTGTCCAGAGGAATGTTGAATTGTTTGGTTAAAATTCCAATGTTATAATATAATATGAAATTAAAATATACAATGGACGTAAAAATCACAGAAATAAAGGTAAGGGCAAAGGCCAGAAAGGGAAGTGCAGACAGAAAGTACTGGAGCCGAAACACGACGCAGATCTTTTAACCTATCTGAAAAGCAGCCAGCCTTTCTTTTATTTATTTCTTTCCTCTTCCAAGTTTAACAGTTAACTGACAGGCGGGAGTGTCATAAGTTTACTATCTCTAATTATGCCGATTCTGTTATTATAAACATCTTTCTATCCTCTTTACGATGAAGACTACTACAACCGATCACGGCCAAAATAGATTTGTTGACAAAGGAAAGAGTTGCGCTCGAATTAGTTCTTTAATCAGCACAGGGTTACCACGAATCTAAGGTTGTTTTTTTCACACGAGGAAATAAGCCCATTTATAAGAACAAAGACCCATAATGTTCCATTTCGTGGAAAGGAAATTCCATCCTGTGCCAGCCATAGCGTCTGTTCCCAGTAAAAGTCTGCACTGGAATGGTCGAGGGATCTTTTTTTAGTGCCAGGAAGTGTCATTTTTTACTGCGCATGCCTAGAGGATTCTTCCTGCCTGAGGGCTACTAAGAGACTATGATTCTTTTTTTTTTTAATTTTATTCCATACAATTATTTGCGCTATGTGAAATGCCATCAGCCTCGTCCATGATTTGAACTCTGGTCACTGTGCCCATTTCCTACGATGGTTTTAGACCCACTGGAGTGACAGGGTGTAATCGATTTCTTTTTTCCCCTCATATTATGTCATTTGCAGTGGTGTGCAGTAATATGAATCTATTTTTGGGGTGTATGGTGAAATTTGTTTGGCCTTGAAAAATATTGTGTCAACCATGATTGCATCAGATTTTTATCACGCCCAGACACTATTGTCTTGACTGTCGATTAGTTGTCTTACAGCCATTGTCTGCTATGGACATTACTCCAAGGAAAATTGTAACACTGCATGAACACATTGGCAAGCTTTACAGATGTTACATAATTATTAGATTCCTAATATTATGTACAGTAGTGTAGGAATCAAAATGGCTGCTATAAGTGCAGCCCACGGCCTTGAAGGATGAGTGATAATGCTTGACCTCATCCTGATCCTTTCCGGTGGATACCGTGAGAATCGGTGGAGGAGACCCTCTTCCGGTTTAGATTAGAAATAGATTTTAGTCAGTCGGCGAGAAACCACGATGGTGGTGAGTCGTGTTATACATGCTCCGACTCGATCTGCGCAAGTAGTCTGGTGGGGGATTTCGAGAATAAAATATGATCAAAGTAAATCGAAGTCTTGTGTTATTATCTAAGAACTACCAATGACACAGGGCTTCTGATAAAGAGAAATCCCCAATGGAAGACCAGACACGAAGTCCCCAAGAGAAGTCCAGACGAAGAAGAGATGTTAGAAGAGACCTAGAAGAACTTAAGATGTCAGAAGAACAGAAGAAGAAGTAAGAGTAAAGAAGAAAGGTATACAACACAGAGAGATTGTGGATAAGTAAATAATAACGAAATTATTCGTTTTGTTTCAATTAATTTTCACAATTGTTATTTATGGATGCAAACTATGCAGACGATCTAGCGCTTCTCACAAATACACATGCTGAAGCCAAATCCTTTCTACATAGCCTGGAGTGCGCAGTAAGGGGCATTGAACTCTACATGAACTCAGATAAAATATTACTCCGAAGTCCACCCTAACTCAGAGTGGTAGTACCTGTTAGGGTCTTATCTATGGGCAAAATAGAAAAAAAAGATAAGTTTAAGAAATGAGCTTAAGAAATTGAGTTAAAAAAATCAATAACCATCAAGAATGAATGAATAAAATTTCTTTGGCATAAAATATAACCCCACAGCATCCAACCAACATAAGATAAAACAGAGTTTATGTGTTTTAAACAAGATGGAGCCATCTTGTAAGTATGTTTAGAGAATGGGGAATAAGTTGTGCTGAAAAGGAAAGACGAACAAACACGTGTGTCAGGTTCAAGGATTTATTCAGTACTGGTAGTATGTGGTAACAGCAGCAACAGCAGGCGGAGGAGGAGTGGCTAAGCATGGATAGAATGTAATAGCAGCAGTAGCGAAGTTAGAATGTGATGTAGTGACGCATACAACAATCTCCGCATTAAATGGCATGCCTCTGAAATTAGAAACACTTAGAGATGGAAATGGATACTCGGAAGTAATTAATAAAAAAAATTATAATCTGACATAATCCGCAGACCTTTAACCCAAACACTTCCGTGGGTTATGCACTGACCAACCAACCAACCAACAACCACCAACCAACCAACGAGTGCCTTTTCCCCTAATCCTGTTATACTAATGTTAATGAACAATAGTTGGTTGAATATATCATTTCCTTGTACAGAATAAATGTAAGAACAATCTAAGACAAAGTGATAACAAGGATATTTTATTGCCTAAGCAAACTTAATAGAAGAGAATATAGAATAATAGGATATACAAAGAAGAGCTTATACATAGTTGTATAATAGAAATGTCCTAATAGGAAAATAGTTTTCTTGCACAGAATAAATATTATAAGAACAATTGAAGTGATAACAAGGATATTCTATTGCCTAAGCAAACTTAATAGAAGAGAATATAGACATAATAGGATATACAAAGAAGAGTTTATACATAGTTGTATAATAGAAATAACCTAATAGGAAAATAGTCTTTTAGTAGATAAAGTCTTGAGGCAGCTAGTAAAAGGAAAGTATAAACACTAATTGTCCCCTATTAGTCAAGAGATGTAATCACAACACTAGTGAGAAGATTTACACCTAGTACCTACTGGTAGATACGGAAGGTAACTACTTCTCATGTCCCTGTAGAATCAACATATAATATTCACCTTCACAGGAGGGCTGTGACTAGAGTCCAGTTGCCAGACAAGGGGTTAACAGGCTGTAACCAAATACAGACCATCTACTAACTCCCAGGACATAGTCATGTGTTGAGTATGTATGGATCAAAGTGCATACACTAAAAAAAACTCAGCAACCAATCAGAATCTAGGGAATGAGTTTGGCCAAAGTACATAGTGGAACAACCCAAACCTTGCAATACAGATGAATACTGATCGCCTAATACAAAATTCTACAGATCCCTATTCGTCGAGAATAGTGCCAATGCCCTTGGGAAAGGTATGCATCCAGCTACTCTCCCTCCAGCCATGGGTAAATAGTTGGACAGTCTGGGATCTTTAACCAGGTCACCAGTCTAGGAGAAGGAAAACTCTGAATTCAAACCTATTAAATTTCGCTTAAGAAATTAACCCTGTGTCAAATCCTTGCTCGTGCGGAGGGGTTGGGTAACTATATAAAACATTTATGCAGACTCTTTTTTTATATTGAAGATTTTAACAAACATTTCTTTTTTGGATTTTTATTTTATTATCTGACAAATTGTTTTGATTTGGTAAAATCCTAGATAGTTGGTTTCCAAAATAGTTTCCCAGTTTTAAGAGAAGCTCGGATTAACTCTGCTCGATATCGATCAATATCTTCCTGGTACTGCACATTCCGAAGCATTTCGGTATTTCTCATCAATTCTTCTGTAAATTGTTTTGATCGCAGCATGTACCTAGAATAAACAAACATTTTTTTTCTTTTTAAATCTGTCATTGTTGTTACATAATTAATGGGTAGCCTATTAATTATGTACATTAGCATAGATTTTAAAATAACGGTCAATGGAAAAAAAACAGGAAGGAAAAGTGATTGGAACTTTTAGACTCTTGTTTTGACCTATACTTCCGTTCGTGAGTCTGAACGTGAGAAGTTAGCTAAGAGAAAATCAGTCTTTGGGTAACCGTTGAGCGAGACAGATTGAAATGATGGCTCTCATTTAATTAGCCAAATTCTCACACGCGTGATTGGGATCTGCATCTTAATAAAATCAAATATATATGAACTCAAAACAAAGTAATGTCTTGTGTTGTTATCAAAAACAAACAAACAACACAATACGTCTCAGATAGATCACAAATAACTGACTTGTGTCTTGAGCTACACTTCCATTCGTGAGTGCAAACGTGGGAAGTTAGCTAAATGAAAATCAATGTTTGGGTAACCGTTGAGCGAGACAGGCTCTCGTTCGATTAGCCAAATTCTTACACGCGTGTTTGGGATCTGGGATCATAAGAAAAGAAAATATATTAGCTCAAAAGAAAACAATGTCTTGTGTTTTTACTAAGAACAAACAAATAAAACAAGTAAGAAGATCCAGCCCAGATGAAGAAACATCTATCAGAATAACAGAAGATCCAGCTAAAACTCAGACAGTCCAGAGATAGACAGACCAGTCAGATAACAGAGAATCAACCGATAGAAAGACCAGCCCAAGTTAAGATGGAAGAAATACAAGCTAGTATCTAAGTAAAGAAGACAAATACACCTGTGTACAACCACGGGTATGTCGGTGTACTCAAATATATTGGACTGTGCGTAAGATGCGACGCAAGATGAGATGGTTACGCAACAATTGTTCAAATGGACATTCAGAGATGCTGATAGGTACGTGTCCTGCATGCCTGACCCATAAGAATTTAAAAGGACGCAGTAAAAACGTATCGGTGCGTCCCAATGTTTTTCTTTTTTTCTTCGCTCACCATTTGCAGCTAACTGTAAATGCATTTCAATAGTTTATTAGAAACGAATTACACAGGAAATGTTACAAGTTAGGGATTACACGAGTTGTTTCCTCAGATCATAAATAAAAACCCTACAATTTATTATGAAACTTTAGTTGGTACCCATAAAATTTCCCAGGGAGTCATTCAAAGCAAATATATGCGTCCCATGACGCACTAAATCAAAAAGCTACCAGTATCACTGCATAGATCAGACTGGAGCCATAAATTAATGGAATTCAGAAGATTTGTACTGGTTAGTAGGAAGTATAAAATTACAGTTATTTCTTCAGATAACAATTAGGGTTTTTAATATCAATATGCAAATTAGCTTTACGTTTACACTGAAAACTGTTTATTCATTCTGACCATATTCCACGTTTCGGTTATGTGCCCTCCGGCCTACTTCTGTTGTTTCGTTTTTTTCTTCTTTTTTTTTTTTAAATTTTATTTTTTAAGCATAAAAAAACGAAAGTGAAATGACCGAGAAAGTTCAAGAGTGCCGACAGACACCGTTTTCTAGGGACCTCCACAATTACCAGAGAAACTCCGAGTCCCTACACAATAGATGTGATCTTCTAAACATTCAAACCATCAAAGCGCCAAAACTGTCCGGGTGCCAGAACCAAGTGAATTTCAACCAATGGCCATAGAATGCCCTTTTCATCAAATTTATAAAGAAATATATGTCTAAAGTTGGTGGATTATATCCCCTGGTCGATATACCCCTTTTCAAACCAACCAATCACTGACGCGCAATTGTTGGCGCCAGAAATCAAAACATATGTATCTCCCTCTTTTCAACCAATATCTCGAAGACAACGGACGTCAAATTGTCGCTGCTACTATATCAGCAGAGAAAACGTGAAGAACCCTGCGTAAACACTTTAAACCATTTACCAAGTACTTCAGTTAAGTGGACTAATGCTCGATTAGATTATATAATACAATATAGTCGCAAACAGAACTATTTGTTTGTAACTGAAAATATTACAACTGTATTTTTTATGAATGTAATATAATATTCTTCCAAATTCCTAATCGTTTCATGTGCTTCCTGTTACTGACTTATATGTTATCACCATGACAACCATATTTGCGGTCTAAATCGCCATAAATACCGACCATAATTGAGGAGATTTTCATGTACACTCCTACGAAGTCCCAACAGATACGTAATCTCTTTTTTGTTATGCTCCCACAACAATCTCATGTAAACGTAATAGATGAAGTTAACTCCAAAAAACCTGCTAGTTGATAATCAACATCTTATCATAATGGAGATTATGTAACTGTCTGTCTGTAATCGAAACAACATCACCACTGACGTCACGATCTCTTTAGTTATTTAAGCTATATTCTCAACGATCATGAAATAGTCATTATTTAATCTTATTTAGTATCTTATTTATTAACGATGTTCTCTATCAAAGTCTAGCTGAGTTAGATTTGCCGCAAAACCGCCCATATTATTAATGCATTTAAAATACAGAAATATGTGTTATATATCGCTAAGAAATAAAGATATGGTGGGGATAATTTTCATAATGATTTTAACAAAACTGGGTTTAATTTGCTGTTACTGATTTCTAATACTATCATGTTATTCTCAAACATATTTTTATTTATGTCATTTATTACTTAAAATGTTTTTTGGAGTTACGTTCATCCAATATATGAATTTATTACATTGTATAACAGTATTCATTTTACCTATAAATTCACGCAAATATTTGAAAAACTCAATAATGATTAAATTCACCAATATTTTCGTGGCCTTCTGGTTCTTATGAGTTCTTGAATTCTTTTCAGTTCAAGAAGACGTTCTTCCTCCAGCAGCAGTTCTTCCATTCGAAGCTGAGCTAACTTAGCATAGAAGGGGCTCATAACTTGATCATTTGACTCTTGAACTACAACAGACAAACAAAAAAATGCAATTTTTTTTAAAGATCTTTCAGAAGGTTTTATTTTGGTATAAGACATGGCGTCCTATACTAGTGTAGAACGCCACTGAACAAAATATTTCACAAATACACGGATAACTTTATTTAAATTCAATTTAGAATTATATCATTAAGAATAAATGTGAGAAACCTCTCTATGAGATCTCTCTTGAATTGGTTGTATTATAACCAATATTTATATATATATATTATATATATAAGTTTATATATATATCAAATATTTTATCTACATTCTTATTAGAGCCTTTCTAATTTAATATAATAATTACAAAAACTTAGATACTTGGAGGGTGCATATATTTGCTAGTGTGCTTAATTGAAGTAATACCTAATTTTGAAAATTAATTAATTGATAATTAATGAATTAGGCGGGCATACCTGTTCAAATGTAAGGCTAAACAAATCGAGAAAAAGTCTTTTTCTCGATTTGTTTAGCCTTACATTTGAACAGGTATGCCCGCCTAATTCATTAATTATCAATTAATTAATTTTCAAAATTAGGTATTACTTCAATTAAGCACATATTCTCCCAATATATATATATATATATATATATATATATATAGTCATCCACAGATATATCACGTCTCTTCAGTGTGGCTAGACATTTGTGGCAGGCCACCTCAAGCCGAGATGAAATCATCAGTCAGACTCCTTAACCATTCGACCATCGTCACCTACAAACAGGGAGGGGGATTTTAACTGATAAATACACACATCTGTATATGTGTAAAGGCCGCCAGAGAGTGCTCCATCCATTTTATAGGAGAGCGTTGCCTTTTTAAGCTTAGTTGGATTTCTTTGTATATGTTCCCCTACGTTAGAGACTTCTCTGAAGCCTTATCACGTATTATAAGAACTAGTTTTGGCCACTAAAGCCAAAACCACATTCAATTCATATAAGACGACCAACAAAAAGAAGGAAGGCACATATTGGGGCTAAAAGAAAGAAAAAAAACAAGTCACATCCAAATAACGTCTTAACCCTATACAAATAAACAAACAAAGCACAAAAAACTTACATCTAGAATTGTTAATAGTCTTTCGTATCTTTTCTCTTTCCCAATTCCTTTTCAGCCAGACACCCACATGAATGAAAACCACGTATAATGGGGTTTAAGCGCGTGGTGTAATGGTTAATGTCATGGGAAATGGATTCGTCGCCCCGAGTTCAATTCCTGGATGTGATAATTGCATTTCAGCTTAACGCTAATACCCTTGGGGAAGGTATGAATCCTACTCTCCCTCCAGCTATGGATAAATAGTAGGGCAGACTGGGCTCTTTAACCGTGGTTAGGCAACCGGTCAGAATTCAAACCTGTTGAACTCCGCTTAAGAAACTGACCTTGAGTCACATCCTGCTCGTGCGGGGGGGGGGAGTTAAATATATATATAATGGGGTTTAAGAAAATTAGCAACACACACCAAATAACCAAAATCCTAATCCCACATTAAAAAAAAAACCTTGCCCCTAATAACACCGAAACCCCATATAAACAAACAAAGCAAAAACTTACATCTAGAATTGTTAATTGTCTTTCGTATCTTTTCTCTTTCCCAATTCCTTTTCAGCCAGACCACCCACAAGAATGAAAACCACGTATAAAGGGGTTTAAGCGCGTGGTGAAACCCCATATAAACAAACAAAGCAAAAAAAAAAAAAACCAAACTTACATCTAGAATTGTTGATTGTATCTATAACCTTATCATCTGTCTCCGTTCCATAAAGACTTAAATTGTCCAAATCTTGTTCATCAATGTAATCATCAAGTTGAACATCAAGATCTCGACATGGTGATGAGAAAACTTTATTTGGTTTATAACTCCGACTACAGTTCTTTCTTCGTTTTTCTGACTCTTCTGGTTGTTGAACCAAATTTTCTTTCTCCATCTCTCTCCTAATGTCGGCAATAATACTTCCCACCGTACCTGGAATGTAATTACTCAATGCCATTGTATCATTGTTTTTCAGACCGGGAGGAGGATCAGCAGCAGCAGGTGCAATTTCCGAGGGAGAAGGATAAACAACAACAGGAGAAGATGCACGACGAGCAGAATCTCTGGAACGAATCGGGGTTGTCGAAGAGAGGTGCATCGGCCTCAAGTACCAGTCAGAAATGGTTCCTCCAGTTTGCTGAAGGGTTTTGTTCAATGTTGAAGTCTTTCTGTTACATTTTACAGGCCGGCAGGGTGAATGGATTTCGCTGAGGATTCTATTCAAGTCATTTGTGATTTTACAGAGCTGTTTCGATATCTGCTGGCAATTCTGGTAAACGCTGCATGTCATTTCTGTGCTGAATATTTTGCCTTTGGGAAATTTATAAAAAAAAAAAAAATTCTGATTTTATTAAGTTAACTCAAAATGTTTAAAACATTCTTCACACACACACACACACACACACACACACTATATATATATATATATATATATATATATATATATATATATATATATGAGAAGTAAATACACAAACGATGTGTTTTTGATATGGCTTTTTTAGCCGACAATTTTTGGGAGAATATGTGCTTAATTAAAGTCACTATAAAGAGGAATATAACCTATTTCTAAACAAAAACGAAAAATCTAAGAAAGTCCGGTTGGTGTAGGGGTTACGGTCCTCGCCTGTCAGCTTGACAGTCAGGGTTCGAATCACGCACAAAGTGGTCTTCCTATCTATATCTCTGCTGGTGAGGCCGAAATGTACATACAGAGATTGATTTTTCTCGATTTGTTTAGCCTTACATTTGAATAGGTATGCCCGCCTAATTAATTAATTATTAATTAATTAACTTTCAAAATTAGGTACGACTTCAATTAAGCACATATTCTCCCATATATATATATATATATATATATATATATATATATATATTAGACTATGTACTCCGAACATCATTAGATACCATAAAAGAAAAAGGTTACACAATAAGAAAGGCAAGAAGCAGATATCCCGCTCAAAGAGTCACAGTTGCAGACTACGCTGATGACCTCGCACTTCTTGCAGATACACCGACAAAGGCTGAGTCACTACCACATAGCTTGGGGGAAGCAGCAAAGAATATCGGCCTCTATGTGAACTCTGATAAAACTGAGTTCATGAGCTTCAAAAAGAAAGGAGACATTTCCACACTCGACCGTAAGCCTCTTAAGCCAATAGAACAATTCACATACCTAGGTAGTAATATCTCATCCACAGAAAGCGATGTTAATACACGAATAGGAAAGGCATGGTCGGCCACAAATAAATTATCAGTCTTATGGAAATCCGATCTCACTGACAAGTTAAAGCGACAATTCTTCCAGGCTGTGGTTATATCAGTACTGCTGTATGGCTGCACCACTTCGACCCTAACGAAACGCCTTGAGAATAAGTTAGATGGGAGCTGCACAAGGATGCTGCGTGCAACCCTGAACAAATCGGGAAAACAGCACCTCACAAGGAAGCAGCTGTATGGCCACCCGCTACCCTCCCATCTCACAAACCATACGAGTGAGACCGCCTAGGCATGCAGGACACTGCTGGAGAAGCGGGACGAGCTCATAAGCGATGTTCTCCTGTGGGAGCCAACACATGGATATGCTAATGTGGGCCGCTCACCAAGGACCTACATTGACCAACTATGCGAGGATGCTGGTTGCTGCATAGAAGACCTCCCAGGGACAATGAGTGATAGGGAGGGTTGGTGAAATGAAACAAATACGAGAAAAAATTGATGTGAAAGGATTTTGGCGTTGTTTAGCCGTTATTTTTCTTTCGAAAGTATATATATATATATATATATATATATATATATATAAGCGAATCGATGTTTGTCTCCTAAAGGATTTTTTACTGTTTAGAAAATTTAGTATAGTTTTCGTGTCATTAAGACACGAAAGCTATACTAAATTATCCCTTTGTTTTAGGATTGAATTATGTTTGAAAAACATTCCATTTTAATTGGTTCTAATTAGTCGTAATTTTCAATTAAGTTGAAAACTGACCCGTCTCTTACTACCCGTTCTGTCTGTCACTTTCATCCTCTCTATATATATATATCTTGATTACCTCCTCATTTTATATGTTAGTTTCTCTGTGATTGTAAAGAGAGTGATTTGGAGAGTACGAAATATATTTGTATGTTAAGTTGCAGAGGCAACTAACCCATAGGTCTTTCTTAGAAATGTTACGGATTTATTTTAGTGTTTTTTTTTTTCAAATTCACCGGTAGTATTTTCTTTAAAAAAATTAATTCGCTTTGCAAACTCACTTTTCCCTAATCCCAATTATCTACCCAGAGCTCAATGGGTGACCCAAGTTCACGCTTTGTCTAGTATATATATATATATATATATATATATATATATATATTATATATTAAATTTTTACTTGAAGGCACTTACAACGCATGTATCGCATAAAATTCGATACTTTTTCTTATAGAAAATGAACTTGACAAGTGTAATCCCAGCAATATATATATATATATATATATATATATATATATATATATATATATATAGCTTCGATATCAACATGAAAATAAATTCATAATTTTTTGGAACATTTAGTTTTTCTAATATATATATATATATATATATATATATACTAGACAAAAAGTGACCCGTTGGGTCACCCGTTAAGCTCTCACTAGATGATTGGGATTAGGAAAAAGAGTAGGATCTGCCAAAATATCGTCTGCTTTCATTTTAAAAATTAATTAAATTTCATTAAACCGATTATTTAAGGTCAAATTTTTGTCTAAGTCGAAAAAGTAACATAATGAGCATAAGCAAAAAAGAAAAATGATATTACACATGTAATTTATTTTTGATACATTTAAAACGATGTTTTCGGTCAATTTCGATCATCTTGATCTGCCAAGACGCTACTTAAAATCTGTTTTTACAAAATAAATTCTAACTTTTGCGATTGAAAAAAATTCACACTGGATTGTCCAATTAGACACATAACCTAGTAAATAAAGGAGTTAGGTTAAGACAGTTCTAAATGACAGTTATCTCTAGACTGCAGGTTCAATCCTGCTCAGGGGCAGCAGTAACATAAAATAATAATTAACATAGCTTAACACCTGTACCCCAGTTATGGTTAGTGGAATGAGAACAGGATACCCCCGTGGGCTGAATAAAGAGTTAGGTTCAAAGTTCTGTGATGGCTCCCTATTACAAGAAGGTTCCTGTGTCCGACAAGAAATACCTGAAGAAGGCCGGAACGCTGTACAGATAACAATGAAGATGAAGACAATAGTCTGAATAATACAAATAATGGTAATCTTTGCAAAGCTCCGTCCTGGCCTCCTGCCTCAGAAACTGCTAGCCGCAGACTGCTGAAAAAACAACACCAGCTACGATTGAAGTCCGTAGCCGAAGCGGTATCACTTGAAAAAAGAAAAAAAACAACTTAGGGCGTTTTTCCTGAAAACCCAACCCCAACCCCCTCTAGTTAAAATTAAGTTTTATTACAAAATTTGTGGTTCTTTTTTTCCTGGGTCATCCAAATTATTTATTTATTTTCCATTAAACTAACCCTAAACCCAAACCCAACCCCAATCCTAGCCCTAAACCCTAATTCTATTTTTTTACACTCCTTCGGCTACGGATTTTAATCATAGCTGGGTTTTTTTTCAGCAGTCACTGGCTACCATTTTTTGAGGCAGGATTCCAGGACAGAACTCCGCAAATATTACCCAAATAATACTCCAAAAATTATTTTTTAGTTTTCATTTTCATTTTATTTTTCGACTTTCGGTACTTATTTACTACTCGAGCAGATTCTTTTAAAAAACGGTACTCTTCGCGGAGAACCGTCCCGCCTCCTGCCTCAAAAAACGCTAGCTGCTGAAAAAACACCAGCTACGATTGAAGTCTGTAGACGAAGCGGTGTCACTTGCAAAAAACAAAAAAAACAAAAAAAACAACCAGCTTAGGGCGTTTTTCCCGAAAACCCAACCTCAACCATAAACTCTAACCCACCCCTACTTAAACTTAACAGTTTTATTACAAAATGTCTGGGTTCTGTTTTTTCTGGGTTAGAAAAAAAACAGAGCCCAAATTATTTATTTTCCCATTAAACTAATCCTAAACACCAACCCCAACCTCAAACCCAAACCCTAACCCGAGTTTTTTTTTTATTCAAGTAACACCGCTTCGACTACGGACTTCAATCGTACCTGGGTTTTTTTTTTACAGCAGCCACCGGCAAGCATTTATTGTGGCAGGGGGCCGGGACGGTTCTCCGCGAAGAGTACAAAAAAATTTTTTTTTTCTTCTATTCAAACCTTCTGTCTTTAGTCTCTTTATTCATGCAGAAAATAGTATCAATCACATATATACACACCGTTATTTTGTACCCGAAAAACAAAGTCCAATTCAACACTGAAAATTTAATTAAAATCGAATACTTCCCTGAGTTTTGGTATATTTTTTTCAAATAGAATTGTATTTAAAAAAAACACGGATTTTTCAATGAATTGACCTAGACAATTGAAATAGACATTATAATTTTTATTGCGGGCGGGTGTTTTTCATCTCCCCTTTAGTCTAGAGAGGAAAAGAGAGTATAATGTAAGACAAGCGAAGGGGATGGGCGACTCTAGAGTTAGAGGATGTTGGAAGGCCATGACTGCTGCCTTTTTAGTAATAAAACTATTACATGTGATCAATTTCATTCCCCTTCACTGGCATATAGTGAGTAAAAAGGGAAGTTACGTATAATGTAAAGACAGAGACGTGTCAAGATTTGACATAATTGCAAATTACGACTAATTAAAGTGGATTTTTTTTCAAACATTAAGTAATCCTAAAACTAAGGAATAATTTATGACAAATTTCATGTGATCAAGGTCACCAGCAAAAAATAATTTAGCTATTGAAAGCTCAAAATCTCAGCTTTAGTATAATAATAGAAGATAGATATATATAAAATTCATAATCTATACATCCAATGGCTTTTTGTTACCGTTGGTTTCAAAGCATTAGATGCTTATCATCAGACAAATCGCCTTAGAAACAAATGACATCCAAATGAAAATCCATTACGTTGCTCTCGCTTTATTCGTCCGCGTGTCTCCCCTCTTGTGTGCATGATGTTAAAAATAACACTTTGAAAATATGTCTGATGAGAAGCATCGAATGCTTTGAAACCAGCGGTTACAAAAAGCCATTGGGTGTATAGATTATTATAAAAAATATAGCTCTTACAACTGTAATCGAGCACTTTATTTTCCTTCCTCCAATATAAAAAAATAACACACACACACACACACACACACACACACACACTCACTCACTCACACACACACACACACACACACACACACATTGGATTTTACAGCATGTCAACCCACTGGGTCATTTTATATCGAAGACATTTTGTCTTATTCATTCTTGACGTGTACTCAATTTATTTGAAACTCAATTTTTTAAAACACATTTTTAGAACTCATTTTTTTTTATTTAACCCATAGATGAGACCCTAACAGGTACTAACACTTCGGGTCAGAGTGGACCTGGGAGTAATGGGGATCAAGGGGTAGTCCACACTCCTCAGAGGTCCAGAACTGGAACCTCACCACTAGATGTAGTTTAACGTCATACCTAATACATTTATAATAAAAAGAGTTGGGAGTTAGCAATAGGGTTGGAACAATCATATAATGTGACCAGCCGTTTGATCGGTGGGGGCCTCTCTAACCGCTCGTTTAGCCCTAGGGCCAAAGTGGACTGTTGCATGTCATTGACTGCTCAGCCACTAGGATTTCTGTCTTTAAGCATCACAGGTCGCCACCCACAGCCAACAGGTAGCCCCATTGGCGAGTCTTAACCCTCTGCAGAGGTGCAGTCGGTGCATTCAAAGCCCCATCGACAGGGCTGAAACTTGAGTAACGGTATATATATATATATATATATATATATATATATATATATATATATATATATATATATTAAAGCAATTAAAATGAAAACAATACCTGAAAGAGAAGATGCAGAGATTTAAAATTATGGTACTAATACAGAATAGCGCGCAAGAGATAATGTCATTAGATTACGTATAAAAAGCATTACATTTCACGGAAATACCCGAAACCTTTGAAACGATAAAGTCGGGGTTAGGGTTAGGTTACTTCCGGATTTTCCGACATCTAATGTTATTTATACGTAAAATGCGATTCTAATCGCGCGCTATTCTGCATTTATACCAAAATTATTTACAGGTGTATGCATAAACAAAATGGAACGATTCGAAAGAGCAGACTTTGACTAATAATGCAACAGAGAAACGACTAATTATTTTGTTCTAACCTAATATTTAACTGATGACATTATTAAATTCGTATCCCATTAAATATAATGCTCTTCTTACCGGGGCGTGTTAAAATTCCCAGGCGAGCGAGACCTAAAGGAAGCACCTACTCAAATTGAAGGAACGTAAAACTTGAATGTTTGCCGGCATTTAAGCAGCGACAAAAATATAATGTTCTTTATGATGTAAGAAAAATATCTTATCAGTATTTTATTTTAATTTTATTGGTGACGTCAGCTTATACGCCTAAACTCGTGATGTCACGTGGCTGTTTCTTGCTAAACCGAATGCTGTGACGTAGATTGTTTTTTTGTTTTCTTTTACTTTTGATTTTTATTCACCTCCCTTATTAAAGCTCTGGATGTTGCTTGGATGGTTGGTTGGTTGGTTGGCTGGTTGGTTGGTTGGTTGGTTGGTTTTTACGGCATGTTAACCCATTTTATGCCTTTTTGTTTAATGTTTTGTGTTTTTGTTTTATTCATTCCTGATGGGTACTCAATTTTCTTTTATACTCAATTTTTAAAAAACATATTTTCAAACTCATTTTTTTTCTCTATTTAACCCATAGATGGGACCCTAAAAGGTACTACGACTCCAGGTCAAAGTGGGCCTGGGTTAAAGCTCGGGACCTGTAAGATATATAATATTAGCGTGAATCCCAGGTGGCCATCCCCCCAGGAAACACTTTCCTCCTCGTCTAAAAAGGGTAGGGCTGGATTTATTGCCCAGTGCCTGAGGCGCGTCATAAGAGGAATGTCGAGGGGATACACGCAATTTTTAACACTGGCCATCGCATGAACTTCAATTTGTATGTAGCTCCCCACTATAATCGGACTTCATCTGACATGGTGAAATGTCGGAAAATAAATTCCACATTAAAGTTTTTTTTGTGGATACGCATGGTGTAATGATTACCGTCGTAGGAAATGGACACGGCGACACGAGTTCAAATCCTGGACGAGGCGGTTTGCATTTTACATAGCGCTAATACCATTGGGAAAGGTATGAATCCAATGATTCTCCATCTCGCTATGGGTAAATAGTACGCCATACTGGACTCTTTAACCTCTTTTAGTCTAGGAGAAGGAAATTGCTTGTGCTGAGTAATTTGCTTGGTAAATAAATACATCTGATCTTGTGTCGATCTTGCCCTCGTAGGAGAACGATTGTTGGTTGAATAATGTTTCCTCGTATAGAATGAATACGAGAACAATTTACGACGATAACAACAAAAATAATATTCTATTTTCTGGGCAAACTTAATAGAATACAATACAACATAAGAATAAGTGATAAGAATGACCTTATATGAAATTGAAGGTGTCCCGCCGTGGTGTAATGGTTAGCAAGATAGTCTCGCTGATCCATTTCTACTTACTAGTTCGATGTTCGCTGGATATCCCATATAAAAAAATTCCCACGTTAAAAAGACCTTGTGTTTATCCGGTCTGGTGGGAGGTCAGGTAAAAATATACATGAAATTAATGCGTCTTTAGTAACTGGTCTGCGATGGATGTTTTCCTATTTGTAATGAATCGGCGAAAAGAAAATCTACTACAAATGTAGAATAGCGCGCAAGAGATAATATCATTAGAATCGGATTTTACGTATAAATAGCATTAGATTACGGAAACTCCCGAAGTTACCTAACCCGAACACTAACAATAACCCGAACCCTAAACCTAATCCTAACTCTTACCCTAACGCTAACATCTCAAAGGTTTCAGGTATTTCCGTGAAATGTACTGGAAAACAAAGCTTTTTATACGTAATCTCATATTATCTCTTGCGCGCTATTCTGCATTAGTACCGTTATATGAATATTACTTTATGAAAATTGACATGTAGTAGAGTGAGCGGGTTCATATATTTTCTCTGAATACTACTATGAAGTAGAGGGGGTGGTCTGTATCATAGATTCAGGGAGTGGGGGTTAGCGGGTATGAGCGAGGCCACCGTAGGCCTCGGTATGAGTCCCTAGCACCGGCCCTGTCGATGACGATAAGAATATAAATTGACTCAAATTTCGCTTTAGGCAAAACCTGAAAGAAGATGGATCCATGAGGAAAAGGGTTTGGGTTTTGTTTTTTTTTTACTTTGAAAGGGAATTTTGTGTTTCACAGGTGAAAGAAACGAGTATCAGTGAATGTTTGGGATTTTGACATTGACAAATTACTGCATCGAGGAAAAAAAAAAAAAAAAAAAGAAAGAGACTGAGTCAAAAGGAAAGGATCAGTA
>CM042145.1:46612341-46722341 GCA_023376005.1 Doryteuthis pealeii | reverse complement strand
AGATTATAGAGAATAGGTTCCTCCCCTTGTTTATTATCTACAATTGATATTCTCAATAAATTATTGAAGATTCAGACAAATAAAAATTCGAATAAGAATTAAGAGATCGACTTCAGGGCATAATTCTAAAAACATGAAGAATATTGTCTTGTTTTCTAGCTAAAGGGTCAAAATTCCATCTGATTTGATTACTAACCGCACCCTACAAAATACATAAAAGAATTTTGTCATGACTACAGACTACAAAAACTGGACAGGTGATTCATCATGCTGCGTCATAAAAATTCTACTCACGTTTTTGGCGGTAAATATTTTTTGTCGACTGCGACCAACGACGAGAGAGATTCTTTGAGCTTATATTTTCTTCCAAAATCTAATTGTTTAAATTATTTTCCTTTATGAATGACTTGATATTTCGGACTGTTGTCCTCATCTTTATTGTTGTATGTAGAAACACATTGCCCAGGCCACTGTAACCTCGGGCCTTGTTTAGGTGTTTCTTAATTACCTTAAAATAAAGTCATCATCAGACGATAATCTTGAGCTCAAACGTTGTTTCGGAGTTCCTCCAGTCTTACTCAATGTTCCATGTTTATCCGAGCATAGTAATGCCCAAACCTGGGAAATCAACAGCCAAACTATTCTAACTGATTTCCCAGGTTGGATCATTGCTATGCCTGGATACACAGGAAACACCCGAGGAAAACCGGTGGATATAGCGGCCGAAACGTTGGGATTTTACATACCACAATAAAGATAAAGACAATCAATCAAAATTATACATATGTTTCTTTAGTTCTTTTCCCTTTTCCTTTCTTCATTGTAATAAAAGTAAAGTCAGCGGAGTGGCCTGTTATCGGTATCAACCAGACAGCGAGGGAGTCTATCCCCTTTTTACTAGCGCTAGACCAGGGGGGACTTTTTTTTCTGATGTGCAGCGCCACACCTACCGTCAGCTGCCAGATGCTTTAACGCACAGATCAGATTACACAAGCTGGGCAACTCATGCGCTGTTGGCATATGACGTTAAACTGCATCTAACGGTGAAGTTCCAATTCTGGAGCTCTGTAGAGTACCCCTTCATTACCACTACCCCCAGGTCCACTTTGACTCGGAGTGGTTGTACCTGTTAGGGTCCCATCTAAAAAATGAGTTAAAAAATGTGTTTGGACCTCGATTGGTGTACATGGCCTGCTTAAATAGTCAATGCGAGAAAATGGTTGTAGACATGGTTGGCTTCCGGTTTACCGTTTGGTTCGGGATATATCATACTTTAATTTCTTGAATTTTATACTTCTGTATACAGCTGGAGAAGCAAGGACGAACTCACAAGTGACGTTCTCCTGCGGAACCAGTATAGGACTGGCCAGTAAAACCTACATCAATCAGCCCTGTGTAAATACTGGATGCTGTGCGGAAGACCTTCCAGGGTGATGACCGATAGGGACGGGTGGCGAGAGAGAGAGAGAGGGAGAGAGGGGAGAAGGGGGAGAGAGAGGCGGACAGGGAGATAGAGAATCATGGGAATTCGTGCTGTTAACGCAACCTGATAATGATTTACTGTATTCAGTGCCGGTGCTAGGGTCTCATGCCCCCCCCCAATATATGATATGAGTCCCCACTCTACTACATGTCAATTTTCATTTTAGTATTCGTATAAAATATATGAAACCCATCCTTCCGGGAGCTTCCAATCAGGTTCACCCCCGGTAGAGAGGTTCGCGGGTAGTACACGCTGACCTTGGTTGTATTGGCCGAATAAATTTCGCTGTGTATAAAAACTGAAGTTCTTGTATAAACGACAGGCCCCAGCTATGGGTACAAGTACTGTTCTTCTACAAGGGTGGCTTTGGCATAACATAACCCCATTAATGTTGATAGGCCATTAAATAACAAAACCAAACCACAAGAGACAGGTAAATGAGTAATAATGTAGAAATTTCTCAACATTAACACAATAGGATCATGATGGACTCGTCGACCCGAGTTCAAATTCTGGACGAGGCTGTTTACATTTCACATAGTGCTAATACCCTTGGGAAAGGTATGAATCCAGCTACTCTCCCTCCAGCTATGGGTAAATAGTAGGACGGACTGGGCTCTTTAACCCGGGCTAGGTAATCAATCTTGGAGAACGATAATTCTGAATTCAAACCTGTTAAACTCCGCTTAAAAATTGACCTTGTGTCACATCCTGCTCGTGTGGAGGGGTTGGTAAATATATATACATATAATTTCTATATCATCGTGCATGTTACTAAAAATGCATTTCACGTTCTGTAAAGTTATCAAAGTAGCCTATAGTCGGTATCACCCAGACAGCGAGGGGGTCTATCCCCTTTTCGCTTGCACTAGACCAAGAATATTGTTTTTACTGAGATGGGGCGCCACACCTACCGCCAGCTTCACACTTTACCGCACAGATCAGATTACCCAATCTTTGTTACTCATACGATGGGTTTGCGGGAACCGGCATCGAACCAGGAACCTTACGATTCGAAGGTGGGTGTTCTAACGGTGGAAATTCAAATGGGGGCGGGGGGGGGGGGGGTAGAAAGAGATCAGGGTAAATAATTCTTTCTATCAAAAAAAAAAAAAAAAGAATCTTGAAACCGTCAATGACGATATCATCTATTAAATCAAAACAAAACATGGGTACATATGTCTGTAGAAAGATGACAGGTGTCACGAAAACCCACTCCCTCGGTCACGTGATCCAGGTAGTTCTAATTGTCATCGCTGTGTTTGTCATAAGTCGTGGTATTAGTCCCGCTACCCGAACAGAACATTTCGGCACTTTTTGTCTGGTCTGAAGAAGAAAAGTAAAAACCCTTTGAAGAGAACATCGCGAAGAGAACTTCTGACCGCTTATCATATTTACAAACAGGCTCGTTTAATCGCATTGCACATTAATGGACTTATTATTATGATTATCATGATTATCATGATTACGGCTAATGATGACCAATAACGTTTGCTGATGTCTCTCCAGACAACAATACAGATTCCTTTGTATTTTCAACAAAGGTTGGTACGCATTTAAGTATTCTTCGTTTTTTTTTTGTTTTTTTTTAAAATGAAATTACTTGAATGTTTTGCTCAGTTTATTAATATATTATGTGTACATTATTCTTGGACAAACGCGCGTACACACACACACACACACATACAGAGAGAGAGAGAGAGAGAGAGAGAGAGAGAGAGAGAGAGAGAGTAAATCAAAGAACATTTATACTTAGTCGGAATCAACTAGCATTATTTCTACCAATTTATTAATAAACATGAAGTTGATGAAATGTGTGTGTGTATCTGGAGAGTTTAATTAGAGATTTTGGGCCGCTTGATGTATGTAAAATGTCCGATTTTTAACCCTTTTCTTCTTCTTTAACATGTGTGTGTGTGTGTGTCTGTCTGTCTGTCTGTCTGTCTGTAAGTCTGTCTGTGTGTCTGTGGTTTGTTTCACTTCTTGTGTATCAATAAATTGGTTGTAATAATTTTCATCAACTTCATGTCTATTAATAAATTGGTAGAAATAATGCTAGTTGATTCCGACTAAGTATAAGTGTTCTTTGATTTACTCTCTCTCTCTCTCTCTCTCTCTCTCTCTCTCTCTCTCTCTCTCTCTCTCTCTCTCTCTCTCTCTCTGTATGTGTGTGTGTGTGTGTGTGTGTGTGTGAATAAAATGAGGAAATCAATGTATGAGATCATGTATATATATATATTTTTTATTTAACAACAACCAACCAACCAACCAACCTAGTTGGCTAAGTAAATTTGTTTGTACGGGTTGTCGATGCAATTCGTACTTTTATTGGATTATAAAATATTTGAATGTTTTGCTCTGTTTATGAATATATAATGTGCACATCATCCTTGGACAATATTCAGGATAAGAGTTTACATATATTAATTGATCATTACAAAGTTTAGCGTAATTTGACACAAGACTACAAGCTTCTTCAATAAGTAACCGTAAGATTAGTTTTCCAGCCATTACTTCACTACGATATTCACTTGAACTGATGCATAGTTCTGATAAATATGAAATATCTAAAAGCCGAAAAAAGAATTTATAATTTCCGAAGGATGAAGATGCCTCGGGCATTATTGTACGAACTGATTGTAAACGAAGATAAAGAACCCCAAGATACATCTATATAGTAAAGTAAAAAGTAGAGTTGGCGGAGTGGCCTATTGTCGGTATCAGCCGAACAGCGAGGGAGTCTATTCCCTTTTCGCTAGCGCTAGACCAGGGAGATTGATGTTTTGGGGTTTTTTTTGTTTTGTTTTGCTGAGGTGGGGCGCCAC
Organism: Doryteuthis pealeii; assembly: GCA_023376005.1. Taxonomy (NCBI): domain Eukaryota; kingdom Metazoa; phylum Mollusca; class Cephalopoda; order Myopsida; family Loliginidae; genus Doryteuthis; species Doryteuthis pealeii. The sequence continues at coordinate 46,718,033 of CM042145.1, read as the reverse complement.
AACTACCGTCAGCTTACAGATGCTGTTTTACCGCGCAGATTAGATTGCCCAAGCTGTGCTACTCATGCGCTGAGCAGGTGAGGGCCTGTATCGAACCAGGAACATTCCAATTTTCAAGGCGGAGGCTCTACCGACTGAGCTAAAGGATATGAGTATATTGGTTTAAAACTCATTTCCTACGTATTTATATTCCCTCGAAACCAAAACATGGATTAAAACGTATATTCTGTTCTTTGAGTTATTATGCATTTTATAGTATAATTATCTCGGCATACTGATTTGTTTTTTTAATACATATTATCATTAAACACACACACACACACACACACACACACATGCACACGCGCGCGCACGCGCAAAACACACACACACACGCGAAAAATGCCAAATGAAAGAACACTAATAACCATGGGGCCAATGCAAGATGATTTGTCACCCTAGGCAAGCCTTTTAGATCTATACCACCTTGAAAGTTTTGATTAACTAATATAGGTACAGTAACTCATTGCTACATTGATTCTAACTTTCGAAACACCATTGATAACATAATTGGTGGCTTTATTACTTCCATCCATGCAAATAACTAATTATTTTTTATTACATTAAGTCAATAAAACATTGACCTAAAATGTCAATGGAACAATTTTTAGTTATTTTTTTTTTTTTTTGTTTATCTTAGGATAATATTTTTTTTTAATATCATAAACATTTAGCTTGCTCCAGCCTCCTGCAATTTATGACCATCATTATATTATTATATACATGTAGGGAAAACTAAGATACTTATGTGTTGTGACCAGTCATTAGTCAGACAATATATCAGGTTGACATGTTAAGTATAAACAGAAAAAGCTTAATGGAGAGATATAACAGTTATGAATAAAAAAAAAACTAATTGGTAATTCTAACCAAGCCATATCCGACCCTCCAAGTACAGTGTCCACCACAGTTTTCCCTTTAATTTTAATTTTATCAAAGTTTGTCCTGAATTTGTGGTGCCCCGAGATCTTGGCGCCCTTGGCGATCGCATTGTTCGTCTAAAGGGTAACACCGGCCCTACTAAAACCTAGTCGCCTAATTGAATTTTGTATGTACGGATTATCTATGCAATTCGATATTTTAATGCTTTCATTTGATTTTTTAAAATTATTAATGCTGCACTCTGGTGTTACTATTTTCATTGTAAACTCTGGTTGATCTGTTTCGGATTATTATCAGGTACAGATGCAGAATAGCGCGCAAGAGGTAATATCATTAGAAGCATATTTTACGTATAAATAGCATTAGATGTCGGAAACACCGAAGTAGCTTAACCCTAACTCTAACCGTAACACTAACCCTAACCCTTACCCTAACCCTAAACCTAGCGACTCAAAGGTTTCGAGTATTTCCGTGAAATGTAATGAATTGTAATGCTTTTTATACGTAATCTAATGATATCATCTTCTGCACACTATTCTGCATAAGTACTTATTATCATACTGAATTTTTTATTTCATTTTAATAGCGATCCATTTGGATAAGACCTAATTCACTTAACTATAAACAGATAAACAATCTGATGCCATGACATTCCCCTTAGTGTTTAACAACTACTTTAATGCAATAAAAGATGTTAAAATTTCGATTCTTCCCTTCACATAATCTAAGACAACCAAATTCTAATTCTTATACTTTTTGGCTAATTGGATGCATACTTGCCAATACCTGAAGGAACTGATTGACTTTTGTTGCGGATCTCACATTTCATCTTCCTAAATTACTTTTATTTATTTGTTCATTTATTTAATTTTTGCTTATCTTGGACATATCTATTTTCAAACTAGATTACATTATTTTTTACTTGCAGGCCCAGTGGATATACCACAGTATGATGATAATCTAATTATTACAATGTTTGATATGTTTACTTAAGAGCTATTACATTACTTCAATATGTTAAAAGTATAATAATCTTGATTTAACTCTCTCTCTCTCTCTCTCTCTCTCTCTCTCTCTCTCTCTCTCTCTCTCTCTCTCTCTCTCTCTCTCTCTCTCTCTCTCTCTCTCACACACACACACACACACACACACACACATTCTCTCTCTCTCTTTTTTTCTTTCTTTTTTTTTTCATTATGTTCGATTGAAACAGATTCGCGCTCATCCTCTCTCTCTCTCTCTCTCTCTCTCTCTCTCTCTCTCTCTCTCTCTCTCTCTCTATATTTTCCCCTACTCTTTTTTCTTCTTTCTTATATTTTTCTGAGTAGCATATCCCTTTTCATCCCTTTCCTTCTTTATAATAAAAACGGAATGGTCTATTATGTAGCTGAGTTGACGACTATCATAAGAAATAAGAATTCGATGGATAAGCAACACCAGATAATTGGGATTTACATTTTTGAGTTTGATCTTGGACAATTTGGACGGTCTCATTTTTAACCTGAGGGTGTTACAAATCGATAACGAACGTACTTTTAAGGAACACGAGTATTAATATATAGATATCGAAGATAGCAATTTTCTTACCGCAGGTCGAAAGTTAGTGAATGGTCCCTTATTGGTAGTTTTTCTCGATTGTTCAAGTTTGGGCCTATTCTGATTTCGGTTTCTTTGTTTAATAGCATATCAACTTTCTTGGGTTATTTAATGCCAAAGCCATCGTTTTTTAGAAGAACAGTAGCGGTACTATTTACTCCATAGAATCCATAGAAGAATGGGGGGATTCATACTTTTCCCAAGGGTATTAGTCCGAAAGTGAACATAATAGCGCGACTGGGGTTCAAACTCGCTTACTACGATGTAGCAGTCCAACACGTTAGCCACTACACCACAGCGACTCACCCTGATTTATTTTAATAACTATTAAATATTTTGTATATCATTTGATATATATTTTCAAACTTTATAGCAAAAAACAAGAACAAAATCATTTAAATGTATATTTATGTCCTTAAGTTAAGTAAAGTCATCGTATAAAGTGCACTTTAGTGCAAGGAAATGTCACAAAACGACAGGTTCGAATTGATGAATGAATAAGCTATTATATCAAGTTGGGTACTAATGCAGAATAGCGCGCAAGGGATAATATCATTAGATTACGTATAAAAAACATTAGATTTCACAGAAATACCCGAAACCTTTGAGACGCTAGGGTTATAGGGTTAGGGTTTATGGTAAAATGCGATTCTAATGATATCACTTGCGTGTTATTATGCATTTGAACCTCAAGTTGTGCTAGCAACACGAACCCCCCCTCTCTCTCTCTCTCTCTCTCTCTCTCTCTCTCTCTCTCTCTCTCTCTCTCTCTCTCTCTCTCTCTCGTCATCTGTCCATACCAAGCTAATGTATGTAAGTTTTGCTAGTCAGCCAACACTTAGTCCACATCGCAGTTATTCGTCTTAATTGGATGTTTTTGAGATGGAGGGGGGGGGGTAAGTGGCCGCATAGCTGTTGTTTTGTAGTATGCTTTTCCCAAGCGTTTCGTAAATGTCCAAGTGGTGCAACCATACAATAGAACTGACACAGACACAAATAATTTACACTTATATGATATCAATTATGATATGAGCAGTGCCCTGTTGTATTGTTCATCTTACTTTTATGGTTTTTGAGATGGGAGGTAAGTGGCCATATAGCTGTTGTTTTGCTGGGTGGTACTTCCAGGATTTGTTTAGAGGATTCACTAACCCAAAAATAAAAGAAACTCTGATTTCGAATAAGACCTTTTTAGGTTATTTCCTATGACTCCAACATAAACAAAGGGGAACCACTCTTGACTGATAAATTATTTATTTAAACCCTAACCCTAACCCTAAACCCTAACCCCATCTTTTTTCCTAGTAGATAAATAAATAAATAATGTATCAGTCAATAGTGATTCCCCTTTGTTTATGTTAGACTTATAGGAAATAACCCTGGACGAAGCTGCTGGCATTTCCATGGCGCTAATACCCTTGGGAAAGTATGAATCCAATTCCCCCTCCAGCTATGGGTAAATAGCAGGACAGACTGGACTCTTTAACCATGGCTAGGTAACCAGTCTAGGAAAAGGAAAACTCTGAATTCAAACCTGTTAAACTCCGCTTAAGAAATTGACCTTGTGTCGCATCCTTCTCGTGCGGAGGGGTTGGTAAATATGTATAGGAAATAACCCCTTTTTAAGTTTGACTTCAAAACTCTTAACTCAGATTTTAGAAGCATCACGCTGTGCTGATTAATAACATTACCATGCTTCTTCGCAACTAATCAATTACCCTGTTTTTTTAATGACTATTATTAGTATACTAAACTTTGAACCTCTTCACAATAACTTTAAAACATTTAAATGACTGAAATGAAAATATTACGGATGTTTTAGAGGCCATTTTGTTAAGTTATATGAAATACAAATCTCAAAAGTAATCATTTCTCCAAAGTTTGGTAGAATATTGTTTACAATTAAAATAAACAATAAACCAGTGTACTTAGAACAGTGTTTCCCAATGTGGGTTAATCTAACTCTTTGTCTACTTTAAGCTGCTCCCAGCAGCTCTCCCACCACTACGATCCCACGGTAAGCCGCTGACAGCAGATGTAAAAAGGACTCTGATTACAATAATAATAGGACTTTATTTTAATAGAATGAGTTCTAAGGTTAATAGATAGTGAACTTTGAAATATCCCATCATACAGGTAACAAAAAATACCAAGAAAATTTGTACAGCCGTGGGGGAAATTTGGTAGGCAAAGAATTAAGATATATATTTTTTATTCTGTCTGTATTATACTGTCTGTAAGATGAGGACAACAGTCCGAAATATCAAAATCATTCATATATCTTTTAATCATATTATTTCAAAAAATGGTTTTCACAATTTTCAAGATGACGATGAGAAGAGTAAATCTGACGCTGCAGCGAATATTCAAATTTCAATATTAAACCAAAATTTAAGAGGATAGGATTTGAATTTTTTTAAATGAAAGTCTACATGCAGGAGCTATAAACATTTGTCGCGTAATACGTTTTTGGATCATCAAATTTTTGACGAAATAATGTCGAACTTGCATAAAACCTTCATGCATCTTAGAAGATGTTTTTATAGAATCTATCATTTGTTGAATTTATAAGGAATATCATGTTAACTCTTTGCCTACTTTAGGCCGCTCACAGCGGCTCTAATACTACTGCAATCCTACCGCAAGCAAAGTACAAAAATAGATGGCTAGTTCATTATAATTTAGCAGGACTCAGATTACAATAATAGCAGGACTTTATTTAAATATAATGAGTTCTGAGGTGAATAGATAGTGAACTTTAAAATATCCCATCATACAAGTAAAAAATACCAAGAAAATTTGGTACAGCCGTGGGGGGAATTTTGTAGGCAAAGAGTTAAAATGATTTTAATTACTTCAATAATTAAATAAATATATTATTAATAAATTATAGATAGTTTAATGGTTTAGATTTAAATTAAATTTCGTGAAATAATTTAATCAACATTAGATTAAAGTTCATATACTGAACAATTAAATATTTTATAATCAAATAAATTAATTGTTGAAAAACCATATTTTATTTTAATCTCTAAAGTACACTTCAGTGGCGACAACTGATTAACTGTTTAGAAATTTCTATGATTTATCATCGGGATTTTTCAAGAAAAAAAATGATTGATTGCATTTAAACTGTCAACAAACTCAGTTTTTTCTTTTGGCCTTATTTTGTTATATTAACAACTGACATACAAGAAGAAGAAAATAGAAAAAAGAACGAGTCACTGCTGCAATTAGAACTGAAATATCCCATCATACAGGTAAAAAAAAAAAGAATGGCAAGAAAATTTGGACCATATTACCTCTTGGCACCCGATTAAGAAAGGACATGTTTTTAATTTTCACCGTCAATATCCTTATTTGTCGGGGGTTAGGGTTAGGGGTTGGTTTTATAAAAAAATTTTAAATCTAAAAATCGTCTGTTAAAACAACCGGATATTAACGGTGTAAATGAAAAACATGTCCTTTCTTAATCAAGATCAAAAGGGGGGTTCCTAAAGGTCATATGGTCCGAAAATTTGATAGAGACGTGGGGGAAATTTGATAGGCAAAAAGTTAAGCCGTTCACAGTGGCTCTTCCCAACATTCTAAGTCACTAGTTCATTATAATTGAGCAGAAGGAATCAGATTACAATAATAATATGACTTTATGCGAATTAAATGAGTTCTGAGGTGAATAGATAGTGAAATTTGAAATATCTCATCATACAGGTAAAAAATACCAAGAAAATTTGGTACAGCCGTTGGGGAAATTCGGTAGGCAAAGAGTTAAACTATTGATCATTTTATAAGCTGCAGCATTACATATACTTTAACTTGAAAAGGCAAATTAATCAGTGGAGGTCGCTGGAATCTCAAAGATACAGCTTTGAAAAAAATATATACCATTTTGGAATTTTTGTAAAGTCAATCGGCTATGTAAGCTTGGCTGCCATTGTCTTATTTTGAAATTAAACCGTTTGCTACCCTGGGGCAGTGTGACTTAAGTCCTTTGGCGCGTTTTTTTATTCAGTCAAGAAAACACGTTAATCTTAGTTTATTTTCAATTTTTTGATACTATTAAAAAAAATATTTTCCCTATGCTTCGTAAAAAAAAAAATTCTTAAAATATATTTAAAAAGTATTTTTAATATATTATATATATATATATATATATATATATATATATATATATATATATATATATATATAATATATAGTTGACTGTTATTATCTCTAATTTAAATATAACCTAAATTAAATCTAAAACCGAAAACGAAATGGACAGAATTGACTACAATACATATTCTGATCATTTCTCAACAGAATTTTACAAATGTAAGATATCCGTTTAATCCTAATTTGTTTTGATTGTTTTGATTGTTCAATTTTCTATTACCCTCACATATATTAAATTCATGCTTCGAAAGAATCCAGTAAAAATAATTTTTCCCAAAATGATTTCTCTTAGAAGGTTTTTTCCCTTTAAAAAGAATATTTTGTGATAATTTTTTCCCTAAATTCTAAACTATATAATTAAAAAAATATATAATTAAAATATGTATAAATAAATAAATAAATAAATAAATAATATAATAATAATAATAATAATAATAATAATAATAATAATAATAAACATATATATATACACACACACACACTCATAACCAATCCTTATACCATTAACCATTTGTACATGATTTACTCTATCTTCACCAACCCAGTATATAATACCCTCCTACACTCAACACCTAACACCTGTGGCATAATCATCAGAACCTTACTGCTACACACCCCATCTGAGAAAAAAAAAACTCCTACTACCAACCTCTGCTAACACCAACAATTGACCACCCTCCCCTATTCACGACCTCCTAATTCACCAGTATGAAAATGTTCACCATTGAAGCAAAAACTCAATCCAACGTCCTGAAGAAGGTCTAACAGACCGAAACGTTACAGCGTCGACATCACTACCTACAATAGACATTAATTTTGTACAACATCCCGTGTTTGTCTACCTTTCTCCACACACACACACACACACACACATATATATATATATATATATATATATATATATATATATATATATATATCATAACTGTCAACTGTAATCAAGCAAGATTCGCTTTTTGTTGTGAGGTTTAAGATTAAAAGCAGATTTGAGTGACAGGTTGCGCACTTTGTCAAAATTCAAGTTAAGTTTAAATTTGTAAAAAAAAAAAAAAGAAAATGCAAACCGTGCAAACAAACAGGATGCTGTTTGTCCTGTATTTTCGTGTGACGTTTTAGGCCTCCAGCTGTTTGGCAATCTTTATTGCATTCGGGAAAACTTAATGTCATTCACCAGATTTTAAGTTATGACTTCGTGGTTATTTATACGATGACTAAACTAATTATGTCTTAGAAAAAACAACAGACTCTCCCACGTATCTTACAGGTAAGATCCAATTTATTTTGGAAGGTCAATATACTCTCCGTTACGAGTTACACGTTTTTAGTTTTTTTTTTAGTATTCTATTTGCTTCATTTACATTCGTTTTACCGATCGAGATGGAAATATTTCCTCCAGGAGTGGGGGGGGGGCTGACACGTGCTAGTTCTTCCCAGTCACCCACTAATATAAAGATTTCCTTAAGGGAAACTTTTTTATATATGTACTAGAAGCGGCTACCCAGCATTCGCCTAGGCAGAGGGGAGGAAACCCTGGTGTATTGATTTGTTTACTTTTGAGATTTACCAATGCTGGACATTTTTAAGTAGAATTTCAATGCTATTTCTATGTATATTTTGTTTTTTAAATAACTTCTAATATGAATAAAATCTTCACAATTTTTACACAAAAAGCAAGAAGCTGTGATTTAATATAATAATATATATATATATATATATATATATATATATATATATATATATATACTTTCTCGTTGGTTGTTTTATTTTCGTAGTTTCATCCGGACATACATATGTGGGGTGACAAGCGGCTTAATATTTTAGCTATAAAGGTAGCTGGTTATTTCTGGTGCGTGATCACAGGGTTTGCTTTTAACCCCATCTTATTTGGTGGTCGCACTGAAAAGGAATTCAAGGAAAGAAAAGGAAGAGACAAAGACAAAAGGTAGTTTTAGGATTCAGGCTTTATTCACGGGTCATAACAACCACGTGGAGAGGAAATTTATTCCCGTCCAGAAATAGTTTCGTCCCAGTTAATGCCTAAGTTCGAATGGCCGAGAGATTATCTTGGGGATCGGAAGTCTGTCCTTTTTTCCTGCTCATGCTCGGGGGGGGGGGGTCTTCCGATCTAAAAGGCTCATGGGAGCTTTTTTGGTTTTTTTTAATCCCCCACATACATACATACATACATACATACATACACGCCAACTGTCCTTTACATATGTATAGCTAGATGGTGTCTGAGAAGTTGTCACGATATTCGAATAAGACCTGAAGGTGGTGTGAATGTTGACGTACCCACTACATTCCGCATTTTTCTCAGATCTGATAGATCACCTTTCTTGCCCTTCCTATTTTGGAGATGGAACAAGACATGACATGACCTAAATGTCAGTCCTTTTAACTCCGAAAAAAAACCTGTATTTTTTTTTACTTTGTGCACTAAGAATGATATAAATGTATAAATAAATAATTAAATAAATAGATGAAATTACTCTGACGATGATAATCTTTTCTTTTTGTTTTATCTTTTCTTTTTGTTTCTAGACGACATGTTTATCCAGTTTAATATCGATGTTGTAAGAATCAGGTTAATATAATTCGTCCCACCTGAGACCTGAATGCTAGAGGCAAACCATTACCGATATACTGCTCGGCTATAGAACTTTGGCATATTAAGGGAGGCGCTCGAAGAGTAACGGTTATCGTTGTAGCAAAGGGATTCGAGTTCAAATCCTGGTGAAAAGGATTGTGACAAAAAAAATCGATATACCAATGTTCCTTCTCTGTTACACAAGAATATACCAATGTTCTTTGCTCAGAACTCATTCTATTCAAATAAAGTCCTATTATTATTGTAATCTGAGCCCTTCTACCCAAGGCAGTGACTGAGGGTCTTAATGACCAGGGTATGACGTTAAACTGCATCTAATGGTGAGGTTCCAGTTCTGGAGATCTGAGGAATGTGAACAACTCCTTCATCACCATTGCTCCCAGGTCCACCCTGACCCGGAGTGGTAGTACTGTTTGGGTCCCATCTATAGGTTAAATAGAAAAAAAAATAGTTTAAAAAATTTTTTTTTTGAAATTAAGTTAAAAAAAGAATTTTTAATGCCCATCAAGAATGAATAAAACAAAACGTCTTCGACACAAAATAACTTTTTTATAACAATTAATTTTTGACAAGAAATCGAAATTAATTTTGTACCAAATTATTCCATTTGACTGGTTCCCTACTGCCAGTCTCAGGGTCAGTTAACGGATAATGGAAAAGATGACAGGGATATTCACGTAGTGATTTTTAATTTAAACAAGTGACACGTGCGAGAGTCGCTAAAAGCGGTTTACGGTAGGACCTCAGTGATGGGAGAGCCGCTGTTAGCGGATAAAAGTATTCACTTTCAGGGATGTTCACGCAGTAATTTTTCAGTGCAAGGAAATGACACTTGCGAGAGCCGCTAACAACGGTTTACAATAGGATCACAGTGGCGGGAGAGCCGCTGCGAGCGGTTTAAATTAGGCAACTTTGATGTTTATTTATCTATTTCTATTCTTATCTTTTTTTTTTATTTCTATGTCTATTTTTATTTTCATTTTATTCTATTTTATTCATTTTTGATTGACTAAAAAACCGAATGTTTTTTTCTTCTAGCCTCCAAAATGCATCATCGAAACGAAGGTCAGACAACTGATGTGGATGATTTAAGTATTCTCGAAATACTTGACGAACAAACAATAACACACGCTTTACAAAAACGATATGAACAAGGCAAATATTATGTAAGTAAATTGTTTATATATTTCCTTCATTTTATATGTAAAAAGTAAAGTCGTCGGGGTGGCCTAAAGTCGGTATCAGCCAATCAGCGAGGGAGTCTATCCCCTTTTCACTAGCGCTAGACCAAGGAGATTATTTCAGCTCCTTACTTTACCGCACAGATCCCTGTGCTACTCATACTCTGAGTTGACGAGGGCCGGTATCGAACTAGGAACCTTGTGGTTTCTATCCGAACGCTCTACCGACTGAGCTAACCCGGCCCTATGAATTTTCACTAGCGCTAGACCAAGGAGATTATTTAAGCGTCTGAGGTGGAGTGCCACACCTACCATCAGCTCCTTACTTTAATGCACATATCCCTGTGCTACTCATACGCTGTGTTGACGAGGGCCGGTATCGAACTATGAACCTTGTGGTTTCTAACCGAACGCTCTACCGACTGAGCTAACTCGGCCCTATGAATTTTCACTAGCGCTAGACCAAGAAGATTATTTAAGCGTCTGAGGTGGAGTGCCACACCTACCATCAGCTCCTTACTTTACCGCACATATCCCTGTGCTACTCATACGCTGTGTTGACGAGGGTCGGTATCGAACTATGAACCTTGAGGTTTCTAGCCGAACGCTCTACCGACTGAGCTAACCCGGCCCTATGAATTAATAGTTGATGATAATTAAATGTGTTGGCCATGTGAACACCGAGTTCGGAACTTTCTTGTCGTGTGTAAAAAAGAACTGACAAACTGCAGAAATTATTCAGAATAACCTTTATTGTATTCTGAAAAAATGCAGCTGTGAAAACTTGTTAGCACCCTACGGATGTCGGATTGGGAGGATCAAAGTGTAGTATCTGTTCCAGATTCGATGCTTTGAACCTTACCTTCTATACCCGGCCTCTGCTGGGGGTCCAGTGTGCTTCGGCCTCTGGACCGGTAAAGTACAATTAATGGCATCGTTCCAGGGGGCCATCCCCCTAGATCGATGCAATTTTTATGTGCCCACGTAAAAACGAGACCTTGTGTCCAGCCCTCATAAGTGGGATGAGCAGGCAAATACCCTACGGGATGGATGTTGCACTACGCAACTCCATTTATCGTAATGGAGAGATGACGTGTCAACGTTTGTTACGTTCTGGCACTCATTTCCGAATTAAGTGATGATGTGTTGATAGTAAAAAAATATTTTGTATACTTATCTCTGGACCAGTACTACATTTTGAGAGGCTGGAATCCTGGTTGATGGGCGGCTATTCAGTTGACTGGCACTTCTATGATGTTTGGAGTCTGGAAACCAACTTGAGGTGCTGAGGGATATCTTGCCTTGTGCTATTTAGAGTTTCTAGTAATAACACTAAGCCAATTCTTTTTCTCATGAGAATTTTATTTCCGCAACTGCCGAGAGCAAGAGTCCATGTCTTACCCTCTCAGTGCATTCTACCCGACCCAATTCAACCTTCTCACCTCTCACTCCTCCTTTCTATCTCATCACCGCGTCTCATCGGCTCGTCCAATTAAACAATGCTACGTGGCATTTTCCATTCTCATCTAACACAAAATTCTCATCTAACACAAAATTCTTACTAAAAACATTCCCGTCCTAATTTACATATTAAGTCACATTCAAGGCTCTCAGTCACCCACCCATTATGCAAGGGATTTAAACTTATCTTTTTTTAGTAACGCGTTTACTAAGAATGTGGTACATTTGACCGGCTTGTTTACTGGGCGAGAAAAATGAAGCAACGACCCCTTCTGAGTCTATTTTGAAAAGAACCTTTTACGATTCTCCACGAATCTCTTTGCATAAAGGTCAGATTCCTCCGTCTTAGAATCAGACCCTTCTAAACTTTCATTCATTTATATATCTAATTCCTTTTAGTATACTAATTCTACCATTTCTACACCATCTATTTTACTTTTATCTTGACAAGTTATTATTATTGTATTTTTCTAAAGCCATTTTAAAATATTTAGGGATATCCAGTTGTATCGTCTCACTAATAATTTCATTTACTTATTCTTTTAGTAAACAAATTGTCTTTCGTTCACTTTAATTGCCATTTAAATTTAATTCCACTGAAATTTATTTACATTTTTTAAATTATCTGGCCATATTTCTTCATTATTAAATTGTATCACATATAACATAAATGCGTCCTGGCCTCCTGACCTAAAAAAAAACGCGACACGATGCCTGTTGAAAAATGAGCTCCCTAGCTATTTGAAGGCGTTTTTCCTGAAAAGTTAATGCGAAACTCGGTCGTATTTGTTTAAAAATTCGTGACCGTTGTTTTGAATTAAAATATCTAAACTATGGGAAGTACTTCATTTAGCGAAATTACCCTGAGGGTGACCAGGTCACTGGTAGTCTAAGACACGGGGTGGGGTTGGCGAAATCGAATCTGCTGATTTCTTAACTCGCTACAAATGATTTCTTTGCTGACACTTTGGTTTCTGACAGCAGTCACAGGCCATGAAATGATTGTACAATTAACAAGTTTTCCTTCAGATTTCTCGGTCTAATTGGCTTATATTTTATACCTGTTCTATTAAAGTGTAAAAAAATATATCTAGGTATGTCTCCCTTGGTCAGCGTGTCTACTTTCAAACCCACCTATCACAGACCCGCAAACTTTAGCGGCAAAATTGAAGATAATAATTCTTTCTTTTTACAACTATCATCTCTAGAAGTCGGAAGTGAATTACGACGCTCCCGATATTCAGCAGAGAGCCGTAGTAGGTACGATAACTTACTAACTTTACAAGGACTCGGTTAAGTGGAATTGTATTCATTATATTTATATAATAAACATTTCCCGCAGATATTACAATCATTTGCATCCCATAAGTATTTCAAGCGTAATTCTTACCTGTGTAAATGTATTAAAACATATTATTTGAAATTCCATGTGTTCATGTGTTTTCTGTTTCTAACTCCTGTCTGTTTAACATTCACGGCGTAAATCAGCACACAAGACAACACACGAATGTTGTGAAATATCCTCGTACATGTTCAATTCATTTTTTGCATTTTGTTTTACAACTTTTAAAAATTTACCTTTAACCTCTTTATTTTTTTTCTTTCGTTTCAGACTTACATTGGAGAAATCCTAATTGCGTTTAATCCATACAAACCTCTTTCCATTTATACAGAAGACGTAAGTTTTTTTGGGTTTTTTTTAAATAAGCTCCTTTTAATTTTCGACTTTGAACTTTTATAAAAAATTAAAGTAAAGCTTTTTACCAATTACAAGTGAAAATGGAGCAATTACAATTACCACTAATACTTATCTGAGAGGTGAAATTACAGTTCGTAGGTGAATTAGCGCTGGATTCTACTCGCAGCGACTCGCCTTGTTAATTGCTCGAGAACTTCTCAACAGAGATTAATGTTGGCGATTTAGGATAACAACAACTAAGAAAAACATTTACTGTACAAAGCATAAAAATATACAATGGTAGACAAGTATAAAATTATAAATGGTAGTATTCACAGAGTTCTCTAATATCAATGCCCAATAGTTGGTTAGTTAGGTCGGTAGGAGTTAAGAGGTTTTGCAGAATATATGCCTGCTGAAAACTTAACTGTTTGAAGTTTCTTAATATCTGGATCTTGCTGGACTGACCAATTCGTAATAGTCCTAGGTTGAAGGCTCTCGGCTCGTCTGGTGTGGCGGGAGAAGACACTACTTGATCTTGGGTTTATAACGATGCGAAGCAGAAAGCCTTACTTTGTATCGTAGAGGTACCGCAAAGAGGGTGAAAGAGGTTGAGGTCTTGGTTTTATAAGTGACCTCACGTGATCTCAAGGGAACTGTGATTGGCCTATTTGAACATAAGCATGTGTGTCCCTTAATAAATTTCGACCCTTTGTGTGTGACCGTTAACAGATGTCATTCTTTTCTTTCTTTTACATCTCAATCTTGGTGATCAAATTTTTCATTTACACTGTCATTTTTATTTCTTTAAATCCATTTATCTATTCATACGCAATGTTATATTCCCACTTAATCTTTGTGTATATAATGGGGAGAGGAGAGAAGAGGGGAGCATGAGGTGACGGGTTCTTACTTTTCTGCTAGTTCCTACTTCGTCGGCCGCCATTTTTCTCTGGGCTGATTTCTTCTTTGGCTGGGTGTCTGTACTTATTTCTTGTTGCAATAATTAATAAGCAAAACTTTGTTGTTTTTATAGACTTTATCAAGAACCCACAGCCCAAAAGGATTTCTAACTGCGCGGTGAGGGTCGGCGTCTTGGAGCGTCCACTCCTTCTGACTAACTGCCGAAAACTGTCTAACTAACTTAATTTCTGTTCTTTTCACACGCCTTTCTATTGGTGTTTTTTTTTTGGGGGCAAGTAAAGTTTATTACCTGCCAATAACACTAACGGTAATGTCCACTCAACTCCCTCCGATTTTGAATTTTCAATGAACTTCAAAAAATCTAACTACACTTCATACATAATTCATAGGCTACACATGAATTATATAACAACAGTGCTTTGTCTTTCCTGTTTTTCACCATCATGACTCTCTTTATAATTAGTATCCTATTTATTTTTTTTCTCTCAGTACCATGCAAAATACAGCCAAGTTTTGGTGCGCAGTTCGCAGCCACCACACATCTTTTGGGTGGCAGACAAATCCTACAGTGCCATGTTGGAAACAGGCCAAAACCAATGCATCCTGGTCAGCGGCGAATCAGGTGCTGGTAAAACAGAAAGTACCAAATATATCATCCGCCATTTAATGCACATCTCGCCGTGTTATGAGAAAGATCTGGTTGAAAAAATTGTCCAGGTGAGTAAAATAGAAACTCGTGACCATTTCTTGTATGATGCAACATCATCATTTTATCCCTCAGTATAAAAAATATATATCTAAGGTTGGCGAGTTGTTTCCCTTGGTCGACATAACCCTTTTCAAACCAACCAATCACTGGCTTGCAATTTTTGGCGCCAGAAATCAAAGATAAGTATATTCCTCTTTTCAAGCAACTTCTCGAAGACAACGGACGTCAAATTGTTGTTGCTTCTATATCAGCAGAGAAAACGTGAAGAACCGTACGTAAATACATTAAACCATTTACCAAGGACTTCAGTTAAATAGATTACTATTCGTTTATATTTATATAATACAATATAGCCGTAAACAGAACAAATTGTTTGCAACTGAAAATATTATAAATGTATTTTCTTTATATGTGAATCTAATTATTTTTCAAAAGTTTTCATTTGCTTCCTGTTATTAACTCATATTACCGCCATATTTGCGTCCTAAATTACCATATCTGCAGGTGATACAATAAGCGTATCACAAGCCTCGCCGATAGGGCGCTGCTATGTTAATGAATTTTATTAAAACCTGTAAATTGGTAAGTTTGGCGGTACAATGATATATTGACTTACTAATGTCCCAAGTTACGAGCTGTCACTCGATCATTTTTTTTTTTTTGTTGAAAGTTAAAATTTGAGGTACGAGCGAGCTTCATATACGCTTATGTTAATAAGTTGACTAAAAACATTTCAGTTTCCAAATTCATTATGCCAAAGAAAAATATAATTAATAAAGAATGAACATTAACGAGTTAGGTTTAATACAAATAGTACCACTACTGTTCCTCTTCAAGGATGGATTTGGCATTAAATAATCCACGAATTTTGATATACCATTAAATAAAGTGTTGTAGAAGAGTTAACACCCCTACATAGCCTTATAAGAGTCGACGTAGCAATGATAAAGTCGGAAAAATATATTCGACAAAATCACTGCGTTTAACTACAGACATTTGACCCTCCTCATTCTTGTACGCTTGTCTTGTGATTGTACTACTTCTTGTTTTATGTATAAGTATCTGTTAGCACCAGATACAAGTGCTGAATAAAATATATATCAAGCACACTATTTCTCTGTGTATCTTTTACCACCTCAACGATACAACATAAATAAAGTAAACCAACTAGCATAACTCAATGTAACAACTTCAATGCTTGCAATTATTATTTTCATTTAATATATTCTGTTTTTTGTTTTTTTGTTTTTTTTTGTTTTTTCTTTTAGATCAATCCTCTCCTTGAAGCTTTTGGGAATGCAGTAACATTGATTAATAATAATTCAAGTCGATTTGTAAAGTTTACTGAACTCCATTATATGGACGAGGGAAACTTATACGATGGTAAGTGATTCTTTCTTTTTCTTTCTTTCTTTAAATTTTTGCCTACCAAATTTCCTCCAAGGCTGTACCATATATTTCTTGATATCTTTTTTTTTACCTGAATGATGGGACATTTCAAAGTTCACTATCTATTCACATCAGAATTCATTCTATTCAAATAAAGTCCTATCATTTATAACAATTAATTATAACAAGTGACACGTGTGAGAACCACTGCCAGCGTTTTACAGTAGGATCGCAGTGGTGGGAGAGCCCCGGTGAGCGGCTTAAAGTAGGCAAAAAAGTTAAAGCACGAGAAAAGTCTTTAGATTTTTGAATTTTTAGTGTCAAGCATTCGACATCTACAAAGATATGGATGTGTTGAATAAATAAATCACGTTATAGCGATTGTCTTCCCTTATTGAGATGGAGTTGAAAGTGAAAAAGGGTTACCTTCCCTTGCCGCCAGGATTTGCCTGCAGAGGCATACTACTTCGCTATTTAAACACAGCCCGGGAAAAACTCACTCTCTTTCATCTAGTATCTACAAAGATGCACTAGACAAGTTGTATCTCTGTCCATTAAGGCTTGGGGGCCTTGCTCCTCGACTATAGGCCCGTATATGTACGTAACCTTTATAGACCCTAACCACGTGCCTCCTATACAGTAAGTGACTCTTCTATTCTCCAGTTAGTAGCCTCAAGATTAAATTCTACATGAACTCTTTCTTTATTCAAGACATTCGTCCTAACTATTTTGTATCTGTATTTTACGTTACATGTGCTCAGACAATAAAGTCTGTATTTTGTTATGTACCTCTTTGTTGGATTTCTTTGTGTATGTTCACCTACGTTAGAGACTTTAATGAAGCCTCCAAATGTATCATAAGAAGCAGTTTTAGCTATTGAAGCTAAAAGTACATTTAATTCTTATTACGTAAATTTCATATTATCGACGAGGTTTATAGAATCTTTATTTTGTTGACAATTGCCCGGATGGGGTTATCTTTGTAGATCTTGGAATTTTAAAGCCACACACGTTTATTTTATTCAAGTTCTTGATGTGTAATTATAACAATTACCAAGTTCCCAGTTTATCCTCATCCTCATTGTCATCATTGTTATTATTATTTGTTTTATAGCAAAAATCGATACGTACCTTCTTCAGAAAAGCCGAGTTGTTCACCGAACAGTTGGAGAGAAGAATTTTCATATATTTTATGCTCTTTTCGCTGGGATGTCCAGAGAAAGGCTTCTCTATTATTTTCTTGAAGATCCTGACAGCTATAGGTAAGTTTTATGCTTTCATCTCTAATTTTCCATTAGTTGTCTGGGGCTTTAGAATAAACCGACTGCACCTCTGCAGAGAGGTAAGACACCCGCCAATGGGGCTACCTGTTGGTCGTGGGTGGCGATCAGTGATGCTTAAAAATGGAATCTTGGTGGCTGAACAGAGCAGTCCATGACATGTAACACTTCACTTTGGCCCTTACTTAGGCAAGACGGGCGGTCGAAGAGGCCCCCTCCGATCAATCTGCTGGTCACGTCAAGCCCTTGCACCTATATTATTGTCCTAACCCTATTGCCCTTATAACAACCCTCCAGCCCTTTTTATCATATATGTGCTAGAAGGCGGTGACTGAGGGTTCTAATGTCCTGTATATGACGGTAAACTCTATCTGGTGGTGAAGTTCAAATTCTGGAGCTCTGGAGAATGTGGAGTTACTTTTTATCACCAATACTCTCCAAGTCCACCCTGACCCGGAGTGGTAATACCTGATAGAACCTACGGACTAAATAGAAAAGATAAGTTTAAAATGTGTTTAAAAAACTGAGTTTTAAAAAAATTGACTTTTTAAAAAATTGAGTTTTTAAAAAATTGTGTGCCCACCAAGAATGAATAATACAAAACGTCTTCGGCATAAAATAACCCAACAAGGGTTGACATGCCGTAAAATCCAACTAACCAACTAACCATTACTATTCAAATGAAGCTTGATAATTTGGATTATTTAGATTATTCGGACTATTGCCCTCATCTTTATTGTTATATGTAAAACGTTTCGGCTGATGCTGAATTGGTTAGCAGAATAAGAACAGTATACTCTCGTGGATTGAATAAAGGGTTGGGTTCAGAGTTGCGTGAAGGCTCCCGATTATCACAAGAAGTTCGAAGAGAAGGTTTCCGAGTTCGAAGAGAAGGTTCCCGAATTCGAAACTGTTCCCGAGACAAGAAATAGCTGAAGAAGGCTAGAGGGTACAACGTTTCGACCGAAACGTTGTACAGATAACAATAAAGATGAGGACAATAGTCCGAATAATCCAAATAATCCAAATTCAAATGAAATTTGATATTTTTTAATGACGGCTAAAATCTGCCTTGTGTAAAAAAAAAATAATTGTCTGATTTTTGACAGAATTATGAGAAATGAAGAATCAACAAATGGCGTCTTTCAATCTCCTGAAGAATTTAATTTTTATAAACGGATGTTTGATGAACTTGTCTCAATACTTCACCGAATCGGATTCAAGGAGGAGGTAATCTATTATCCTTTCATTAATGCATTCGTTCATTAAATTTATATTATCTTCATAAAAAGATATAGTTTACTTGCAGAGCTATCTGGCGTTGTCCGAGATTTAAAAAGTTAAAATTAAATCTCTTATTTATATTCATAAATATTTACCAACCCCTCCGCGCGAACAGGATGCGACACAAGGTCAATTTCTTAAGCGAAATTTAACAGGTTTGAATTCAGAGTTTTCCTTCTCCTAGACTGGTTTCCTAGCCTGCCATACTATTTACACATAGCTGGAGGAAGAGTACGTGGATGCATACCTTTTCCAAGGTTATTAGCGTTATGTGAAATGCAAACAGCCTTGTAGGATTTGAACTTATTTATATTCATATATAGATTATTAAAAACATATTTTTCTATAGATTTGTCTCATTATCTTTTATTCCCTATATATATATATATATATATATATATATATATATATATATATATATATATATATATTGTAAGTTGTTTAATTTTATTATTATTTTTGTTTGCATTTTTATTTTATTTTTTTTCTTTCATTTGTCTTTTATTATGTTTTATCCTTAAATAATTTGTTTTTTAATCATTTTTTTTATCTATTTATAATTATATTTCTTATTTAGCTTTTCTTATGGAAAATGAGGGATGAAAAGTTTTTAATCCCCTCTCAGACAAAAATAGAGTCCTTCTGCTCAATTATAATGAACTAACCATCATTTTTTATACTTTCGTGGGAGAGCCGCTGTGAGTGGTTTAAAGTAGGCAAAGAGTTAAAATAAAGATCCCAAATCTAATCTTATTTGTGAAACAATTTCTATTTATCAGCACACGACAATAATCTTTATGGTATTGGCTGCTGTACTCCATTTGGCAAATATAATGTTCCTGCCGTGTGAACAGACAGACGGAGTTACCGTTACTGATGAGTATCCATTGCATGCTGTGGCAAAATTACTGGGAATTGAGGATGAAGTTGAACTCACTGAAGCTCTCGTCTCTAATGTCAATTATATCCGAGGTAAATTCAAATCTTCAAATAATCTTTTTGATAATTCGTCTTGTTTTGTTTCGTTTCGTTCGGTTTGGTTGTGGATCCAAATCCTTCAACCGCTCGGTGAGAATCGAGCAAAAAGACTAATTGTCGGAATTTTGGTGTCGTTGTCAAAATTCGACGCAAGTAACAAATAAAAAAAAAATAAAAACAAAGCAAATGTAAATAATATACTGAGGAAAAAAGAATTAACAAAAGTCCAAAAGACGAGCCAAACTCTTACATAAAATTTAACTACATTTATTTAATTCTTTAACTATTCTACTGGTCCACAGAGTTGCACTAATTTCCCCGTGCAGGAATTTTATCTATAACATTAAAAAAACATATAAAAATAAACAATACAAAAATATCTGTACAAAAATTACAGTAGAAAGTGAAAAACCCGAATAATTCTTGGTGGGCCTTATTTCTTTCTGTTGTAACAGAGAACTCTGAGTTTGTTTTGTTCTCTCTTGTTTTCTTCTTCCTTTCCTTCTCTCTTTCTCTTTCCTTCGATGCTCTCCTTTCTTTACTTTTCTTCCTTCAGCTTTCTTCCTTTATATTTCTTCCTTTCTTTCCTCCTTCAAAATTCTTCTTTCCTTTAGTTTGTACCTTGTTTCAACAAGTCAAAAACGCAGTGGTCAAAATTATACAATGTAACTGAGATACGACCACGATTTCTCTCAATGTTCCAACGAGGACGGTCACGCCTCAAAGAGTGTTGTTTATAAAATGTAGTTTTTCTTGGAAGAAAGGTAAAAACGAAAGAAAAGGTTCGGACATCAGTCCGAGCTGTCAAAAAAAAACCGGGTTACCAGCCCTAATGCTGTTTACAGCAGTTTAACCAAACACGGAGGGGGGGGGCTTCAATCCGAAAGAGAGCCTTTCTCTCACCCCTGTTCACAGAGCCCACCAAGCTAAAAGAGATCGATTCTGGTCTGGAATTCTCCCCCCGTCCCTTTAGGGACGTCATAACTGACCAATCACAGGCCCTTAAAAATTCACCCCACGAATTACAAAACCGGGAAGGCACCATGGCCCAAACAAAAATATAATATTTTTTACAAAACATCCCCCGTAGGTGTGTGTGTGGGGGGGGGCTAATTGTTGCAACCATTTCCGAGAATTTTCACCCCAAAAAAAATTTTCAACATAATTAGTCATAATATTTCTAAAAGTCAATTTGATCCTGACAAGAATTTACCAATACATAAATAGAATTGTACACTTGTTGACTGAGTGTCCATATTTAATCATAACGTGTGTTTATTCCACTGTTTTGTGTTATATATTCGTCTACAGGAGAGAGGATACAAAGCTGGAAGTCAAGACGAGAAGCAAATGCTGGCCGGGATGCCTTAGCTAAGGAGATATATTCAAGATTATTTGGTTGGATTGTTGGTCAAATTAACCGAAAACTATGGCCATCACAATCAAACGAACGCGGTGAGGATATTTTTAAAATATTTTATACAATAATTTTAGATTACGGTAATAACTAAATAGAAATGAAAGCAATTCATGGAATATTTTTGTTTTTCAATAAAACGTATCGTCGACTTTAGGTTTATGTAAACTTCATTATTCCAAATATCGTGTTCTGTTTGTCTTTAATGAAGTTACTTTTACTTATTAATATTTTGTCAAAATAAAAAGATGAATTTATGTCTACATCTACCATGTTTCCCCGAAAACTAGCCAGGGCTTGTATTAATTTTCACTCCGAAATATAACACTAGGGCTTATTTTCGGGGGATGTCATATTCTTCATATATCGAAAAATGATATTACGAAGTAGAAAATGACCGAATTTCTAAACAGAAATTACGAAAAACAATTTACATTTATTTACCATTAACATGTTTTTTTTTCAAAAACTCATTAACAACAAATCATTCAAAAATAATCATATCATCATCCTCTGGAATGATATTGCTCTCAACTGGGCTTATTTAAGGGGGTGGGGGAGGGCTTATATTAAAATCATCTGAAAAATCACGCTAGGTCTTATTTTGCAGGTAGGTATTATTTTCAGGAAAATAAGACAGTGCTTATATTAATTTTCACACTGAGATATAACACCAGGGCTTATTTTCGGGGGGATATTGAGTGCTTGCATCGCATGATGTGATTGGGAGGAATGTTTATTTATTTCGTCTGTCTGCCGCTCTCAACTAGGGCTTATTTTAAGAGGATGGCTTATATTGAAATCATCCTGAAAATCACGTTAGGTCTTATTTTGCAGTTTCGGAGAAACACGGTATATATATCATTAGCAAAAGTACAAGGTCCCTGACCAGACTAAAAGTATTCTAGTCTGGTCAGGGATTTTAGGAACATCTGTGAATGAGATAGAACTGGAGAAAGAGGGGTAAGAGAAGGGACAAAAGGAAAATAATTGAGCAAATTCCTAATCAATTTTTTAAAAATTTGCTAAGAATTTGCGTATTACAATGTTTGTTTATTCTAGGAACTGTGCTTTTAGTTTGCATTTAAAATACCATTTTTAGATGTAGTCTTAAACACGCGAGTGTCTTGAAGCCTAATTTTATTTTTCTAAAACTTTTTTCTCCATATGATAAAAATTTAAATTAATTTTAAATTCAGTTTAAATGTATTCGTTTAATTTATTTTATTTTTTTACACCTAAAGATATAACAATTAAAAGAAACTAAGAATTAAACATGTGTTCTTATTTGTAGGTGAAAATTTTCGCGTATTAATTCACATGAAAATTATTCCATTTCTATTAGTAGTTTATTTCTATTTTTTAAGTTTTTGAGTTACACTGATTGAAATATATATTTTGTTTGAAGTATATGACAAAAATTCTAATTTAGCTCTTAATTGCCTATTGAGTTACAGTGAAAAAATGTATTCGCTTTTACATGCTTTTTGCACTTATGAAGAACGGCAAAGAGTTCCACAAATAAATTGATTTTTAACTATTGAATTATATCATTTAATCATTAAAAAGTAAAAACTAAATTTTGAACTTTTGTTAATTAAAGACATATCAAAGTGTATGCACAATTTTAATGTTCAATTTCATCTGTTTTCTGAGTTATAAGTCGACACGTACATAACAAAACTGAAGCGATTCCTTTATATATACAGATGTAATTGTATGATTATGAGTCTTTGATTAATAAAACATGTCAAAAGATCTGTGTACTTTTCTTTGTACAGATTGCGAAGAGGACAGACCATTGGATTACTAGATATTTCTGGTTTCGAAAATTTTCAAGTTAATAGCTTTGAACAATTATTGGTTAATTTAACTAACGAGAAATTACAACAGTATTTTATGGAGAATATGTTTCATCATGAACGCAAAGAATACGATTTGGAAGGGATCCAGTGGAAAGACATCCATTACCGTAACAACGATCAGGTCATAGATTTGGCCTTTAAGGTAAATATTCCACACTTTTTACATAAACTCAAATGTTGCATACCACACTCATCTTGTGTCGCATCTTAAACACAGTGCATTGTAGTTAAATACACCTGCATACCCGTGGTTGTACGCAGGTGTACTTGACTTCTTTACTTGGATAGTTAGCTTCTCTTTCGTCTATCTTGCTATTTCCCATCTTAGCTTGGGCTGGTCTGGACTGGACTGGCATCTTCACAGCTGGATCTTCTATTATTCTGGATATGTCTTTGGATCTAGCAGACGTTTCTTAATAAAAGCTGGATCTTCTGTACTTGTGTTGTTTGTTTGTCCAGTATGCAAATTAACCACACCATATATTATGTAAACCTTTATGTTTTGGTTATATAAAAGACACATTGCAGGATTTTAAACGCAAAAATGACATGCGCTATTTTGAAGCAAATCGATCTCAGATTTTTATAGAGGCCATGTTAATAAATAAGATTTATTCTATGTAATAATGATTTTGACTATAAATTAAATACTCATTGATAAACTTATGCAATTCCTGGTGGTATTGTGACGTGAGCAGTGACGTAGTTTCGATTACAGACAAACAGACTCTGAATCACCATTATAATAAGAAGAAAAAAAGAAAGGAATTCGCATGTTATTGTGCTTGTTGTACACGAAGATGTCCATATTTTCGAAACGAATGACTCTTATCAAACGCCTCCTCATGATTCTTATTAATATTCTGATTTACATCTGAGCTATTCTTTCTAAGGTGGCTCAAAATGACACAGACAACAGACAATAGAGTTAAGATCATGGTTTCTTGCAGGCAACAGTAGATTGTCAATGACATCATTTAGCAGATGTTTCCTTACTGCACGTGTTCAACTTCCTCTGGCAAAAATTGTGGCATTAGCATACTAAGAGGATATTCACTTAGCTTTTTTTTATTGTGCTAATTCCATAATTTTGCCCTGGGTAATATAGGGTTGGGCGTTGTCATCCACAAAGATGAAACATGATGCCAGTCGGGGATCAAAGTTTCTAAAAACTTTTTTTGTTCATATGACAAAAGATTTAAATTCACTTGTTGAGTTAAAGCGATAAATAAATGTATTCGTTTTATTTATTTTCTTTTTTAGCCCTATAAATGTAACAATTAAAAAAAGCTAAGAATTAATCAAGTGTCCGTAGGTGAAACATTTCGTGAAATTAATTCAAATGAAAATTATTCATTTATTCTATGAATAGTTTATTACGATTTTTTAAGTTTTTGAGTTACACTGATTAAAGATTAATATATTTTGTTCTAAGAAATAAGTGCTTATATAACACAATTTTTTAATCTAGTTCTTAATTGCCTGTTCAGTTCATCCACAAAAATGAGACATGATGCCAGTCAGGGATCATCAAAATATGGTACGACAACTCTTTTAAGGTACCTTTAACCGCTGTGGTAGGCGTTTCATCATGGTGTAATGGTTGTCACTTAGAACTGTATTAACTCAACCCTCATATCCGTTACGCCATGTGTCCAAATTCATTTAACTTCAATTTTTGTCGATAATTTCGAGAATAGACGTTAACATTCCAGAAACTGTTCGGTTAATTAAACAACTTCTTGGTATTTTTGACGTCGGTAACACAATGTTTCGATCGATCCATTCACCAGGTATATAACCCGAGAGGAAAAGTTTTTTAAAAATACTCTTCTTAAAAAAAAAAAAAAAAAAAAAAAAACAAATTAATTACAAACCGGACAAATGCCGTCGGGAACTTACGTTCCATGAGGGTCACACGGTGGTATTAGGGCCACAACCCGGCCAAAGGGTCTCTGGCGAAAATCCAAAGGGTGTCTCCATCATCATCAGTAATCAATGGCTTTTGGCGCACTTGTCACTGTGTCTGTGGAAAATCTGCGACTAACAAAGGCATCTCCGAGTACCCAGGCGATTCCAAAGTCTATCTGGAGAATTCTCCAGCATTGGCTAATCAAAGTTGGTTGTTGGTTGGTTGGCTAGTTGGTTGGATGGTTGGTTGGTTGGATTTTTACGGCATGTCAACCCTTGTTGGGTCATTTTATGCCGAATATGTTTTTGCTTTATTCATTCTTGATAGGTACTCAGTTTTTCTTTTTTAAACTCATTTTTTTTTCAAAACATTTTCTTTAAAGTCATTTTACTATTTAACCCATAGATGGGACCCTAACAAATACCACCACTCCGGGACAGAGTGGACCTGTGAGAAATGGTGATGAAGAGGTACTCCACATTCCCCAGAGCTCCAGAACTAGAACCTCACCATAAGGGCAATAGAGTTGGGACAATCATATAGGTGTTAGGGCTTGACATGACCAGCCGATTTGTTATATACCCCTTTACATATCGGGTATATAATGGGGTGGAAGAAAGAGGAGAGGAGATGGGTTCTTACTGGGTTTTGCTTCGTCGGCGGCGGCCATCTTCTAGGCTGGAGTTGCAGTCAGTGTATTCTAAAGCCCCGACCGACAGGACTGTCTAAGCAAAGAAAACCACAAGCTTAATATTTGTATTCGTCCCATTTATGCACATGATTGACATGATTGTATGTCATTTAAATAAAGCTGCACTATTCATTTGTATGTAAACAACAGAACAAGTACATAAAAAATGTTCTGTTATCGAATAAACAAACAAAATATTCATACATGATTTCAATAATTTTGCTGAAGGGTTTAATATTGTATTCTTTATAATGATAGCCATGATCTATCATAACTGACAACTGACAACTGACATAACAGCTTTCGCCTGAGAAATTATCGAGAAAGAATTCTCTTTTTTTTCTCTTACCTCTTCACTTTCCTTGATTTAATATATGCACCCAATCAAAAGTTCAACTCCATTCAATTTATCACCAAGTAATTTTCTAAAAGTAATGTTTCCAAAGAAATATAGTGATGTTTATAAGGTTATTATGTCTTAACTTGATTGGTTGGTAGGGTTTTATGTCATGTCAACAATCATCTGTAGGTTGCAGGTTCAATCTTGGCCAAGGGCGATCATAACTTAGAATACTTAACATAGCTTAACACGTGTACCCGGTCATGGTTAACGAAATGAAAAGAGTCTACCCCAGTGAATTGAATAATGGGTTCGGTTCGAAGTTCCGTGATTACGACATGAAGGCTCCCGAATTCGAGAAGATTTTTTGAGTTCAACACGAAATAACTGAAGAAGGGCGGAAGGTACAATGGCCGAAACGTTGTGTATCTAACAATAAAGATGAGGACAATAGTCCGAAAAATCCAAATAATACAAATCATCAAGCCTCATCTCAAAAATTAGACAAATAAAAATTAAGTTTTATTTTACAATTCACTCATCATCTTTCGGTTTCAGTTTCTTTGTTTAATGGTATATCAACCTTTGTGGGTTATTTAATGCCAAAGCCATCCTTTTAGAAGAATAGCAGTAGTACTATTTAACCCATAGCGAGGGTAATGAGGTAGTTCATACCTTTGCCAAAAGTATTAGCCTGAAAGGGAATGTAATAGCACGACTGGAATTCGAACTCGCTTACTATGATGTCGCAATCTAACACGCTAGCCACTACTCCGGGTGCCCTCACTATTATCTTTAAAGACGTCTAGAAAGAAATGTAGTTTAGACTTAAAACTTTTGAAGAAAATTGAAGAAAACCGAGTATTTCTTTTCCAATCTAATTTATATACAATACAGTTTTTGAAAGATTTAGTACCATTATAACACCGTCGGTCATCGATGAGTTAAAGAGGTTCGATGAATATCCGATAATATATATACCAACCCCTCCGCACGAGCAGGATGCGACACAAGGTCAATTTCTTAAGCGGAGTTTAACAGGTTTGAATTCAGAGTTTTCCTTCTCCTAGACTGGTTACCTAGCCATGGTTAAAGAGTCCAGTCTGTCCTACTATTTACCCATAGCTGGAGGGAGAATTGGATTCATACCTTTCCCAAGGGTATTAGCGCTATGTGAAATGCCAACAGCTTCGTCCAGGAATTGAACTCGCGTTGACGAGTTCATTTCCTGCGACTCTAACCATTAGACCACGCGCCTATATATGAATATCCGATAATGGCTGTCAATATCAGATTTCCTCCATCAACCATGGGTTGCAGTGATTTCTAAAGTTGTCAAAAGTCCGGTCGAATGCCCACGTTGTGCTTGATCTCAAACGAACAGAAATCTGCAGCAGAAGTTGGTACACCACGGTTAACGGCGGCTTGGCGGTTATATAATGAGACAACGACTGTTCTTAACTTATCAGCTCAAAGCTGATAATGTCACACCGTTATTGTCCCAAGGGATGGTAGTGTTTGTGGCACAGGTAATATTACCTGATGCCAAACCCTGTTTGAAGCAAACTTATAAATTATGAGCTAACATAATATATTTTCATATGCATATCTATATTAATAACCACCGAAAGATTCCCATGACTCGAATTCAAACCAAACGTCGAAACCACAACACCTTTCACGCGGATCAACAAGGGGTGCATTCTTTTGGCGTAGTCGCTCTTAATATCTGGAAGCATAATCTGGTAATTCTAATTCTGGTAAATCCCATTCACAAAATAAGATAGGGAATATATTTTCTTTTGATCATAATGTTAGTTTCTATTTTTATCATACAACGTGTAATAAAGTACCACGTGCGATGGTACATTGTCCTCGTCAGCCGCCAACCAGAAGTGGTAACACAGTTTCGGTGACTTAAGGTGGAACTGCCACCTCTAGTGCCACCAGCGGCTTTTGGCCCCCAGTGAGAGTATTTTTTAAAAAGAGTAAATAACGTCTGTTCATCTTACGGACGTCATTTACTCGTCTTTTCTAATATGTTATATGTTATAGATATGTTAGCTTCTATTTTATTTTTCATTTTTTTCAAGGGCCAGTTAACCAGATATTTGCAATTTTACTACATAAACGCCTTATTTTGAAGTGATAGGAATGAATAGAGATAATAGAAAAATATCATTATCACAAAAAAGTATTTTTTCAAATAAGAGTTTTATAATTTGCTATTTGTATATTGGTTTGGTGTTGTTTTTGAAGGCTATCACAATGCAAGAAAAACGAGGTAACTGTGGTGTTGTTTGTTTACCTTTTATTTATTTTCTTAATATTTCGGGATAAAATCCTTCGTCAGAAGATTTCTGAAAGCACGGAGCCCTTAAAGGGAGATGTTGACTGCTACTTGAATCTGTCCATTCTTTTGTAGTTTGTGATTTGTGTGTGTGCTTGTTTAATAATCTCTTATTTTTTCAAAATTCTTCGCGTGCGTGCGTGTGTGTATGGGTATATTTGTTTAATAGTGTCTTAGTATATTCTTTAAATATATCAGTAATGTGCATTTGATTTACATAATGTAATCACCTATCTCTATTTTCTTTCTTTTTTCTTTTTTTTTTTTTTTTTTTGTTCCCAGCCATCGAATGGTATTTTGATTCTTTTGGATGAAGAGTCGAATTTCCCCCAATCATCGGATGAAACTCTTGTACAAAAACTGCATCAATATTGTTCAAACAGCGAGTATTTTATCAGCACACCGGATCCACAACTCTTCGGAATTTGCCATTATGCCGAAAAAGTAAATCTATCAACATTTTCATTAAAATTCATTTGAATAGTCTTTATTGATTTTTGGGGTGGGGGGCAGTTTGAACATCTTTCTTCATGGAGTAACAGAAATAGTGGGGTGAAATAGTATCTCTGTCGTAAAGGAAAGGAGACAAGGCAATTATAGAGTAATAAAAGGGTTAACAATTTATTGGTTGTAGTATTAAATGTGAGAGTATACAATTGGTGTTTTAATGTATGTAAGAGGTTGCCAGAGAATTTCTCTTGGCGGGATATATATATAAGTATGCATAGAGGTTTAAGAAACTTAACTTTGTTGTATCTGTCTCAGCAATGTCCCGAGGTTGTCCGGTAAGGTCGCTGCTTCATAATGTCTGCCTGTCGGAGTTGACGTGTTTCTCTCACGGGTGCGGACTCTGTTCTGTTGAGTCAGGGTTCTATCTCTGCCCCCAATTGTCCGGACTTCCGGTAGAGGGCAGATAACCCAATTTCCAATAACAGCCAAGAAAATCTTTAGAAATTTCATGGAACCAAAAAAAGTTCATAACTATTTGAAAGTAACAAAATTAGGAAATCTATTAGGACGTACGTATGAATTTTAATAGAAAAATACATGCAACAACCAAAATGACATTCTATATGGTATATATACATATCTCCAACAAAGTGTAAGAAATGTGCAAGAAAATGGCTGGAAAAGACTTACTGTGTCTTCAATGATTTTCATGGCAAGGTGATATAGAATTCCTTGTGCATTATTCATGCGAGTTAACAAACAAATTACAGCTAAACAGTTCAAAAGACCCGAAAGAAATATCCAAAAATAATAGCGTTTCGTAGTTGCAGCGTAAAGACGGAGATTTTTAATTTCCCTGTCCAAAGATTTTAAAAAATTAAATGATTGAAACAATGATAATCAAAGCGAATAAAAACTAAACAGAACTCTGAAAGTTGGAGACAAATTGTCTCTATTCTGTTCTATGAACATGAAAAAAATCCTTTTTGCTCCTTGAACAAAGACTGAAAAATGCTTCAGTTTTTCTTTCTTATCTTACGATTATAAACCCAACCATTTTTTCTTGTTTCAGGTTATTTACAACGCTAAAGGCTTTCTTGAGAAAAACCGCGATACATTAAGTTCTGATTTAATGTCCTGTTTATTGAATAGCCAAAACTCGTTTATCCAAGATCTGGTCACAGCCCCACTGTCAGCCACAGGGAGTATCGCAGAGTAAGTTTCTAAAAACTGCATAAGTATATTTTTAGTAATTAATCGGCTTTTCTTCCCGCACTCTCACTGACGTGTTGATGTGGTGTCTTATCTTGTAACATTTTCTCATTATTTTGTAACATCATAAGCATTATGTTGTAACATTATCTTGTAACATTATGTGCATTATGTTGTAACATTATGTTGTAACATTCTTGTATTATCTAGTAACATTATCTTGCATTATCTTGTAACATTATCCAGTAACATTTCTTGTATTATCTAGTAACATTATCTTGCATTATCTTGTAACATTATCCAGTAACATTTCTTGTATTATCTTGTTACATATCCTGCATTATCTTGTAACATAATAAACAATGAAACCAGGTCCGTGCATATGAGAAAACGAGTGAAGGCCGAGAGATTGTCTTGATTGACTATGTTAACTACCTAGTAGTAGTATGTATTTACCCAACCCATCTGCTATTTTTTACTAGTTTTTTAAAAAATGTTTTTGGTGTTTGGGGAGGTGAAGTAAAGCTCAAGTCATTTTTACATTTAAGCAACAAATGGAAAAAAAGTTAAATGAAATTCAACCAATTTAAAATTATTTACTGATTACATTTTTTTTAGTTTCACCAGTAAACACAGCAGTCGTCCTCAATTGCCATCACTCTGGCCATTATCAATCGAACCAGAAACAATGAGAGATAATATCTCTAAAAAGGCCTCCTTTAGAATCAAAAAAGGTCGAACAGTGTAAGTATTCAGTAACATTTTTGTATATCCATCTTATCTTATGTATACCTGTGGTTTGTATTTCTCATATTCATCTTAATATCGTAGTGTACAAGACAAGGAAAAGTCTATTATAAAACCAGTGGCTATACCTCATTCCCAAGAAATGCTAGGGAGGGGTAAACCCCAAAATCAAATCTGGAACTGGAGTCCCTAAGGTAATGTGATGCTGAACTTCAGCTCTATCCAGCAACTCCTTCGACACTATCGTTACCAAATTGCATTGTTTTTGTTGTTGTTTTTTCTTTGGACCACAACGATAATGTTTGGGCGGGAGTTCATCCTCCATATCAACCTGCCAATGCTAAGTGGTTCCACTTGTTTTTGGATTCTACACCATCGTCTTTAGTTGACGGATAAATGCCAACAATGTAATGAATTGTTCTTATATTCATTCTGTACGAAGAAACAATATTCAACCGACCATCACTTTTCTTCTATAAATGAAAGACATTTTTATTTATTGTATTTTTTTTTTTCAGTGCTTCGAGTGAAACAGCGATAAGCACTTACAGCAAAGCTCAATCTATGACAACGAAACATTTCAAGGTGAGGATTTTTATTTTTATGCTTATATTTTTGTTGTTCGGGATTAAGTGAAACAAAATCGGCTATGTTAAGATTTTGTCGTCCCGGATATCTGTCCTTATTTACGTTATGTTTTTCCTTGACGGTGTCAGGCGTAAATCCGAACAAAACTTAGATATTTACCGTGACGTGTTTCTCGCTTTTTATCGGCAAATTAATGTGGATATTTTACAATGAACCTCGCTTTTTATAAGCAAATTAACTTAGATATTTTACAACACTTTCGTTTGAAATAATGTTGTTGGGTTTTTTTCGTTTGAATTTGTACAAATTTCAATTGAATTATTAAAAGACATTAACTCGAATTTCAAAACAATTTTCATACGATACACTCTGTCTCTTTTGATTTTACAATGCTGCCCCCCCCCAAAAAAATACAAATAAGAATTAAGAAAATTCTTTTCACTTGAATTTGTACAATATATTTTTACAAAACACGATACCAATTCAATCGAAAAAAAATTTTTTATCCGTGCTATGGTAAAATATCTAAATCTGTAATCTTCGAAAATACAGAGTAAATCTTCAAAGATTGAAAGAGCGTATCTGTAGAAATCTCTCAAATATTGAAAAAGTTTTTTTTTTTTTTTTTAATATCTCTAATTACATCTAAAACTTTATTTTTCTTTTTCTAGAGATCTCTGGCTGATCTGATGACAAAACTTTCACAAGCTCAGCCAATGTTTGTCAGGTAAGTGAGGCTACGTGTCATATTTGCATGTCTCTTTCAATACTTCGTTTCGATTTATTTTGGGGATATTACTACTGTTCGAAATTCGCTAAATTTTGAATTATTAAAATATTACATTTTGTCATTCTTATTATAAAATATCTTATAAGTATTAGAATCATATGAATAATGCGTATTGGTATATAACTAACATTAGGTAATTATAATGCATTAATACATCTATGGATACACTAACACTAAGCATTCGGTATGAATGACAAACAACATAACATAATATATATGTCCCAAACAGGTAAACTGTACGCAATGGTCCAAGAGCAACCAAACAATGTTTGGTAATACAAAGCGTAATGTAATGTAATAAAAATAAGAATACAATATTCATCATTTTATTTCTGATCTTCATTTTTCATGTTTCTAAAACAACCAAAAATCTTTCCCTAATAAAAAGAAATAATACATATGTAATACACACACACACACACGCACACAAACGCACACACGCACACACACACACACACACACACACACACACACACACCAGTTTAAAATAAACGAGAAATCTGGATAAGCCAGCTTGGTGTAATGGTTAGAGCCCCCGCCTGTCAGCCTGACAGGTAGGGTTCAAATCACGCACAAAGCACTGCCCTGTCTATAACTCTGCTGATGAGGCCTAATAGGCTGAAATGTACATACAGAGATTGACTTTTCTTGATTTGTTTACGCCTTACATTTAAACCGATATGCACGCCTAATTCATTTAATTATACCTAATTAATTTACAAATTAGGTGTGACTTCAATTAAGCACATAATCTCCTAACAATTGTCGGCTATCGCCATCTCAAATAGATTGTTTGTCTACTTCATATATATATATATATATATATATATATATATATATATATTCTTTTTTGATTTTTTGAGTAAACATTAAATATTGAATGAGAATAGCTTTTTAAAGCTATTTGCTATAACGATAGTTAAGTTTTCAATGTCCGACAAGAAATACTTGAAGAAAGCCGGAGGGCACATCGGCCGAAACGTTGTACAGATAGCAATAAATAGACAATAGACCGAATTGAATAACCCAAATAATACAAATCATCAAACCTCATCTCAAAAAAATTCAGAGTAATAATTTCTCTTTTTGTACATTTTAATGAATTTATAATCTGAAATCTTTCCATCATCAACCAGCTAAGCCAATTCAATGTTTATCTTTACAAACGATTTATTTTTCATTTTCATTTCTAGATGTATAAAACCGAACCTTTTGCAACATCCGGGTGAGTTGAACAATTCATTGGTTCAACGGCAACTTATTTGTAATGGATGTTTGGAAATTGCTCAACTCAGAAGAGATGGCCATTCAATTAGAATCAAATTCGATGATTTTCTTTCCAGGTAAGTAGGTTTTTTTTTGGGGGGGGGGTAATTTCAGAATAGTGATACCTGTTGTTGGTGGTGCACTTGGAATGATCCCCAATTTAAAAAACAGACTTGAAGGACTGGAAATCAAAAGAAGAAGTGAGACTATCCAGACAACAGGATTGTTGAGAACGACTAGAATACTCAGAAGAGTCCAAGAGACCCGAGGAGACTTATTGTTATTTAGACTCCAGTGAAAGACCATCGGCTTACACTGGTGGTAAAAACTCGCAAGGAGTGAAATGATAATAATAATAATAATAATAATAATAATAATAATAATAATAATAATAATAGGACAAAGGAAGGGGGAAGAGGTCTTGCCAACATAGAGGAATGCGTAGAAACCACAATCCGACAACTTGAAGATTACACAAGAAAAAGCAAAGACAAACTACTTATGGCGGCCAACAATAGTAAAAGCGACAGATGGACAATCAGAAAAACAACAAAGACTAGAAAACAAAAATGGGAAGAAAAACAATTATATGGACGCTTCAAACTACAAATTGAAGAGGTTGCACACGAAAAGACTTGGACATGGTTAAGAAAAGGAAACCTCAAAGGAGAAACTGAATCACTTATAATTGCTGCCAAAATAATGCCATAAGGACAAACTACATCAAAGCGAAAATTGATAGGACCCAACAAAATAGTAAATGTAGACTTTGCAGGAATAGAGATGAGACTGTAAACCATATACTCTGCGAATGTAGCATACTAGTACAACGAGAATACAAAACTAGACACGATTGTGTTGGGAAGGTGATCCACTGGGAATTATGCAAAAAATTAATTTTGACCATACAACAAAATGGTATATGCATAAACCAGAATCTGTTCTTGATAACGAAACGCATAAAATTCTCTGGGACTCTGAAATAAAAACGGATCACCTTATCCCAGCAAGAAGACCAGACCTAGTGTTGATAAACAAAAAAGAAAGAATGAAAAAATGGACAAATATCTGGACCTTGCCAGAGAACTGAAAGGTTATGGAATATGAAAGTGAAAGTGATACCAATCGTAGTTGGTGCACTTGGAACAGTCCCAAAAGGATTGGAAAAGGGTCTGGAAAGTTTGGAAATCAGAGGAAGGGTTGAAACCATTCAGAACACTGCACTGCTGCAATCTGCCAGAATACTCAGAAGAGTCCTGGAGACCTGAGGAGACTTGCTGTCACTCAGATTCCAGTGAAAGACCATCAGCTAATGCTGATGTGAAAACTCAAAAGGAGTAAATAATAATAATAATAATAATAATAATAATAATATAATAATAATAATAATAATAAAGGTCATATCAATTCTAATTGGTGCCCTTGTCACCAAAGCTCTGGAAAAGAATTTGGATGAATTGGAAATCATAGGAAAAATTGAGACCATCCAAACTACAGCACTGTTGAGATCGGCTAGAACACTCAAAAGAGTCCCGAAGACCCGAGGAGACTTGCTGTCACTCAGCCTCTATGAACCACTGGCTATGGCAGGTGTCGCACTCGGTACCTATGGAACTGTGTTGATAAATGACTAAATGACATTCTAATGTATTAATCAGCGAATGTGTAGCACGGATTGGGTAATCTGATCTGTACGGTAAAGTGGGAAGCTAACGGTAGGTGTATCACTCCACCTCAGCAAAAACAATATTCCTCGTTAGTGTTAGTGAAAGGGGGATAGACTCACTTACTGTCAGATTGATACAGATAATTGACCACTCCGCTTTTACTTTTTTACTTTATACCAAAAACTGATTCGATTCCTTTTTTTTCTTTTTTTTAAATTTTTTTATTCAGATATGGTGAAATTCTCAAAGAACCCCTGGAAATTACTGATCCAGTCACCATTTGCAAAGTAATTCTTCAAACTGCAAAATTAAGAGATTATGACATAGGCAGGACCAAGGTTAGTTCTTGGATAGATTTACTTTTGAGATTTACAAATGCTAGACATTTTTAAATAGAATTTTAATGCTATTTCTATGTATATTTTAAATTTCAAATATCTTCGAATATGAATTAAATTTTTATAATTTTTCCACAAAAAACAAGAACCGGTGATATTTAATGTGTATATATATTTATTTTGTCGTTAATTGTTTTATTTTCATAGTCTCATCCGGACATACATGCATACATACATACCAACTGGCCTTTATATATGTATAAATAGATAGATTGATAAAAGTTATTTTCTATATATTTGTCTAATTATATTTTATTATTTCTCTGAATGTTTGAGATGAGGCTTGAAGATTAGTATTATTAGCGTTATTCGGACTATTGTCCCCATATTCATTGTTATTTGTACAACGTTTCGGCCGATATACCCTCCGGCCTTCTTCAGGTATTTCTTGTCGGACTCGGGAACTTCTTTTCGAACTCGGAACTTTCTTGTCGTATTCGGGAGCCAAGAAAGTTCCCGAGTTCGAAAAGAAGGTTCTCGAGTTCGAGAAGGTTCCCGAGTCCGACAAGAAATACCTGA
Source organism: Doryteuthis pealeii (assembly GCA_023376005.1). Taxonomy (NCBI): domain Eukaryota; kingdom Metazoa; phylum Mollusca; class Cephalopoda; order Myopsida; family Loliginidae; genus Doryteuthis; species Doryteuthis pealeii. The sequence goes on along the minus strand of CM042145.1, from coordinate 46,681,651 downwards.
AGAAGGCCGGAGGGTATATCGGCCGAAACGTTGTACAAATAACAATGAAGATGGGGACAGTAGTTCGAATAAGGCTAATAATACTTATATTTTATTGTTTATATATTCTTGTTTTTGTTTATTTTCATTATTATTCTTGTTTGTATTTTTCTTTTTCTTTGTTTTTTAATGTTTTATCTTTTATCAATTTGTTTTATTTTCTAATCATTTTTTATATATCAAGTTATTGAGTTATACCTTTATTTTTTTTTAGATTTTCTTATAGAAAATAAGAGGTGAAATATTTTAACCCCCTCTCGAACAAAAATAGGATGTGGATTTTATTGAAATTGCTTGTCTCCAACAATTTCCTTTTTATAAAAAGACGTGCACTCGGTCGTTGTACAAACAAACATACAGACAAACGGACATAATCTTTCTTTTATATATATATATATATATAGATAATTCGAAGATATTTTTGTTTTTCAGATATTCTTAAAATGCAGACATAAAGATGATCTGGAAATTATATTAGCACAAAAGGTAATTAATCCTTCTCTCTCTCTCAGAATCAATTTAATCTTCTTCATAATTTCTCTTATGTCTCCAATATTGGCTGTGATTAGTATAACACTGTTTTTTTGGCTCGGTACAATATTGACAAACCCACAAAATAACAATCTTGGACGCATAATGGCATAACCTTATCTAATGTTAAACAAAGAAACCTACTGAAACATTTCTGTGTGTAACTGCTGCTAGCCTCAGTGGAAAGAAAACGCACGACGCTTCATACTGATGTTATCAATTTTATCAATAAACACCGCGAAAACTGTACAAAGGAAGAAATAGATAACATTCAATAAAAGATAACAACAAAAGAAATGGAAACACAAGAAAGAATTTGACACACAGTATGTCTTATACAAGTTCTTACCGTGTTGCCTTCTTTAACCCACCCATCGGGTGGGGATTGCTATAATTAACGGCGTCGATCCCGGGGGGTCATCCCCCCAGGCAACACCTGCCCCCTCGAATTAAAGGGGCAGGGCTGGGTTTATTACCCAGCGCCTGAGGCGCCCCCTTGAGGGGAATGCCGACGGGATCGACGCAATTTTTTCCACCTGCCACCCATGAGTCACGGCTTGTGGGTGGTCCCACGTAAATAGGGCCTTTGTGCCTGACCTTGTACAAGTGGGGTACGAGGAAAATACCATCTTTAACCAGAAGTAGTAAACTCAGCATATCGATAAATTTTATATCTACAGAATGTTTAAAAGAAATTTCCATGGGAGTTCTGATATTTAGATTTTAAAATCTCCACCTGTCTATCATCCCTGTCAACACATTATTGGAATCGTCTATCTTAACTTATATATATATATATATATATATATATATATATATATATATATATATATATATGTGTGTGTGTGTGTGTGTGTGTGTGTGTGTGTGTGTTTAGAGTTGGTATATGGGCTCTGATTCCCTTATCCATTTCCTGTTTGAATTGTATAATCCGCAGTAAGTTTTAAGGGTCAGCAGCAACTGATAGAATGGGATTTTATAAAAATCAACTTAATTATTCTAAGACTAGATATTGTGGTGGTAGTTGAATTGGTAAACAAAAAATACCTTTGTAAAAATGAAGTATAGCTAACAGGTCAAATTAGTGACCGTTACACTATGTAAGATTCAATATTTAGATATAACAAAATATCCTGTTTTGAAACGAATTGTAAGGGGTGGCAAAAAGTATCCACATTTTATCATGGAATATAGGACAAGTCAAATGAATCTGCGAACCAATTTGAAAAAGATTGATTGGATTCATTTAGAACTGATGCCCCCAGGGAACAAATAAATACAAATCTCTGGTCTGTGTCTTATCAACAGATAGCTTCACAAAAAATGTCTCGTCAATGGTTGACAAAGACGAAAGAGTGGCTAGGCCTTCTTCAACCATGATAAAAAGCAAGCAAAACACACACACACACACACACACACACACACACACACACACACACACTCACACTTGTTGGGATTATTTTCTTACTTGTCACGGTCCTTGTGTTAGGCACTAGGTGGCGTTGTGACCGGTAGCATAAAAGGCAGTACTGCCAAAGTCAAACTCTCTTAGACCCTCCAGCCGCCAGAGGTAACACAACAGTTATGCTACCGGTCCCAAAGCCACCTAGTGCTTAACTGAAGGACAGTGGTAAGTAAGGGAAATAATCCCAACACACTGTTCTTGGACTATGTAGCAAATACGTTAGGGTTAACTTGGATATGTCACGATAAAATTGATGAAGATTTTTTTTTAAAACCCTTCGGGTCTTCAAGTCATCACAAGTGTTGTCGTCAGACTGATGCGGACAACCAGTTCTTCCAGTTGAAAACAGTCATTTTTGGTATTTACCAAGACCTTCCACCAGGTTAGGATGCAACACAAGGTCTTTTTAATGTAGGAAGCCACTCACAAACCGAAGCTTATGCGTGGCTTGTAAAAAAAAAATGCGTGAATCACGTTGTTACTTTCAGTGATCTGGGCTCACTGCATTCTTTTTTTATGCCTCATCACCGGCCGAACCAGTTGAACCAACAAGGGTGACAGGACGCTTACCAAGAATCACCACTCACAACCCCACAGTTGTGAGTTCAATCTGTAGCCTCGCGAGGCAATTCATTTTACTTCCCGCTCCAACAATTAAGATAGTCACAAACCTCATTACTTCTTATTTTAATGCCAAATCCATCCTTGTAGAATAGTAGTAGTACTTGATGCGGAATTTAAAAAAAAAACATATTCCGGTCTTTAAGTCGTCACTAGTCACAAGTGTTGTTGTCAGATTGACATGGACAACCGGTTCTCCCAGCTGAAAACAATCATTCTTCCTCGAGAGAGAAACCGCCTCGGTTTTTATTCATCCTCACCGGCCGAACGACTCCAACCAACAGGGGCGACAGGACGCTTACGATGAGTCACCACTCACAGCCCGATGGTTGTGTGTTCAATCTGTAGCCTCGCGAAACAATTCACTTAACGCCCCCGCTACAAAAATACCATGAATTTGGATTTCAGAAGTTAAAAATGGAAGCCGTTGTTGTGTTTCTTTGAAAGCAAATTGAAAACAACTGCAGATATTATTGAAATATTCACCATTCAAAAAACCAATTCGAAACCAGTACTGGTGTTAGTCATTATGCAACAGATCGGTACCAAGGGGCGAGTCTCCAACAAAGCATATGAGGTTCAATAGAAAATACAACAGGGAGTATATAAATAACAGTCACCATGTTTATTCGTGTAACGCAATTAACAACACACATGTTATACAAAATGTACTCACATTATACAGTCCTTCCTCACTTGAGGGGGTCTTATAACCGTCTTTAGTGGCTATAATGACGGGTCGAGATCTTGTTAACATTGTTAAATGTCCTGTGTCTGAGCTCTAACTGGCCTATTTCCTCAGCCATCTAAAGGGAACTAATTCTTAAATCCCGTGTCTCCTGACACAGGAGAGTTCCTAATTAGGATCCCTAAACCATGATCAATTAACTTGTGGGGTAATAAGAATTGTAATGTTTGGGTTTAAAGGTTGCTGGTTATTTCTGGTCTGTGTGCACAGACTTTCCTTTTAACCCCATTATATTTGGTGGTCGCACTTAAAAGGAATTAAAGAAGGAAAAGGAAGAGACAAAGTTAAAAGGTAGTTTTAGGATTCAGGCTTTATTCATGGGTCATAGCCACCACGTGGAGAGGAAATTACTTCCTGTCCAATGATAGTGTCTGGTCCCAGTTTAGGCCCTCGTCCGAATGGCCAAGAAATTATCTTGGTGGTCGGGAAATGGGTACTTTTCCTGCACATGCTCGAAGGGTTCTTCCGGTCTGAAGTCTCATGGGAGTTTGTTATTTTTTTTAAATTTCAATTTCATTTTAATCACCACAAACTTATTTTATTATATCGAAAATTGATCTGATTCTCTAAACAAATTATTTTCCGTGATTTCTTCGACTATAAGTCGTTTAAGAACCCAAACATGACTCTGTTAGTTTTTTTACAAGAAATAGAATTATAACCAATTAAAAATTTTGTCACTTTGAACTTTCTCGTCCGTGGGAGCGGTGTTCAGTAAATTCTTATTCCTTAAAAATAAGACAATCAAACGATAGATAGGTTTGAACAATGCTTAATAGTGAGGCAAACAATCTTCCTGGTCTATCGCTAGCGAAAAGGGAATAGACTTCCTAGCTTTCAACTGATACCGACAATAGCCACTCCGCAGACTTTTTTTTATTGAATATTAATTAACTCAAAGGATTTGAAAATATTTTGTCTGCTTTTTTTTTTTTTTTTTTTAAATTAAAATGCACATTTCTTTTTTAACAGAAACGAGAGAAAGAGCTAGAAAAGAAGAGCTGGTTAGAAAAGATGCAACCAAAACCTGCAGCCGTCGAGAAAAACCTGGTCCCAGAGAGTATACCTACCGCAATGCCACTTGACGGTTTCCCCCGCCATAATGGTTACCAGCACACTGATCACAATGATATGAACAAGGCTGTACCTCAGAGTGATTTAAATGGTGGAATCGGTGCATCGTCAGACTATCACAGGCTTGAAAACGACCTGCTTTATAACCAGGATCAAAAAGACACAGATAATTTTCAGCAAAAGAATTTCGCTCCGATATTCGATAAGAACAATCAGGAAAAAGAAGAATTCAATCAGGATTATAATCATACCGATGAACAATGCATGAACAGCGAGAAGACCTACACGGATGACACGGAAAGTACAAATTCTTACGGAATGGATAAAGACCGATTCTGGTAAAAACAAACAACAAAAACAACTACCGTGTTTCCCTGAAAATAAGACCTACCCACTGTTACTATTCTTGTCGCCATTTTAGGCGCTTTAGTTCCGCTGTTGTATTGAGTGCAGTTTCAGTGGATATTTCTTGTGACATAAAGTTTGATGTATTCCTTGGAGTAGAAAGATGTAGTATCAGTTTTAATCCTTGTCTGTTGATCCTTCTAGTATGTCTTGAAGTAGAAAGATGTAGTATCAGTTTAATTCTTGTCTGTTTATCCGGTAGTATTCATTGAAGTAGAAAGATGTAGTATCAGTTTAATCCTTGTCTGTTGATCCTGTAGTATTCCTTGAAGTAGAAAGATGTAGTATCAGTTTAATCCTTGTCTTTAATCATTCTGTGAGGAAATCCGTTAGGCAACTAATTTTGGGACAATTTATCAACGACCTTAAATACATGTTTTGTCGTTTTTATTTTCATTGCCCAATCCAGCTCCTGCTACTTGGAATAGTCTATAAATATAAGTGGTGGCTTTTTGTACAGCTTATATCTATAAAGAAATCCAACAAGAATAAGACCTAGCGTGATTTTTCAGGATGATTTTAATATAAACCTTCCCTTAAAATAAGTCCTAGTTGAGAGCGGACAGACAGACAAAAGACATAAGCATTCTTCACAATCACATCATGCGATGCAAACACTCGTCTTTGTCAATGATCAAGACGACGCGCATTTGCTTGTGTTATTTATCCGGATGCTCAGGAAAAGCTGCAGCTTGGCTCACACTCACAGAAATTTCAAAGAATAGTTTTCCTGGTGGATGCAAATAAGGTCACTTCATAAAGTACATGACTTTGATGAGTTTTTGAAAAATAAGAACATGTTAATGGTAAATAAATGTAGATAGTTTTTTCTCTGTGTGTGGGTGGGTTGGGGTTGTAACTTATGTTTATTTAGAATTTTCGTAATTTTCGATTTCGTAATGTCATTTTTCGATATATGAAAAATAAGAGATCCCCCAAAACAAGTCCTAATGTTATATTTCGGAGTGGAAATTAATATAAGCCTTGTCTTATTTTCGAGGAAACACGGTATTATTTTTCCAGCATTATTAGGTTTTTTTGTTCGTTTTGTGTGTGTGTGTGTGTGTGTGTGTGTGTGTGTGTGTGTGTGTGTGTTTTCTTCGTGCTTCCAGTTTTTCATCTTCTAGAGCCAGTCCCAAACTATGATCCTGAAGTTAGGCTTGGTTAGGGCCGGTTTAGCTCAATCGGTAGAGCGTCCGCCAAGGAACCGCAAGGTTCCTGGTTCGATACTGGCTCTAGCCAACTCAGCGTATGAGTAGCACAGAGGCTGATGGTGTGCGTGGTTTGATCCACAATATATGTGAGGTTTTTTTCTTCTGTTGGTCGTCGAGCTGAAAAGGAATTAAGGAAGGGAAAAGAGACAAAAATGCTTTTAAGGTTCAAACTTTATTTCCTCATTCACAGCTATTCCTTGGAGGGGAAATTTCTTCCAGTGTCAGCATGGCGATTGTCTGCCCCTGCTGGGATGTCCCAAAGGGTTATCTTCCCTTGCCGCCAGTGTTTCGCCACTCGATGGCACTACTAGCTCGGTAATTAAACAACCTGGGAAGCTCTCTCTCTCTCTCTCTCTCTCTCTCTCTCTCTCTCTCTCTCTCTCTCTCTCTCTCTCTCTCTCTCTGGGTCTGGCATCCACAAAAGATGGACTAGGCGCGAGGGGTCTCTGTCCATTAAGTGGGGGGCTTTCCCCAAAATTATCAGTAAGTGGCTCTTATATTCATTATGAACCCTTTCTTACTTCCCGATGACTTTTGTCCTCTCTGTTTGTATCTTGTCATATATGTCATTTTCCACGTGTTCAGACAATACAGTCTGTATAGTTGTTATATTGTACCTTTTTGTTTGGATTTCCTTATGCATGTATTCACCAACGTTGGACTCAGTCGGTAGAGCGTTCGGCTAGAAACCACAAGGTTCCTAGTTCGATACCGGTCCTCGCCAACTCAGCATATGAGTAGCACAGGGATCTGTGCGGTAAAGTAAGGAGCTGATGGTAGGTGTGGCGCTCCACCTCAGACGCCAAAAACAATCTTCTTGGTCTAGCGCTATTGAAAGGGGGATAGACTCCCTCGCTGACTGGCAGATACCGACTTTAGCCCCCCCCCCCGACGACGACGACTTTTATAAGAATTACTTTTGGCCACTAAAGCCAAAACCACACATTTAATTACCATTCTACTGACCCAACACCAGTAACAACGTGTATCCCCCATTAACGTCTTTGTCCAAAATGGCCGAGGTTTCTTTTTGGCGCCAGTATTTTCGTTCTTTGTATTGTTTTTTTTTTTTGGGGGGGGGGGCAGTTTCCAGTCGAGATCTTGGCATATTTCTAATTTTTCGAAACTGTTAAAGACTCTAAAATCGAATCTATTTTTCTGGGGGTTTTTTTTTCTGTCATTATGTTTTTCTTGATAAACGTCTCATGAGCAAAGCAATTCACAGCGTAATTTTTTACATTTTCAGTCACAGTCGACATTAACCCTTTGCCTTTCAAATGTTCTTGGTATTTTTACCTGTATGAGTCTTTCTGCTCAATTATAATGAACTAACCATCAGTTTTTGTACTTTGATCACAGTAATGGGAGAGCTGGTGTTAATGGTTTGAAGTAGGCAAAGAGTTAATTTTCATTCACAAAGCCAAGCCATGATGATTGAAGATGTCATCACTCAATTTAAGAAAACAAAATTAAACGTTTTAATTTAAACTGATTTAATGCTAGTGATTTCTTTTTCATGAAAATTGCTAGTTTCATGTATTTTTCATGTCATTATATATTTCGTTTGTCACGTGTAAGTTCTTTCTCATTTCTTTAGTCATTAGATAACACGTATGCGTAATATATGTTATATTATTATTGTAATCTAAGTCCTTCTGCACAATTATAATTAACTAACCGTTAGTTTTTTGTACATTAATCGCAGTGGTAAGAGAGCCGGTGTAAGCAGCTTAAAGTAGGCAAAGAGTTAACCAACAAATATTGTATTTTATCTTATTTCATTTTTTTATATTCTTGTTTCAGGCGGCCCTACGATATTTTCCAGATTGCAGAACGCCATTTCGCCGATAACGATGCGATTTTCAAGGAAATTCTGAAACTAATTCGCGTTTTTATGTATATTTTCGTCATTGTCAGTTTGGTAGGCGGATCTGCCACCAGCAAAATCTCTCTCTTACTCATCGCTTCTAATGCTCGAAAGGTTAGTGAACATGTTTCAAGTTTTTGTAATTATTTCATTTACAGTAAATAGCAGGGCCCGTGGATATACCAAAGTATGATAAATAAATTATCACAACGTTTGATATGCAAATCACTACTCGTACGAGCCGACTTTAACCATTTGGGGAGAAAATGAATACATCTCAAATGCAATGACGTAGTTTTTCTAGTTCATGTGTATCGATATCCGTTTTTAGCATTTTATTATATACTTAACGAATGAGGATACATCGTGTTGTAATGGTCAGCAGGCTAATCTCGCGAATCCATAACTATTGAATAGCGAGTTCGATCCTCGAAGGATGCCCGTACTTGCGAAATTGTGTCACATTCTGCCAGTGGTGAATGGGTTGGGTAAATACCTACCTAAAGATAACTTGGATATACAACGCTTATAATCTGATATCATCTTTAAAAGGTTATGTAATAACTAACTTTATCAGGAACGTGAAAATCTTTATCCTGAGTGGAGAATTTGCTAGTTGTTAATATGTAGATATTTATCAACCCCTCCGCACGAACAGGATGCGACACAAGGTCAATTTTTAAGCGGAGTTTAACATACAGAGATTTCCTTCTCATAGACTGGTTACCTAACCAAGGTTAAAGAGCCCAGTCTACCCTGCTATTTACCTATAGCTGAAGGGAGAATAATTTGATTCATCCCTTTCCCAAGGGTATTAACGCTATGTGAAATGTAGACAGTCTTGTCTAGGATTTGAACTCGGGTCGACGAGTCCATTTCCTACGAATCTGGCCATTACACAACGCACCTCCACCTTTTTAATATGTGAAGACCAATTTTTACGTCTTTCTTTTTTTTCTTTCTTTTTTTATCAAAGGGTTCAAAAGCTTCAAACGAAAGTGCCACATTGCTGCTTCTCTGTCTTTGTGGTCCTATCGCTTGGAATTGGTTGATGTCCTTAATGAAGGTCCTGTTTGGCAGAAAGGAATGGCCTTCACTCAGAGCATTATTCATTGTAAGTACTAGCAAAAAATATATGTACCCTCCGGACACAAATATTTAGATTTTAATATAATTAAATATTATATTGAATTAGAAAGGTTAATGAAATTAAATACGAACACAAAAAAAAGATCACACTTATTTTTACTTTATTCTAATGGATTTCAATATAAAATTATATATAGGATTGCTATTAATACGTTTGAGAATTAGGCAATAATATTAGAAATCAATAACATCAAGTAATTATTTATTAAACACCGTTTTGTTAAAACTGGTATGCAAATTATTCACACCCTTTACTATGTAAACATTTATTTCTTAATGATATATAACACATATCACAGGATTTTAAACACATTAATAACATGGGCCTTTCGGGGTCTGTGTCTATTAATGAAATTAACAGCGTCGATCCCAGGGGGCTATCCTCCCAGGCAACACCTGCCTCCTCGATTTAAAGGGGCAGGGCTGGGTATATTGCCCAGTGCCTGAGGTGCTCCCCTCGATGGGGAATGCCGACGGGATCGACGCATTTTTTGTGTCTACCACCCATGAGCTTCGGCTTGTGGGTGGGCCCACATAAAATGTCCTTGTGTCACGCTCTCATAAGTGGGGTGAGAGGCAAATACCTTAATAATGTGGGCTTTTTTGAGGCAAATCTATCTCAGCTATCACTTTATAGAGACATTGTTGATAAATAAGATGCTAATTAAGATTTTTTTTTAAATGATTATTGAATAACCATTGAGAATATAACGTAATTAACTAAGGGAATTGTGACGTTTGTGGTGACGTGGTTTCTGTTAGAGACAGATTCACACACAATCTCCGTTATAATAAGAGATATTCAAGAAGTATTAAAAAAAAACAAGAAAATGCAGAACAATAAAGTTTTTATATATATATATATATATATATATTTATAAGCACACTGTAATAGCAAAAATACATGAATTTATATTTCAGATTCTACTAATAGAAGGCGGTCAAACATTTGGCGTATGTTTGTTTCTGTTTCAAAATTCTGTCTAGCACGGATATGTTTCGGGGTGTCATAATAACCCTGGGACTTGGCGTTATTCCCACCTTCCTGAAAGTATTGGTACGGGATACCCGAATACTCCAGAACTGGAAGACCGTTACCATCACTGCCATCAACATTCTAGCATTGCTCAGCCAGATGACCGCTATTCCGGTATTCAGCGTTTTCGACTTTGTTCACGAGAGCAACTTCACAGTTTTGGTGGTTCACAATTCAACCAGTAGTTACACGGAACACGTCCAGAGCAACATCAGTTTCTGGGAACTTCCGCTGAGCATCTTGCTCATCTCGCTTGGATGGTGGGAAAATTTCGTCTCGAATGACTGGCAACTTTTTCGGATTCTTGTCGTCAGATTCAAAGATTGGCGGGCTCTTCTACACGACGTCAGGGACACCTCGGCTGTTTTTACCGGACCTTTTAAAATCGGTCTTGCTATCTTCTTTTCTCGAATGTTGGTACCCAACTTAGAATTCACAGTACCCAGTTCCAAAGCGGACGTAGACTCTGAAAATTCGGACGCAGAAAACCACTTTATTTCTTACAGCCTGCTCTACCTTCAGATCGGTTCGGGTATTATCGTTACATATTTGGCGGGTTTGGCCTGTAAATTGCATATGCAAAAATCGGCTTTTGCTGTACCGTTAGCAATTGCTCCTCTGGCCACAATTGTATTGGTTCTCCTGCAGTGCCGGTATGACTTCACCCCAAACAATTGGTACCATGGAGATTTTTACTGTCCTGAAGACAGTCTTGAGGCTTTGATTGTTCCTATCATCTGTGCTGTTGTTCTGTGGTTGTCATATTTGGTGACAGTCAGCCATATTTGGTCCCCAAAAAGTGAAAGAATGGCAAAAATAGAAAAGTAAGTATGATTTATTTACATTCGATTTAACACTCAGTCGCTACTCTTATATATTGTACAAGATGAGTTAAAATACTTTTTTTCATTTCACAGCACTAATACTCTTGGGAAAGGTATGAGTCCAACTATTCACCCTCGATCTATGGATAAATAATAGGACAGACTGGGCTCTTTAATCTTGGTTAGGCAACCAGTCTAGAAGGAAAACTCTTAATTCAAACCTGTTAAACTTCGCTTTTAAGGAAAAAATATGATAGTGTAAAAAGTACCTGGCACCTGTAAAGGGGTGAGGGGCATTGCTAAAATGAGGTAACCAAGTGATTACATGGTACTATTAGTATTTTTGTAATTTAACCATTGTAGTTTTTTTAGACAATACAAAAATAGATAAAATTATTCTAATCAATTATTATTCCGATAATTCCATTGCAATCTATTAGATTTCCATATGCCACAGTTGAATGACCTGTATATCTTTATTCAATTATAGAATGACTTGATTAGTTAAGTTAAAAGTTAAAGTTAATAGAAAAATATAACATGATTACATGCATTGAAAAAAATTGAAAGAGTTTACTATAAATGATCTTAATTTATTATCTAGACTAGCAAATATATGCACCCTCCGGGTGCAAGTATTTAAGTTTTAATATAATAAAAGGCTAATGAAACTTAATAAGAATTCAGATAAAAATATTTGGAACAGAGGGGGTATAATTGGAAAATAGAACAACTTTGAAACTAACTGTTCCGCCATTTTCCCTTACTCCCGTCTTTCAGTGGTAAATTTCCCTAATTTAACTATTGAGTTAAAATAGGAAGTAAAGAATAAAATTACAGTTATTTCTTTATGTTAATAGATTTCTGTTAAAATTTATCCCCGAGATTTTTGCTCATATTTATTAAGATAAAAACAAACAATTAGAAATCAATAATACTAAGCATATATTTATTAAAATCAAATTTTTTAAGATCAATATGCAAATTAGCCTTCCCATTCACACTGTGAACCGCTATTTTGTTGAATATATAAATATAATTGCATGTTATTAGTGTGTAGATATTGTTAACAGTCTTAATGATGTAAAACAATTTTACTAATAATTGAGGTTTAAATAAAATCATGGAGAATGTGATGTAAATAACAAAGGGAATTGTGACTTGTATAGTAATATAGTTTCGGTTACAGACAGACAAACCCACAATCTCCATTATAATAAGATATATAAATAGATTTTTTATACTATATTTACACCTAGATAATAAATGTTATGCTTAAGTAATTGTACCAGGTACTTGTATAGTATCACATTTTTTCTTTAAGGGACCTCACCATTTTCGGCATACTCGTCCGGAACCTAAACTTTGAGCCTCCTCCTTGTTACCATAAATACTTAGGTAGTGACCAGAAGCATTTTTATTACACACACGATATTGTTATGTTTAGAAACCACAAGGTTCCTAGTTCGATTCCGGCCCTCGCCAACTCAGCGTATGAGTAGCACAGGGATCTGTACGGTAAAGTAAGGAACTGATGGTAGGTGTGGCGCTCCACCTCAGGCGTTAAAATAATCTCCTTGGTCTAGCGCTAGGGAAAAGGGGATAGAATCGCTCGCTGATTGGCTGATACCGACATTAGGCCGCCCCGACGTTAGACATTATGTCATATTATATATATTATATTGTATATTTTATATATATTATATATGGGGGTTCTTTCTTTTTCGCATGTACCAATCACGTCATGAATATTTAATTTGAACGCTAATCAATGAACGGTTATGAACCGTTTCTACATATTTCCAAAATCAGCTCATTCAAAAACATCTTTTTTATTTTCATATATTTTTGCACAACAAAAATCGTTTTTCTCTTCTCTTATATTGTCCTGGAGATAGTTTTATATAAACCGAAACGTTTGAACGTCGAGATTACACTAATAATAAACTTCCATCCATAGTAACATCCCATGTTTGCCTAGTTTTCTCCATATTTTATATATATATCAAATGTTGGCATTAAATAACCCACAGGGGTTATGTGCCATTAAACCAAACCAAACTTTACACAGGATCTATATTTTATTTTTCAGACTTTTCGTCAGTCCACATTTCGATGGAATTTTTCCGGACCTTTCTCTGACCTTCCGCCGGCGACGAAATGACAAAGAAGTTCGAATCATCAATTTTGATCGTCTTCAGTTTGTTGGTGACGATTCGATTGCCCATGAAGACAATTACAATCCTGAAAATTTGACTCCAATGGTTTATGTATGTGCTACAATGTGGCACGAAACGAAAAACGAAATGACACAGCTTCTCAAATCTCTATTCAGGTTGGTTAGTTGGTTGGTTGGATTTTACAGCATGGCAACCCTTGTTGGGTCATTTTATGCCGAAGATATTTTGTTTTATTCATTCTTAATGGGTACTCAATCTTTTTTAAACTCAATATTTTTAAAATCATTTTTTCTATTTAACCCACAGATGGGACCCTACCAGATACTTTCACTCTGGTCAGAGTGGACCTGGGAGTAATGGGGATGAAGGAGTACTCCACATTCCCCAGAGTTTCTAGAATTGGAACTTCAAAATTATATAGAGTTTAACGTCATACACAGGACACTAAGACCCTCAGCCACTGCCTTCTAGCATATATATGATAAAAGGGTAGGAGCTTGCCACAAGGGCAATAGAGTCGTGACAATCATATAGGTGCCAGGGGTTGATGTGACCAGCCGATTGATCAGTGGGGGCCTCTCCAACCGCTCGTCTAGTGTAGTGTTGCATGTCATAGACTACTCAGCCACCAGGGTTCCATCCTTAAGCATCACCGGTTACTACCCACGACCAACAGGTGCCACCATTGGGGGGGGGGGTTACCCCTCTGAGGTGCAGTTGGTATATTCTAAAGCCCCACCGACAGGGCTTTTTTGTTCAGGTTCGACAAAAATATATGTAAATATTTTACTCGTTTAGTAATATAATTTCTTGCAGTACTGAGATATCGTAACATTTACAGCACGAAAAATGGAATTAGCAATCTGGTTTCTGATTTCAGCTGATGCTGCTTGGGTTCATTTTTTGTAAACAAATGATTTTAATCAGAAGTTTATGGAGATGTTGAACTCACAATAAATTAAATAGATAGATGGTTGGTACACGTAATCAAATTAAAATTCAATAGCAAAATCTTTTTTTTTTAATAAATACTTTTTAATCAGAAATTTATGAATATTTTTCAACACTTATGATAAATTAAAAAAAGACGAAAGACGTTTTTATACTAAAATAGTTTTTACTTAATCAGAAGTGAAATGCAATTATGTTTATTTAGATAAAAATACAGTTTTTATTTGCAAAATATCTGTTATGTTTATTTAAATAAAAGGATGCTGTTCAGAAATAGTATCACAAAATTTGTAAAAAATTTTTTTGTCAGATACAATATAAGTTCAAAGAATCATCTAATCGTTTATTTTCAAATATTTGAAAGTCGAAGTTACCGGTGATGAGTTAAAATATGAACCTTTCATTAAGTTGATGATTTGGGGTGCCTATTGGATACTTGGTCCAATTTTATTATAAAACTTCTCTATATTAATACCTTCATGAAAGGTATTAATATACATCAGTAGCTCTCCACTCTTTTTGGGATCACTTTGATTACTATTTTACTCAGGTAGATCCCCATAACCATCTGATGTTTAAAAATTCTACAGTGTTTTTATGATTAAATATTATCAGGAATTGTTAGAAAACACTGATAAAATATTTTGTTTATTGTAGAATTTTAGCTAGTTTTATCATCCTCCTCATGTCCTGCAAGTAACACGGATATCCATGACAATCTCTCGACAACCTTCCCTATCATTCATTTCCCCTGGGAGGTTTTCTGTGCAGCAACCAACATCCTCGCATAGTTGGTCACTGTAGGTCCTTGGTGGGCGGCCCACATTAGCATGTCCATGTGTGTGCTTCCACAGGAGAACGTCGCTTATGAGCTTGTCCTTGCTTTTCCAACAGTGTCCTGCATGCCTAGTCCATCTCACTCGGATGGTTTGTGAGATGGAGGGGCAGGTGGTATTGCACATAAACTAACAACTAAATTCTATTGTTCACAAATAAAATAAACATTTTAGTTGACACTAAAATGCTATTGTGACCCCCCCCCCAACTTATCATTTTGCTTGTGTGGACCCCACCAAAATCTCATATGGACTCCCAGGGGCCATAGGGACCCCGGTTAAAAACCACTGATCTGCATTCTGATGTTTTCTTTCATCGACAGATATCTTGATACAAAATGTTGTTTCTCTTTAGACTTGACTACGTCCGATGTGCAAGTCGATTGGCGCAAGAAAAATTCAAAATTCGTGATCCAGATTATTTTGATCTTGAAAGTAAGTTTACAATTATTCATTTTGACTCTTTTTGTATAAATGCGCAATTTTTCTTCTTACTTCTTCCTTTTAAAGAAAAAAAGGGAAAAATAAAACTCGTTTATTTGGATTAACTAAAAAAAGGGCCGGGCTAGCTCAGTTGGTAGAGAGTTCAGCTAGAAACCACAAGGTTCCTAGTTCGATACCGGCCCTCACCAACTCGCCAGCGTATGAGTAGCACAGGGATCTGTGCGGTAAAGTAAGGAGATGATGGTAGGTGTGTCGCTCCATCTCAGACGCAAAAACAATCTCCTTGGTCTAGCGCTAGTGAAAATGGGATAGACTCCCTCGCTGATTGGCTGATACCAACTTTAGGCCACCCCAACGACTTTGCTTTACTTAAATACTGATCAGGCTGAACTTCCAGACCTCAATATTTTCTTTTTAACTCTTCTTCTTCTTCTTCTTCTTCTTCTTCTTCTTCTTCTTCTATTTTCATTTAAAGTGTTTGTTGTATCGTCGTGAAATGATACACAGAAGAAATTGAGTGTTTAATGTATTTATTCAACACCAGTATCCAGTGCTAACGGATACATACAAAACACAGAACAATAAGTTACAAAACAATTAACAAGACAACTTACAAGAAATAGAGGAGGATCAAATGCGGTATAGACAAACAGAAAAATCAGTCCGAATATTAATCAGCTTTTGATTAATAATCAACTGTTAAAGTCTTTAATCGTAGACTATTTAAGGTTATGAGCCAGGCCATCTGGTAGAGTGCAGAAGGGGTGCTAGCTACTCTACAACAGCATTTCAAATTCTCACACCAATTTCTTTTGGCGGAATCTCTCAACGAAAACTTAAATAAAATTTCTATCACAGAATGAACGTATTTCCTTTTATTCATTTCAGTTCACATTGTATTTGATGATGCATGGGAAATTAACGAAAAAGTCAATCGTTGGGTTCCTAATTCTTTCGTCATTCAATTGGTCGAATCAATGGAAGATGCAGCAAGGTGAGTTATCATTATTACAATTACGTTAACAACCACGCCCATCAATAAATCGAGACGTTGTATTTCTATTCGATCATAAAAACGGACAGAATAAATTAAAAATTATATTTTATCTTTTCAGATCGGTAACAAGGGGACCAATATTTCTACCACCCCCGTCAAAATCCCCGACCCCGTACGGATGCAAACTAACATGGATCATGCCGGGACACACCAAAATGGTGGTTCATGCAAAGAACAAAAACAAAATAAGACACAGAAAAAGATGGTCTCAAGTAGGTTGTTACCCGATGAGTAAAATTATTCTTAGAAATTAGGATATCTCTTTACGAGGGTGAGTCAAAAAAGTAATGCCATTTTGTTTAGGACAGGTAGAATTACCAACACAGGAACAAGTATCATACATCAAAATCACTTCCTCATCACTGGAATAATGTTTGCTTCTCAAACTCTCTTTCATGTGGCCGAAGAGATGATAGTCTGAGGCAAGCATTATTCCAGTCACGAAGAAGTGAAATCGGTACTGAAGAAGTGGCTCAAAGAACAATCATCAGAATTTTACGGGGCAAGGATACATACTCTTATTCGAAGGTGGAACATTGCTATTGGGAGAAACGGTGACTATGTGGAGAAATAGGGATGTGATCCACAAAGGACCTGCTTCATTTTTATGTATGATACATGTTCCTGTGTTGGTAATTATACCTGTCCTAAACAAAATGGCATTACTTTTTAACACACCCTCGTAGTATACCATATTAATAATGATGATAATATGTAACTACATGTAATTGTATTTTTCTTTTTGTATTTTTAGTGCATGTACATGTATTATCTACTGGGTTACCGTTTGCTGGGTGGATGTGAGAGTGAAGGCAACTTGATGGAGAGTACAGAAAATCTCTACATGGTCGGCACACGGAATCGCAAAAAGTTGAATAAACCAAGCAAAACTAGAACACGCCCACTAGCATCCCTCTTTCGCAGAATGAGACCGGATCAATACCAACAGGTAAATAAATATATATATATACTTTCAATAAGAAAGAGAAACTCAACAAACCGACATTTGGCTATTATGAATTTATTTCGGCTGGTAACTCCATAAATGAGCCCAGTTTCGCCAGATATATCAACCCCCGCCCTCACTGTATCCAGTCGACACTGTGTAGTCCTTTCTAGTTTCATATAAAGTGAAAAATATGCAATCATATATACACAATAAAGAAAAATATATATAATATAGTTGCTACTTTTTGTAGTTTACAGAATAAATTTTAAACTCAGTTTATTATGCAAACTAGCAAGAATATAGGTGTAAGTTTTTATGTAATAAAATATATTAAATTAGAAAAACTAACGAAATTGTATAAAAACGCATATAAAAAGATTACACTTATTTTAATTAAATTTTAATTAATTTCTATATAAAATCATTCATAGGATTGATTCTAACACGTTAGAGAATAAAACGATAATGTTAGAGTGTTGCGGGGCCGATAAGGATGTCGACCCCACAGACTTTTGAATAAGTGAAACGACTGAAGGCAATGAAAGAGACAAAGGCAGAGGATTTAGATGGCAGGAAGTAACCAGGTGGTCAATTTATTCACGAGAATTGACAAAGGTAAATCGGCAAGTTGAGTTTTCGTCGCTCGAGGTTGGTCGCTCAACGTTCGGTCAGTCTTTCGTTAATCTGGGTGGATAGGTCGTCCGTTGTCGGATAGGCAGCTGGAATCCGGAATCGGGATACAGTGCGTCTACGGGTTTCGGTTGACGTCGTGGTCGGTCGGTAACGGTCTCGGCTTGCGGTTGTATCGGCTGCGAGCTCCGGTCGTAGTCCGTCGAGGACTGTTCGGGTACGAGCGTGAAACGTAACAGCGACGGACCGTTCGCTTAGCACGTGCGTTGCTTGGGTCTGATTGGCCGCGGTTATGCGGGATTTCAGACCAGGCTGGTACGTGTGCGCAAATGCCTCGAGTAGCTAGGTGTTTGCTCGGCGGAAGATCGAGTCGGATCTACCAAGCTAGGACCTAGCGTACTGTCGGCGAGGGACGCCTATCTGGTCGTAAGATCCAGATCTTCTAGGGATTTCGCCCTAGGATCGCATTCGTGGTTAAGGAAAGACTGAGGTGAAAAGGGCCGACTGGTTAGCTCTGAAATGAGCTGGATTTGTTTAGCCTTGAAAAAGGCTGATATTGCTGGACTGGAAATGTTTGTGTCATCACAGCGTCGTCTAGCGTCAAAGAAAGGCAGGTCGTTCCAGCAGCGTAGAGAGGCAGGGCGGTCAGGAATCAGGAAAGGCCATTTGTTCAGAATAGGAATCAGGATCGTTAACTGTCGGTGGCTGGCTGGAACTGTCCTCGTCATCGCAAACGACTTTCTTAAATACCCGAAATTTGCCGGAAATATCAAATGACGTCAGGGAAAAGTTCGTTAGAAATGATGATGACATAGTTTTGGCTACGTGACCCAATACACGTGAAAGGGGGTGGAGCTTAAAGGGTTAAAGCTGGGCAAAAACTGGATATATCTGGTCAGAAATGGAAAGGGGTTTGCTTACGTGCGAAAATGCACACGCGTGCTCTGATTACGTACGTTCGTTCAGAGAAAGGGGTCAAGGCTGTTTTGGCCCCGACAAGAGATCTATAACAGCAAGTAATTATTTATTAAACCCAGTTTTGTTAAAACCAGTATGCAAATTAACTAAACCATATATTATGTAAACCTTTATTTCTTAGTGATATATAAGAATATTGCGGGATTTTAAAAGCACTAGTAACATGGGCCGTTTTGAGGTAAATCTAACTCAGATTTTCATAGAGACATCGTTAATAAATAAGATTTATTCTATGTATTAATGATTTTGACTATAAATTGATAAACTTACACATTTCCTGGGGGGGGGGGTACTGTGATGTAAGCAGTAACGTAGTTTTGGTTACAGAAAGACAGAAAACGAATCTCTATTATAATGTTATTTTATAATGAGAATTTTCCATTGAGATAACATCGTATCAATACTGACATTGTCTTTTATTCATTCAAGTAATTACCCCAATTCGTTTTTTTTTAACAGGCTGAAAATACATTTATTTTGACTCTTGATGGAGATGTTGACTTCAAACCAGATTCAGTAAAACTACTGATTGACAGGATGAAGAAGAATCGAAAAGTCGGTGCCGTTTGTGGACGCATCCATCCCATCGGAGGAGGTTAGTCTGTACTTCCACAGTTACCATTCTTTATTCGGATTGAAATAGAAGTATAATTGATTGCGAATACATATTCATTAGGGTAGGTCGATTTTCAGCTTTTTTTTAATATCAAAAAGATTCACCCAAGGAATGTATGATAAGTACTGACACCAAAAAGGAGGATTTCTAACTTTACATCTAAGTAGCATTTAAATTGAAATTATAAACATTTTGATATATCCTATTAATTTTATTTGAAGAGAATAAATTGATAATCTTTTCTGGATTGAAATAATAAGATTTTTAAACAATTCTATATCTAAACAAGGATTTTGAGGGCTTCATATTAGACGATTAAACTAAATGCTCAAAAATTGGTGAAAGTTAGAAATGTACTTTATGATGTCGTACTTATCATACCAATATTCAACTTTCCTCGAGGGAATCTTTTTGATATTCAAAATAGGTTGAAAATCAAGCTACCCTAATATACATACTTATTCTGTTTCTCTTCAATAGGGCCTATGGTTTGGTATCAACAATTCGAATATGCCGTCGGCCATTGGCTACAAAAAGCCGCTGAACATGTGTTTGGTTGTGTTCTTTGCTGTCCGGGATGTTTTAGTCTGTTTCGAGGTTCAGCCTTGATGGACGATAATGTCCTGAAAATGTATACCACAAAACCAACGGAAGCTCGTCATTATATCCAGTTCGAACAAGGTAAAGCTAATTTATTCATGGAAATCATTTCTCATAATTATAGTATTATAGCAGTAGGGTAGGTCAATTTTGAAACTGTAACATCTCCCATGTGGCGAAAGTTGCAAATTAACAAAGAATTACCACACAAAAAATATTTTTCTTCAAAACTTTACCTTCGTTTGAGGAAATAGATTTCAATCTTTTAAAATGTTATCACTGTTACAGCTTAATTATTAAGTAATAAGCATCATATCAAAGATGTTAGTGAAGATGGGGGCAGGGCATATTTTCAATTTGAATTCTAGTTATCTTTTATACGCTTCGTTTAGAATAACAACCTTCTCTATTTTAAATAATGAAATAGCTAAATTTTCAAACCAATTTCTAAGCTAAATGTTGCAAAAACGAGAATTTTTGGTGCATTTTAGTAGACGATCTTTGATGCTATTTCCTCAAACAGTTGTGCAAATAAGAGATCTAGTTTTTGATATCAGTATTTATTATACCAATACACAACTATCGCTGTTTGAGAGAATTTGAAATGTTTTTAAAAGTGAAAAATCAACCTACCCTATTGTAGCAGCTTCTTGATACTTTTTTCTGGTGATGAAAATCAAGACACAAGATTCGACTGATGTTTGAATGAACAGCAATTTTATTGCACTTCTGAACACCCTTAAATACTGGGGAAAGTGAAGGGTGTAAACAACAATTAATAACTTACAATAAGGGTTCTTACAAATTCCAGAAATTTCACAGAAAAGTTGGGAAAGTAAATTTACCTGTGCACCGTAACGAGTGTCAAGGGATTACTAAGAACAATTCTTTATAGAACAAATTTCCCTCCAAATCTTTTAACTGCTGCTAGCCCAGGCGGAAGTCACGTTGCCTTGTGGTATATCTAATAGAACCCACAGGGGCTAGAAGGGAGTTGTATTACATTATGGGTTGTCTAACAGATATTTATCCCTATTTAGTTATTTCCCTTACAATGGTTAATTTACAGGTTTAATTAATGGCTCACCCCAAAGCGACAGCTACAGGTATATTGCAAAAATACATATTTATTCAACCATCACTGATTGTGTGCTCTCAGCAATTCATGCTAAATTCTGTCTTAGAATACATTTATAAATCTAATTTGTGCACCAAAAGACAGGAACCGGTGATATTTAATATGTATAGTTTTAGTTTACTATTTTACGTATTGTTATAGGTGATACACCCTATTTGACCAATGGAATGCGCCGACAGCTTACTATGAATAAACAGGGATAATTGTGGCTTAGGAGCAAGCCAATGCGAGTGCCAATAACTCTGTTCGTCGGACGTAATTTCCACATCTCTCTATTGTATTGTCTACTTTCTGTTAATACATTTTTCTACTTTTCGTTACCCGTTGTTTGTTCTTATTTGACCCCTTAAAACCTCACAACACGTATCTAAATTCATAGTGCAATATTTTGTTTCTTCTTCCTCTTTTTAGGTGAGGACCGTTGGTTGTGCACATTGTTGTTACAACAGGGGCATCGAATCGATTACTGCGCAGGCGCCGATGCACTCACGTTTGCACCGGAAACGTTTCAGGAATTTTTCAATCAGCGGCGTCGTTGGTCACCTTCCACTTTGGCTAATATGATGGATCTCTTAGCCAGTTGGCGAGACACTGTAAATATCAACGATAACATAAGTCGTCCGTATATCCTATACCAGTTTGTCTTAATGGCGTCTTCCATTCTTGGTCCCTCAACAATTATCCTCATGATTACCGGTTCTTATCACTCCGTGCTTAAAATCGACATCTGGCCATCTTACCTTTTATCCATTGCACCAGTCGTCATTTATTTGGCGATCTGCATGACACTCAATAGCAGTATACAAATTACAGCGGCTGCGGTCTTCAGTGCTTTTTATACGATTGTTATGATGATAGCAACTGTGGGTACCATCATCAGCATCGCGACGGAAAACTTTGGTAGCCCTAATGTTGTCTTTCTTACCGGATTATCGGTGATCTTCTTTATAGCGGGGATCCTACACCCTCAAGAGTTCTTCTGCCTTGTTTACGGACTGCTCTACTTCCTCACTGTGCCGTCGACTTTCATATTGCTCACAGTGTACTACCTCTGCAATCTGAACAATGTCTCCTGGGGGACCCGGGAAGTGCCACGAAAACTGTCCCCCGAGGAAGAACAGCAAAAACAAGTCGAGGAGGAACAGAAACGACAGAAGAAACGGAAAAAGAGCATCTGGAATGTTTTGGGTCTGACGTCACTGATCCACGAGATTCACATGCTTATTACTAACTTTATGGGCAAAACGCAGGAGCCGCAGGAAACATCGGCGAGTCAAGAGGCGACAAAAGAACAGGAAAAGCCAACAGAGCCGGCCAAGACGGCGAAACCTGTCCAGGTTAATTCGAAACTAATAGAACCGGGATATGAACCGAACCCAGATCGTCCATATTGGCTGAAGCTCGAACCGTTGGGCTCAGGAAAAGTGGAGAAACTTTGTGATAAAGAATTAGAGTTTTGGAATTACATCATCAAGCGTTATCTTCATCCACTGGACGAAGACAAAAGTCACAAACAAAAAATAAAAGAAGATTTGATCTCACTGAAAAACAACATAGTTTTTATTTACTTTATGATCAATTTTCTTTGGACAATCGTCACGCTCCAACTGCAAGCCATGGAAGGTGAACTAAAGGGTTTCTATATCATCAAAAAATACGAACCTCTATCTCTTATGTTTTTGTCTGTCTTTGCCATTGCTTTGGGTCTGCAGTTTTTCAGCATGTTCCTGCATCGTTGGGGGACGTTCTTGCATCTCATGTCCAGTACGAGAATAGACTGGTTCAAACAGAAATACTCAGAAGAGGACATTGCACGTTTTGCCGTGCAGGAAGCCCAGCGTTTGCAGACGATGGAACCGGCGCCCGACTATCAACAGCCTTCATCCGACGGCGAGTACGAAGCGTTTGAAAACTACGAAGAAGCGAACATGTCGGACGATCTCGACAAGATGAAAATGTACGCCGAACGCCAGCAACAGGGGCCGCGTTTCTGGCAGGAGACTAGTCACGTGCCTCCCCTGCAGCAGATCTTTGAACGGAGGTTGGATGCCATGAAGAAGAAATGGCAGAACGGCGCCCAGGCAGAAGTGGATCGTCCGTTCCAGAGAGTAGACAG
Organism: Doryteuthis pealeii; assembly: GCA_023376005.1. Taxonomy (NCBI): domain Eukaryota; kingdom Metazoa; phylum Mollusca; class Cephalopoda; order Myopsida; family Loliginidae; genus Doryteuthis; species Doryteuthis pealeii. Next base: position 46,658,183 of record CM042145.1, on the reverse strand, counting down.
TAAACGCCACTCAAAACGTCACAGAAATGAACAACTGAGACGTGAAATGTACAACAGGACATTCAGAGGACACCACAAAGATAATGTATACAGTATTCCTATGCAGGATATATGAAATGGATTATGGTCGATTTCTGGAATAAGCTTTCCTTCACTATTCAGCGATACAAACCAGACTAGTTTTAAAACAAACAAAAATGAAGTATTATTGGAAAAAATAGGGGGTTAATTATCTGCCCTTGTCAGCAAGGAACCAATCAACACACTACCGTATATTGACGACGAATTTGACTCCCTTTAAAATTACTTGTAATGTTGACAATGCCAGTATCGAGATGTTCTATCCAGTCTTTCCCAGATGGACTTAAGCAGATAAGTCTGGCCGCATGGCCATTAAGTTTGCAAAATATGGTATATTTTGCTTGGCACTATACATTTTTTGCTGGGCACCGTATATTTTCCCACATTAACAGATTGGCATTCAAATTCGGATGAAGAAGACTCAACAAACAAATGAAAGTACAAACATATATTCAAAAATACAAGATTTGCAAACTTAATGGCGTTACTGCCAGACTTATCTGCTGAAGTCTATCTTGGTTCTGGGAGTGACTGGATGAAACATATTGATGCATGGATGTTCAGCACTACAATTGATTCTAAAAGGAGTCAAATTGGGTGCCAATCTACAGTAGTGCATTGATTGGCTCCTTGCTGTCAAGGGCAGATAATTCATCCCCTATAATATTTACAAATCTACATGATCATCTGAAAAGGTTTTATTCATGACATTCTAAAACGTTTAACACATTAACATTGATATAAAGACAAAAAATAAATTTCACTATTTTATATTTCATGCAATAAACACTAATTTCAGTTGGTAGGAACGACTAAAATTTTGTTACAACAGAACCTTCCCCTTTCTTTAAAATTTAATTTTAAAGATTGTAAATTGTCACTTGTTTTTTTTTTTCTCCTTAAGAACATAGCTTAATAACAATTATTTTCAATGAATTTCTTATTTATAACAAGGAAATAAATCACGTTAAAAAGAGAACATTTTCAAGAGAGAAAATAAATGTGAATAAGCGTCATTTTGATAGACACAGATTTTAATTTACAAAATTCTCCCGTTTTAAAGACTGATAAAAATATGATTTTTTTAATCCTCCCTTTTCATAATACAAGTTTTATTTTTTTCCCCGATTTTATTGAATTTTAATTCATGGTGGTGTTTAAAAAAAAAACATGAAATTTTGACCCTACCTATTTGGTAGTGTTATTTAAAACATACTCACCCAAATATAAACCAATGTTGATTCTCATATTTTTAAACCTAAAATTGACTAAATCATTCATATCAAGAAACTTTGTTATTTTTGCAACTGCTGGATTTCTATAAACTTTACATGTATTGTTTGAAGAATATAACAAATTTTTATCAGAGTACAGGAAAAATATGCACAAAATTCATCTGTTAAATATATAATATATGATAATATTCAATATAAATATTGTAATTTTGTAACTTTGGAATAATATTCAATATAAATATTGAATATTATCTAGAAGTTACAACATCACAAATGAAAAATGCTAATACAATTCTGGTTTGTATATAGGATTTACTGGTGAAAAAACACTGATTTCTAGACTGGACATGGAATCAACTGGATTTAACCCCACTGTCAACCCTAAAAATGACTATATATTGAAATAAGTCCATTCCAACCCAGACCTTTACTGGGAACACACACAATTGACTGGCTCAGAAAATTTCCTCTCCACGAAATAGCTATGAACCTAGAAATAAAGTCTGAACCTTAAAAGTATATTTTGCCTTTGTCTTTTCTTTTCCATTGTTTAATTCCATTTCATCTCAACGACCAACAGAAGGAAGAACCACATATAATGGGGTTCAAAGAAAAGAAATTCGCAACACCAGCAGCAACATCCACCAAATAACCAAATCCTAATCCCAATTGGATTTATCACCTTTTTCCTGAGAGATGCATGGATTGGCATGATCCACATGAGTGGGGAGCCAGAAACCCTGATCTAACACCCTGTGACTTTTTTCTTTGGGGTTGGTTGAAGGAGGAAGTCTACTCTACAAAACCAATGACTTTGGAAGAATTTGAAGGATGAATATGAGAATTTATTTCTGACTTTCCACAAGAGTTCCTGGAAAGATCATTTGATATGATTACTGAGCAGCTTGAGAGGCTGGTGGTGAATGGTAGTGTCTATCTAGAATTTTAAATAAAACTCCATGTTATATGTGTTCTTCTCATATTCATTTTTTGTAAAAATAATTATTCAGAAACTCCTTATTTTAAAAATCTTATAATTTATTATAAGATTTTTAAAATAAGGAGTTAATTATCACGCTATATATCCAACCCTGCTTTTAAGGTCAAACTAGGCTGTTTGATTATATGACAATAAATAGTTGGTTTAAGAGAATGGAAAAGAATTTTTTAAATACTTTTTAATGTCAAATACTTGTTTATTCATTGCATACATCATGCACAGAACATAAGTAATATACAGAGGACAAATATACTTATATATAGGTATATCAGATATATAAACATCTATTTTTGGGAGAATATGTGATTAATTGAAGTCATACCTAATTTGAAAATTAATTAGTTGATAATTAATGAATTAGGCGAATATATCTGTTCAAATGTAAAGCGTAAAACAAATCGAGAAAAAGTTGCTTTACATTTGAACAGATATATTCACCTAATTCATTAATTATCAACTAATTAATTTTCAAATTAGGTATGACTTCAATTAAGCACATATTCTCCCAAAAATTGTCGGCATAGCCATAAAACAAACTGTTTGTATACTTTTATAAACATCTTATTATAATGGAGATTGTGTGTTTGTCTGTCTGTAACCGAAACTAAATCACTACTCAAGTCACAATTCCCTTAGTTATTTACATCACATTCTCAATGATTTTATTTTTATTTAAACCTCAATTATTAATAAAATTCTTTTACATTATTAATACTGTTAACCACATCTACATGATATTTTCCACATATCCCACTTGTACGGGTCAGGCACAAGGCCCTATTAACGTGGGACCACCCACAAACCGAAGCTCATGGGGTGGCGGGTGAAAAATTGCGTCGATCCCGTCGGCATTCCCCCTTAAGGGGGGGGCCTCAGGCGCTGGGCAATAAACCCAGCCCTGCCCCTTTAAATCGAGGGGGCAGGTGTTGCCTGGGGGGATGGCCCCCTGGGATCAACACCGTTAATTATATCAATGGTCCAGAGGCCGAAGCCACTGTTGACCATATCAACATACTAATAGCATGCAATTATATTTATATGTACAACAAAATAGTGGTTTACAGTGTGAATGGGAAGGCTAATTTGCATACTGATATTAAAAATGTGATTTTAATAAATATGTACTTAGTATTATTGATTTCTAATTGTTTGGTTTTACTTTAATGAATATAAGCAAAAATCTCTTCAATGAATCTTAAATGAAATCCATTAACAAGAAAAAATAACTGTCATTTTATTCTTTACTTCCTATTTTAACTAAATAGTTAAATTAGGAAAATTTAGCAATGAAAGACGAGAGTGATGAAAGAGTAATTTTTAGTTGTTCTAATTTTCGATTATACCCTTTCTGTTTAAATCTTTTTATCTGTACTCTTATTTAGTTTCATTAGCCTTTCTAATTTAATATGATGTTTTATTACATTAAAACTTAGATACTTGCACCCGGAGGGTGCATATATTTGCTAGTATATATAATGGTGGGATAATGCTACCTTCAAAATTGTTTTTGTATTCATCACTTGAAAGCAATAATTTTCAACCAGGCTGTCTGACACCTTAATATTTAAAACATATAAAAAGGGGGGAAAGGAAATATTTTGACCAACAAAGAAAGTCAAAAGCTTTTAAAATTATTAAAAAGCACAAAAATATAATTTTCATTTTTCATTTTTTTTTTTTTTGCATAAAAGTTTTTAAAATGTTACCATATTTTATAAATATAATTCTGGATGACAAATTTGTAGAATAATATTGAAAATTCAGGATATAAAAATACCAAGCATTTTTCTTCTATTTGTTCTTTTTTTGACAATTGTAAGAATTGATCCAATAGTATTTGCAAAATGACTGAAAGGAAAGTAAATCTTCAGTCCAATTGTTACAATTCATGAGAGGTCATGAATTGTGAACAGACCCTGTAGCAAGAATTTAAATTGAGGTCTGTCGATTTAGAATCAAGGAGTCCCCATGGAAAACTACCAGGGACTATTGGTAACCCTTGACTCGTAGAGGCACATGATTTTACACAACATGACAGATACGTGATTGTTAGTTTAGATTATATTCGACCTAGCTTTCAGAGAGCTTAGACGTGCTCTGAGGTCGGTCTCCCGCAGTGTATTAAATATGGGCTAATAAAAGCTTGATCAAGCAAACAGGTCTTGTTGTGTTTATCAAATTAAGACAATGACCAGCTTAGTCCAGCCCAAGAAGAATTAACAAAGAAGAAGCAGCCAGCAGATAAATCAACTAGACAAGAACATGGCGGACCGAAGTAGAACCAGTAAGGAGTCAGCGCCAGGCAGAGTAACAAGAGAAGTTATAAAGTAAGACCATCTCCTCCCTAATCTAATAAGTCTCTGTCTCTCTCTCTCTCTCTCTATCACTCGAGATGAACTCACTCTCCTCTCCTCAATTATATACCTGATATTTATGTTACATAATCATTAGATACCTAATGATTATGACAATAGTGTAGAAATCATATTAGTGCAGCTGATGGCCTTGAGAGTGAGTGACAGCGTTTGACCTCACTCTGACCTTGTGTTCTGGGGATGATCGTGAGAATCGGAAGCCGATAGAAGCCCCTTCCGGTTTAAGGAGTAAGCAACTCAGTTAGTCAGTTAGTTACAGTTAGAAATTAGAAGCGAAGCTAGCAAGATGTGAGTCTCCGCGCGCATTGTCTGGTCTGGGGGTTTATGGAATAAAGTAACATCATCGTAAATTGAAGTCTTGTTGTTATTACTAAAAGCTAACAATAGCACAGGGCTTCTGATAAGCAGTGATCCCCACAGAGACCAGACCCGGAATCCTCAATAGAAGACCGGACGAGACCTTAGAAGATATACCAGACCAAGATAGATGATAGAAGTACCAAGCCGGCCAGAAGAGAAGTATATAACATATAGATATTTAGCGCCGTCCAAGAAAAGGCACTACGTAACATTTAGAAGGGTATATAACACAATTCAGAAAACTTTATTAAAAATCATTTGTTATTGCAGATCTTTTTTCAATTCTTATTTTTAATAAATTTCCTTTGAAAACATGACAGCATTAACAGTCACTTTATTATCTCCTAAAGGATTTTTTACCATTTAGTTTAATGAGACAAAAGTTATAATAAATTATTCTTTACTTTTAGGATTGAGTTATGTTTGAAAAAAATTCCATTTTAATTGGTTCTAATTAGTTGTAATTTGCAGTTAAGTAAAAAAAAATATGACCCGTCCCTGACTTTACATTCTGCCTATCACTTTCTTCCTCTCTCTGTATATCTTGATTACCTCCTCATTATATATTTTAGTTTCTCTGGGAGAGTCGAGAGAGTTGAGAGAATTTGAAATGTATTTGTATGTTAAATTTCATAAGCAGCAACCCATAGCTTAAATTAGGTCAAACGTTCCCTTTCTTAGAAATCTTACAAAATGACTTTAATGTTTTGTCTGGCCGTAATTAATTCGCTTTGCAGACTCACTTTTCCCTAATCTCAATTATCTACCTTGAGCTCAATGGGTGACCCAACAGGTCACATTTGTCTAATATATATATATATATATATATATATATATATGAAAAAATGGAAGTGAATCAAACAGTATGTAATGAAAAAACAAGTTGAATTGATGGGTGATGTTTATTAAGCCAACGCTACAGCATTTTGGTTTCCTTATTTGATCGTGTATTAAAAAAAAAATACACAAAAGAAAAATTGTGGAATCTTTTTTTTTTTTTTTTTTTTTTTTTTTAAACAAAAATCTTTAAATACCGTAGTAAAAAAAAAAAAAAAAGAATTAATGCTACCATCATCTATATATTAATACTCGTATTCCTTAATTGTATGACTGTTATCATCTTGCAATACCCTCTGGTTAAAAATGAGACTGTCCAAATCCTCCAAGATAAAATGCAAGAATATAAATCCTGATTATCTAGTGTTGCTTATCTGCCGAATTCTTATTTCTTATGAGTGTCGTCACCTCAGCTAAATAATGGACCATACCATTTTCATTATAAAGAAACAAAGGGAAGAAAAGGACATGCTACACAGAAAATATAATAATAAGAAAGAAAGTAGAAGAATTATAGAGGAATGGGTGAGTACGTGGAAGCGATAACACTAATCTGTTTCAATCTAAAATATTTAAAAAAAAGGAAAGAAAGAAAAAAGAGTGAGATAGAGTTAAATTAAGATTATTACTTTGTACATATTGAACAATTTGCAATAGCTCTTAAGTAAACATATCAGACATTGTAATAATTAAATTATCATACTGTGGTATATACACAGATCCCACTAGTTTAGATAATTTTGCATTATGGAAAATTTTTCATAATGGAAAAAAGAATTCCTTTTAAGCATGAGTGTTGAAAATTTTTTATCATAATAGAGATTCAGTGTGTCTGTACCCGAAACTACGTCACTTGCTTACATCACAATACCCTCAGGAATTGCGTAAGTTTATCAATGAGTATTTAATTCATTATCATTAATATATAGAATAGAATAAATCAGAGATCATGGTATACACTACTGATGAGACATAATAAGGTTGAAACAGCTGTCCAGTGTTCTGCATGTTGCACATGGTGTTTGTAGAGTTGTTTGGTCATAGTAATTTAATCAATTATCTAATTTTGTTAATCTTTCTAATTCAATATATTTCATGACATTAATACTTACACCTGGCGGAGGGAGCATATTCTTGCTAGTGAGTCATAATGGGAAAAAAATTCCTTTTATGGGCAATGAGTGTTGAATAAAAAAGACAAAAGAATTAGCAATGCTTGAAAAAAATTCTGATTTTAATAAACAGAAAAATAAAATAAAAATTTTAAAAAGCTGACAAAGATGAGAACATATTTTTCTTTCTTTTTTTTTTTTGTCTTTTATGCAAATTCCACTGAAAAATAGGGGAAAAAAATGGATTTTGTTGGCAAGAGAAATAAATGGAATTGCACTAAAAAAATCTCAATTATGAAAGCACAACAATTACTTCTGTATCTATAACATACACATACACATATACATCTGTATAAGATAGGTTTTGTTTTGGATTTCTAAATACTTTATGATGTATATGCATGTATATGAACATGTACATATATGTGCATCTACATTATGTGATAAGTCTCTTCATATCTTATGGCATGTATCAGAATTCGTCCACAAATGTAAATGCAATTGCTTATATCTGTACTGATTGCAATTAGAATGTGTGTGTAAATATAATGGATGTCCATAAAGTCCATGTGTACTTCAAAGATTTTTTAAATTTTAAAGTGCACACGGACTTTGTGGACACCGTGTATATATAAATATATGCAAATATCATGTAAATTAATTGCTTATATTTGGATTTAGAACTTCGAAAAAATATTCGAGTTTCTGTATAATTTGATTTTTTTTGCTGTTTTTCATGCATGCTTTTTCTCTCTTCTGAAAAGTTAAAAATAATTGTTTTTTTTTGTTGTTTTTTTTTTAATATTGGGTTTTGAAGGGTTAAACCCAAATCTCTATAAAATAGAAGACACTGGTGTTTTGTTTATTTTTGTTCTTTTTCAGAAAGAGCAAATAAAAAATTGCATTTGTCCCTGAGCAAAAGAAAAATGTCGTAAAGATTGAAATCTTAAAATATTTCATCCAATCAATGACAACAATTCAGCTGACGGACAAGTTTGACCTGATCTCCAAACTTGAAATTTCATGTCATATTATCGATTACTTCATTCCAGATCTAAAAAAAAAAAAGAAACAAAAAAAAAGAAGAGAAATAAGATATTCATTTTCATCAATTCTGACTTTTATTACATTCTAAATTTTAGTTACTTTTTATCCCAATTCACTCAGGTCCAACTTCTGGTTCAGTGGATTAGAAGATTATTACTATTATGATAAGGGCAGGTTTAGCTCAGTCTGGCTGATACCGACTTTAGGCTACCCCAGCGACTTTACTTTCTTTTTACTATTATTATTATCATTATTATTACAAAGAATGTTTCAAAATACATTTTTAACCATTTTATCTCAACAGAAAACTGTAACAAGGAAACAGTGTTTATTATATATATATATATATAGGTGGATGATATCAAGTATTTTCATTTCTGACAATGACCTAAGGTCGAAAATAATTTAGAACAGCCCAATAATAAATAATATTAAAAGAAATATATTCCTGTTTTCTTATCATATATATATATATATATATATATATATATATATATATATATATATATAAAGTAATATAGTTGGAATAGAAAAAACAATTAAAAGTTAAGAATAAAAAGTGAAAATTTATGATAATGATTGATAATGCCTTATCTAAAAGATAATAATACTAAACAATTTTAATGTATTGAACATTAAATGTGATTGTAAAGAATAAACTTTCATCCAATCAATTATGATAAAGTGTAAGTGACTTTGTTAATATTTCTGTTTATTCATATAATCCACAGAGAATTATTATCAAATAAAAAAGACAATTATTTTGATTATCGTCTGTTATAAAACAAAACAAACATTTTTTTCATTTAACCCCCCTTAAAAAAAACCTTAAATATTTGAATTAATTTTAATTTAACTGTTAGAAACTTGAATTTATAAGAAAGAAAATATATTTATTTTAAATTTAATAGCAAGACTATTTTTATGTCTATTATTAAAAAATATAAGATTTCAAAGAGATCTGTTTACATTTTTTTAATGAAAGAGCATGTCAAAAATTAATTTTTACACCACTTTTGCTATTAATAATAATATTCATTATTAATATAAAGGATTTTTCAAAATAAATTCTTGACCATTTCATTTCAATAGAAATCTATAAGGCATCATTTTCTTGGTTCCTAATTGGAATTTGTATTTTTTTTTAAAAATGAATAAATAAATAAATTAAAAAAACAGATTACCTTGATGAGATTATCCAGACCAAAAAGAAAACCATCTTCATAATTTCCAAACTGCCATTTGCTACGATGATTTATTTTAATTTGGTCAGGAACAAGATAAGTTTTGTGAAAGTCAATCAGCCAGATTCCAGTTTGACCAAATTCATCATATATAACTAACAATGAACTGCCAATGAACTAAACATAGACAAATAAAAACAAGAAAAGACATGTGAACACCATAATAAAAAAGGTAATTAAATGGTTACATCTCGGATACACATTGACAGCCTAGATATCATCAAACAAATACAAAGGGAACATCAACATCTTCAATATTTAAAGAATTTTTAAAGGAAACTAACATCTACATGAATTATTATACAGTATTAATCAGGTCATTCTTATGTTTTTTTAAAAAGAAACTGAATTAACTCCCCTTCTTAAGTTTAAAAAATGGAAAAATATATTTAAACCAGTCTGAAGGCAATACTTGAAAACTGTCTTTGCTCCCATTGTTATTACTACTATGGCAAAATTCTCTTTTTATAATTTAATGGCGCTTGCTTTTTGTTATAGGTAGCTGCATACTTCCCAATGACTTTTGGGTGTCACATTGTGGAGTAATGGTTATCAAGCTTTTCTTGCAAATCCATTGCCACTGTAAACGCAAGTTTGATTACGGGATGCCCCATATTTGCGATCTTGTGTCACATCCTATCAACTGCGAATGGGTTGGGTAAATACCTACTTCCCACTGTCTAATGTAAAAAAATAAATAAAAAAAAAAAAAAACAGGATTTTGCTGATTTTCAAGGCAAAAAAAAAAAGATACACCACTTAGAAAATTGGTACAACTCCACTAATTAAGTCAGACCAAACTGTCTAAAGTCTAAAGTCTTTGGGGTGGCCTAAAGTCGGTATCAGCCAGACAGCGAGGGAGTCTATCCTCTTTTCACTAGCGCTGCACCAAGGAGATTGTTTTTTAGCGTCTGAGGTGGAGTATCACACCTACCCTCAGCTCCTCACATGCTGAGTTGGCAAGGGCTAGTATTGAACCTGGAAACTTGTGGTTCCTAGGATAACGTTCAACCAACTGAGACCAAACTAAGTGTAGAAAATAAAAAGATTTATGTTATAAATTATCTGATGTCGCTTACCCGCCAAATTCTTATTTCCCCCATATTAAAATGAATCATTCCAAGTAAAAGAAAAAATGCAAACAAGAAGAATAATAAAAATAAACAAAATAAAAACAAGAGTATCATTTGTATTATTCAGATTATTATCCTCATCTTCATTGTTATCTGTACAACGTTTCGTACAATGTACCCTCAAACCTTCTTTAGGTATTTCTTGTTTGGACTGGGAACCTTCTTTTCGACCTTGGAACCTTCTTGTCGTAATTGGGAGCCATCATGGGAACTTTGAACCTAACCCTTTATTCAGTCCACAGGGGTATCCTGTTCTCATTCCACTAAACATAGCTGGGGTAGAGGCGTTAAGCTGTGTTAATTATTATTCTACGTTACTGCTGCCCCTGACAAAAATTGAACCTGCAGTCTAGAGATAACTGTCACTTAGAACTGTCTTAACCTAACTCCTTTATCCACTAGGCTATGTGTCCAAAATTTCAGAGAAATATAAAAACAAGAATATCTTTATCAATCTATATATAAATATAGATAAGAGATTTATTTTTCAACTTTTAAAATTTTGGCAATTTCTGCTAGTGTATATCTAATACAATAAAATAAAATTACGTACCTCATGAGTTTTGAAAAACACTGATGATTCCAATATTTTGCACATTTCTTTCAATCGCCGAGACAAAGCATAGGATACTTTCTTGTGGTTGTTTAAAAACTCACTCAGCACATTTGATATCTAAAAGTCAAATTGAATGTCAAATTAGAATACAAAATCACAACAACCAATGAAAACAGTTACCGTATTTGACGGCATATAGGACGCACTTTTTTCCAAAATTTTGGCTCAAAAAATTGCCCTAAAATCATAGGTGAAGTTTGAGACCTAAGCCTAGGCTAATCTTCTCTATGATGCTTACACTCAGTACTTTTACCTACTCTAAACTCCATGCATCCTTATTTTATTGATGGTATTGTTATAATCAAGGTTAACAGAAGTGTTTTTCAACAATATAAGCTTAAATACACTAAAAACTTTTTTCCTGAATCGGACCTGCTGAAATGGGGGCGCGTCTTATATGCCGTCAAATATGGTCATTATTAAATTTCCTCTATCTATATATCCCTGTTTCCATGCCCAGGAGATTTGGATCACATGGATGCGTGCCACCAATTTGGGAAGATGTGGCTTTAGAGGTGACGTCCTCTGTATTGTTACAGATGTAGCTACAAGATGGTTAAGTGTTTGCATGTTTACCTTCACTCGATGATTTAGCAATCCTCATGTGTGGCGTGAGCTGGTGGCTCAGTGGTAGAGTTTCAGCTCTGCATTGTGGTCACTGGTTCAATCTCCAGTGAGGGAGATTATGGTATACACTGGTAGTGAGACCTAATAAGTTGAAACAGCTGTCCAGTGTTTCCATATGTTGCACGTGGTGTTTGCTGGATTTTTTGGTCCTGGTAATTTAATTATATTTCTTTATATATTTCCCCATGTAAGTCAATAAGATTGTAAATGCTTATCATTTTCTACATAAACAATTTTATTTAATATCTATTAAAGTTATATTACTTTATTATCAATATTTCTAGAGGCACTCATGATGTAATGGTTATTGTCTTAGAAAATGGACACAATGACCCAAGTTCAAATCCTGGATGAGGCTGTTTGCATTTCACTTAGTACTAATACTCTCAGGAAAGGTAGGAATCCAATTATTCTCCCTCCAGGTATGGGTAAATAGTATGACAGACTGGGCTCTCTAACCTAGTTATGGCAACTGGTCTAAGAGAAGGAAAACTCTGAATTCAAACCTGTTAAGCTCAGTTTAAAAATTTACCTTGTGTTACATCCAGCTCGTTTGGAGGGGTTGGTAAATATGTATACAAGAAAGCAATAAGTCTCCATTTGTCAGCAATTTCTTCCAGCTTAACAATTTTTTTTCTGATCAATCAACTCAATAGAAACCCCTTAATCAAGGTTAAATAGCCCAGTCTGCCCTGCTATTTACTCATAGTTGGAGGGAGAATAGTTGGACACATACCTTTCCCAAGCTCTGGTTTGATTTGGTTTATGGCATATCAACCCTTTTTGGGTTATTTAATACCAAAACAAGTCATATTGATAAAAGTTTCCTGGTGTAATTTTTGCAGATGTATTTTGTGGATGCATCCCACATCTAATTCACAATCCTTGATACATTTCCACTTCCCTCAAGAAGGACAAAATGTCACCCATGTATTCTCAAGCAGATCCCTCATATTATTTGCATTGAAATACCTCACTCCGACTAGAGCAAAAACTCCACATTCTACAAAGAAATGTTTGATAGTGCAGAGTGTTTGGCATGCCCCGACCATGGTTGATCCTCTTGTTTGAGCATAAAAGAGTGCGTAAGTCTTGTATGGCCAATGTGCAGCCGAGCCAGTATTACTTTCCCAAGGGTATTAGTGCTATGAGAAATGCAACCAGCCTCATTCAGGATTTGAACTCATGTTGCTATGTCCTTAAGTAAACATATAAAACATAATAATTAAATTATCATACTGTGGTATATCTACAGGTCCTACTAGTCATCTATAATTTCAAAAGCTCAAAATATTATTTCTCATGACATTTTATATTCAAACTTAACCATTTTAAGTTGGCATTGGCATTGGTATAAATTTGAAATGAACAAATCAGCCATTTTCATTGAGACATAAAAGATGCCAATTTTTCAGCTCAAAATAAAAGAAACAAAGTTTTATGAATTGAGATACTGTAGTTGATATATCCGGGTAAGGGATATATTAGTAGAAGTAGTAGTGTGGCACACTCAAGCAGGTAAACAGTAAGCTGGTGCGACGTCATTGTAGTCGTAGTAGTGGGTGTAGCAGTAGTAGTCAATTGTACCTCTACATTGTTCAGTATTTATAGCTGACATCAGCCAATCATATTACTGTGAGGGAGAACCCAGGTATATGCATATTCATTACATCAGTAGTTTTTGAAAATTGTTCTTCTCAATTTTTTGTTTAACACTTTTTGATCTAAAGTCAAATTGCCTTAAATGAGGATATTCCACTGCTCCATCAAAATAATTATTAAAAACAAGTTTTTTTTTTTTTTTTCCTTTATCTGAATTGGGCAGCACTTAAGCTAGTTTTAAATAAAACCAGAATGTGCTTTTTAAAAAAAAAAAAAAAAAAAGTCATATTTCAATGAATAATTGTTACATAATTACAACTGACCCCTAGAGAGGCATGAATCTCGCACGTCATGAGAAAAAACGTAACTAGTTAGATTTAGTTTCAACCTGACCTCGAAGCAGAGAGGATGCCTATCTCTCTGCTGAGGTTGATGCTCCCATGTGGCAAATAAGAATGGGTTAAATAAATCTTGATCAAGGAAAAAAAAAAGTCTTGTGAGTTAATTAATTACATGACTAAAAACTAGCCCTTAGAAGAGACTAGACAACATGATGGCTAGAGAAGAAGAAAAGGAAACAGCCATACAAAATAGCAGGAAGAAATGAACCAAAAAGTAAGTCTCAACTCTGTATATGTCTCTCTTTAATCTCTATCACCTGAGTTCCTCTCTTGATTGTATACCTGATGTTGGCTATACAACACAATATCAAGTGAGGTTACCAATATTCTATAAAATGTTTATTTCATACTTACTTGATCTTTATTCTGGACTTTTTGCAAATTGGAATTGGGAGATTCTCCAGACATCTGGTAATAATTAAAAAAATAAACTTTAATAATTTGGGAATTACATAAACTAGCAAAAACATGCACCAATTGGGCACAAATATTTAAGTTTTAATGTAGTAAAATATTAAATTAGATTAAAAAGACTGATGAAACTAAATATGAATGCATATAAAAAGATTATATTTATTCTTGTTTTACTTAAATTGATTTCTACATAAAATTATACATAGGATTACTTTTAATATATTTGAGAATAAAACACTAATATCAAAAATCACTAAGTAATAATTTATAAAATCTGTTTTTTTTTTTTTTAAACTGGTATGAAAATTATCCACACCTTATACTATGTAAACCTTTATTTCTTCACGATATATAACATACTTTGCAGGATTCTAAACTCATTAATAACATGGGTTATTTTGAGCTCGACTTTGATAGAGACATCATTAATAGATAAAATGTTGATTAAGATTACATTATGACAATTTAATTGAGAATATAATGTAAATATCTAGACAAATTGTGACATCGATGGTAACGTAGTTTCGGTTACAGATACATAATCTGCATTATAATAATAAAAAAAAATTTTTAAATAAAAAACACCCACCAGGCAGTGTAAAATATTAATTTTTAAAAGATATTCCGGGGGGGGGGGGAGTTAAAAATTCAATGTCAGAGGGTTTGTATCATAAGTAAGTAAAATCATCAAATTTATTAAAGGAGTAAAAATAACAAAACAATTTGAAACTTAGTTCTGTTCCCCTCAAATAAAATGTTGTGTGCATCTATTAATTATCAATTACATAATTATTTTGAATATTTTACACTTAAATTTTACTCAAAATCATAGGTAATTATCTATTTGTAAACTTTTTAATTAACTTCTTATTACTGAAAAAAGGGCACATATTCTTGCTAGTATGCATAAAGAACATTAAGATAAAATGATCATTATAATAATTATAATTATAATGATAATAATTGAAAATATAGACAAATACCTAGACCTTGCTAGAGAATTGAAAAAACTGTGGAATATGAGGGTGAAAGGGATACGAATTGTAATTGTTGCAGAATTGAGACTAGCCAGACAATAGCATTGTTAAGATCAGCTAGAATACTTGGAAGAGTACTGGAGACCCTAGGAGACCTGTTGCCACTCATACTCCATTGAAAGGCCATCAGCTCATGTTGGTGTGAAAAACTCACAAGGAGTGAAATAATTATTGGCATTTCAGTCTTGGAAGACTATAATATAGTTATTGTGCCTCTGAAGTTACAGCGCCTCCTGTGACTGTAAAGTACTACGTTAGAAAAACTGATTATATATTAATCTAAATCTTAATATATTAATCCTAAATCTAAATCCTAATATATTAATCCTAAATCTTAATATATTAATCCTAAATCTTCCATCCATTATCATCTTGCAACACCCTCTGGTTAAAAATGAGACCATCCAAATCATCCAAGATAAAATGCAAAAATATTAATCCTGATTATCTGGTGTTGATTACCAAATTCTTATTTCTTTTGAGTGTCATCACCTCAGCTAAATAATGGACCATTCCATTTTTATTATAAAGAAAGAAAGGGAAGTAAATAGACATGCAACACAGAAAATATATAAGAAAGAAAGAGTAGGGGAAAGATAGAGAGAGGGGGTGAGCAAGCAATCGAACAAAAAGAAAAGATAAAAAGAAGGAAAGAAAGAAAAAAAAAGAATGAGAGAGAGTTAAATCAAGATTATTATACTTTTTACATATTGAGGTATTTTGCAATAGCTCTTTAGTCAACATGTCAAACATTGTAATAATTAAATTATCATACCGTGGCATATCCACAGGTCCTGCTAGTAATTATAACAACAGCAATAGGATTAATAGATAACTGCTTACCAGAATAGAATTTTTATCTTATTAAATATATAGAAATATAATTATGTTCACCATTCATACAACAATTAAAAAAAAAAAAAAAAAAGGAAAAAGCACTGTATTGTATAAAAACATAATAAAATAGAATATAATGAATTATGTGCTGTAATATGTTTTAATGTTTATTTTTTTTATAAATAATATTTTTCTTTGGCGTAATAAATTAGGAAACATAAATGTTTTTAGTGAACTTTGTGACACTATGGTTAAGGGAGAACATGGTCAGAAAAAAATAAATAAATAAAAATAGAATGTGTTAAAACCCAGGCATAGGTATATGGGTGGGTGGTTGTCCTTTTATGGACACAAAAGATTGGGCCGTAAAGTTTAAGAGAACTGAACAGCCATCATGAAGTTAACCCAATTTAAGATAAAAATCTTTAGGTATCTATGTGTTAAAAGCAAAATGCTGTTTTTATGAGAAAATCTCTTTTGAGGAAATTAATGGTCGGAATATTGAGGACGCTAAGTCTGAAGAAAAAAATAAGTGTTTTAATTTTAAAAGAAATCATAGGCAAAAAGTCTGGGATGAAATTAAGTGTCGAGCATCTGGGTGGCCGGGTCCGTGGGGATGTGTGGGGTGGAATTTTACATATATACAGTCAAGCTCCAGTCCTTTGTCAGTTTGAGCCCGGCAGTTGGGGGTGATAGTATCATCAGTAGCAGCAGAGATAGAAATTAGCCAGAGACACACATCAGTGAAGCCAGTAATCGACTTAGACTTAAACAACTTTATTGCCAGCTGACATAGACCACCACAAACTGCACAAGTGTCACAACTTCCTCTTCCATCAGCGTCCTGTTCTCAGACTTTGTGTTTTGTTTTGTTTTTTTTTTAATCCTTGTGAACCTGTCTCTGACTCGTGCCCTTCGAAATGGCCAGCACAGAATATCACAATGTTGGGGTCTAGACATTGTGCAACGAAGGTGCAGGAGTGCAGACCGTGTATTCTCACAACTTATTATCATAAGAGTATCTTAGGTTTGCTCCTACCTCAAATTTTAGCTCTCAACACAAAACAAAACAAAAAAAGAAGAAAAAATGAAAAAAAAAAAAAAACGAAATGAGCGACAGCTCATAAATTGGTAACACTGTATTGAAATAATATTAAAACAGAATTAAAACTAGTATTATCTGCATTATTCGGACTATTAACCCATCTTCATTGTTATTTGTACTACGTTTCGGCCGATATGCCCTCCGGCCTTCTTCAGGTATTTCTTGTCAGCTCGGGAAACTTCTCGGACTCTGGAACCTTCACGGAACTTTGAACCTAACCCTTTATTTAGTCCACAGGGGTATCCTGTTCTCATTCCGGTAACCATAGCTGGGGTAGGAGTTGTGTTAATTATTTTTCTATGTTACTGCCTCTACTCAGGATTGAACTCGGTATCCAGAGATAACTGTCACTTAGAACTGTCTTAACCTAACTACCTTATCCAATTGGGATATCAGAGGGCATATCAGCCAAAACGTTGTACAAATAACAATGAAGATGGGGACAATAGTCCGAATAATGCAGATAATACTAATCATCAAGCCTCATCCCAAACATTCAGAGAAATAGAATTAAAACTAATATTGAAATTAAAACTGAAATACTTACTCTTACTGCTTCTATTCGAAATCCAAGCTGAGCAGATGAACTTTGTTGTTCTCGGAACTGAAGAGACAAAACTAATGACATGTTAATATTTTAGACTTAAAAATTAATCTGTAGAAGATTTTATACATCAATCAGCTGTGCAGATACTGGATACAGTGCAGAAGACCTGCCAGGAGTGATGAGCAATAGGGACATATGGTGAAAGAGAGTCATGGAAATATATGCAGTCAACACAACCTGATGATGATGACGTAAAATTTTTCTGCATTTTTTTAAGGAATGCTCCCTTAAAATTAGCAGCAGGAGCCAAGCTCATACACTCTTTTGATCTGTTTTTTTTTTTTTCTTTTTGGAAAATGAACTTGTTTTTTATCTGAATTCTTAAATAATTTTCTTTTACAATAAATTATTTTGAGCATTTTATAATAAATTAACTTTTTTTAACAATTAACTTTATTATTTATCTATTGTAAAGGAAAATTCTTTGAGAATTCAGATGAAAATCAAGTTTATTTTCAGAAAAAATATCAAAAGGGTACACGAGGCTGGCCTCTGCTGCTAATTTGAAGCTGAAAAAAATGGGGACTGTGTATCTTGAAGATAACCAAAATACTTTATTACAAAATGCTAGAATCTGGAAAATAGTTACTACAAAATGCTACAATGATAAATTGGCTTGTTTCAATTATGCATAGACACAAAATGAACCTTTTTTTTCTGGACACAGAAATCAATTGGTGATCTTGTTGTATGACAACACCCTCCTCCTCCTCATGTTGCAAATGGGAGGCAACAAATGATCATGGAGCAGAAATAAGGTCTTCTACATGTGGCATATTCTACAAAACTGTCACCTTTAGATGATCACCTGTTTTGCTCTTACAACACTCCTTATCTAGTAATTAAAAAATTTTATCAATCAAAATTGTTCTTTTATAAAAAAAGTAAAGTCATCCAGGCGGCCTATTGTCGGTATCAGCCAGACAGCGAGGGAGTCTATCTCCTTTTCACTAGCGCTAGACCAAGGAGATTATTTTAGCATCTGAGGTGGAGCGCCACACCTACCCTCAGCTCCTCGCTTTACCGCACAGATCCCTGTGCTACTCATATGCTGAGTTGGCAAGGGACAGTATCAAACCAGGAACTTTGTGGTTCCTAGTCAGACACTCTACCAACTGAGATAAACTGACTCTATATTATTATTAATATTACTATAAAAAAACAAACTATAGTGTCAAAAGGTTAGATAGATAGATAGATTACTAGTTAACTAATATATGATAGATAGATAGATTATAAGTTAACTAGAACGTATCAAAAAAGATAGATTATAAGTTAACTAGAACGTATCAAAAGGTTAGATAGATTATTATAAGTTAACTGAAATGTGTCAAAATATCAAAAGTAATTCATAGAAAATACTTTAATAACTAAATGATGATAAAAGAATTAATATGAATCTAAGGATTTGTAACATTTTTTAAATACAGAAAAGGTTTACACCAATATCATATATGTATAAATCATTGAAATGTATCAAAAACTATTATATTGTAGAATAAAAATTAAGTCTTGATTTTACCTGCATGTATCTGAGTTTTGTCAAAGCTTTACGCTTCTTTTCTTCTGAATTTGGAGCATTTGGGTCAATCAAAACCATTTTATTGTACAAGTCTGTTCGTAAGGTTTCATTTTTTACCTCTGATTCAAGAAATGTCCTGCAAAATACAAAAGAAAAGTTTAAAAGTAAAAAAGAAAAAGACATTTATTTCTTTTAAAAGAGAAAACTTTCAAATTAAATGTTATAAACCTGAATTAAGGGCAATAGGGTTGGGACATTCATATAGGTGCTAGGACTTGACGTGACCAGCTGATTGATTGGAAGGGGCTTCTCCGACAAACCCATCTAGCCTAAGTAAGGGCCAAAGTGAAGTGTTGCAAGTCATGGACTGCTTAGCCACCAGGATTCCATTCTTAAGCATCATGGGTCGCTGCCAACAGCTGGGATTTTACCACTCTGTAGAGGTGCAGCTGGTGTATTCTATAGCCAAATCAAATTAATCATAGCTCTCTCTTTATATCATTCCAAATAACTTGCAGATTTAAAGTACAACTTAACTGCCGTCATCTACATTTAGTGAAAGTTTCAGAAAAATTGTGCTATATTTTTTTTGAGACATCAAAGTTTTCATTTTTGTTCCTTAGTTTTGGTCACTACTATATATATATATATATCGTTTCGCATATATATATCATTTCGCATCTGATGAGTCGGGAGAGTTAGACACTTTGTCTAAGCTCCCTGAAATAGACTATAATGCTAAATCACTAAGTCTTTTGTTATTTCTTTACTTTATATATATAGTCAGAATTATCCTGATGATCCATTAGGAGAAACCTAGGTAGATATTCTCCGACTCATTAGGCTTACTCTATTATTTATTAGCTCTACTTTTTGTATTGAGCACTTTAGTATATTTAACTTAGGCAACTCTTACAGCATTTTTTTTCTTTTAGCCATTTATATAGTACCATTTGATTTTTTTTTCAGGCGGTTCATAATATTTGGTCTTTTCTTTTTTATATATATTTTTTTCTCTGGGCAAAAGTTTGTATTGTGTAATTACAAACTATAAAGCCAGAAGTTTTTTTTATACTTTCAGAGTTTAGAAATATATATATATATATATATATATATATATATACACACACACACACACACACACACGCAAAAATACATACATACAAATATATTTAGAATATGAATAAGATTTTTTTTTAAACCATTATCATATGATTAAAATAGTTACAATAATAAAAGTAAAATAAACTTACCTGGTTCCCAATTTTATGTCCATAATGTTAGGGTCATGAAAATGTTCCAATAAATTCTCAATTTCAATAAAATCTTTCAGTTAAAGAAAAACAAACAAAACAAAAATTTGAAAGCGAGTTAAAAAATAAAGATAAATACATTCTCTTACAAAGCCAAATTCAAATATTCATAACCATCCCGATTTTAGTATATATACCCCAATAAGCATTCATTATCATCATCATCAAGTTACACTAACCGCACAAATTCCCATGATTCTTTCTCGCCAACCATACCTATCAGTCATACCCCCTGGTTGGTCTTCCACACTGCATCCGCAAAGAGTTGATTGATATAGATTTTTGCTGGTCAACCTACATTGGTGTGTCCATAGGAGAATGTCACTTATGAGTTTGTCCTTGCTTCTCTAGCAGTGTCCATCATGTCTTGTTCATGGATAGTTTGTGTAATAAGAGGCAGGTAACCATACAGCTGTTTTCTTGTGGGATTGTAAGATTTCTGTCTTGTCGTTCAGTAAGCATTAAAAACTATTCATTTATAAACTAAAATCTTTTTATTTCTCTATGCAACAGTCATTTCTCTCTGGATACTCAAGCAAGTATTTACCCAACTTGTTCGACACAGGTAAAATGTGACACAAGGTCATAAATATGGGGCATCCAGCAAGGATCAAACTGCTATTCAGTAGTAATGGATCTGCGAGACTAGCTTGCTAACTATTACACCACGATGGGACGCCCTAGGTATTTACCCAACCCTTTCGCCATGTGACACAAGGTCGCAATTATGACGCATCCAGCAAAGGTCGAACTCGCTATTCAGTAGTAATGGATCTTAGAGATGAGCTTGCTAACCATTACACCACGATGGGATGCCCTTAGTTATTTACTAAGCTTAGCTGTGGCACAAGGCTGCAAGTATGGGGCACTCAATGAGAATCAAACTCACAAATAGTGTCTGGCTAATTCAGCTTGCTAACCATTACACCATGATGGAATGCCTAAGTAGGTATTTGATATTTTCCACGTACCCCACTTGTACGGGTCAGGCACAAGGCCCTTATTTATGTGGGACCACCCACAAGCCGAAGCTCATGGGGTGGCGGGTGAAAAATTGCGTCGATCCCGTCGGCATTCCCCCTCAAGGGGGCGCCTCAGGCGCTGGGCAATAAACCCAGCCCTGCCCCTTTAAATCGAGGGGGCAGTGTTGCCTGGGGGATGGCCCCCTGGGATCGACGCTATTATTATAACATCACCAGTCCAGCTGCCGAAGCTCGCCGGACCCCCAGTCGAAACCAGGTGAGGGAATGCCTAAGTAGGTATTTACCCAACCCATTCACCACGAGTAGAATGTGACACAAGGTCACAAGTATGGAGCATCCAGCAAGGATCGAACATATTATTTAGTAGTTGTCAAGGTCACAAGTATAATTGTTTGTTTGTTTGTTTTACGGCATATCAACCTCAGTGGGTCATTTAATGCCGGCAAAGTTTTGAAAGATTCATAACAATAGTTTAGAAGAAAATTTTTTAAACTAAATTTTTTTTTGTAAACAAATTTTCTATTTAACCAATAGATCGAACCCTAACAGGCACTACCACTCCGGGTCAGAGTGGGCCTGGGAGCAATGGTGATGAAGGAGTGCTCCAAATTCCCCAAACCTCCAGAACTGGAACCTCACCATCAGTTTAACATCATACTCAGGACATGAAGACCCTCAGCCACCACCTTCTAGCCCCCATATGATAAAAAGGGTTGGGGCTTGCATAAGGGCAATAGGGTTGGGACAATCATATAGGTGCTAGGGCTTGAGGGGGCCTCTCCGATCACCTGTCTAGCCCAAGTTAGGGCCAAAGTAGAGTGTTGCATGTCATGGACTGCTTAGCCACCTTAAGCATCATGGGTTGCCACCCATGGCTAACAGGTGGCCCCATTGAGGATTCTTACCCTCTACAGAGATGCAGTCGGTGTATTGTAACACCCCAGCCAACAGGGCAGATCACAAGTATAAGGAATCCTGTGAGGATCAAACTCACTATTCAGTAGTAATGGATCTGCAAGACTAGCTTGCTAACCATTACACGACGATGAGATGCCCTAAGAATTCTTTAAATGTATATACATTCTTCAGAGGAGTATATTAATGCCGTACATGGAGAAGTGTTCTCTATATTTTGATCAAAACAAAATACTCAACCAAATACTTATGGGGGAGGGAGGAGACAATAAAAAGGTAATCTGACAATTTTATGGCTTTTGTCAGTAATTACTTGCACAGTGGACAATAAGTTTGTACAAAATGCCCAGAATACACTATGCCACCTCTAAATGAATCATTGTAAATATTTCTAATAAAAACAGATTTTATAAGTTGAAGGTGCATGGTGTAATGGGTCGAGTCATAGGAAATGGACTCATTGACTCAAGTTCAAATCCAGGACGAGGCTGTTTGCGAGTCAGTTGGATGGCTAGGTCAGTCTGAAAACTCTGAAAGCTTAAGCAAATCTCAGCTCATGACGCTTATATGCATTGCCCTTATAGCATGTGCTAGACATATGCACAATTAATCCTAGGTGCACTTTGGTACCTGTTAATCTAGATTAAATAGAAAAAAATAGTTTGAAAAAAGAATGTTAAATACCCATCAAGAATGAATAAAACAAAATGTCTTCGGCATCAAATAACTCAACATGCTGTAAAATCCAACCAACCAACCAACCAAGCTGGGGTAGATGCATTAAGGAGGTTCCTGACTCCAACAAGAAATACCTGAAGAAGGCCGGAGGGCACATTGGCTGAAACATTGTACAGATAACAATGAAGATGAGGACAATAGTCCAAATAATGTAGATAATACTAATCATCAAGCCTCATCTCAAAAGTTCAGAGAAATAAAAAAGATGTGTTTGAAAGAAGAAGAAAAAGAAATGAGTTTGAAAAAAAAATGTTAAATACCCATCAAGAATGAATAAAACAAAATGTCTTCGTCATAAAATAACCCTACAAGAGTTGACATGCGGTAAAACCAACCAACCTATTGTTAGCATCAGTCAGACAGCGAGGAAGTCTATCCCCTTTTCAATAGCATGGGACCCAAGAGATTGTTTTTTCGTCTGAGATGGAGCACCACACCTAGCATTAGTTCCCCACTTTACCGTGGTGAGGGCTGGGATCAAACCCGGAACCTTGGTGTTTCTAGGTGGATGCGCTACCAACTGAGCTAAACCAGCCACATTAATTTTCTTTATATTTTTACAAGTTCAATTAAATCTGTAAAAATCTTTAAATAATTTTTTTTAAGTGTTTAATAATCAATTTTTTAAATAATCTAATTATAAAATTGAATTATTAAATTTTTGCATAATTAAATTTTTCTTCTCTTTTTTAAAAATCAATATTGTAATAATTTTTCCCATGTGGGTTGTCATTCTTAAAATCTTAATACTAAAACCCAATAAACAGAAAATAATTTTCATATACCAATTGTAAACAGTGCTACTTAGGTAGGTAATCTATGTGTGATGAAATTGATTTGGTATGCAATATCATCATCATCATCATCATCATCCTGTCGCGCTGGCAACACGGATATCAATGACAATCTCTCGCCATCCTTCCCTATCATTCATTGCCCCCAGAAGGTCCTCTATACAGCATCCAGTACCCGCGCAGAGCTGATCTATGTACGTCTTTGCTGGGTGACCCACTCTGGCGCACCCATGTGATGGCTTCCACAGAAGAACGTCACTTATTTCATCCTTGCTTCTCTAGCAGTGCCCAGCGTGTCTTGTTCGCCTCACACGGATGGTTTGTGTGATATGGGGCAGATGACCATACAGCTGTTTTCTTGTGGGGTGTTGTTTCCACGTCTTGTTTAATATTGCACGCAGCATTTTCATGCAAGTCCCATCTAGCTTATTCTCAGGCGCTTCATTAGAGTCCAGGTAGTGCAGGTAATACTGATACAACTACGGCTTGGAAGAATTTTCACTTTAGTTTGTCAGCAAGATCGGATTTCCATATAACTGACAATTTAAATTTCTTTTAATAATAAATGATATATTTTCTTATTATCTATTTTTTTGGTTGATGTATATTCAATTTGCCTATAAATTTAATAAATTATTTTCAAATTTGTATAATTTTGATTTTTTAAATAATAGATCAAAAAATGAGTATTCAAAAAAAGTGTTTAAAATAATTGAAAAAAATAAAAATTGAATACCCAACAAAAATGAATAAAACAAAATGTCTTTAGCATTAAATAACCCAACAAAGGTTGACTTGCCATAAAATCATACCAACTAACCTATTGTTGGTATCAGTCAGGCAGCAAGGGAGTCTATTCCCTTTTCACTAGTGCAAGACCAGAGAGATTTTTTGTACCAAACCCTAATTTGCTTTATTTTAGTCTCCGTTAATAATAAATAATATAATTTTTTATTATCTATTTTTTTTTAGTTGATGATTATTTAATTTGCCTATAAATTTAATAAATTTTCAAATTTGTACAATTTTATCAATACTGACATCACGGTTTCCTTAGTTATATAAGTTATATTCTCAATAATTATGAAATAGTTATTATTTAATCTTAATTAGCATCTTATTTATTAACAATGTCTCTATTAAAGTCTAGCTGAGTTATATTTGCTGCAAAACTGCCCATATTATTAATGCATTTTAAATACCGAGATAGTGTTATATATCTCTAAGAAATAAAGCTTTACATAGTATATGGTGGGAATAATTTGCATACTGATTTTAACAAAACTAGATTTAATAATCATTCACTCTTACTGATTTCTAATACTATTATGTTATTCTCAAACGAATTGAAAACAGTCCTACAAGTAATTTTATATAGAAATCAATTAAAATAACATTAAAATAAGAGTAATATTTTTGTATTCATACTTATTTAGTTTCCTTAGTTTTTCTAATTTAATATAATATTTATTACATTAAATCTTAAATATCTGCACCCAGGGGGTGCATACTTTTGCTAGTAAATGTAATAAAAATATAATAATGTCTTATTCAAGCCATTATAAACAAATAATATATTTAGATCACATACTAAAATAGAATTTGACTTTTGTAGATCACATAGATCAAATACCAAAGTAACACTTTGTAAACATTACATAAGTAGGATACATTGTCCATTATATTCAATTTGCTGATAAAACTGTGGGACAAGAGTTCGTATGATATCATTTTGTACTTCTAAGTATGTTTCATATTCATGACTGTCATCTGCTAGACGTCGTTTCCATACTGTAACTGAACTTGCAGGAAAAAATATTTCTGAAAAATATAATAACCAGATTAAATTTATTTGAAAAAGAAAAAGAGTGGAATAAATCAAATGCCAAATTAATAATAATTAATCTTAATGAAGTTACTATTTTCACTAATGGTTAAAGATATACAAGAAATGAAGGGAAGAAACAAAGAAATGAAGCGAAGAAAAGAAATGAAACTAAATGAAGAGAAAAAATAAAGAGAAGAAATGAAGCGAAATGAAGAAATGAAGCAAAGAGAAAAAAAATGAAGAAATGAAGTGAAGTGAAGAAATGAAAAGGATTGAGGAAGAATTGAAGAGAAGAAAGAAAAGAAATGAAACTAAATGAAGAGAAAAAATAAAGAGAAGAAATGAAGCGAAATGATGCAAAGAGAAAAAAAATGAAGAAATGAAGTGAAGCGACGAAATGAAAAGGATTGAGGAAGAATTGAAGAGAAGAAAGAAAAGAAATGAAACTAAATGAAGAGAAAAATAAAGAGAAGAAATGAAGCGAAATGAAAAATGAAGCAAAGAGAAAAAAATGAAGAAATGAAGTGAAGTGAAGAAATGAAAAGGATTGAGGAAGAATTGAAGAGAAGAATAAAAATAAATGAAAATAAATGAAGAGAAAAATAAAGAGAAGAAATGAAGCGAAATGATGCAAAGAGAAAAAAATGAAGAAATGAAGTGAAGCGACGAAATGAAAAGGATTGAGGAAGAATTGAAGAGAAGAAAGAAAAGAAATGAAACTAAATGAAGAGAAAAAATAAAGAGAAGAAATGAAGCGAAATGATGCAAAGAGAAAAAAAATGAAGAAATGAAGTGAAGCGAAGAAATGAAAAAGATTGAGAGAAGAAGAAAATAAATTAAAATAAATGAAGAGAAAAAATAAAGAGGCCAAATGAAGCCAAATGAAGCGAAATGAAGAAAAAGAAAAAATGAAGAAATGAAGTGAAGCGGAGAAATGAAAAAGATTGAGGAAGAAGTGAAGAGAAGAAAAAAATAAATGAAAATAAATGAAGAGAAAAAATAAAGAGGCGAAATGAAAAAAGAGAAAAAAATGAAGAAATGAAGTGAAGCGGAGAAATGAAAAAGATTGAGGAAGAAGTGAAGAGAAGAAAGAAAATAAATGAAGAGAAAAAATAAAGAGGCCAAATGAAGCCAAATGAAGAAAAGAGAAAAAAATAAAGAAATGAAGTGAAGCGAAGAAATGAAAAAGATTGAGAAGAAGTGAAGAGAAGAAGCGAAATGAAAATAAATGAAGAGAACAAAATTTGAAAATAAATTATAATCCTATTAGTAAAAAAAAAAGTACAAACATAAATGAATTCAACAAAAATTGAACAAGGAAAAAAATGAACAAATTATCAAAGAATAGTGAAGGATTAAAGAAAAAACACAATATTTAAGTAAAAAGTTAATGTGGTAAAAAAAATTACCTACTAACATGCTGGAAACTGGGTGTGTAGTTGAAGATTGTTTGCTGGCATGCTGTGGCAAAGGAAGAAGCCAGAAGGTGGGAAAGGTGCCTTCTTATAGGAGAGTTCAAATGCATTGTGGGTAAGTATGTGAAAATAAAAGACACCCGTTTATCTGAACAGGCAAAGGGTCATTCAGTGAACAGGCGTCAGTGAGTGAAGAAGGAAGCAAGGAGAAAAGAGAAAGGAAAGCAGCAGGAGGAGGAGGAGAAAGGAGAGAAATATAAAGCATAGATCAAGTTTTTGTTTTTTTCTTGCAAATGAAGCGACACACAAGAGAAAGACCTGAGAAATGACAGTGAATTAAAAATATATCTGCTTACCTGGGTGGCCAGATACCTGTATCCAACTCTCTTTGCTGTTCTTCATGAGGGTGGGGCTGATGGCATCAGCAGAGAGTCTCTGGAAGCAAAACAAAATGTTTAGTTATCACCAAATAAAAGATGAAAACTAATTGTACATTTTAATACGGGCTTAGGTCAGTCGGTAGAGTGTCCAACTAGGAACCACAAGGTTCCTGGTTCAATACCAGCCCTCGCCAAATCAGCATATGAGTAGCACAGAGATCTGTGCGGTTAAGTAAGGACCTGATGGTAGGTGTGGCGCTTTACCTCAGACGTAAATACAATCTCCTTGGTCTAGTGCAAGTGAAAAGGGGATAGACTCCCTCACTTTAATATTGACTAGTGATTACATGTTGAAATAAAAATAAATAAAATGGCACTTCAAATTTCCCATTTGAGCAAAAATTGTTCATAAGTATTCGGTGTTTGGAAAATAATGTCCGATTTTAGAATAAACTTTTGATTCCTTGATGGACGAGGATGGGTCTGAGAAGTGAAGTATGCGGACGGACAGGGATGGGTCTAAACTGAAAGGAAATGTGTGGGAGGAGAAACAGGAAATTTAGATGAAGGCAGAAAAATCCCTATTTCATATATAATAACATAGAGGCGCGTGATGTAATGGTTAGAGTTGTGGGAAATGAACTCATCGACCAGAGTTCAAATCCTTTTTGCATTTCACATACCACTAATACCCTTGGGAAAGGTATGCATCCAACTACTCTCCCTCCAGCTATGGGTAAATAGGACAGACTGGGCTCTTCTTTAACCTTGGCTAGGTAACCAGCCTAGCAGAAGGAAAACTGAATTCAAACCTGTTAAACTCCGCTTAATAAACTGATCATGTGTCACATCCTGCTCATGCGAAGGGGTTGGTGTGTGTGTATATATATATATATATATATATATATATATATATCAGCATCATCATCAAAAGGACATTATTAGAATATAGTAAAGAGAAGTAAGTAAAGTTGGCAGAGTGGCCTATAGTCGGTATCAGCTGAACAGCAAGGAAGTCTATCCCCTTTTCGCTAGTGTTAGACCAGGGAGATTATTTTTGCACCACACCTACCATCAGCTCCATACGTTACCGCACAGATCTGATTACCCAATCTGTGCTACTCATGCACTGAGTTGGCAGGGACCAGTATCGAACTAGAAACCTCTTGATTCCTAGGCAGGCACTCTACCAACTGAGTTAAACCGGCCCCTAAAGGTAACTGATGAAAATAAAAGGAAAAACTTAAACTAGGTACAATATTTAATAATCTGGAATTAAAAATAAATTGTTCTGTTGTTGGCATCCTACCGTCTATGAAAGACGATGGAGTAGTGTCCAAATTTTTTTTTTTTTTAAACTACGTAGCCTTGGCAGGTTCATATGGAGGATGAGCTGTTGCCTAAGCAGCAAATCCCCCCTCTCCACACTGCCACTGTGATCCAAAGGAAAGGTAAGGAACCAATGCAGTTTGGCAGCAGTAGTGTCGCAGGAGTTGCTGGGTAGTACTGGATTTCAGCATCACACCACCTTAGGGACTCCAGCTCCTGATTTGTTTTCAGGGTTTACTCCCCTAGTCTTTCTTTGGGATGGGGTAAAGCAGCTAGGCAGCTGAGATTTTGTGTCGAATATTTCTTTGTCTTAGATGGGTTGCTGACCAAGGCTAAGGAACCTCTTCTAACCCATTTGGGGATTTATGCGAGTAGTAAGTACCCCAATCCTACTACTGTCGGTGTTCTGCTGGTTTGTTGGTTGGGGGGCAAAGCCTCCCACTTAAGAGGCACCAAGTGCCTAACCCATGTGCAGTGGTTGCTGGACCGAGAGAAACTGAAAAATAAATTAGGAGTCGAAATATACTCACAGGATTAACAAGTGGAAATGTATCATCAAAACTCATCTTTTATCCAAAATGAAGAATTCACACAATACAATTAAAGAGTTGCATTATTCCTTCTTGATTGAATTTGGTGGACACACGTCATGACGGAAAAATTATTAGCATCATTCTGAAATTTGAAAAAAAAAAAAAAAAAAATTAAATTATGAACACATATCAAATTCAAAAAACAGTAAAAAAAATAATGATTTACTGGCCCTCGCCAACTCAGCATATGAGTAGCACAGGGATCAGTGCGGTAAAGTGAGGAGCTCATGGTAGGTGTGGCACTCCACCTCAGACGCTAAAAACAATCTCTTTGTTCTAGCACTAGTGAAAAGGGGATAGATTCCCTCACTGTCAGGCTGATACTGACTTTAGACAACCCTGACGACTTTACTTACTTACTTATTTCTTAGTTTATGTGCGGACTATTCAAGTCTGAAATCACCCTGGCACAACATCATGAAGCCAAGAGGTCCAGAAGAAAGCGATGGCAACAGAGCACCAGCACACAAACATCTTCAGGGACAGCCTTCACATGTGACATCTGTGGTCGGGGCTGTTTTTCAAACAGTGGACTTCACAGTCACAGAAGAAAGTGATAGCAACAGAGCACTAGCACATCAACATCTTCAGGGACAGCTTCACATGTGAATCTGGGGCTGGGGTTGTTTTTCAAACAGTGGACTTCACAGTCACAGAAGAAAGTGATAGCAACAGAGCACTAGCACATCAACATCTTTAGGGACAGCATTCACATGTGACATCTGGGGCTGGGGTTGTTTTTCAAACAGTGGACTTCACAGTCACAGAAGAAAGTGATAGCAACAGAGCACTAGCACATCAACATCTTTAGGGGCAGCCTTCACATGTGACATCTGGGGCTGTTTTTCACAGTCACAGAAGGTGTTGTAACTTCAGGAGAAATATATAGTCTTCCAAGTCTGCAATGCCAATGATGACATATCAACCTTCATGGGTTATTTAAGTCTTTGCCTACTTTAAGTCGCTCACAGTGGGTCTCCCACCATTGTGATCCAACTGTAAACCGCTGTAAAACACATGTCAATTGTTTACACTGAAAAATATCTACGCAAAACCCTGGCCATTTTTTGGTTTATCCATGAACCAACCCTGAGATTGGTATTTGATCCTTTTGCAATAGGGAACCAGATGAATGGAATACAAATAAGAAAATTTGATACAGCCATGGGGGAAATTTGGTAGGCAAAGTATTAATGCCAAAGCCATCCTTACAGAAGAACAGTAGTGGTACTATTTAACCCATAGCTGGGGAGATTGAAGATGTTAATACCTTTCACAAGGGTATTAGTCAGAAAGTGATGTAATAGCACAATTTGAGTTCAAACTCACTATGATATCTCAGTCCAGTACATTAGCAACTATGCCACGGCGACCCCCCACTAAAAAAAAAAAAAAAATTTTTTTCCCTCATGTTTTTATATTATTTGTAATTTTGAAATTGTGAATTAAGGAATATATTTTGGTAATTTTGATCTTACGTCGGGCCGACATCCTGTCTTATTCAACACTATGTTTTAGCGAGCCAGGGTCAGGCGAATTTCCGGCCCAACTTAGATATTTTCCGAGTCGTGTTTTTGTCACTTTTTAGTCGGCAAATAAATGTAGATATTTTAAACGCCTCCCCACAGATTTTTATCGGCAAATCAACATAAATATTTTACGTCCGTTTTAAGAAAGAGTGAGAGAGAGTTAAATCAAAATTATTATACTTTTTACATATTGAATTATATTTAGACAATACAATTATTTCTTGATGACGGGTTTCTAGTTCTAACAAAATCTTTTTTCTCTTTAACATTAAACTCTAAGTAGTAGGGCAGACTGGGCTTTTTAACCTTGGTATGGTGACCAGTCTAGGAGAAGAAAAGCTCTGAATTCAAACCTGTTAAACTCCGCTTAAAAATTGACCTTGTGTCGCATCCTGCTTGTGGGAGAAGAGAGGTTGGTTAAATTCTATCAAGAGAGCCCAGTGACCTCAATACCTGGTGCCCTCACACATATGGACAAATAGACCCTACTGCTGATGTTCAAAACTTGATCAAGCTGAAACATGTCCATGACCAAGGTCAAGGACATAGGTCAAGTACTCTAGCCAAAGTGCTCAATTCAAGATGGAGTGTTTACAACTATTGTAGGTCTTTTTTTTCTTCAAACTAATCAATTTCCCGTTATTTGCTCTCAGTCTTCTATACTACACTAAGATTGTTTTTTTGTTTTTTTTGGTTGGTTAGATTTTATGGCATGTCAACTCTTGTTAGGTTATTTTATGCTGAAGACGTTTACTTTTATTCATTCTTGATGGGCACTCAATTTTTTTCTTCTATTTAACCCATAGATGGGACCCTAACAAGTACTACCAGTCTGGAACAGGATGGACCTGGGTGTAGTGGTGATGAAGGGGTACTCCACACTCCCCAGAGCTCCAGAATTGGAACATCACCACTAGATGCAGTTTAATGTCATACCCAGGACACTGACTCTCAGCTACCACCTTCTAGCACATATATGATAAAAAGGGTTGGGACATTCCATAATGGCAATAGGGTTGGGACAATCATATAGGTGCTAGGGCTTAACGTGACCAGCCGATTGATCAGAGGGGGCATCTCCAATTGTCCATTTAGCCTAAGTAAGTTACATATGGATTGCTCGACCACCAGGGCTCCATCCTTAAGCATCACAAGTGGCCACCCATGGCCAACAGGTGGCCCTATTGGAGGGATTTTATCCCTCTGCAGAGGTGCAGTTAGTGTATTCTACTGTCTCAGCCAACAGGGTGAAAGTTGTTTTTGACAATATCCTTAAAAGGATCTCCATGGAATGGTAATACCTGGTGCTATCTAAGTATTAATTTCTTTGTTTTTTGGACTCATCAGTTGAGGAATGGTCCATCATCTCAAGGAAAATATCCTTTTAAGGCAGATTAACATTTTTTTTTAGATTTTAGATTATCAGTCATATGAAAATCCAATCTCACTGACAAGGTAAAGTGACAATTCTTCCAAGCTGTAGTTGTATCAGTTCTACTGCATGGCTGCACCACTTGGACCATAATGAAGTGCCTAGAGAATAAGGTAGATGTGAGCTGCACAAGAATACTGCTTGCAATCTTCAACAAATCGTGGAAACAACACTCCACAAAGAAGCAGGTGTACGGCCACTTCCCCTTTTATGACACAAACCATCTGAGGGAGATGAACAAGACATGCCGGCCACTGCTGGAAAAACAAGGACAAACTCATAAGTGACATTCTCCTATGGAAACCAGCACAGCGTGATAAGAGGCAAATGACTGTAGTCAGATTATAAGATCCATTTTTATTATTGGGGAAAACCCGTAGCATATTGGCCAATGAGCTGGATTGTAACATTGTAGTAAGTGAGTTCAAACTCCAGTTGTACTATTATGTTCACTTTCAGACTAATACCCTTGGGAAAGGTATGAACTCCCTCATCCTCCAACCCCTACTGTTGTTCTACAGAGATGGCTTTGGCATTAAATAACCCACAAAGGTTAAATGCCATTAAAACAAAGAAACCAAACAAAATGAAAGCTCACAATTATTAACAACAATACTAATATTATTTTTAGATAAATTGACTAAAATAATAAATGGTAGAAATAAACGTTTTTACACATTCTTGTTTTATTTTAATTGATTTCTATATAAAATTATACATAGGATTGCTTTTAATATATTTGAGAATAAAACATTATTGTTAGAAATCAATAACCCCAAGTGATAATTTACTAAATCTGGTTTTCTTAAGACCAGCAAAAAAATTATCCACACCTTATACTATGTAAATTTTTTTTTTTTGTGATATATAACGCATGCAGATTCTAAATTCATTAATAACATGGACTGTTAATAGAGACGTCATTAATAGATAAGATGTTAATTAAGACTACATAATGACTATTTAATTGAGAATATGAGGCAATTATCTAACCGAATTGTGACGTAATTTCAGTTACAGACATAATTTTCATTATAAGATATATATGCCATATGATTGTCATCTGTAATTTATATAAAAAAATGTAGAATGTAAAGACAGAGACGGGTCAGTTTTTGACTTAATTGCAAATTACGACTAATTAGAACCAATTAAAGTGGAATTTTTTCAAACATTTAGTAATCCTAAAACTAAGGAATAATTTAGTATAAATTTTGTGTCAGTAAACTCACCAGGAAAAAAGCCTTTAGAGATTGAAAGGTGAAAATCTCAGCTTTAGTATAATAATAGAAGATAATAGATAGATATCATAAATAATATGTTTATAAATATATGTTTATATATCATAAATAATATGTTTATAAATATATATTTATATATTATATATCATAAGTAATGTTTATAAATATATATTTATATGGAACTTTTAGGACAAGATTTTTCAATCCCTTGAAAATAAATCAAACTTAATTTGGGACTGTTCTTCAGTGATTCCATTACACCACGATGGGGTGCCCATATCTAGATTCCTGCATTTCTTCTGCTGCAAGCTCTACTTTTAACACTGGTGTCTGCACAGATTTAAACTGACTGGTGAATCTGTAATTGCTATACAAAGTACTTTTTGTGCTCATTTCATGTTATCTTGGAATGATGCTGTTCCAGATAAAATTTTCACCCATAGCAGTGTTTTTTTTTATCCATATCTTTTAAACACATTGTAGTGATTGTCTTCCTTTTGGGGATGAGGTTGATATCGGAAAAGTGTTATCTCCCCTTGTCGCCAGGATTTGCCACTACTACCTGGCTATTTAAACTCAGCCCGGGAGGCTATCTCTCACTCTTTCATCTGGCATCCACAAGTTATGTCTTTGTCCATTAAAGCTTGGGGGGGGGGGGGGAGCATTGCTAGTACCCATGTGTGTATGTAGCCCTTTCTAGACCCTAATCACGTGGCTCATATACAGTAAGTGACTCTTCTTTCTACATTTAGTGGTCTCGAGATTAACTCTACAAGAACTCTTTCTTTCTTCGTCAGGATGTTCATCCTAACTGTTTTTGTATCTGTATTTTATGTTACATGTGGTCAGACAATAAAGTCTGTATTGTTGTTATATGTACCTCTTTATTGGATTTCTTATCTGTATATGTTCATCTACATTAGAGGCTTCAATGAAGCCTCTTAACGTATTATAAGAAGCATTTTTTGCTATTGAAGTTAAAACTACATTTGATATCAATATCTAATCATTTGTGAAAAAAATTTCCATAAATATATGAGGTATTTATTCATAATAATAGGAGGCGGGTGCAAATAATTCTGACACCAACTATATATATATATATATATATATATATATATATATATATATACACACACACACACACACACACACACATGGAGGTTGGCTGAAAAGTTCATAGGTTGACAAAAATCCTTTCATGGAATGTGATAAATGAAGTTTATTTTTCAACATAATACCCCTAGCAAGTCAAACACTTCTTCCATAGATATTGCAATGCTTGGATCCCATTGGTCAAAAAAGTTACCAACAGCAGATATGATATTATCATATGAACTTTTTAGCCCATCTTTGTACATATTCGTACATGTGTATAACCAAAAAATAATGAACTTACTCAACAACAATAACATGTACAAACAAATCTTCCCACAAACTAAAAACATCAAATTTTAATAAATCGTATAAGAAATAAATCTCTGAAGAAGATAAAATATAGTCTTCATTGATTAACTAACACCCCAATATCCGAAAAATTTAGTGCCTCCCCAAAACACACAAATCTGAGATCCCTTTAAGGCCCATCATCTCCGGTGTAGGGTCTGCTGCCCATCATCTCCGGTGTAGGGTCTGCCGTCCATCATCTCCGGTGTACGGTCTGCCGTCCATCATCTCCGGTGTACGGTCTGCCGTCCATCATCTCCGGTGTACGGTCTGCCGCCCACAACATTGACAAATTCTTTGCAAAAGCACAATCCCACCCCCTACTAGGCACTATCAGCAATGCTCACATAAATAACTCTGGTTCACTCCTTAATAAAATAGTTAACACTAACATGGCAAACAAATCCGCATATTTTACGTATACATGTGTATATATGCGAGTATAAATTCAGTGAATGTTAGAATCTCTTAGACACTTCTAGTGGACTTACCCCCTCCCACCAAAAAAAAACTGATATGAAGGTACTGTTGCTTATTTGATACATAAATTCTAAATATACCGTATTCCTAATCTCATTTCATTTTTGGGGAACACAAAGAAAGGCCAGGGGAGTAAACCCCGAAAACAAATCAGGAGCCGAAGTCCCTAAGGTGGTGTGATGCTGAAATCCAGTGCTACCAGAGCAACTCCTGCGACACTACCGTTGCCAATCTGCATTGGTTCCTTACCTTCTTTTTGGATCACAGCGGCAGTGTGGAAGGGGGTGATTTGCTGCTTGGGAAACAGCTCATCCTCCACATGAACCCACCCAGGCTACGTAGTTAAAAAAAAAAAAAATCTCAACATTAAATCTTTATACTCCAGCATAATTGTGTGTATATGTAGGCATCTATCTATCTATACATATATAAAGGGCAGTTGTATCTATGTATGTCCAGAGGAAATTACGAAAATACAATAATTAATGACCAAGTAAATATATATATACACATCAAATATCAGCAGAGCTTGGATTTTGTGCAAAAATAATCAAAATTTTATTCATATTTGGGAAAATATTTAAAAATCAAAATTTGTATAATAACAGAAGGGAAAGTCATTAGCACATTATTCTATTTTTTCTTTTGGCATTTTTTTAATCAATATTGATTAATTGAATTAATCGCCTCATTTATATCTAATTTTAAAGAATTGTAAATTATTGAATTAAAATTTCTTACTATATTGTTATATGTGATGTCAAAAATCCTGACATCTCACCAAGTCTTTTATACATAGGGATTTTTATGGAGTATACTAGGGAGTAGCAAAAGAAATCAGATACTACAAGTTTTAAAAGCGAATTAAGAATAATTAAATCTATTATTTAAGGTTAAACTCTGTCTAAATCGATAAGTAGTAGCATAATAACCAACATTAAAAAAAAAAATATATAATTACATATGCAGTTTATTTTAAAAAGATTTAAAACTATTTGTTTTGGTCAATTTCAACGATATCCGCCATTCAGCCTCTTTTTCGATGGTTTTAAGTGCTTGTTTACAATTTTACTGTAACATTCGCGATTGCAAAAAAATTTACCAAAAATCAGGTAATTATCTGATTTTAATGAAATTTTCAGTATTGATTTAACAATTAATGAATTTTATAATGCATCATTTATTTTATTTCAAAACTTTAATTTAGTATTTTTGCTATGAAAAATTAATATATAAAATTCATTTAAAATATGAAAATCCCGATGTTAAGTTTAAAATGTTATATTTTTAGATTCTAAAAATAAATATCTACTTAATAGATGTCTGCAAACCTTATTTTAGGCGCCAAAAGTAATAAGTTTTGGAGAAAAACTCGATTGAAAATGTACTCCCTCCCCCTTTTAAGCAGAAAAAACATCCATGTATATTTTTTTCTTTTATAAAATAATAGCCAATTAAATAATTATCAAATGAGTAAAAAAGAAATCTCCAACAAATTAATTATTTATTTTTTTTTACATTTTATTTTTCAATAATCAATACTTATTTTCTCATAGAAGAGCCACCATAAAAAAATTTTTTTGGTTTCTATTCATAACTTCGGTCTTTTATCTCTTTATTTATACTGTAATTAGTATCAGGTAAGGACCAACTTGAAACAATTTTACGCCCCCAACATAAGGGGGGTCAAAATTAAGTGACCTGAAAAAAATTAGAAAGTTTTTAAATAAAATAAATAATGCATTATAAAGATCATTCTTTGATAAATAAACACTGAAAATTTCATTAAAATCCAATAATTCCCTGATTTTTGGTAAATTATTTTCTGTAGGGGGGGGGGGGCCAAAGTCATTTGGTCAAAAATGACTTTGAGGCTCTGTTTGCCAGTCCCTAGAGTATACAGTACGAATCCAACTTGTGATAAGTAATAATGGATCTGTGAGACTGATTTTTTAAAATCCCTCCTCTACTCAGATGATGTCGGGTAACAGCTTCTAGTATATATATATATATATATATATATATATATATATTGTGGTGTAATGGTTAGCAAGCTAGTCTCTCAGATCTATTACTACTGAATAGCGAGTTTGATCCTACATATTGTTTACTTTAAACTTTCATTTTTATTTTAATGATATAAAATATATTATATCATTATAATGATATTAACAATAATATTAATGATACAACTGGTGGATTTTGCAGTTCCAGCAGATCACAGGGTGAAGATGAAGGAAAACAAAAAAACGGACAAATACTTTGACCTTGCCAGAGAACTGAAAAAGCTATGAAAGTCAAAGTGATACCAATTGCGGTTGGTGCACTTGGAACAGTCCCAAAAAAGCTTGGGAAAAAGACTGGAAAATCTGGAAATCCGAGGAAGAATTGAGACCATCCAGAATACTGCACTGCTACAATCTGCCAGAATATTCAGAAGAGTCCTGGAGACCTGAGGAGACTTGTTGTCACTCAGACTCCAGTGAAATACCATCAGCTAACGCTGATGTGAAAAACTCTAAAGGAGTGAATGATAATAATAATAATAATAATAATAATTATTATAATAATAATATAATTTCATTTCAGTAGCTTATTTCATGTAATTATAGTTGATTAATTTGATTTGTATATTGGTATGGGGTGAAAAGATTTATGGACCCTCCCCCTGTATATGTGTGTGTTTGTATATACATATATGCTGTGGTGTAATGGTTAGCAAGCTAGTATCGAAAATAAAACAATTAACAACAAAGTAAATATATATACACATTAAATATCACCAGGGCTTGGTTTTTGAGCAAAAATAGAGATTTAATTTATATTTGTGAAGATAATTAAAAAATAAAATTTAAATGATAACAGCATGGATTTTTTTTCATTTAATATTTTAGATAGTAGACATTAACATTTCTTTTTAGAGTAGCTGGATCGATGCAAGGTCTATTTTTTTGCATAAAGGATTTAAATAGGGCCTCCCACGAGGTTTCAACTCACGATTCAGTAATAATGGATCTGCGGGACTAACTTTAAAAAAAAAAAACCTCTACCCAGGCGACGCCGGGCAGCCGCTGCTAGTACATCTAAAAAAATAGAATAATGCATTTATTTTCAATTTTTTCTACACTTTCTGATAGAATAAAAATGGGAATTCTTTCAAGGTGTAGCAATGTCAATACTACTATATGGCTGAAACACTGGAAGCAGCATCCCACAAAACAGCAGCTATATGGCCACTTACCTCACATTTCATCTAAGTAAGACAAACAAGACATGCTAGGCACTGCTGGAGAAATGGGGATGAACTCATAAGTGACATTCTTCTGTGGACTCCTACAGATGGACACACCAGTACTGGCTGACCATAAAAAACTTGCATTCATCAGCTCAAATTTGTTTTTAATCAACACAGGCTTACCACAGATTTTAATTTAAGGGTCATTTTCACACGCAGAGAAACGGGCCTATATATAAGAATGAAGAACTACTACGTTACAAATATTCACCTCAAAAATACACATTGGAAATAATATGATTTGGAATAAAATTTCAATAGAATTCTCAGGTGAAATTTACTAATTGAATCTTATTTTACAACTTTCTATTTTCATGTGCAAGTCCTAATAATGTTGATTGTTATCATCATCATCATCATTATTATTATTATTATTATTATTAATTTTAAACCGTTTGTAATTTGATGAAAAAAATTAGCTTTTTAATATAAATTACCAAACAATATGTTCAAAAAGCTTTATGTACAAAAGTGATGTTAATCTGTTTCAATCGAACATAATGAAAAGATGAAAGAAAGAAAAAAAAAGAGTGAGAGAGAGTTAAATCAAGATTATTATACTTTTTACATATTGAGCAATAGCTCTTAACTTATCAAACGTTGTAATAATTAAATTATCATACTGTCGTATATCCACAGGTCTTGCTAGCATATCAATATTGCCAGAAACAAATACAGGTTTGTGTATGATAGCTGCATATGTTCATTCTAAGTTAAGCTACACGACAACTATTTAGTCTTTCTTGAAACAAAAATTAACCTATAAAAAAGGAAGAGAGTTACTGAATTGTGTATTATTAACACATTCCCTGCTACTTTGGATATCTACCAAGTGCTTCAAGGTATCAAGTAAACAGTGTCTAATGTATTGATCTAGCTGTTCTACTTTTTTATTGACTTATCCCGTAACCTGATCATGGCGGTGCTCAGGGGCTGAACAAAGGGGAGGGGCAGGGAGGGGCAAATGAATCTAATAATATGTAGAAAATAGAAAAAAGTATTCTTAAAAAAAAAGATGAATTTATTTTTGATCCTGAAGTCAACATTTAAACGTTTCGGTTTATTTTGAACCTTCATCAGAAGAATGGAAAAAAAATATTGTCAAGACAATAATGGATGTTTTTAAAATGACAAGAGTTAGGAAACGTATTTAGAGAAAAGGTTCATAACCATATTTTGGTGAGCGTTCATTTTGAAACTCAAAACATGATTGGTGCACGCAAAGACGAAAGTCAAGACATGATTGGTGCACGCAAAGACGAAAGTCAAGATTTGATTGGTGCACGCAAAGACGAAAGTCAAGACGTGATTGGTGCACGCAAAGACGAAAGTCAAGACGAAAGTCAAGACGTGACTGGTGCACGCAGAGACAAAAGTCAAGACGTGACTGGTGCACGCAGAGACAAAAGTCAAGACGTGACTGGTGCACGCAGAGACAAAAGTCAAGACGTGACTGGTGCACGCAGAGACAAAAGTCAAGACGTGACTGGTGCACGCAAGACGAAAGAGACGTGATTGGTGCACGCAAAGACGAAAGTCAAGACGTGACTGGTGCACGCAGAGACGAAAGTCAAGACGACATGATTGGTGCACGCAGAGACGAAAGTCAAGACGTGACTGGTGCACGCAGAGACGTCAAGACGTGACTGGTGCACGCAGAGACAAAAGTCAAGACGTGACTGGTGCACGCAAAGACGAAAGTCAAGACGTGATTGGTGCACGCAGAGATGTCAAAGATATGTGGTGTATTTCATAGAAACACCACAGATTAAAAGACGAGAAAATTATTAATTGTCTGAATTTTTTTAGAAAAGTAAAAGTAAATAGAAAAAGAAATAGAAAAATATATCAATATAAATGAAATAGTAAATTTTCTGATACTCCATTCTCATCAAAGTTAGTATTATAGTACATCACTGGCTGAGGTTCTTAATGTCCCAGGTATGACGTTAAACTATCTGATGGGGAAGTGCCAATTCTGGAGCTCTCATCACCATTACTCCCAGGTCCACTCTGAACCGGAGTGGTAGTACCTGTTGGGGTCTCATCTATGTGTTAAATATAAAAAATGAGTTTAAGGAAAATTAAGTAAAAAAAAAAAGTGGGTATCTATCAAAAATGAATAAAAGAAAAACGTCTTCAGCATAAAATAATTCAATGGGTTGACATGCCGTAAAACCCAACCAACTTACTTTGAGTTTAGAGACTCTTTAAAAAAAGTATTCATTGTACAGCTTCACTATATTTGCATCTTTTTCATTTTATTCATAAGTGAATTAATGTCCAATTATGATTTAAGTTATTAAATATTTCTGTTACCATTTTTAATCTATTTTATGAGGTGGCATTGTTTGTTTCTTCATTCACCCTAAATCTGGTATTTAAACTAAAAATGACAATGTCAAACATTTTATTTCACTATAAACCGGTGACCCTAAACAAACCTTACAGTCAAGAACAAACGTTTCTCTATAAATGGTGACCTATACAGTTCACTGAATACATTTCAAACAACATCACACACACATTCCTCTCCATTTGTAACTGACAATTAAATGACTAAAAGTTACTAATTTCTAACTGTTACTAAAATCTAGATTAATTATTGTACATAGAATTGAAAGAAAAAGTTACATTTCTGTCAAAAAATATAAGTTGTTACTGTTTCATTAATATGTTGAAATCAATGCATTAGTAAACATTTTGTTTTCTTGATCTACAGTTTAGAATTCAAGAGTTAACACATTGAAAATTTGCAAATTTCATTTTATTTAGTTTATTAGTAAATAAAAAGTTTCATGTAAAATTTTACAAACATTATTAAAAGCTCATATTTATTCATCTGTATTTTTGAGATGAGGCTTGATGTGAATAATTTTGATTGTTCAGACTGTTGTCCTCATCTCTTTTGTAAAGATAATGTTCAGGTTGCTCGAAACTTGTTTAGGTTTTTCTTATTTACCTTAGAATAAAACCATCATCAGATGATAAACTTGAGTTCAAGCGTAGTTTCAGAGCTTAAATTTTATTTTATAAACATTAAATATCTGTTTCATTCAATAGTTTAATTCAAATTTTCAAACTTATTTACTTTAGATTTTTTAAAAGGTAGGATTCATAGAATATTCTCAACAGGAAATTGTAAGATACAATTACTTCATTTTGGGAACTTCTCATTTCAAATTCCAAATCAAATGAAAATGGTTTGGTAAGTAATAGTGTTCTTTATGACATATTTTGACATTTCTATTTTAGAATATGAAATTTTTCTTCCATTATTTATTTTTTATATCATTTAATAGAATTTACCATAAATTTAGATCTAGTCAATATATTAATCACATTTCTGTTAATAAGTCTGGTGGCATTTTATGCTGCTATGAGTGCCATGAATAGTGGTAACGATATTTAAGCTCCAAAACCATGTCTGAACTCAGGGTTATTGTCTGATGATGACTTTATTTTAAGGTAAATAAGAAACACCTAAACAAGATCCGAGGTTACAGTGGCCTGAACAGTGTTTATACATACCACAATAAAGAGGAAGCAATAGTTTGAAATATCAAAATTATTCAAGCTCAAATTTATTCATTCTATTGAAATCAATATGACATAATATATGAAAGAATGCTATTTCCATTAATTCTTTTGGTGTTAATGCTGTTTCTTAAATATTGTTCTGCTGGATTTTTTACTCTTTTTTTCACTCTCCTTAACTGACAAATAGAGAGTGGGAGGAGAGTTAACTTAACTGACAAAGGAGAAGGGAGATATTATGTAGTCTGTTAGATAGGGATTGGTCGGTCGTTGACTTGCTAATTACGCCTAATTAAAACCAAATTAAACTGAATTTTTTTCAAACACTTTGTAGTGCTAACACCAAGGAATATCTAAGTAATAATATTGTGTCCATAACAATAGTCAATCAGTCAAAAAAGTAACATTTTAAAGGATAGACTTTCTATTTTAAAATTGTAGTACTGGTTGGAAAGTAAAAAATATCTCAGCATAAATAAGTAGTAGTAGTAGTAGTAGTAGTAGTAGTAGTAGTAAGGGCAGGTTTAGTGAAAATGATTAGAATCCATTTAAATAATTTTGATTTTTCGGACTGTTGTCCTCATCTTTATTGTAGTATATATAAACACAATGTTTTGGCTGCTGTATCCTCTGGCCTTCTTCAGGTGTTCCCTGAGCACCAGAGTATAGTAATGATCCAACCTGGGAAATCATTTTTAATAGTTTGACAGTTGATTTTTTTTAATGAGATCTTCAAAAGTTCTTCGACGTCACTTGGATCAATTGTCAAACTATTAAAAATTATTTATCAGGTTGAATCATTACTATACTCGATTACACAAGGAACACCTGAGGAAGACCGGAGGATACAGCTGCTGAAACATTGTGTTTATACATACTACAATAAAGATGAGGAAAACAGTCCGAAAAATTAAAATTATTCACATCAAGCCTCTTCTCAAAAATACAGACAAATAAAATCCATTTAGTATTATTTGCGTTATTCGGACTATTGTCCCCATCTTCATTGTTACTTGTACAACGTTTCGGCCGATATGCCCTCCGGCCCTCTTCAGGTATTTCTTGTCGGACTCAGGAACCTTTTCGAACTTTCTTGTCGTATTCGGGAGCCATCACGGAACTTTGAACCTAACCCTTTATTTAGTCCACGGGGGTGTCCTGTTCTCATTCCGCTAAACATAGCTGGGGTAGGAGTTGTGTTAATTAATTATTTTTCTAACTGCTTTCACTCAGGATTGAACTCGGGTTCCAGAGATAACCGTCACTTAGAACTGTCTAAACCTAACTACCTTATCCCCTCGGCCATGTGTCCAATTGGACAAGAAATACCTGAAGAAGGCCGGAGGGCATATCGGCCGAAACGTTGTACAAGTAACAATGAAGATGGGGACAATAGTCCGAATAACACAGATAATACTAATATTCAAGCCTCATCTCAAACATTCAGAGAAATAAAATCCATTTAGTTTTAGCAATCAGATGATTGAAAGAAACTATCATGGTATTAATTTTTATTCTGCCAAACATGCAAACAATAATGCAAATATCATTTCTAGCATGGGGGAGTGCTCATGTTATAATGGATATCATCATTTGAAATGCAGACAGTGACAAATCCTGGACAAGGCTGTTTGTATTTCACATAGCACTAATATCCTTAGGAAAAGTATGAATCCAACTATTCTCCCTCCAGCTATGAGTAAATAGTAGGGCGGAGTGGGCTCTTTAACCA
This sequence comes from Doryteuthis pealeii, assembly GCA_023376005.1. NCBI lineage: Eukaryota > Metazoa > Mollusca > Cephalopoda > Myopsida > Loliginidae > Doryteuthis > Doryteuthis pealeii. The sequence goes on along the minus strand of CM042145.1, from coordinate 46,614,011 downwards.
TGGCTAGGTAACCAGTCTATGAGAAGGAAAACTCTTAAATCAAACCTGTTAAACTCCACTTAAGAAATTGGCCTTGTGTCACATCCTACTCGTGTAGAGACTTGGTAATTATGATGTATATAATAAAAAGGGTTGGAAATGGACTTGGCAATCTGAGTTCAAAATCCTGGATGAGCTGTTGCATTTCATATATGCTAATACCCCTTAAAAAGGTATGCATAACTATTCTCCCTTCAGCAATGGTTAAATACTAGGCAGACTGCTCTTTAACATTGGTTAGCCAACCAGTTAGGAGAAAGAAAACTTGAAATCAAACCTGCTAAACTCCGCTCAAGAAATTGACCTTTTGTCACCTCCTACTCGTGCAGAGGGGTTGGTAAATATACATATCTAACAAAGAAAAAGCTATTACAGTAAGGACAGAGACTTTTAAAGTAATTAAAATCTTCACTATAGCTAAAGTTTTGAATCCTTGTATGACAAACCCAGTCATGAGAAGAAAACTCTGAATTCAACCTGTTAGACTCTGCTTAAGATATCCCTTTGTTGCACCTAGTCATACGAGGGTTGGGTAAAATACATAGCAAGTCTTATTAGAGTTGAGACAAATTTAAATCTTAGAAAATTTTCTGAATTCATCAAACATTTTTTTAACGACTAATTCTAATAAATAATCAGAAAACAAAGATTCGGCAACTTCTGTAATTATTTTTTTTTTAATTCCTGAAACTTTTTATGCCAAAGCTTTTCCAATTTTTAGCAATTTAAATTTCAAGTTTAAATTCTTGATTTTAACAGATATTAAGTTTTGTTCTGAAATGAATAAAACCTTAATTTAGTAAATACTTAATATAATTAGAGATATGAAGGCTTGATAATAACTATTTCCTACAATAATTTTGAAGCTGTAAACTTTTTCATTCATAGCTTTATAATAAAGCTATGAATGAAAAAGTTTACAGCTTAATTACAATAAATTATTGTAGGAAAATAGTTAATTCTTTATTTCATGATTATCAACACTTTTTTGATTTTAGCACAAAAGTTTGGCTATGTGTTATCAGAATAAAACATCAATAAGAAGAATAACTTATTTTCATGTGTATTCACTTATGAAATGTTTCAATAACAATAAAAATGAGACAATATTTCAAATAATTTGAATGTTTTTAATCTCAGAATTTCAAATATCACACACACACACACACACACCACACAAATAATAAACAAACAAAAAAACGCGTTGCTACTTGCATAACACACTTGAACTTTAAAAGATCCAAATTTATATAATTTCAAAACTTTATTTACAAGTTTTCAAATAATATCTCAATATTATTTCTATTACTTTGACATACAAAACTCAAAGTTTCGTCATCTTTCTTTTATAATTAGAAATGTTTGTTTTTACCTACTATGCTGTCCTGCGCGTAGCTGCTATGCCATCAATCAATGATAAGAATCTTATCAACACACCATTTCACACACACTCTACCACGATATCCCAATATCCCACGACGTGCCCGCTCAGATGAGGTTAAGCCTGAAGAGAAACCTATACTGATGCGGCTCCACAATCTGAATCGTCGCTCGCGCGGATCTCGCGTGTGTCTCACATCACATATCCTCGCTCATCATTATGCTAGCACATCATACTGCTCTCTTCACCT